>OX336388.2:1191012252-1192212252 GCA_946902985.2 Meconema thalassinum | reverse complement strand
ATATTTCATATTTCAGTAACTTCATAGCTTGGAAATAAGAGTAAAATCAATTTATCAGACTCCGTTTTCACGTAATTTTCTATCGGTAATATTCAAATCACAACGCTCCAATTTAAATTTTAAACTTATTATTATTATTAATTTTGCTATACTTGTTTTATATAATAAATTCATTTCTTTTACAATGCAATCTTTGCTTTCAGTAGGTAGCATTAGATATAGACCAATTCCTTCTCCTGATACAATTGTTTGTTGGGTTAATGATCAAATCATACCACGATCTGAGTGAATAGAGTCTTGAAGGTGTTCTGCCAGAGCTAGACGTTGTTAAATACAAATTTAGATTTCAACATTGCATTGAGGTCTTGGCGCCCATTAAAACAACATAGCTTAGGCAAAGGTAAACAGTTACATTTCTCACCCAACAGTGTGGGCTAGCGAAACCATTACATTTGTACGCTCAACGTGGAGCAAAGTAAATACCGTTTCACTTGTCATCCCAGCCTAAGCCAGAACGTTACATTTGTCGCCGACAACTTGGGGCTGAAAACCTAATAACATTTGTGGAAGGAGAAGGGTATATATTTCTGTGCCTGTATTTTGGGGGTTATTTGTCTTTATCAGTGTATATCATTATGGGGGATGAGAAAGAAAGACAGATGAGGTTACGTAGTGGTCATCAACTGGAGAATGATGATACGAGCAGTATGTCGAGTGATGGTAGTACCGGGGTAGCGGAGGTAAATCCCGATACTGAAACAGGGAGTGTAGGCGGCCAACCAGAATTAAAAACTTTACTTCTCGAGTTCATGTATCAGAACAAAGTTAGTAGTGATGCTTTAAATGCAAAATTAGAACAGAATAATGCAAAATTAGAACAAAACAGTAGGGAAAATAAAGTACAGATGCTTTAAATGCAAAATTAGAACAGAATAATGCAAAATTAGAACAAAACAGTAGGGAAAATAAAGAAAGTACAGAAGCTTTAAATGCAAAATTAGAACAGAATAATGCAAAATTAGAACAGAATAATGCAAAATTAGAACAAAACAGTAGGGAAAATAGAGAGAGTAATGAAACTTTAAATGCTAAATTAGAACAAAACAGTAGGGAAATGAGTGACAAATTCGAACTGATTAGAGGTGAGATCAGGGGGGTGATGGAAGAAAAGGCTAAAGAGATTATTGCAGATGTAGACAGAAAATTAGGAAAAGTACAGGAGGAGTTGGAAATTAGAATCAGTACACAGGCTGAAAATTTAAAAGAACTAGTGCAACTGGAAACACAGCAGGTCAAAAAGCAATTGGGGGGAGAAATTGACAAAATTCAGGTAGCTACTAAAGAGGTTAAGGAACAGCTGGGGGGTAGAATTGAGAAAGTCCACTCACAAGTAGTTGCAGAAGTAAATGATTTAAGAGAGAGTAATAGGGAAAGCATTAGCAAGATTGAGGAGAAACAAGCAAAGCTATATGATAAAGTAGAAGAATCAGAAGGAAACATTAAATTAACAGTAAACAGTATTGAGAGGAAGGCTGAGGAGAAAATCGCAGAATTAGAATTAAAATTAAAAGCTAGGATCAGGCAAGAAAATAGTCAGAATAGGCCAGTTTTTGTGAATAGCACATACAGGGAGGTAGAACTGGGTAAGTTCAGCAATCGACAGGGGTGCCCAATGGAGTTCATGAACACTATAGAAAATAAATTCGGGGAGAGGTTGGAAAATGGTAGTATTGAGTGGTGCCAGGTAGTTGAAATTTTAGAACAAGTGTTTGTGGGGGAAACGAGGAATTGGTTTGCTGTCTACAGAGACAAGTTTACTGATATCAATGATTTTAAAATGAAATTCTGTGAAAAGTTCTGGAATGAGGTTATTCAGTCGCAGCATCGTGAGGGAGTAGTGTGTGGTAAATATAACCCTAAAGGAAGCTCCACCATGACCGAATACTTTTTAGGGCAGGTATTAGTGTGTAAATATCTGGATGGCTTGAAGGAGGAAAGTGATGTGGTAAGGTTGCTACTTAGGCACTTTCCCTATAGGATCAAGGAGGCTGCTTGTATCCAGAATGTAAAGACTATATCACAAGTAGAAAATTCGTTAAGCACATTTGATGCACTAGGGAGAGGGGGTTATGAGGACAATTTCAATAGGAACCAGGGTAATAATAATAATAGACCTAATGAAGCCAGGCATCAGGAAGTTCAAGGGAACGGTGGCGAAGGGGCCAATGCTCAAAATAGAAATAATAATAATCAGCTAAATCAGAACAGAGGAAATGGCTATGGTAATCAGTATCAAGGGAGGAACAATGATTACAGGGGAAATCAAGGGAGAAACAATGATTTCAGGGGAAATCAAGGGAGAAATTATAATGACAATAATTACAACCAGAATAGGGGTCAAGGAAGAGGACAGCCTAGTGGTAGTAATATACAGCCAAACAATGACAACACAACTCAGAACAACCAGACCAGTGCAGTAGTAACTAGTACTACGGCCAGCTGTAGCGGTTCTTTAAACGCGAACCAGGCTGCGAAGTAAGGTCAGAATCTCAGTCTGTAGCATGCCCTGTCCATACAATTATACAGGAACCCTATGACCTAAATGTAAGAAATGAATTATTACATGAACTAAATGATGAAGGTATTATTCAGGAAGTGGTTAGTAAGAGCCCCATAGTTAAATTTAACGTGTCCGAGGCGTACACAGATGTTTTAATTGATAGTGGTTGTATGAAGAGTTGCATAAGTAGTGCATTTTATGATAAAATGAAAGGAACTGGAGTAAATTTTGAGGAGATGCCAATTAAAAGCACTTTTGTTATCACAGCTGTTGGGAAGAGGTCTAAAGTAATTTCTAAGCAAGTTTTAGTAGACATTAAAATTAATAATCATGTAGAGAAGCAGATTTGCCTTGTAATTCCAAATTTAGTATTCAGTGTTATCTTGGGTTCAGAGTGGCTAAGTAGAGTGTCTGGTAACTTATGTTATGATGTAGGGAGTTTGAAATTTAAATGGGGAGATTCTGAAGTAGAAGTAGCGTTCAATGACCATATTCAGAGGAGTAGTATTGTAGGTGTGATTTGTACTTTAAATGAGATATCGCCAGCCGTAGAGCGGGGTTCTCCATGTTTTGTGGGCAGTGTGATTACGAACGGAAGTCTAGAGGACTCGTTACGTGAGGCTGCATTTCAGGGAAATATAGAGGATGAACAGTGTGTTCGGCTCTATGATGTGTTATGGTGTAATAGGAGAGTTTTTGAGGATCGCATTGGTATGACCAATTGCTATACACATTCATTGAACGTTATTGATAGGTCAGTATTCACAGGACATAGATATCCTGTACCTTTCGCTTATCAGAGTGCAGTTGAGGCACAAATTAACCAGATGCTTGAAGATGGGATTATTGAGCACTCGAACAGTCCATATGTTAATTCTTTGATCACGGTACCCAAGACCGACGGCACTGTTCGTATTTGTTTAGACGCTCGTTTGGTTAACAGTAGAATTAGTTCAGATCAGCTGAAATCTATGTCAATAGAGGAATTAATGCAAACATTTGAGGGGAAGAAGTATTTCACTTGTGTAGATTTGAGTTCCAGTTTTTGGCAAGTGCCACTTATGTACGAAGATAGACCATTTACAGCTTTTAGTCATAAATATAACCTTTATCAATTTTGTAGAACACCTTATGGGTTAAAGAGTAGTTCAGCTGCTTTAATTAGGGCTTTAAACATCGCATTAGGGAATGACACAGGAGAGTTTGTAACCATTTACATAGATGATATGGTAATTAGTTCACGCAGTTTTGAGGAGCATCTACATCATTTAAATATAGTTTTTCAGAAGTTAGATCAGGCAGGGTTCACTTTGAAGCTGTCTAAGTCGTCATTCTGTCAGTCAGAAGTGACATTTTTAGGTCATAGAGTGTCGAGTAGAGGTGTGACACCAGAAGGAAGTAGGGTTAGCATGTGTGGACAGTAGCAACAGGGCATCGTTACAGACACTGAGAAACATGCTAGTGGAGCAACGTGATGACGTTCATTTAAAGGGAGCCACTGGCAAGGTTTGAAGAAGGTGACGAGGGCCCATCGATAGTTTCCAAACGTATTGGCAAAGCAGCATATGTGCTGGAGAATAGTGAGGGAAACAGATTATACGGAACGTATAATATACATAGTCTACGAAAATATGTGTCATAAAGTGAGTGTGTTTAGCTGGCGAGCCAGCCTATCAAATGAGCAAGTGTGGTATTTGGTGCGTGGGAGAAGATGGTCTTCCAGGCAGGCGTATCAGAAGTCACACAGGGGGGTAGTATGTAAGTAACTGAGAGTTTTTAAGGTACAGGGAAATATGACGGGATTGTCGGATGCTCTTGAGCACTAAAATGTCTCGATACACCAAGGCCAGAATTTGGTAGCGCTGGTTAATTCCCATTTGCCTCCAAGAGATGGGTGAGCGCTTGTACATGGTATTTTTGCTTAAGGCGTCCACGAGGCAAAAGATGGGCCATCAGAATGCGAGACAGTCCTTCATGAAACTCATACATATCAGCACACGTGATTTCTGTTTACGGCCTCGCCATGTAAGATTTGTAAGTGTGTAATTTAAGATAATTTGTACAATGGTATTATTTGTGTGAGGAGAAATGGTCTGTGTTGAGAACTAGTATTAAGTAGAATATGGTTAACGGGAACTTAACAAGACAGGGCGATTACGGCACAGAAATATTTGGTGTTATATGTAATGCGCATTTACTGTTTTTTTTTCAGAAGTCAATATTAATTTAATCTACTTTATAGAGAGATTAAGTATTATGGTCACGAGGCGCTGCCACAATAGTGTGATCGTGTGCTCAGTGATAAGTGGAATTAAATGTCACCATAAGGAGGGGACCTCCAGTGAAATTAGGAAGTTCTATGGTGATATAAATATATCAGAACACCTTCAATGCGTGTGATATGACATCATAAATACATAGTGCTCACACATTTATTATGTCTATTTCTCCAACATAGAGGAATTTGAGAGGCGGAAATATCCATGGAACACTAATTTATATGTAAAACATTGGACTGGTTGCAAAGTGCAATCCATAGTGACAACAAACTTTGACGCAAAGTGCGTGAAGAAAAAATATGAGTGTATATATCTGTAATTTAGGGTGATTTCGTTTATGTAATATGTATTTTGGATGGGGTTTATTAACGTGTCTGGGATAATCGGATAATGGACCGTCGTCACGGTAAATCATCCGATGATCCGAGGCGAATATGTAACGTGTTTTTCGAGGGGTTTTATGCAACTGGCATAAGTCAGTAGGAAGCCATTCTATATTTATTTACGCGGCAAATTGTTCAGCCAAGACAATTTTTCATGGTAATTTATTATTATTATTAATTTATTGTAATTATTATTAAGGTATTTTCGGAGCATTTTATAAAAATTATTAGCATTCAGATAGGTTTTCTATGTCTTAGAAAACGCTATCAAGTAAATTATTACGAACGACGATATCATAGAAAATTATCTGATTACGGAATTTTACGGAGTTTTTGTCAGTTAGGGTATTTGAGAGAGATGACTCACTGGGATTTCAAGTACACGCTGAATCTTGTCGAGGAGCATGACGCAATCTTGGGTCGCAAAGTCTAGAAAAGGCGAATTGTTGAAACGGAAATCGACTTCTACCTGTCGCCGAGTGTAATGACCCGGAGGAGGAGAAGATCGCGTGGTGGTTCAGCCAATCAGGGGAGACGACGTAAGCTAGTTGGGACTGAAGAGTGGGGGAACCGACAGGTGAATATATCGTTCGACGCGCCGTGAAACGAGGACAATCTGTATAGTACTTGACGAGTATGGATGCGCGTGCGAGTGGCTCCGATGTTCGGTGGAGTTAAGGACTATCTGTGTAGAACTTGCGGTGTACGGTCGCAAGTGCGTGTCGCTCCGATGTTCAGTGGAGTTAGCGACGAACTTTTGTAAAACGTAACCAGTGCGGTTTTACGCGAGTTTGGGTCCGAGGTACGGACCATAGAATTATATAATCTACCAGGATATCATCATATTCCGACGGAGATGACGACGTCCAGGAGACTGTGGGAAGCACACAGCATCATCAAGAACGAGGGAGATGCTTTGGCAATTTCCAATGGTAAGCGCACATGACGCAGAAATACGCAATCTCTCATTTTCTTTGTTTTATATTTCATATTTCAGTAACTTCATAGCTTGGAAATAAGAGTAAAATCAATTTATCAGACTCCGTTTTCACGTAATTTTCTATCGGTAATATTCAAATCACAACGCTCCAATTTAAATTTTAAACTTATTATTATTATTAATTTTGCTATACTTGTTTTATATAATAAATTCATTTCTTTTACAATGCAATCTTTGCTTTCAGTAGGTAGCATTAGATATAGACCAATTCCTTCTCCTGATACAATTGTTTGTTGGGTTAATGATCAAATCATACCACGATCTGAGTGAATAGAGTCTTGAAGGTGTTCTGCCAGAGCTAGACGTTGTTAAATACAAATTTAGATTTCAACATTGCATTGAGGTCTTGGCGCCCATTAAAACAACATAGCTTAGGCAAAGGTAAACAGTTACATTTCTCACCCAACAGTGTGGGCTAGCGAAACCATTACATTTGTACGCTCAACGTGGAGCAAAGTAAATACCGTTTCACTTGTCATCACAGCCTAAGCAAGAGAACGTTACATTTGTCGCTACCAACATGGGGCACTAACTAATAAACGTTACACCATGGAGTGTCTCTCATTGAACCGAAGTGGTCTGATGGAGAAAATGGAAGTCAGAGAGAGGAGAATTCTCAGGAAGATCCTAGGTCCGGTAAAGGAAGATGAGGAATACCGTAGGCGGCACAATTCCGAGCTCTACGAACATATAGAAAGGCTCTCTGACTGTGCTAGGAAAAGGAGAGTAGCATTCTATGGTCATGTGGCAAGATTGCCTCCCAAAAGACTGACCAATAGGCTGTTCACTTTCTGGCAGAACAAGAAGGTTCGTACCACTTGGCTGACAGAAACTGAGAAAGACATTAATGAACTGGGAATATCAGATCTTCAAGACAGGCAATCTGTGAGACATGCCCTGAAGGAAGTCCATGGATTTCAGGAAAAACCCCGGAAGAAAGGTACCCCTTGGACAGATGAAAGGAAGGAGTTACACCGGCAGAAAATGCGACAACACTGGGCAAAGATCAAAGCTCAACAGTTGAACAAGCGTGGTCCAAAGTAGGCCCATTCGAAACAAGAAGAAGAAGAAAATAAAAATTTACATTACAATACTAAGACCTGTGGTTATGTATGGATCGGAAGGTTGGATTCTCAATAGAAGAGAAGAAGACTGGCTGCGAAGATGGGAAAGGAAGATCTTGAGGAAAATGTACGGGCCAGTGAGAGAGGAGGAAGGTTGGAGAATAAGGACAAATGTGGAACTACAGGAACTCTTCGGACAGGCAGATATTGTGGTCAAAATTAAGCAGGGGAGGATAAGATGGGCAGGACACGTTCTGAGAATGCCAGAATCACGCAGCGTCATAAAGGTGTTTACGCAAAAACCGGATGGAAGGAGGAGAAGAGGAAGACCCAGGAGACGGTGGATAGATGACGTGGAAGACGACCTTAGGAGTCTGGGAATCAGGAACTGGAGAAGGAAGGCGGAAGATAGAGATGAATGGAGGCAGGTGATAAAGGAGGCCAAGGTCCTTCAGGGACTGTAGCGCCGACCAGTAAGTAAGTAAACATTGATAGAAGGTTGGCAGTCATTTTGTGCATGTTTGGGAAATCTGTGTGCGAAAACTGTTGATAAAATTGTGCTAAGCTTGTTCGTGATTCATATTTAGCGTACAGCCGTACACATAATATAGGCCTACTCAGCCCGGTACAATGCTGTACTTATGCTTGCGCCTTGACTGCGCATATTGCCATCTAGTCGTTTCAGCACAAACTATTAGCGAGCAGTCAGCTGGTCCCGGCTCCTTGGCTCCCCTAGCGCTCATGCAGTTGGCTCCAGGAGCTGCGCTCTCTCATTGCCCACCTATGATCTAAATGAACAATGAGAGTTCACCCTATTCACACTATTAGGCAACAATCTGGTCAACAATTCGGTAACATAACGAAAATAAAGCCAGGCTATGACTAAATATAGGGGGGATAACAGAGAAGAATGCTACGCGAGAAGAATGTACTTTGTGCCGTAATCTCAATAGACCCAGGCCTAAATTAGGCAGTGTTAACTACACTGACCGGCAAAAAAAGTGGAACACTACAATTTTTAATGTAATTTCTTAATTTATTCCACTAAAATGCATCGGTTCTCCAATATTTGCATTATTCATGTAAATGTTAGATGGTTGGCTACAGAAAATACCGAAACATGTTTTACAACACGCTTTAACTCACAAATTTCGTTACATTTCACAAATCGAACAATTTTCTATTTTTTAGTAATGTTCTTTTGGGCTGGTTTTTATCAAACATATTGCCAAACAAAACAGTGTTCATTTTTGCACTGCACTGCACGGGAACACTGGTCACTAAAAATGAGTGTTTCCACCCTTAGCATCCGTGACAGGTTGTAAACGATCAGGCATATTGTCCACAACTCGTCGAATGGCATCTGCCGGGATGCAATCCCATTCCTTCAGCAGCGATGTTCTCAGTTGTGCCAAGGTGGTGTGGTCACGCTGTCTGACGTTCCTTCCAAGCATATCCCATACATATTCGATCAGGTTCAAGTCAGGACTACGAGCTGGCCAGTCCAGGGTTTGAATCCCCACTTCCTGCAGATATTGTACAACACAGCGAGCAGTATGAGGGCGGGCATTATCCTGCATCAGCATGAAATTCTGACCAACGAAAGGCGCAAAGGGCATCACATGGTTCATCAGGATCTCTTCGATGTACCTTTGGGAATTCAGCGTCCCATGATCGATGCACACCAACTCAGTGCGGGCCATAACGTTGATGCCACCCCACACCATAACCGAGCCACCTCCAAATGGAGTCCTGAAGGAGAAAGCAACAGGGCTGTGCCTCTCCCTGCGCCTTCTCCACACTCTTTCTCTTCCATCAGGCGATCTAAGGTTAGAGCGACTCTCGTCAGTGAAGAGAACAGAGGCCCACTGCTCGTGGGTCCATCCCAGATGATGCCTTGCGAAGCGAAGACGCGACTCTCTGTGATGTCGTTCGAGTGCGGGTCCATGTGCAGGTCTCCGGGACGAAAGATGAGCTTCTTCAAACCTTCTTCTTACTGTTCGCTCACTCACTCTCACGTTTCTGACATTTTCCAGTTGATTTCGTGCCTGGATTGCTGTGGTATGGCGATCACGCAGAACTTGCAGGGTGAGAAATCTGTCATCCCCAGCACTTGTGCTTCTTCTACGGCCTGACCCTCGTCTCCTGTCGTATGTTTGGAGTTCTCTGTAACGTTGCATTGCACCGTGAATGTTACCGAGAGATGATCCTATGACCTCAGCAACATAACGGAAGCTGCGGCCATCCTCCAACAATGCAACTGCATGTGCAGCTCCTTCACGGCTAAGAGGCATGTTTTAGTGTGAACTGCACATGGATAACCTACTAAAATGTATGACAATGGTTCCCAGGTATTCAACAAATGCCAGTTGCTATCCCTAGAACAACAATAGGCGAGCGGAAACACTCATAAACCTTAAGCGCTTACAGTGCACTTCTCGCCATAAAACCATTAAGAGAGGCTCATCGAAGATTGGGGGTAATAAACCACCCTAAGAAATGTCATATTATCAATTTCTATTCACGGATGTTTCAGATGTGTGTTCTAATGCATGAAAAGCTTTTAAAATGTGATGACATCTTTTTCATGGCTAATTTTATAATTCTTATATTACTTTTTTAACTGTTCCACTTTTTTGCCAGTCAGTGTAGTTCAAGAAGCCCCTATATGTCCTGCAGCACTTACTTGTGACTCATTAGTTTATGCGAGGCGAGGAAGAGATTGTTCATTAATAGATCGTTTTTCACAATTAGCATACATTCATACAGATTAGGCCTTTGCTGGCCGCTATACAATCTAAAATAAAAGAACAAGTAGTGTTTTTAAGTTGCTACAACAGATGGCAATGACAGCACTTAAATGGAGCATTAATGTATAGTACTCAGAACAGCAAACAAAGCGCACCACGGGCAACAAATTTAAATCTAGCACTTTCTAGGAACACCAGTCCGGCGAGGGAATGCATCAAGGCTGGACATTACAAGGATTAGTTACTAAAACCAGATAAGTTGACATAACTTTATTACATTGTATTATTTGTGTATTCACCACACGAGATATTTCAATACAATTAGGCCACTAGTTTAAATAGAAACAGTTGATTTAGAACATTAATAACAAAACAGTGTAGACAACATCACTACTGAAGTTATTCATAATGACAATTCACTAGATCACAGGCTACATACATAAACCACATTAATAATAATGATAATGCAACAACCACTGAAGTGTCTGTAAATAGTTTGACATGTTACACAAGATTTTACAAACTTATGTAATATAAACATTATATATATATACCATATATTTGTGTTGGAAGTGTAATTCATAAACATCGTATACTAATTAAGCCTAAGTGAACAGGATCTAGGACAAATGCTTGTCGTTCAAAACATGTCTTCCAATTAAGTAGGTATTTGTACATAAAAGCGTGTTAGTTTGGAGGGTATATAAACTACTTGTTTCCCGCCTAATGTAATAGGGCACAATTTGTGTTGACCGACTGAAAAGCTTTCTTTACTAGAATTAGGCAACACTGAAAAATGGCTTCTATCACTTCAATTTACTCAGAATTAGCAAAATAATGTGCTTAGAAAAAAAAATGCAGTCGCAAATTCACTTTTATTAATTACTGACGCACCCATCTCTTTATCATTAGATAAGAAGATGAATCATGACAAATTAAGAGAAGTGGAATAACTGCAGCAACCAATAGTCCAGGAAAATTAAAATAGACTATCTAATTCAGAATTTTCAATTGAAGGAAAAACACAGAAGTAAATTTAGGGAATAATATAATTCTTTCAAATTAGATTAACAATAATTACATACAATTACCAATATTTAGTATTAAAGTAACATATGTCAGGCTTATGCCATTAAAACATAAAGATAAAATGCAATTAAGTAAGGAATCCCAAACATGAGGAAGGTAAATAAAATAAAATACTGGGAAATTATAATGGAATGGAAGAAGGACAAATTAATAAAATTTCAGAATGTGGAAGTCAAAACTATTAATCAGTAATGAAATGAAAATCGAAATAGCATTAGATAGGATAATTACCTGAAGTGTGGTGAAGACACAATAGCCTACAAATACACTGACCGGTAAAAAAAAACGATCACTTGAAAAATTCAACATTACATTCATTCAAATCATAAATATGAACAGTATAGGCCTAGTACAGTACATACAGTAGTTATAGCATGGAAGTAAGGTTAAACAGGGTGTCTACCGGTAATGAAAAGTAACGAAAGTAACAAAAAAAGTAGCTAATTTTATAAACGGGTAATGAAAGTAATGAAAAGTAGCTAATTTTTATGTCTGGATAGTTGGAGGTTATAAAGCAAATAGCAATCAACTCCGCCCTGTCAATACTATTTATTGAAATGAGTGAACTAATCACTCGTCATTATAAAGGTACATGTTTCGACGCCTTGTCGATTATTGGCGTCCTCATCAGCCTCGAGCAAATGGGCAGCACTTAATACATTACAAATGAAAAGATTAATAGTAGTAACAGAAACACAAATGAGCACATACAGAGCTCAAAATCATGCACTTGACAGTAAAAATATGTAAAACTTTTGTTAAAAAACACATTAAAAAAATCCATCAGCGGGCTTAACCAGTCTTTCTTAAAACAGTTTAATTGCACACTCTTGATGATGATTGAATATCACACTTGCTGCTTGGAGAAATAAATTTGTGGTGGTATTATGATATGATCATCATCATCTTCATCTTCCTTCCAAGTATTGGGCCAAATGTCCCATTACGGTCTTGCACTTTCCCTCCATCTCTTCATCGGACGTCCTATCGATCTACTTCCCCGTGGCTGGTAGCGAAGGATCTCCTTTGGTAATCTTCCAGGTTCCATCCTTTGGACATGATGCTTCCAGTTCTCTTGGTAGTCACAGATGTATGTAGTTATTGGTTTCACTTTTAGTTCCTTCAGCACATCCTCGTTTCTCTTATGATCCCATTTAGTATAGCCTGCTGTTCGGCGCATAAAGGTCATTTCACATGCTGTGAGTCTGGAGATGTCCTGAGATCTTATTGTCCATGCCTCGCTGCCATAGCATAGGGTTGGTCTGGCTAATGTGTTATACAAACGCAAGCGTGTATGCCTTTGGACAAGAGATGGCTTCATGACGTGATTGATGATTCCTGTTGTTCTGGTAAAATTAGTTAATTTTGCAGTTATGTCTCGTTCTTCTTGAAAAGATAAATGATATCCTAAATACTTGAATTCGTTAACTCTTTCTAAAATTTTACCATCCAGACAAATTTTACTGGTGATAGGGTCCTTACCCATAAAGGCCATTACTTTAGTCTTTTCAGTAGAAATGCACATGCTGAATTTTGATGCCACCTTCTGGAGGTTGAATACTGACCACTGCAGATCATCTTCGGATGCTGCTACCAATGCAACATCATCAGCAAATAGTATAGCATCTAAATTTTTTAGATGCCTGCAGATAGGTATTGAACCATGTCTTTCACACCTCCATTCCTTTATTATAGCATTCATGTAGATTATGAATAGCAATGGAGAGAGTCCACAGCCTTGTCTTACCCCTCTGCTGATTGGCTTCCACTCGGATTTATGATTACTTAACCTTACTGCAATAAGAGTACCACTATACATGTTGTAAATGTTATCAATTAATTGTTGGGGGACACTATCCCTGGCCAATATGTCAATAAGTCTGTTTCTGTCAACAAAGGCTTTCTTAAAATCAACAAATGATATGTGTGTTTCCAAATTGAACTCCCTGCGTTTTTCGATCAAAATTTTGAAGGTGAAGTATGCATCTGCACATGTGCGACCTTTTCTTAACCCATGTTGTTCATTCCCTATTACCTCAGAGTAATGTTTCAGTAATTTTTCTTTAACAATGTTTGCAAAAATGTTGTATCCAAAGTTAAGTATACTTATTCCTCTATAATTTTCCAAATCTTTCATATTTCCCTTCTTATGAAGAGGAACTACTATTGCCTTTTGCCAATCTTCTGGAGGCCTGTTACCCATCCAGATTAAATTCAGTAATCTGAGAAATCTTTTCTTGAAGGCATCGCCTGAATATTTCAACATTTCTGCATTTATTGAATCTTCTCCAGGTGTTTTCCCATTTCGAAGTTTCCTCAAGACCTGTTCTAATTCTCAGAGTGTAATATTTTCCGAAGACTTGTTGTTAGATGCTTGTAAAACAAGTTGTTCAATATTTGGACTCGACCAAAGGCTCTGAAAATACTCAAGCCATTCTTTGTGAGATATTGCATTAATTTTTACATCTTCTTTTACTTCCCTATTTAGTTTTTTCAAAATTTTATAGGTTTGTGGTTGTGGTCTTGTTATGTCAGTCTCCAGGTACGAGACAAAGTTTCCCCAACTTTCCCTGTGTTTCTTTCAAACTTCTCTTTTTGCTATTGCTCTCTTATGGTGGTATTCAATTTTATCTTCTAATTTACCAGTTGACAGAAACTTCTTATATGAATTTCTTTTTTCAGTGATTACTTTTGCAATTTCTTCGTCCCAAATTCTTAAACCTTTTTCTTTTGCCATCTTCTTTTTTCTCCCAAACTTTCAAATGCTGACTGTTTTAGAGCTGAACTCAAATTGGACCACTCGTCTTCCACATCGTCAGAAAGTGGAATCATCTGAATGTGATTATCAAGCCTGTTTTGATATATGATGGACACATATAATGTAGCTAATGTCCCAAGCGGAGGCCCAACCTATGTTCAAAGCTCGTAATAATCGGAGTTTAGAAACGGGCATTCCGTTGAGCTCAAAGTGTCCAGGAAAGGGTACCCGTTCCCAACTGGAAAGAAACCGAAACTATGTATGAACAGGCTGAACGATTACTATGATAAAATTAAAAAGGTACAGTAAACACTTAGGTAAAACTTATGTTAAAATGCGGCAAGGTGTCAACAGAGCCGTGCTATGCTGGTCGGGAGCTGGGCAATACTGGTTCAGTGTGTCCGCGTGGTGGCGATAAGCCAGCCAGTTAACGGGAAGGGTGGGGGAGGGGGTGGGCGGGGTGAGTTATATTGGCATACGGGTGGGAAAAGGAATGAGGGAGGGGAAGGGGTGATGGTTAGGGAAAAAGGTTTGTGGGCGAATTTCTCAAGGTATAGTTCGATCTGTAATTGATTAAAGTTTCATAAAGTACATTATTATTCTCGAAATTGATTTCATTGAGATTAGTTATGGGGCGGTTCTTTGAGCGAAATCAATTTCAGTTCCTTCTAAAATGTTCATGGTAGTTCCTTTCTTAGAGAGATGTAAGATTTTCATATCGCTGTTGATGTCTGTAAAACCATGTTTTAGTTTCCTTCATGTGATTTGCCATGGCGGTAAATTTGTTGTGTTTAATGGCGTTAAAATGCTCCCCATACCTTGTGGTAAATGATCTACCTGTTTGTCCACAATAATTGGTGTCGCATTTTGTACATTTCAACATATATATACCTGATTTACTAACTTTATTCGAAAGGTTTAATTTATTAGTATTGAATAAAACATTAGTATTAGTGATGGATGTTCTGTAGGCTATTCTTAAGCCACACTTTTTGAAAATGTTCGAGACGCTATATGTTTTGGCGCTAAAAATAAGTGAAAACCGTGTATTTAGGCTGTTCTTTTTTTTCAGGCATTAAGCGAATGACAGGTTTGTTTTTGAGCCTATTGTTGATATTGTTGACAAACAATGATGTAAATTTGTTGACCTTGGCAATTTGTTTAATAGTATTGATTTCTCTATTTAGATCTGTTTTGGACAAAGGAAGGGTGAAGGTCCTATTAATCATGCTGAAAAAAGTTGCTTTCATTTGATTGCCCGGGTGGTTAGAATCGTTTCTTATTGTCGTGTGTGTTTGGGTAGGCTTTCTAAAAATTTTGTAGGCTAACCTCTTATTTATCAGATAAATTGTAGTATCAAGGAAATTGATTTCATTGTTGACGACTGATTCGGAAGTGAACTGTATGTTGTTATCCAACCCGTTTAGTTTTTGTAGGAGTCCTTCTATGTTCAAAATACAGGGTCATCGAAAAATAATGCCAACATTTCAAAAAATTATAGTACCGAAACCCTTTCTGTTAATTGTGTAATTCTTTCACTGAACGCCAGCTGGTTAAAGTAAGTTTTGTTTTGGAGGGGAAGTGACCTTGCTATGCGCACACTAGATGCGCAGTAGCCAAGGTCGGCCGGGGGCGCGCGCACCAATGACTGCACTGCATGACAAAGTGCACCTGATTACAAAGCTGTCATTCGATGGTTTAATCAGTTTAAGGAAACAGGGACTGTAGAGAAAAAATCTAGGCCAGGCCGACCACCAACATCAGCATTGAACGCACGCTTTCCCAATGGCTGGACTGGTACGTGCAATCATTTCAGGAGTAACTGTCAAGATGGCGGCAGAATTTCGCTCACGCGGGTGCTCCAAATCTCGAATTTTTTCTATATACACAATGTTTTTAATGTACCCCCAGAAAAAAATCCAAAGAGGTTAGGTCAGAACTTCATTGGCACGCGCGCCCCCGGGCGACCTTGGCTACTGCGCATCTAGTGTGCGCATAGCAAGGTCACGTCCCCTCCAAAACAAAACTTTCTTTATCCAGCTGGCGTTCAGTGAAAGAATTACACGTTTAACATAAAGGGTTTCGGTGCTATAATTTTTTGAAATGTTGGCATTATTTTTCGATGACCCTGTAGTGTCGTCAATTATCACAAACACGTCATCCATGTATCTTCCCCAATATTCTATGCTGTCAAATTTTGCCAACAATTTCCTTGTGCTCTAGATGGTCAGGATAAATATTAGCTACTATACCAGAGAGCCCTTCTTTTTGTTTAAAAAATTTGTTGTTAAAAGTGAAAAAGTTGTTTGTAAGTGTGAATTCCAATAATGTTATGAATTCGTTAATTTCGACTTCTGACAACATGCTGTTCTTAGATAAATTTTGTTTGATGACCTTGAGGGATGGTACAATAGGGATGTTTGTGTACATATCTTTCACATCACGCTGTGCATTGAGTGTTTGTTCGACAAGGTCAACTTCATAGTTTCCTCGCAGAAATTTTAATAAATAGTATTGACAGGGCAGAATTGATTGCTATTTGCTTTATAATCATAATTAGTCAATACGGGAAAAAATGTACGACTCTTGGAGTCTAAAAGATAGTTGGAGGTAACGAAAATTCGCCACGCCGCTAGGCTCACAGATTGCAATGAAGCGAGTTTCACGCAAGCGGCACAGATTGCGTAAAATATATTTCTCTGTGCACGACCTCAAGGAAATGCATACTGAGGACACCTTCATTGGTACTGTATACATCGGTTCAACGTATATCTTCGGCATCAAGAAGAGAGTTTAGTTTTGTGTGAAATATTTTTCTGTATTATTCGGAAACCTGACTTTTTACGAGACGTTTATTCGCGATAACTTCCGAAACTCAACAGAAACCTTTAATTTCTGATATTGACCTCTAAATTTGGATATCTCAAATTGAAGTCCAGAAATAACGCGAAATAATTTATTGTCACAATCTTTTGAAATGATACCGTTTCGAAAAGAATCGCAAAAATGCCTCGAAATACATAGACTATATTTTGTAAATCTATCCCTCTCGTAAATTTGCGACATGCAGTATGGTTAATTCGAAACTCCGTTATATGTTTATTTTTCCTTCGAACTTTGGTTCCATTGGATATACAGTATAATCTAACCGGTTATCTCGGAAACTTGTGTAATTTGAATTCGAAAGAGAATGTGCTCTCTTGTCGTATTATTCGTGCAATCCTCTCTGAATAATTCGTAATATCCGATATCTACTTCGAACGTTCATCCTCCAAAATCAAATCCTCATGACGGCCGGCTGACAGCACGACTTGGCTGCGGGAATCTCGTCAAACGGACCGAGATCATTGCCAGTTGCGTAAAATCATAAAACCCGTACCGGGTCACGAACTTGTGTCCACGAGGACTGCGGGAATCTTCTCAAAGATGGTTGGGCACCCATCACGAAAGATACCGAACCCTACTCGCCACTTTTCCCATGACCGTATACTTAGAAGTGTACGAGAGAAGTGCTTCAACCCACTTAGAAATAACAGACTACGTGTAGCATCGCAATACTCATTTCTTCTCGTGATCCACTGTGAACTTCCAACCACAGCATAGCGACAGCGGGAATCACAACACAATACCTCCAAAAAATCCTCAGCAAGTAATAATTTCATGCTAAAATCCGAATTAAATAATCTCAAAAAGAAAATCGGGAATAATAACATCATCATGACTAAGGTAGACAAGGGCAATATTGTAGTACTCATCTATAAAAACAGCTATATTGAAAAAAACAATGAATTTTTCAAGAATAAAAACTTTGAGGAAGTCAAAAAAGATCCAACTATGACCACACAAAGGAAGTTTAAAAACATCCTCAAAAACACTATTTTTATTCTTGACGAAAGTCAAGCAGGCCGCCTCGTCAACATGAATCCCAATCTCCCCACGTTAAGGTCTCTCCCAAAATTACATAAAATAGATACTCCCATTAGGAGGCTCCGTGGCTTAGGCGGCAGCACGCCGGCCTCTTACCGCTGGGTCCGTGGTTCAAATCCCGGTCACTCCATGTGAGATCTGTGCTGGACAAAACGGAGGCAGACAGGTTTTTCTCCGGGTACTCTGGTTTTCCCTGTCAAAATTTCATTCCAGCAACACTCTCCACTTTCATTTCATTTCATCTGTCATTCATTTAATCATTGCCCCAGAGGAGTGCGTCAGACCTCGGCAGCCGGCACAGTTCATATCCTCGCCGCTTCATTCATTCCATTCCTGACCCGGTCGGAGACTGGAAGCAGGCTGTGGATTTTCATTTTTTTCATTCAGATTCTCCCATTAGGCCAATTGTCAATTATAGAGGTAGTCCTTTAAACAAGTTGGCGCAATTTGCTAAGAATTTCTTGAACACTCGCTACCAATATTCAGCAAATAAATCGTTAACTGATACTCTTGATTTTTGCGAACAATCATTGAAACTAAAGTTAAAAGATGAGCATTCATTACATAGTGTTGACATTAAGGATATGTACACAAGCATAACAATTGATGCAACAATAGAGGTCATCAAGACCGGTCTTTCAGCAAATAGTGAACTATCAAAGGTAGAAATTGAGGAATTCATCACTAGACTCAATTTCATTCTTGCGACCAGAGCGTGGAAGGTCACAGCCCGTCGCTAGAGGGCACGCTTGCACGTCACGTGACGATACAAAGCGAGCAGCAGCATGCATCAATCGTCCAACCAAGACCAAGACAGTAGGCCATTCGACATGCTTCCTGGTGTGGTTGAAGACCGTGGGGCACCCATTGGGCACACACTTTCCGCAAGTGCAGTCGTTCCTTCATGATGGTGTGCACACTTCCGACGCTCAATCCGACCACGGCGGCTATGGCGTTCACTGCCACTCGGTATCCTGGGTAATGAGTGCATCAACCAGCTGGACGTTGTCATCGGTAATGCAGGGGGATGCCCCAGACTGTGCATCATCGGCTAACGACACCCGTCCTTCCCTGAAGCACTTGTGCCACGCCTTGACCCTTGCAAGGGACATGCAATGTTCGCCGTACACTTGTGACATTCGGCGATGAATATCCGTTCCCCCTACTCCTTTCGCTTTCAGAAACCCCACGCCTTGACCCTTGCAAGGGACATGAAATGTTCGCCGTACACTTGTGACATTCGGCGATGAATATCCGTTCCCCCTACTCCTTTCGCTGTCAGAAACCGAACAACAGCTCTTTGCTCTTCGTTTGACGCCTCCATGTCACTGTTTGCAATGCGACTGGCAGCGTTGGACGATTGATGCATGCTGCTGCTCGCTTTGTATCGTGACGTGCACGCATGCTCTCTAGTGATGGGCTGTGACCTTCCACGCTCTGGTCGGAACCACACCTCGTTACGCATGCCACGATTAGCAGATGTCGTCACCGGTTTGCACATTGCAGCCTCCGGCTCGTTACTTTTTGAACGCACCTTATATATATGGACCATTTTGAACAAACTATAATAGACAAAATAAAAGGAATTTTCTTTTGGGGTAGATATGTTGACGATGTGTTCGTCATTGTTGACGACAAGCTCCTAAACATATACCAATTAGTAGTTTCACTTAATAATTTGGATGATAGTATAAAATTCAATTCAGAATCTGTTGTCAATGGTAAAATTACTTATTTGGATACAACCGTTTCAAAGAAAGACAATACACTCATTTATCAAATCTTCCGCAAACCCACTCAATAATCAGAATTGATTCTCTTCATCCAGGCGCTCATAACAAAGCCACTTTCAGAAGCCTTATTAATAGAGCGTTGAATCTACCTTTGTCCAAACAAGATTTCAATAAAGAACTGAGAATCATATTTCAGATCGCTAAAATTAATGGTTTTAGTAGATCCTACGTTCTTAACATATTGAAAAGCATCAAGAACAAACTTAAAACTCGTCCATGCAAAGAAACAAATGAAAAGGAAAAAACTACTTTTTCTGCTTTTACTTACTTTGATCATTCAACATATTGTATCACAAATGTGTTCAAGAAGTTGAACATGAAAGTAGCATTAAAAACCAATAACACTAACAGCAAATTATTTTTCAACTCCAATGAAGTTCATGAGTCAAGTAAATTCAGTAAATCAGGTGTTTACCAATTAACATGCAGCAACTGTAATGTGAACTACACTGGACAAATGGGCCGTAGTTTTATTTTAAGATACGGGGAACATTTTAAAGCCGTAAAACACCGTAAATTTTCAGCGATGGCAAATCATATGAAAGAAACAGGCCACTCTTTCACCAGTATGGAAAAAGACGTCAAAATATTACATTATGCCACAAAGGGCATTTTCTTAAACACACTGGAGGCCTTGGAAATTAATACGGCACAAAGCACTTCAAACACGACAAATTTGAAAGACATCAACTTCGGCGTTAATATTCTGTTCGACACTCTGGCAGATTATATCAATTTAAATAAATCTAAACACAGAAGGAAACCATCATAAATTGTATAGGTTTTCTTCACTTTTTATGTTTCTTTTGTCGCAAGTTTCCTCTCTTACCCCCCCCTCACCTTCCGTTTGTGTAACCCCTTAGCCACTTACAATGCTTTCATTTCCGTCATTGACCTTCGCGGGAGCTCAACCTCGCTCTTTCCTGCTGTACGTTACAGCACGCGTCACAGTTGACGTCACACTCTCACTTTCCGAGTGTGCATGCTGCCCAGTATAACTCTCTTTAATCAGTTGCCTCCACTCTGTGGCATGTTCAGCACATTTAAGAAGATCACGTAAGTTTTATGAGGTAATACTTTTTAAGGCCCTTCTCTTAGTAGGATTTTACTATCATCATCCTTATATTTAAAACACTAAGGTGTTTTTTGTAACGACGAGATTGTGAAAAGACTTAACCGATTGGCTTCGTAAGGCATTCTAACGAAAGCTCTTGGTATGCAGAGTTGCAGAGTGTCTTTAAAAGGAAAATATATGTTAGGGTATATTTTTAAATGATTAAAGAAATCTGTAATATTTATCAGTTCTGCGCGTGCGCACAATGGCCTTTTTCAACAAGGCAAATGGTGCTTCTGGCTGCGTCTGAGATCTTTGTTTATGAGAATTAAAAAGGGTCTCCAATATTGTTAATTATGTTTTTACAATATACATTGAAATAGAATTATAAATTAAGCAAAGTATTGAAGGACTTAAACTACAGGTTGAGTGTGCATGCTGGTTAGGTACCTGAATATTGCATCGACACATGATTGTCTGGATGGCCGAGGGGTTATAGTTACAGTCCGGAAATTTGTATTATGCATCGTCGAGAGGGTTCAAATCCCACCTATGATATATATTTTTTTATTTCCGTTTTCTTCCTTCTTATGATTGGTATTACATTGTCGAAACATATTTTACTTTTATCATTCCCGTAAAGTAACGAACGCTCCGTTGCCATCTATATATTTAAAACTCGAGGCTTTTTTTGTGTGTAAATCGACAACAACTCCCCACTGGACCGATTTTTATGAAATGTGATTTTGATGAAAGGTACCTCTATGTATATGTTCCATAATTATTTTCTTTAATTCAACAATTATTAGTATTTTATTTTATGAAATTAACTTGCTCATAATGCTATTCGCCCATATACGACAATTATGCATTCTATCTACAATCCGCCAACGACTACTACCGGACCGATTTTCATGGTGTTTGCTTTAAATTAAAGATACATATTTCTACATTCCCCATCAATAAGTTTTATTTACGTTTTACCATTGCATTACAGCATGTGATCAAAAGAGCTAACTGCTGTCCCCAATACGCCGTTTGAATATCTGCAATCAGTTCCAGTAACTGATAACAGATGGCAGTACTTCGCCCAGTCAACTGATGGCAGCACCATTGCGTCACATTCTGCTTTTGGAGTTTGTCTTCAACAGACGTTTAGAGCCATCAACTTCGAGATTGAAAGGAAAATATCGCTTATGATGTTCTCACGATATATACTGGAATAGATACAGAAAAGAAGGGATAATATTGAAGAACTTCAACAGGCAATTGAGTGCGTTTGATGTTTAGGTAACTTAATATTGCAATCGAAGTCCGTTGTTTGGCTGGCTCAGGGGTAGCATTGGGGATCACGGAATGAATTTTGCATAGTCCAAGGAGTTCGAATCCCACCTCAGACATGCATTTTTATTTCCCAATTATTCTTTCTGCCTATTGGTAATACATTGTTTTAACATATTTTAATTTTATTATTCCCGTAAAGTAAGGAATTTCCCATGATTTATGTTGCCATATACTTTTAAATTATTAAATAAATAGATGGCCATAATCGCTTTCGCCATGAGAGACAATTGGCGAACATAATTCATTTGATGGACTTGGACATCGTGGTCACTCAGCTCCGTCTACTTTGGTGTGTGTGTAAAATTTTCTCTGATAACCTGTATTATTGTGATGGCTGTAATAATGTGTGCATTTGTAATTAAAGTGGAGAATGGGGAATTGACGACAGAGGCTTTAAGTTAGGAACTATCCCGTTATTTACCTGCAGTGGAAGTGGCAAAACACAGAAAGCCACATCCCAGTTTGTTGAGATGAGAATCGAACCTTGCTCTTCTTAGTTTTGCCTCAAGAGTGCGCCCCGTTCCAGCCCTCAGACCAGTATTAAATTTCTTGGCAAAGCAGGGATCGAACCTGGAATCGGGGGCGATATCTCAGAACGTAGCCTTAAGATTGGGCTCCCCTGTGTTAATACGATTTTTGACAAGCATTGAACATAAATGATTCTAAAACTCCCTCCATTACGGTGGCTGTCGAAGTGAGTCCATGCTCATTCCAGTAGTTGGTGAAGTATGGTCCCTTGCTTAATTTACTGTCATGGAAATGCAAAGGATTGTACCTACAACAGGTGATGGAAATTGCTTATTTAGAGCAGTTTTGTACTGTTTATTTCAAAATGAAGAACGTCATCCTTAGCTGCGTTTGCAAGCAATATTGGCGATCAGTATCATTGCATTCTCATTAGTAACCAACTTGAGAATGAAAGTATCTGAACTTCATTGTATAAGTGAATATTATTGTTTATTGATTATTTGTTTAGAGTACATAACAGTCTAACCACGCTGTTGATTTTGGCAATGAAAGTATTATTTGCCATTTAATATTTGGCGGCTGCGTTGATGCAGGCCACTAGAGTGTTATTGGATAAGACATTAATTTGGGGAGAAATGCTACTATAAATAAACCCATTTGATGATAAAGAACATTAGCCGCAAAAAAAAGTGGGAAATCGGAGAAATATACGAAGCCACTTTTAAAATCTAATATAAGTATGCCATTTCAGAAACAATTCCAGATATCATGCCGTACAGTGTAGGGTCTTTGACGAACATAATGTAAACATTGTTCTGCACTGTATTTCTGTAGTGAGAAATCTACCGCTTGGTTACTTTGACCTTTGCTGTTGTAATGGTAAAATTGATCTGAATAAATATAAAATATTTAACAGGCTGCAACAATTTTTCACTGGGAATGATATCTCAAGGAATTTAAGAGAGAAAGATAATAGGCAGTACAACAAATGCTATGTCCTTAGTTTCATTTGGTGTCACATGAATACGGTCCATATTGTTTTAAAATGCAGGCCTATGGAATTACACATCATCGCATATCTCCGTTACCGGTACTGTATATTCCAAAATTATAAGCGATGGTTATCGCGGCCAGTTGTATATATTAGACTCCTCAGAATTCTTGAATTCCTTGGAATTAAGTGATTTGCTTACACATGCTCCTTAGAAATCTGAAAATTTTCTAAGAGCTCCTAAATGCAACCATATTAATTATAAGAAATATGTACGAAAATTGCTTGAATTTGGAAATAAGTGCAGTTAAAATTAGGCAGAGAGGTCTAATCCTTCAACTTGATTTAACACCATCCGATAAAACAATCATTTTCTTTTAAGAGGCAACATTTACCAATTCGCTTTGCATACCCTACAGGGCTTCCAGTGACTCACTTTTCTCACTATTATTCACTATTTTCAAAGGAGCCTCACTTTTCTCACTATTTCATAAAATTACTCACTATTCTCACTTTTTTTCACAACTGGTCACATTCTGCATTACAAATGGTCTCATGCACAATCAGATTGTTAGAAATGACCCAAAATATACCCATGAATGGGTAGTTCGTTTTTCTGCCACCGCTGCCGGCAGCGAGCCAGGCGGCCGGAAAGCATAAAAAGCTTCCATGGTGCAATACCACAGACGGTGCCGTGCAGCGATCGACGAAAAAATCACAAACAGTGCTCAGAGATATTTTTAACATAGGTGCATTTTTGGGGGCTAATTTGTTTTTCAGAAAAACATTCTTAAAAATTTTGTCTATTTAATCCAGTTTTGTCACATTTTTGGGGGGGCTATGGTTTGTTTTCTGGAGCTTAGTCACCCAAGACCCCCCCATAATTGCACCTACAGATATCAACAAAAGTTAACATTGTGAACCAGATATAGGCCTACTGCCATAAATGTGAATAATGCTATGAATTTACTCACTATTTACTCACTTTTTCATACAAAAACTCACCTTTTTTTTTCACTTTTTTGAAATAAAACCACTCACTATTTCACTATTTTTGGACGAGTGAGTGGCTGGAAGCCCTGATTTACCTTATCACAATGATTAGAACTCTGGAACGTATAGGTCTCAATTTACCTCATCAAGTTTTCAATCATGGCCAACAATGTTTGAATATCTGCAATCAGTTCCAGTAACTGACAACAGATGGCAGTACTGCACCCATATAGTTCCAGTAACTGACAACAGATGGCAGCACCATTGCATCGATGTATTTAAAACATCCGCGATTTACATAGCCATATACTCTTAAATTATTAAAGAAAAAAAGTAGTTTTCCAGGCACTCGCACATGTCCACAATTGCTTTCGCCTTGAGAGACACTTAGCAAACATAATTCGTTTGAAGGGCTCCGACATCGTAGTCACTCAGCTCCGTGTACTTTGGTGTGTATGTGTACAATTTTCTCTGATAACCTGTGTTATTGTGATGGCTGCATTAATGTGTGTATTTGTAATTAAGGTGGGGTATGGCAAGGAGAGGCCTCCGTGGCTTAGGCGGCAGCACGCCGGCCTCTCACCGCTGGGTCTGTGGTTCAAATCCCGGTCACTCCATGTGAGATTTGTGCTGGACAAAGCGGAGGCAGACAGGTTTTTCTCCGGGTACTCCGGTTTTTCCTGTCACAATTTCATTCCAGCAACACGCTCCACTATCATTTCATTTCATCTGTCATTCATTTAATCATTGCCCCAGGGAAGTGCGACAGGCTTCGGCAGCCGGCACAGTTCATATACTCGCCACTAGATGGGGGCTTCATTCATTCCACCTCCTGACCCGGTTGGTCGACTGGGAACAGGCCGGGGATTTTCAGTGGCAAGGAGACGGCCGAGGCGTTAAGTTAGGAACCATCCCGGTGTTCGCCTTGAGTGGAAGGGGGAAACCACGGAAAACCACCTCCAAGATTGTTGAGGTGGGAATCGAACCTTCCTCTTCTTAGTTATACCTCAAGAGACTGAGTGTGCCCCGATTTGCCCTCAGACCAGAATTAAATTTCTTGGCAAAGCAGGGAATGTTACACGGGTCTCCGGGCGATAGCCAAGAATGGGTGGGCATCCATGTGTTAATACGATTTTTGACATGTATGGGGCATAGAATTCTAAAACTGCCTCCATTAGGGTGACTGCCGAAGTGAGTATTGAGAATAGGCCTATGCTCATTCCAGTAGTTGGCGAAGTGATTCTATGTTCCCCTGCAAAATGTACTGCCATAGCCTGTAACAGGTGATGGAAATTGCTATTTAGAGCAGTTTCGTACTGCTTATATCGAAATGAAGAACATCATTCTGAGTTGTGTTTTCAAGCTATTGCAAAAGATTTCGCTGGCAGGAATAATTATAAGGATTTTATATAGGCGATCAGTCTCATCGCATTCTCCTCAGCAACCAACTTGAGTATGAAAGTCTTTGGATGGCGAATACACTGGTCATGTTGAACTTCATTGTATAAGACAATTGTTTAATGATTATTTGCTTAGAGTACCGAGTCTACTAAGCTGTTGATTTCGGCAATAGCAGTATTATTTGCCATTTAATATCTAGCGGCTCCGTTGATGCAGGACACTAGTGTTATCGAATAATACGAAGCCACTTTTAAAATCCAATATAAATAGGCTATTTCAGAAACAATTCCAGATATTATGCAGTGAAGTGTAAAGTCCTTGACGATCAAATGTAAACATTCTTCTACATTGTATGTCTCTCGCGTAAAATCTATGCGTGGTTACTTTGGCCTTTACTGTTGTGATGGGAGAATTAATCTGCTGGAATATAAAATATTTGACAGGCTGCAACAATGTAATGATATTAATTTAAATGTTATTGAACTTATATCCAGTAGTTCAAACACATACATCAGCGTTAACAGATTAGATACTGAAGATGAAAGCCAGCTACTTCATTTCCCTACTATAGAATTCTTCAATTCCTTGGAATTAAGTGATTCGCCTCCACATACTCCAAACGTTTGAGCCATAGTTATGCTCCTTAGAAATCTAAACGATTCCCAAGGACTCCTATATGGAAACATATTAATTGTTAGAAATATGTAAGAAATTTTGGATTTGGATATAATATGTGCAGAAATATTAGGCAGAGAGCTCAAATTCTACGACTTGATTTAACATCTTCCGATAAAACACTTACAGGTACAGTACATTTTATTTTAATAGGCAACAATTTCCTATTCGCTCGGCATACTTTATCACAATCAATAAAGCTCAAGGAGAAACTATGGAAAGTATTGGTCTATTTACCTCATCACGTTTTCAGTCATGACCAGCATTATGTTGCAATGTCGAGAGTGCTGTTGCAATAGTGCCAAAAAGTAATAGTACAAAGAATGTAACTTATATAAGAAGCTTCTTTAGTAAATATTTTTTCCATTGTCCGTCATGTTTTGACGGGTTTCAACTAGTATTTATTATTTCAGTTGTATAGATCCCTCCTGCGGCGCTCACAAGCGACCGATCGTGACAAATGAGCATTCAAATGAAAGAGAATAGACATTAGCAGTTACGAATTGCACTCTAATTTCATAAATATCTATAATTTCTTTAAAAAAATGACTTAAAAAAAAGTGTACAAGGTGTGAGATTTACAGATACTGTTGATGTATGAAAATACGCTCCATAATTGCTGTCCACTTCACATTTTGGCCTCTGGTACGCTATTTCATGTCATTTTTGTCATAAAATAATTAGCAAAAAGGGTTTACTAAATACAGTCCTAAACTCCAAATTGATGGGAGAAGAAACAAACACCGACATCCATTGGTCACAACCGGAAACAGACGGTTATATTAAAAAAAGTACATTTGACTTGTACGGTATACAAAAACAAAAGAAGAACACTATGAGAAATACAAAAACATAAGAAACACACTATGAGAATTTGTGAATGCAAACTCACACTTCCCCCCATTCACAAATTGCAAAAAAAAATTAAAAAAAAAAAAAAAACATAACTAGCCTTACACTAACAACAAACATTTGTACATCAATCCTTGTATGGTAACAATCCCAATTGAGGGTAGATTTTATGTAATTTTATCCTTGGTAACACCTTGGTAAATATATCAGCAAGGTTTGATTCTGTGTTGACATATTCAAATGCTATCTCACCCTGTTGCACACACTCTCGTAAGTAGTATAAATCTAACAGAAGTTGTTTAGTTTTCTCTGACACTATTGGGTTTTTTGATAGTGAAATGGCTCCTTGTTTACAAGTATCACAATCAAGATTCTTTTCTATGGGTATAAAATCACGATCTGGAATGTTCAGAGCATGGCCAAAACGCTGATGCCATATTCCGCTAGTTACAGCTTTGTTGCTCTTAGCATACACAACCTCCACCTCGTCATTACAAGCAAATTCTTTCCCTTGTTCTACCATAAAATAATCACAATTTACCTCATACATATTTCCAACGGCCTCACCCGTAAGGAATATACCCTCATGATCTGACAATACAACTTTGCTATCTTTAATGGTTACGACTGCACCTTTCCTGTCAAATTGACCTACAGATATTAAATTGTCTTGAAGACCTGGGACATACAACACTCTTTTCAGTTTCAGAAAAGAACCTCCACACTTGTCAGATAGCTTCATAAGCACACTTCCCATACCACATACACTAACTACAGATCCATCAGCTGTGTCTACACTACCAGAAACCTTTGGGGTGTAATCATACAGAATATCCTTATAAGGTGGCAGGTGCTCAGTGGCTCCTGAATCTACATACCACCTGCATACACAATCAGATGCATCATCCTTGCTTTCAGTTGCCACATAAGCCTTTACCTTAACACTACTAGCATTAACCTGAACACATTCGTTTGCCGCCTCATCGTCCTTTACCGTGGCAATAACCTCACGATTCTTAACCTTAACATTTTCCTTGCGTCCATTACTACAATTCCGGGAAGTATGACCTATCTTGGCACAATTAAAACACAAAACTGAACCTTTCTTTCTTGCTTCATGAACTAAATCACAGAACTTCGCAATATGCCCCTGTTCTTGGCACTTGTAGCACATGAATCCACTACTACCTGTTGGTTTGTTGACACTTTTGCTGCTGTTGACGACCCCCTTGGAATTTAAGCGCATGGCTGCCACCATTGCCTTCACGCTTTCACCCTCAGATTCTTCCTTCTTCAGCCTCGCATAAGTCTCCTGTTCTCGCTCCATCTTTAGTTTGTCCAACTTGTTCTTTCTCTCCTCCAACAATAGTTTGGCTCGCACTACCTTTACACTTAAGTTTTCTTCATTGCTTTCCAATGAACGTATCAAATTTTCGTACTCCCGCTTTTCCAGTCCTCGGAGAATAAAAGCAGCTTTGGCCTTATCCGTAAATGTTATACCTACATCGTCCAACCGTGCACACCAAGTGAGCACTTTATCAACAAATGTACGCATGCTAATGTCACTAGTTTTCTTAAAAAGACACAATTCTTCTAACATCGTCACAATTTGAAGGACTCCGGTATCGCAACATGAAGTCAGAAGATTCTGCCATGCTTCCTTAGCTGTCTCCGCTTCTTTGATATCACCTAGGAAAGGGTCGGTGACCAAACCTATGAGCAAGTTTTTCGCGTCTTGATCTTTGCCCAGTTGGGCCTCGGAGTACTCTTCAACGGGTGTATCTTCTACCTCTCCTGTATTGGTCTTTTGTGGGAAACCTTGAACCGCGTCCCACAGACGCCTTGTTTGAAGCAATGCCTTTGTTCGGGTGCTCCACGCTTCCCAATTGTCGTCCTGTAACCTCACTATTGCAACTACTCGCTCGCTGCTTCCCGTGCCTGCATCCATGTTAGTATGTATACTTAAAATAAAGCGTACAAATAGTCCTCACAATAGAAAATCGTCCACAAAATTCACCAAAAACTATCTTGAATGCACACTTAACTGCCGTCCACATGTGCGCCGCACATATCAACACCTTTTAACGACCGACATTCTCCCATCACAAAGTCCACACATTAACAGCAATAAGCATTTAACTGGGCTCATAACCTGTCATAAAATAATTAGCAAAAAGGGTTTACGTTTACTAAATGCAGTCCTAAACTCCAAATTGATGGGAGAAGAAACAAACACCGACATCCATTGGTCACAACCGGAAACAGCCGGTTATATTCAAAAAAGTACATTTGACTTGTACGGTATACAAAAACAAAAGAAGAACACTATGAGAAATACAAAAACAAAAGAAACACACTATGAGAATTTGTGAATGCAAACTCACAATTTTAACATTCTGAGGTCTTTCTTTATCATTTTGCATGGATTTCAGAAACAGTAAATCAAAGGAATGAGTATTCAAATCGTATAGTTTCATTATAAACCTATTAGCGGCTTCGGTGGCGTAGTCGGTAGCATGCTGAACTGCTATGCCCAAGATAGCTGGTTCAAACCCGGCCAAAGGCGTCGGATTTTTTAAGAGCGTTAAAAATCCTTCAGTATGCCTTCCTTCGGAGGGGAAGTAAAGCCGGCGGTCCCATGTCATAGATTTATGGCTTGTAAAAGATCCTTTCACAGACTAAACTTGTGCAAAGCAAAATTTGTTAGGTTAGATTTCGTCAGAACGCTCCATCAAAGTTCCAACGTTCACCACTAGGTATCATTGATATCTGGTGGCGAAAGTTGGAACTACTTGAAATTGAACGGAACTTGTAGCTCACCCTTTAGGGTGTCCGCTGGAAGCAGCTACAGACTCAGGCGAGCCGAACATGTCCTCGGACACTCCCGGCACTAAAAGCCATATGATAAATAAATAAATAAATAAATAAATAAACCTATTGGGGAAAGTGTGTTTTATGAACATGCGAGATTTCTCGCACGGGTCCGCTAGTTTTTAATATTCTGCTAATTTCTCTGTTCTCTCGTTTCATTACAATATCTCTGATTCTGGCTTATTATACTGGCCCGTTCTTCCCACTTGTAATTGGAAAGGCAATGGTACACCTGAATAAGGGCTGCCATGGAATTTGTGAATTGTGATATTTGAAACAACATACATTTTCAATATTTTATAACCATCATGAATTTTAATTGACCACAGTTTGGACACAAAAGAAGTATTTTTGGTGATCATGACATTAAGCAACTGCTTCAAAAAGAGACAGTGTATTTTAAATGCCAATTTTTTATATACTTTTTAATGAACTGGGACAAGTCATCTTAGCATTCAATGTTTTTTTAAATGTTTTTAATTCTGTGTTTTTAATTCTGTTTTTGAGAGTACTGATATATGGTGTTTTTATATCATGCCCCTATGTTTTTGCACACCATTCATTTAATTTTTCATTTCATGCCATCGTCCCTATTTCAACATGTTTTTGTGCAATGGAGCAATTATCATGAATGTTGGACCTGTCACTTTGCAAGCTGAGATCATTTTATGTAGGATCTCGAAACATGTGTACTTGTAATTATAAAATATGTGATCTACGATTACATTTTAATAAAAGTATTGACTAGGCAGACCTGAATTATAAGGATAATTATTCATCCATTCACACACAACATGTCCATAACTGCTCGTGAATTTTAACCATGCCCAACCTTGAGCTTGCCTCCGCCATTCTGCCAGGACAGTTAGACAGGCAGACAATCGTTGAACGGCCCATAACTATTTCCGAGCCAATTCATGTTCTCACCGACAAAATTTTTTTTGACCAGCACCAATCAAATTTCCGAAAATCAAAAGAGCGCCCATAACTATTTCCGACCAATTCTTGTTCTCTCGCCAAAATTTTTTTTGACCAGCACCAATCACATTTCCGAAAATAAACCGAGAGCCCATAACAATTTCCAACCAATTCATGTTCTCGCACCAACAATTTTTTGACCAGCACCAATCACATTTCCGAAAATTAACCGAGCTCTCATAACTATTTCCGACCAATTCATGTTCTTTAACAAATTCACAAAGAAATTTGATAAAATGGTCCGGCAAGCTCAAAACAGTTGCCAGCGTTTCGCCCCAGTGTACCAATGGGCTCTTCAGTTGGTTATGGTACACCTCACCAAGACGCGTGGCTAGTACATACTGAGAAGGCCGCTGCAAGGCACTAAATTTTACACCCTGTTTCCTTCGGGAACAGATATTTCCAATTCATGTTCTCACCGACAAACATTTTTTTGACCAGCACCAATCACATTTTCGAAAATCAACCGAGCGCACATAACTATTTCCGAGGACAACGTGAATCTTGTAAAACGACCGAGAGCGGCAGCGATTGTGATACATCGGGATATTCCTCCGCTTCGATGACGCACACAACTGGATTCTTGTCAAACGGACAGCAAGCGGCGCTGATTTCGTCATAATACTATATTTTTCCGTGCCCTACGTCGAGGACAATAGAAATCTCGTTGAACGACTAAAAGTGACAGAGGCGAATTGAGGAACAGGTTATTAAGCAGGACAATGTTGTAGATCTGCAAAAGAAACAGATCAAATAAATAACAGAGAAAAAGAAATTCAGGAGAAATTTGAGGCTATTGAAACTAATACTAGGGAGGAATTCAGTATTTAAGAGAAGAAAATTGGACCCAAACTAGGAGAGATGTGGTTCAGAATCAGGCAGTATGGATATATTTCAAAGAGTTTGATCTCCCTAAATTTAATCCAAACCAAGGTTGTCCAATGGAGTTTCTCGAACTAATAGAACATAGATTTAAAGAGAGAATAGACTAGAACCTCATTGAGTGGAGTCAGGTCTTAGATTCGTTAGAGAATGCTTTCACTGGAGAATCGAAGAACTGGTCGTCGGTCTACAGGGCTAATCTAGACAGCTTTGAAACTTTTAAGCAGAAATTCTATAACAAGTTTTGAATGATCAAATCCAGGCCAAACACAGAACGAATTATATTTGGACATTACCAAGAAAGGGAGGGCAAAATTATGACAGTGTATCTATTAAGTCAGGTACTTATATGTAAATATTTGGATGGATTGTCTATAGAAGGAACTGACATTGTGAGGTTGCTCTTAAAGCATTTTCCATATAGGGTCAGAGAAGCGTCTTGTGTCCAACAAATAAATAGCATAAGTAATTTAGAAAACATTTTGAGTAATTTTGATGCCTTAGAAAACTCAAAATGGTACTTATCATAATTCAGGAAGGTATAATCTGGAACCAAGATCACAGAATGGTAATAATTATCGTTATAACCAATCGGGTAATTATAATCAGAATAGAAATACCAGTAGTAATCAGTTACCAAATAATACCTGTAGTCAAAGAGATAATAAAAAATTACGAGCCTTACAGTAGTCGCATATGATGTGTAACATCTGACATAGAAGAAACCTCACGTGAAATTGTTGATACACCGGTATTTTATACTATTATTGACACAAATATTAATCTATTGTAAAAGAGAGTGCTTTACAGATATTGTAGTTTATAATACGGAACTCATTTTATTAGATGATTTGTAGCTTCCACCAGCACTAGCCTAAATAAAGAATACGATATGGATCAACTATATTAATAGCTGCGACACCGCTCATAACCTTAAATTCCTTATAAACAGGACCTCTTGATTCACAGACCAACACGTAATTTCATATGGATTCCGTTAAAATGAGTCATATATATATATATATATATATATATATTTAGAATTTGGCCAATTATAGACCGCTTTGAACCTAAGACTACGGTACATTGTTTCGTTTTTTCTTTTCTTCCCAAAACTTCTTCATACGTTGGCTGATGGCCTGCCTCTGTTCCGCTGATAACACTCTCCGTGGTTGATGTGGAACTTGCAGAATCGAAAAATCTGCAGTAGTGATCAGTCGCCGGAATTCCACCCTATTAGAAATGATGTTGTTTGTGATCTTCAGTTTTTGCAGATCACACCGTATCTCTTCCAGCCATCTAGTGGTGTTTTTTAATTTGGAGATGTAGTCAAAAATTTTCTTAGTTAGCCTGCTGCTATCCATTCTATGAAGGTGACCATAAAATCGTAGTCTCCGTCTTTTAATTGAGTCTGTAATTTTTTCCACATTACGATAAAGGTCTTCATTTTTTCTCTTCATCCAAATATCTTTATTCTTTTGGGGACCCAAAATTTTCCTCAGTATTTTCCTTTCTTTCTTTTCCAGTTCCTCTTGTTCACCTCTTCTGTTCAATGTTAAACATTCTGATCCGTATAATACCTCTGGTTTAATTACAGTTGTGTAGTGCCTGATTTTTGCCTGGAATGAAATTGATCGTTTGTTGTATCTATGTTGGGTGAGTTTATAGGCATTTTCCATCTTTCTTAATCTCTCCTTGCAGGATGTGTTATCAAGTCCATTTGACTGGATCCATTCTCCCAAATATTTAAATTTATCAACTCTTTGAATCTGTCCATGTTGAGTTGTTAGATATTTTTCTCCATTGTGTCTGTGTTCAATATATTTGGTTTTTTCATATGAAATCTGAAGACCAGTTTTTATTGCTATTTCATGTAGGGTTTCAACCATTATTTGTGCTTGAAATCTGTTTTCTGAAATGATTGCTATGTCATCAGCAAAGGCAAGACATTTCACCTCAAATCTTCCCTTTCCTTGCCCCAAATGGACCCCTTCAATGTTTCTTTCGCATAATTTAAGTTCCCATTCCTTCATGATTTTGTTTAATATCAAATTAAATAGAAGTGGTGAAAGCCCATCACCTTGTCTAACTCCGGTTTTGATTTGGAAGGGTTCTGAAATGTCGTTTAGAAATTTAACTCTTGAGGTTGTATTTGTTAGTGTTTGTTCAACCAGTTGTCTGGTATTTTTATCTATCCCTAATTCTGCTAGCGTTAGGAATACAGACTGTCATATTGATATATTGATATGATAAATATCATTTAAAATGATAATCTGGTAGCAAAAATATCTACCCCGTCCGGGATTCGAACCCGAGATCTCTAGATTCACAGTATTAGGCGCTAACTCCATGGCTATTTCGACTCTGCAAATATTGTGCACAAGATGGTGACTTATTTCTACGTTCCAATAATACTGCATTACGGAATTAAGTTTCATTTATATTTTGCCTGTTTCGATAATGTTCCTGCATGAAATTGAGTTTAAAATGCCTTATGAATAGGCCCTCTTATGAGTAAAGAGAATGTATTCTACAATAGTTCATGAAGGCTTGCTCAATAACCACAACGATTACATTATATTGTTGACTGCATTACCGTTATGTGTGTTAATATTTGAATAGCCATTGTGCAGAAACATAATACCGGCAATGCCGACTACTTACAATGTTTGATATTGGGGCACTTTTTCATTTAAATACTACCGGGTGAGTTAGCCATGGTCGTTACGGCATGGCTGCAGGCAGTCGCTCACATCCGGGAGGCGAGGTGGTTCGAATTCCCCCCGCCGGCAACCTTGAAGATGGTCTTCTGTGGTTTCCCATCTTCCGTCCAGGCAAATGCCGGGGTTGGTCCCTAACTATAGGCCACAGCCGCTACCTTCCAGCTCCTTGTCCTTACAATCACACTTTCCTCCTCAGACAACACTCGACACGCGACGGTATGAGTAGCTCACCCATTGGGTGTCCGCCTCGTAGCAGCTACAAAAACTGGCGAGCCGAACATGTCCTCGGACACTCCCGGCACTAAAAGCCATAGGCTAAAAAAAAATAAAAATTTAAATACTGATACGAAGACTTCGAACATGTACCATGTGCTTTGTTTCAATCACTTGACACCAGAGTTCGCATGAGCGTTTACCGTTCAGTATGTCATATACATTCCACATGGCTGAGAATACGTCATGGTATCAATATCCGACACCGCGCGCTCATTGTTTCTCTTACCACTGCCAGCTGGATCGATCGAGTTGGCAGTGCGTCTTACACTTCCCTTCGATCCACCACTGCCAGCTAGCACACTTCCGTTCAATCGAACGGAAGTGTGCCAACTGGTGCCACCTCGATCGTTCCGATCCACTTCCGTCACATTTTTCAAAATCACTCCCACAAAAATATCCAGCAACCGAGTGGAAAGATGTTACACATCAAAAATGCTCATATTTTTAGCCTATTTTCAATTTTGAAAAAATAGGCTTATGAGATCACCTTTTGTCCATGTGTGTGTGTGTGTGAGGGTGTGTTTGTCCCTAATAAATTCTAAACGGCTGGAGCGATTTCAATGAAACTCGGTAAGTTCATTGCACTATTCCGGGCGACCCCGACCGTTCCCTTCAAATTTTGTTACGTCTCACCAATCCAACATGGCGGCTGTGCGAAAATTTTAACCAGCATTCAATTTCTCCGAAACTATTACCGATATCACCTGGAATATTTTACGGTGATAAAGGGAACTATTAGAAGTTCACCTATGTGACTCTTTAAAAAGTGGTAACTACAAAACCAACTTGGCGGCCAAGCGTAGTTGCGACGTTTAAATAGACGTTTCTCGCGATTTAACCAACCAAACGCAATAAAACTTGGTACAGTATATGTTTATACACATTGTAATAAACCGACATCTAACTTCGTTCAATTGTTTACATAACCACAAGATGGCGGCTGTGCGAAATATTTCACCGGCATTCTATATCTCAGAAACTATTAGGGGTATCACCCTGAAATTTTGTATGGAGATAAAGGGCACTACTGGAAGTTCATCTATAAGATTTTCAAAAACCAGTTAACCACAAAACGAACGTGGCAGCCAAGCGAATTTGAAAATTTAAATCGACCTTTCTCGCGATTTAATGTTCCAAACGCAATGAAACTTGGTACAGGACATGTTTATACACATTGTAATGCACTGGTATCTAATTTATTTCAATTGTTTACATAACCTCAAGATGGCGGCTGTGCGAATTTTAAAATTAAGTTTTTATTTCTTGTGTCGTAATCAAGTGATCGAAGTGAAAGTTTCAATAATGAACCTACGCAATAATTTTCCTTTATTGGTACGTGACTATATGGCCTATACATTTAACAATCCAACATGGCGACCATCCGAAATATTTAGACGGCTCTGAATATCTACGAATCTATTATAGCAATCAAACTGAATATTTGTATGTGCATAGGGGCTATGAACATAAGTTCACCTATAGGACTTTCAATAACCTGGTGATCATAAATCCAACATGGCGGCGACGCGAAGTATAAATATTCACATGGACGTTTCTCGCAATTTAACCATCCGAGTGCAGTGAAACTTGGTACAGTAAATCCTTATACGAATGTTAATCCACTGGCATCTAATTTATTTCATTGTTTCCATAACCACAAGATGGCAGCTGTGCGAAATTCTAAAATCTCCTTGTTACTTCGTGTGTCCTAATCATGCGATTGAAGTTTGAATGCTACACGTACACATTAATCTTCATGTAACAGTACATAACTCTAGGACCTACATATATAAAGTCCAACATGGCGTCCATCCGAAATATTTAGTCGGTTCTCAATATCTACGAATCTATTACAGCAATCAAACTGAAATTTTGTATGTTGATAGTGGCAATTAACATAAGTAGGATATATGAAAATAGGCTGTATAGTTCTTCACGGAACTACTTGTTAATAGTCGGTATGTACCTCAGGGTAATTATAGTAATGAAGAAGGGAGAAATGCACATAGCCAAAGTGATATACAAAATAGAGAACAGAGGGTAGAACCAAGTACTGTACTTCTGAAGGCAATGGACATGAAAATATAAACTAAGGTAGGCTGTGATGCCAGGCCAGATCACCAGCCTGTTATCATTTCAGCGTGTTCTACCATATCTGTTCTAGATGACCTAGTAGTTGAGGAAGATCTTTTATATGAAGTAAGACAATCGTAGTCAAGAGTCTCCTGTTGAAATTATAAATACTGTATCTGAAGTTCACATGTGTAGGGCGCATTCCAAAAAATGAAGTTGGAAGGAGTTCAAATAGAAGAGATGCCCGTTAAATCCACATTTGTAATTACAGCAGTAGGTAAGAGGTCATGGCTTATTTCTAGGCAAGTAATTATTGAGATGTCCATTAATGGTGTTCTGGGAACCCATGTATGTCTGGTAGCTCCACATCTGGTTTACAAAGTAATCCTAGGTGTACCGTTTCTATTTTCGATATTTTGACGCCGTGTCCATCTAGCGGTCATTTCTAAAAACATCTAAAAGATCGTAATTTCGGCTCGTCTTGAAATGGAAAACGCCCGCAATTAAGAATCCGTCTATAACGAAGGAACACGACTTCGGCGATTGTTAGCAGACCTAAATTGTTATGAAGAAAGATGGAAATCGAGAACCATGTCTAGTTTAAAATCTGTAAGACGCAAAAATGTTTTGACATGAAGACCGGAAATTATATATAGATATGTGTACAACGTCCTCGCTCTCAATTCCATTCGCCATGCTTATTCTAATGCAGACCTGGTTGTAGCATGAAAATATATACGTATGTATTTCGAAGCTGTCGACGAGATCTTCAGACCGTCTCTGGAAAAGCTAAGTCCTTAGGCCTATGTATTTTGAAGTGTCAACATGCATGAATATGTGTAACGTGAAGTTAGGTTAATATAAAATTGTCCACCTACTTTCAAGTGATAACTTGCCCCCTTTCTAGATGGGAGGTCGTTTATATTATGTTTGGTTATTCTGTTGGTACTTGTTCCTCTCTCTTATATAGAAATGCGTGATGAGGAACCGTGCTGTTATTTTGGGTTTGTTGTTGTTTCTGTTCTTTTGGTTTTTTCTTATTCTGTGCGTGTCCTTTGCGTATGTTTGTCACGAAACGTAATTCTAATCATGAGAAGTGTTTCTAACTAATTTCCAATTCCTTGGGAGTATATGGGTGCTCAGGAGTGCTTTTGGGGATTAGTTATTTTAGTTTTAGTTTACGTGTCTTGACGGAGAAGGGTGTGTGTCCATCGCATTGGATGACCTTGTGTCTATATATCTGTATTGTTGGGACACACATCTATTTGGTTGCTTCTTTAAGGGTTGTTTTATTTAGATGCCAGTCATTTGTGCACCTCAAGAATGCCTATTTTGGTTTTTTCTTTCCTTGAGGACTGGGCTGGCATCGCCTATGTTTTGGTCCGAAACACTGTTCATTTTATAATTACGGTTCTAGACGTGATATTAAGGGTGGGTTAATGTTAATCGTTTAAGTGGGTCTCGACTGAAAGCCAAGGGTCATGTCATTCCTGTTCTTGTTTTGCGCGGCTTCAGTCGAGAAACAACACGTGAACTCATTACACTTATTAAATGAGATGTATGGGTTAGCCTTTCGAGACGGTGGAATGTGTGTTCATTGTATGTGTCCGGGACTGCAATCGACTCCCATTTTGTCTTCCGTAAGATAACTGAGTCTCGTGCTTTTTTCCGAAAAGGAGATTTATTCAGGTAGCATGTGAAGTCATTTTGTAATTTATGTTTCTTTGGGTGTGTCTGTAGTAGCTTTCGTTTTAAGGGATTTGTATGTCATAGCCTATATGTAGTCTTGTGTTTATTTATGCCTCGTTGGTTTGTTCGTCATTTGCGTGTGTTGGGTTTACGTATTGCTCTTTGGTTATGTTTGTGGAGTGACATACTTGTTTTAAAGGGCGGGATTTTCCTATTTTTGGGTAACATGACTTCATAAGCTTCCTAGGAGATTTCTCCTGACTACGTTATGTAGTCAGCCAGTGGTGGGAAGAAAGTACTATTTGCATTATTGTTAACTTGTTTGGTATCTCCCCGTTTATTAAGTTGAGTTTATCTTTAAACGACCTCCAATCTACAACACGTTAGGCATCTCTCGGTTTTCTTATCTTTATTACCTGATTTATTTTTATACTTGTATTTACTTTGTTTTGATATTATGTGTACATATTTTAATTACAGGCCCATCATCCCTCATCTTACCATTTCATGCACCCCTCGTTTCCCCTTTTGCTATGTCTTGTTTTTTGATAATTAAATTTTATTTTATTCAACCTTTACTCGAAGAATGTGGTGATTCCTAATTGGTTCTCCATCTAGTTCTAAATGCGAATGGTACACAACATAGGTTTAAGATCCATGGCCGGTCCCCATTCCGCGCATGCGGGGATCCTTTTCGGTTCCTCAGTCTTGCCATCGACTGTGTGCGTCGGGTGGTAGTCACCGCGCGTGTCACTAGGGAGTGATTGAATGTCTGCTCATACTGCACAGTTAGATTATGGGAATGCTTGTATCAAATTTATGTGGTCAGGTAAGGAGGAAGAAATTAAGTTCAATGAATGTAGTAAGAAAGGTTCTGTAAACCAGCAAGTCAGCGTAATTATGGAATTATTGGAAGAGGTGGAAGTTGTTAATTTTCAGGTATCCACCGTGTTTGAACCTATTTCTACAAGGTCTTTTATGAATAATATTATGTTAAAGGGTGATCTGTATGACGCCTTGTATGAGAAATGTGATGAAAGTCTGTTGGAGTCTGGTCAGAGAGACCAATTGTTTAACGTACTATTACGCAATCAAAATATTTTTTCTAGTAAGATTGGCAAGGCCAATTGCTACACTCATACATTGAACGTTCAAGATATAAGTGATATTGTTGGTCGTCATTTTCCCACACCCCATAAACTACAATTAGCTGTGCAGGAACAAATGAATTCCATGCTTGCAGAAGGCATCATCGGACCCTCGAATACAGTAGTCAGTAGTCAATTCCCTAATAATTGTACCAAAAGAAGCAGGAAAGGTAAGGATATGCCTTGACGCGAGAATTCTAAATAAGCATATTGCTTCTGACCAATTGAGATCTATGTCTATAGAGGAATTAGTTCAGAAGTTTGACGGTAAACAATGGTTTACTTCAGTTGATCTCACTTCCAGTTTTTGCCAAGTACCTTTGAAAATTGAGGATTGACCTTTGACAGCCTTTTGTTTTCAGTATAACCTTTATCACTACTGTCGAGTACCATTCGGCCAGAAGAGTAGTTCGGCGGCTCTTATAAGAGCATTAATCATTGCACTAGGCAATGACACAGGAGACTTCGTTACAATTTATGGTGACAATTTAGTAATAAGTTCTAGAACGTTTGAGGAGCATCTTAGTCATTTGGAAACAGTATTTCAGAAATTAGGAAAGGCCGCTTTTACTTTAAAATTTTCTAAGTCATCATTCTTTAGGAAGGAAATAATGTTCCTTGGGCACACAGTTTCAACTTATGGTGTATCCCCAGATTTGAGTAGAATAGAGAAAATCCTAGATTTTGCTGCACCTAGGAATGTTAGAGAGCTCAAGTCATACATTGGGACATGCAATTTCTTTCGACGTTTTGTGGTAACATACTCTCACCTAATTGAACCTTTTCGTGAGTTATTAAAAGCAGGGAGTAATTGGATTTGGAATCAGGTTCATCAGGAGGCTTTCGATAAGTTAAAAGAATGGTTTAGGCAATCTGTGGTGTTATGATATCCAAATGTCAACAGTGAGTATATTTTGATAAGACGCTTCACATGCAGGTGTATCACGGGTTCTGTGTCAACGAGATGAAGAGGATAATTTGAGGATTATCTCTCTGGCTTCTAGAGGATTATCTCCTGCTGAAAGGAAGTATATACTATCACCGAAATCGAGCTCTTAGCAATTGTATACGCGTTGAGCAAATTTCGCACGTACGTCCTGGGAGGTAAGTTTACAATCTACACTGACCACCACGCCTTAGCTTTTATCGACATCTGTAAATTAAGCTCCAACAGAGTAAGTAGGTGGATTTTAAGTTTACAGATGTATGAATTCAGTATCCATCATATCAAAGGCAAGGACAATATAATTGCGGATATGATTTTACGTAATGTGAAATTAAATGATAACAGTGCTATGGTTAGTTATGAACAAGCTATATTAATATGTACATTCTTATGCTTGGAAAATAAAGGTGCTTTGGCTAAGTTAAGTAAGCTGCTTGAGGTACAGAAGAATGATGAGCAACTGGGTGGGTTGTTCACAGCACTTGAGTTCAAGTGACGATGAAGTAATAAAGGAAGGTCGTTTCGAGTATAAGCTTGTTCAGGGTTTTTAGCTCGAAAGTGTCTTGATAATAGGTGGGCTAATATTGTTCCTAAAACTCTAAGAGAGGAATTAGTAATAATAATAATAATAATAATATCGTATGGCCTCGGGTGCCGGGTGCAAGCTTTGTTATTGACACCCAGAGGGCAGCTTGCATGTCGAATTTCGTCGTTCCCTTGAACGCAATGAAAGTCAAGGAGGTTAGATATCTAAGCTCCTTGACACTACAGTGCTTTATAGTAGAGAATGGAGGAACTTTGTGTTGGCAGAAAATCCCGAGATTAATTTTGCCATTGAACATGGCCTACTGAATTCAAATGGGTTCTTTATCATTCCAACAACTTGTGACATCCATGTCGCCTTTCAAAAATCACTTACCATGGCCAGGGGCGAACCTGCAAGCTTGGGATTAGTAGTCTGACACGTTAAGCACTCACCCACCGTGGCAAGCAGAGGAATTAGTATGGTTTATTCATCGTGAACTTGGCTATTTTGGGTCTAATAAAGTGTTGTATGAAATTCGGCATGACTTTGTATGGGATAAGATGGGAAGAGACGTCAGGAAACTCTTCCTACATGCGACCTCTGTCAAAAGAGTAAATTTCCCAATCTGTACCTGCAAGGACCGAGACATGCAGTTATTACAAACAAACCTGGTGATTTGTTGTGTATCGATTTATTCGGTCCTGTTGTCAAGGGTCAGTTTATCTATGAATGTATTTTCGTCATAGTTGACTCATTTTCGAAATATGTCAAACTGTATGCTCTTAGGAAGGCCACGGAAAGAGCATGTGCCAAATTGATTGTTGACAAGTACCGTATATACCTGAGTTTGGCCTCTCACTCAGGATCCTTTTTGACAGCGGGCCTCAGTTTACATCTAAATATTGGAAAACCAGCATGGAAACTGCAGATATCACGCACATCTACTCATCAATTCGGTATCCGCAGGGTAATATGTGTGAACGTACGCTGAGAGAATTAGGTCGTTTATTTAGGGCCGTAGTGCATGACAAGCATTCATCTTGGGTGAGCTACCTTCCAAAGGTAGAAACTTTGTTGAATATGGTCCAGCACGAAAGCACTAAGTTAATGCCTAATAAAATTCATTTTGGAAGGAAATCCCAGAATGAGCTGGCAAGGAAATAGGGTTTAGAAATGGGTAAACAAACTGGGAAGGACAATATTGTCCTGTTGGCTCATAGGAACATAGATCAGCTGAAAAGAGAAAACGCTAACAAAAGCAAACAAAATTTGACTACTTCGATGTCGGAGACCGTGTACTGCTTCGAGTCCTGAAACAGTCAAGTAGTATTGACAAAGTCATAAAGAAGTTCTTCTTAATTTATGAAGGCCCGTATTTAATTCACAAAGTGGTTGGTTCCTGTACATATGAGCTTATGGATGGAGAGAGGATTATCTTCGGTAATGACAATATACGTAACCTACGTAAATACTCCCCTACTGAGTGAGGAATTATTGCTTCAGATAAATTGATATTCATATATATAAGTCAATTAGGTTATGGATATCTGTGTTAATTCAAGGGGTAGTTCATATAGAGCTCATTACTATTGCCCGTTGAGGTAGCGATTAGGATGTGTCAAATGATGACAGGTTATGAGTCATGCATGTTATTGTTCTCAAGTTATATTGGTCTCTGTGTTCTTGATTTACAATGGTTAATTAAGAAATATTGATCTATATGTCCTAATACGCAATCTTATAATTTTGAAATTGAGGGTGTTGTTTAATTTAAAAAGAAAACTAAAAAAAAAAAATTAGGTCAGAGAATAGAAATAAATGAATTTGATAAATGACCTGGTAAATTATTGGTAGCACCATACCGTGCGTGTGTCAGTGCTACGTTTACAAACGTGTGAGAAATATGATTCTCAAGTGATATTTTGAGAATACTCAATGAAATAGGATCCCAATAAACTGATTAAATTCAAAGGGATGCCTAACAAGTGTACATTATTTCATGTATTTTAAATGTGTTTTATTCTTGTATTTTGACATATGGGTTCATTAATCCATCCGTCATTGTATTAGGTCTGGATTCATGAAGGGCCTATGTAATAGCCTGGATCTAATCATTATTTGTTGGAGTTACCAAATTTATTATTAAAGTAAAAATATTAAATCATATCAGTTTCATCATAAGATGAAAGTTACATTTATAGTGAAATTTGGGCGGGATATTACATGTATATTGGTCTTACGTATGCATCTCGTTTTGTGGAATAAATATGGCTGTTTTCATCACGAAAGGCATTTTAAAGGGCACTTTGATGTGTGTCGAGCGCTTCACGTATATGCTATACAAGATGGCTGATCCGATAAGATTGCACTGCTGGCATGGAGAGGATGGAGTACATTGATACAGTTGCAAGAAATAACGATCCATGAAATATATAAATGATAAGAAGGCTGTGGACTGTAGAAGAGGCTCTCGGTAGTTGTTGGCATATTGTCACGTCGGATATAAATAAATAAAAGAAAAGAAAAATTAAGTAGCCTATATTACTACGAATTGTTCGGGATTGTCCTGATATATTGTATATGGGTAAGTGACTGAAGGATGGTCAAATGGAGATCGTTGCTGTCTGTATGAGGAAGGAGGTTAAATTGTGCGATTAAAAAGATAAGGAAGATTTTTTTATAAGGAAGGAGGATGAATTTTGAGGTTACAAAGATGAAGGATGATGTTGGATTAACAAAAGTTTCCACTATGATTGATCATTATGTCTACTGTACCTCGGCAAGTCTGGTAAGCTCCGATATATTTGCTGGGTCATTTTATTTTAATAGAAATGAGAATCTTAACTTCTGATGTGGCTTCCATTTATGATCGATTAATTCACGTATAACTTAATTTAAATAAATTCAATTTTGATTTAACTTGTTTTTTAAAATTATATAGTAATTCTTGCCTGGACAGAGATATTAGGCTTCACAGTTGTGTCCTGTTGTAACGTGTTTTTCGAGGGTATTTTACGCCACTGACATAAGTCTGTAGGAAGCCATTCAATGTTTATTTACGCGGCAACTTGTTCAGCCAAGATAATTTTCATTTAACTTATTATTATTAAGGTATTTTTTGGAGCGTTTTTTTTTTAAGATTATAAGTATACAGAGAGGTTTTCGATTTTATAGAAAACTCTATCAAGCGAATTATTACGAACAACATTATCGCGGAAAATTATATGATTACGGAATTTTACGGATTTTAGTCAGTTAGGGTTTATTGTGAGAGAGGTGAGTCATTGGGAATTCAGCTACTGGTATATTCTTGTCGAGAAGCGATGACGAAACCGAGGAACACTTCCAGCTGGCTGTATCAAGAAAAGGCGAATTGGACTGGAGCGGCAAATCTACTTCGTCACGCCGAGTAAAATGACCCTTATGTCGGGAGTCAGCGTGGTGGCTCAGCCAATCAGGGGAGTCCGGACCACTGGGGGACGGCACTGGAGAGGGGATTCGGCGAGTGCATAAAATGTTCGCGCGCCGAGAAGAAGGGACTATTAACATTGTGAAACTTGACCGAAGTGGTCGCTCGTTTGGTTGGTTCCGGTGTGATCGGACCATAACTTTAACATTTCAACAACAATCTCCACAACTGACGAAGAAGATGGCGACGTCCAGAAGGCTGATGGAAGCTCTCTTGAACCATCACGTACGAGGGGAAATGCTACGGCTATTTCCAATGGTAAGCGCGAATGACTCAGAACTACATAATCTCTCTCTCTTCATTGTTTCATAATCAGAATTTGAGTAACTTTTAGCTTGGGAATAATTGTAAATTCAGTAATTCATCCGACTCCGTTTTCACGTAATTTTCGAGTGGTAAAATTCAAATCGTTACGCTCCAATTTAAATTTATTATTATTATTAAAATTTCCACTACTTGTTTTTATATAATAAATTCATTTCTTATACTATGCAATCTTTGCTTTCGGTAGGTAGCATTAGATATAGACCTAATTCCTTCTCCTGATACAATTGTTAGTTGGGTTAATGATCAAATCATGCCACGGTCTGAGTGTGAAGATTCTTAAAGGTGTTCTGCCCGAGCTAGGCGTTGATAAATATAAATTTAGATTTCAACATTGTGTTGAGGTCTTGTCGCCCATTAATTCAACGTATCTTAGTCAGAGTAAACATTACATTTGTCACCCAACAGTGGGGACACTAGTAAAAACATTACACTGTCACATTGCAGCCCCGATAGAAAGATTCTCTGTGCTCATGAGATATTATTGTTTCCAAGACTACGGTATTTGGAAGCTGGCGCCCTCTCCGGAAGAAAAATAAAAGATCAAAGACAAACATTACATTTGTATACCCAACTGTTAGGCTTGTTGTTGTTGGTTCACCTATTTATTTATTTACACTGTTTATGCCCACATTGGTGCACCAAAATCAAACCTTATATACAAAGTCTTCCAATATTTCAAATAATAAGTTCAGTTCTTAATTTTTGATAATTTTTTCCTTTCCCAATACTTCTTCATTCTGGAAGATCTTGCAGCTCGTTCTTCTGCTGATATAACATATTTCTTACGCTGTGAAATTTTGAATGTTAGTGAGTGTATTTGTTATTCAGAAGCCGTTTCTCCTCTCTATGTTCAATTTGATGTTGAGTTATTTTCAATTCGTCTAAATCCATTTGTATTTCTTTACACCATGTGTTTTTTGTTTTACTGTTCCAAAAGAAGTCAAAAAGTTGTTTCAGGAGTCTAGTATTTGGCAAGCGGGATAGTGTCCAAAAAACGCGATCCTTCGTTTTCGCATCGTGTCAATGATAGATTCTTTTTCCTCGTAAAGTATTGAATTGGGCAAAAGTCTCCACTGGCCCTCAACCTGGTGTTTTTTTATTGATTATTGTCCGAAGAATCCGTCTATCAACCTTCTGTAGTTTGTCAGTTGTTGATCGAGTGTTTAGTTTAAATAAAGTTTCTGGCTTAACGACGGAGAAATAATGTCGAAGTTTAGCATTAATCGAAAGAGACTGTTTCTTATATGTTGGCCAGGTAATCTGTTGTGCTCGTCACAATTTTAGTGTTCTACTATCTATTGGTGCTCTTTCATTGGCATTCCAAGTGATCTCGCCAAGATATTTAAATTTTTTCACAATCTTTATTTTCTGAGCATTATGCAGTACAATATGTGATGTGTCAACGTGAAAAGATGGCATCATTTCTGTTTTCTCAAAAGAAATTTTCAACCCAACCTTTGCTGCTAATCGTTCCAATTCCTCTACCTGAAATTTAGCTTCTTTGATACTAGTTGCTAATAATGCTAGACCATCTGCAAAGGTGAGACTATTTAGTCGAATATTTTTTCCAATCTTAACATTCGGTGGACAAACCTTATTCCATTGACGCATAACTTTTTCCAACACACAATTAAACAACAATGGAGATAGTCCATCTCCCTGCCGAAGACCAGTATGGATTTCAAATTACTCAGAGGTTTCACTTCTAAACCTAACTCTAGATTTAGTATTCTTAAGAGTGACCGCAATAAGGTTAACAAGTTTTCGATGTAAACCAAATTCAGTAAGGACATTTAATAGAGATTTGCGATGGATACTATCATAAGCTTTTTGAAAATCAACGAATGTGATCACTAGATCTTTGCTCCTAATCCTGTGATGTTTTATAATCCATTTCAGACTGATAAGTTGATCTGGACAGCTTCGTCCTGGACGGAAACCACCCTGATATTCACCAGGTTCATTATCAAGTTGTTTGTGAATTCTGGAATATAGAATCTTTGAAAAAATCTTATACGTGACATCCAGCAACGATATTCCTCGATAATTGCTAGGATCTGATCTATCGCCCTTTTTGTGTATGGGTTGTATAATTGCAATATTCCACTCTTCAGGCAGTTTTTCTGTATTCCAAATGTCAATAAGATATTTATGTAGGTTATGAATAGTCTGTACATTAGCATTCTTCCAAAGTTCTGCTACTACTTTATTCTCTCCTGCCACTTTAAAATTCTGAAGTGAATCAATCGCTGTACGCACTTCATCGTAAACCGGCGGTATGATCTTTTCCAGAGGTGTTTTATTTCTAGGATAGGGATCGAATTCAAAAGAATCTTCAGGTTCATCACTATTAAGTAATTTTATGAAGTAATCAGCCAAAATTATTGCATTGTCATAATCATTATGGGCCACCTGCCCGTTCGTATCCGTCATCAAAAGAGTAGGGGGAGTAAATTTTGATTGGTATTGTTTAAATGTTCTATAATAATCTCTTGTTTTATGGCGATTGAAAGCTTCATCAATAGATTTTAATGTTTCCTTCTGATATTCTCTTTTAACCCTCCTGATTTCTTTGGCCGTTAACCTTCTAGCATTGATTAATTCTTCCATAGAACTTTCAGTTTTTTGTTGTTGGTCCTTCAACCAAGCTGAATGCCGGCGTAGAATTGCTATATCACAATCCTCATTCCACCATGCATGTTTCTTTCGTTTTTTAATGAGAGCAACGTCTTCCGCTACGGCTTTTAATTTGTTAACAGTGGTCCCCAAGTTGTCACTTAAAAGCGTGATGGATTGCTCAAAATATACTGGATTATTGACAACTGAACTAGGATCATACAATCTTATGCTACTGAATTTTTGTGGTTTATTTTTCCTTTTAGGAGTCAATTTGATTTTAATCTTGGAAATGTAATGATCCGAATCAACATCAACTTCACGAAGGACTTTTACATTATAAATTTCTTTGTGAAATTTCCGATCCATGGCCACATGATCTATCTGAAACTCTCCTAACTTAATATTAGGACATTTCCGAGTCATTAATTTATGTGGTCTCGTCTTGAACCTTGTTGTCTCCATAATTAGACCATGGTTAATACAAAATTCAATTAACCGTTCACCATTCCTGTTTGTCAAATTATGTGTTGGCCATCACCCCACCACTAGACGAAATTTCCTCTCACGTCCAATCTTTGCATTGAAATCTCCAAGTAAAATTTTAATATTAGTATCAGGTATATTGGTTACCAATTGGTCAAGTTCATCCCAAAATTGATCCTTTCCCTCAGTATCAGTTCTATTTTTGTCATTTGTTGGTGCATGAACATTTATCAATGTGTATATCTTGTTTTCCACTTTAACTGTTAACAATGCAACTCGTGGGGAATTTGAGGAAAGATCCGTAATGGAATCTAGTATTCTATGGTGTACCAAGAAACCTACTCCAAATTGAGGGACATTTTTCATTACCCTTTCTCCTGGAGGCCCTTTATAGAGACGATACCCACCTGATTCAATTGTGTTCTGATCAGTATTACGTAATTCTTAAAGAGCAGTGATCACAATTTTGTGTTGATCCAAGATATGAGTTAGATGCTTTAACTTACCAACCTTCATCAAAGAATCAACATTTAATATTGCCAAATATTAGTTGAATTGCTGCTTTATTGTTGAACCCGTCTAAGAGTGAAAAATATAAGGCTTGTATTATAAAAACGATCCAAAACCCATTAACATTTGAATGTATGCTGATATCTAATTTAGTGCAGTAAATCCCCTTACTTATGGTCTAGTTTGATCAACGATGTACTCCTAATTTGATGTGTCGTCATTTGAGCAGCAAGCATTTCTAAGAAAAACACTTGTTATCGCATTGTCTTCTTTGCCCTCACTGATTAGGCGAGGTAGGAATGGGGACATGCATATGGACTTCTCTTCGCAATACTGTGACGTTAAGGTTGGTTGCAGCAAGCCTTATGGTGTTAGGATGCAATAGCCTTGTTTTGGTAGATACACCAGCACCAGTGTCTCTGAAACCACAGCCGTTATTATTATTTTTTCTCTTTGTTGTTATAGTATTTGGTAATAATGTTGTTTATAAAAATATCTTATAATTGGCAATGATCTTTCCGTTTTCATCACTGCAAAGCAGCAACACAGGTGACTAAGATTAAATGTAATGACTTTTATCATGCTATATTTAACATTAAGGATTTGGTAGAAAATAGCTCTGTGAATTAGCCTAACGATGCTTTATAAAATTATGTTATCCCAAGATGTTTTTTATTTCGGAATATCCCTGAAAATAGTTTGTTCTGCAGGTTTTGCAGGCTGCAGACATTATTCTTGAGGTTGTAGATGCAAGAGATCCATTAGGAACTCGCTGCAAGCAGGTTGAACAAGCTGTCCTGGACTCACCTGGGAACAAAAGGCTCGTCTTTGTATTAAATAAATCAGGTAAGTCTTTGGAAAGTGTCACTACTAAAGCTAACGTCACATCAGAGTAACCACCAGAAAGCAGATATTTACTTCTGCATTTGTGATAATCAACAAAACAGTAGATCAATAGGCTACAGATGATAATGCAATCTGACAGTCAATATAATCAAGCTAGGGAAGGGAGGAAGAGCCACTTAGTGCTCGGGTCTAAGCTATATGAACCTGCGGGGTGATGTGGCGTCGGAGGCAGGAAGAGAAGGGCCTGTCAACAGCCCGTCGTGTTATCTGAAATTCCTATCAATTCCAACACTGCTAACATAGGGCCATTGCATAAACCAGTGTGGTGTTACAAATGAATGAGTGACGGATCAATTGGTTCTGTTACTACGCACGACCAGGATACCTCAAATCTCTCCTCATCGTCTGCGATTCACATTCCTCTCAGGTTCACAGAGCTTGGACTCGAGAAGTATAGGAGCTAGTAGTCGGTTGACACAGATATCATAAAACAAGATGGCCCTAAGAAAATCAAACATCACCTAAATGTTACACCCTTCCGAACAGCAGTCATTACCAACACTAAGTCACTGTCAGTGTTGTAGCAAAAGAAAAAAGAACCCAAAAAGTTATCTCTACCCAAGGTTGTGTTCTGTTGGTTGTGGAGTAGGTGTGGGGGAAAAGTAGAGAGAATTGGACCAGAGGTGTAGAATGTGAAGGCTATGTAATATTGAGCCCAGAGTCCCTCAGGGTAGGGTAGGTTAGGGAGCTAAGGAGTCTCTTGATGACCTTGACTGTGTGGTAAGTTATGAGAGAAACTGCTTTTACAGGGTGTCGAGAAATACGGGAATTTTAGTGACCCGGGAATTATACGGGAAATTCGCACTTGATACGGGAAATCTTAAAACGTCGCATAATGCCTGACTTCTTAGCCCCCAAACGCTCGGTAGAGTCCTCCCGCTCTGTCTTCTATTTCGCCTGCAGACCGCGGTGTCTCCTGCAATTTGCGCCACTGATTGAGCGCTAAGCGGGATGAGAACCCTGCAAACGTCGAATGTATGCTTTGCCTGGCCGACCGCCGGCCGTACCCTCTCCGCACGGGGCTACGCGCTCGTTGCTGACAATGACATACAGGAATCAGTCCGCATTGTTATTCACAGAGGAGACCTGGGTTTCTCGACAACAGCAGCCCTTAAAGAAGCTCTCAGAAAATTCCAGACGTGGATGTGCTGCAATTTCGCATGAACTGCCGAGAAATGTACATTTGTATCCTATGGCTGAAAAAATCAAAGAGAGGTCATCTCTTGCTCACAAGAGACTCGTGCTATTTCCTGCCTAGACCCTATAGGGATCGCTGAGACTCCAAAGCTAGAAGAAGTTAGGATCGTCATTGCCCTGGAAATTCTTTGTGATCAGAAGAATTTGTTTTCTGGCGCAATGGCTGACCACATCAAGAGCAGTTACTCCGCACTTCTGAGACTGCCCTCTGTCACTGTGCGTTTGAAGCAGTTCGACAGAAAAGAGCCACATCTCGACATGTTGTGGTCTGAATTATTGGCTTCAGCAACTTCCTCAGTTCCTGCCATAAACGATCTCACAAGCTTCGTTAAAATGATACTGACTTTGTATCACAACAATGCAGCTCTAGACAGAGGTTTCTCCCTGAACAAGGAGTGCATGATCGTCAATCACAAAGAAGCAAGTCTGATTGGCATGCATACTGTTCAGGACGCTGTGATGGCAGCTGGTGGAGTAGAAAAGATAAACGTGAGCAAGAGTCCATACTGCACGAAACTCCTACCCCATGTTCAAGGAAGCAAAACAGGTGCAAAGCGACGGCTAAGGTGGCAGTCGAAAGAAAAGCCACAAAAGATCTCCAGGAATTAGAAAAAAAAGTACTGTCAAAAGAACTTAATTTTGTGCTGTGTATAACTGAAGTTCCTAGTAACAAACTTGTATTTGTCAAAGGTACTTATTTAATTTCGTTTTCCATTATTTTATTTTCTATTATCTACTTTGATAAAATAAATCTAAATTAAAAAGTATTCGCTGTGTGTGGCGTGTGTAATTTTACTGTTTTTCGCCTTTCCATGGTCTACTTTCGCAGGGGAGATGCACATACCAAATTGTTTTAAAGTCCGTTCAAACGCTCAATGCAAATGCGTCACACATGCATAAATTTCAAAAACTACAAACAATATCTCACAGCTCTCGACATTTAACTATCGAACACCCGTCACCAACATGTGGCTACAAAATACACCACACAAGTGACAGAATATCTTCTCGTATGTGCAGGCATCGTTTCAGTCGCTTGTTAACCACTGTCTTTGTCGGATTTCCTTTCATTGTCATTGTTTCGTTACTTTTACTTCGCCGAAGTTCGACCCGAGGACTGGACACATCCCGTGCAGCATGTAATGAAAGAAATACTGAAGGCGGTCTGGATATCGCGGTGGATGAAATGATTATTAACCTTGGCAATTCATCAAGCTCTGACGAAGACAATGATGATGGTGGTGATGATGATAGGGACAGTGAAGGGATGGAGGGAGTCAAAGAGAAACCTTGCTTGTCAAGTGACTGAGGATCAGGGCCGTGGAGAGCCGCCACGGGCCCTGGGGCTGGAGTCAGCCCGGGCCCCCCGCCCCCCTCCCCTTCCTCTCTCTCTCTGTCCCTCATTGATAAGTCATATTCTATTATCCTGGGTTATACTGTAATAACAATAGTAATAATAATGCTGAAAATAATGATTATTGTTAATATTATTATTGGTATTGTTACAAAATTGCATAAAGTAATTTAATATTAGCAGATGCCTATTTTGCATAAAATAACAAAATCCTTATAATAACACTTTACAAATCACGAGCTCGTCATTTTGCTCTTACGGGATGTCTATAGGCTAATTTTATTTATTTATTTATTTTATTATGCTCGATCTGCGCGTCGGGAATGAATTTAATGTTTAAGACGTCAGCTAATTCTACTGGAGATTAAAATCTTCCGAGCCTGGCCGGGAATCGAACCCAGGAATCTTCGGCCTAAGCCTAGTATGTTAACCACCGGAATAATAATACCGTATTCCACATTCACGCATGTTTTAGGATACCGTATTTGTGAGTGCGACGACCATGGAAGTAGCTGTTGATTTGACTTTAACAGGGGGCAGATCCAGAGGTGGCGCTGATAGGACTGCAGCCAATATGCTTTCTAAATTCCTGGAGAAATTAGACTAAATAAACAGTGGCAACTATTGACGTTTTGAATTTCAACTACAATTTGAAATGTGTATTACCCAGGAATCAAACTTGGTCCACCAGGGTGAGAAGCAAGCAGCTGGACAGCCGTGCTGTCTTGTCCCTATGTAACATGCATAATATGAAATGTTTAAGGGTGGTAAGATTACGGATTAATTAAATACTTCTCCAGTTCTGTATTTTATATGTATTGAAATAGCGAAAGCTTAAATCTTGGCTACAGTTTTAATTTAATCCACCAATATTTGCATTAATATTCAGTGTCAATTTTCTATCCATTCTTTGATAGAAGCATAGAAAACAGAAACGTGTAACAAAAATATCATGGAAACAGTAATGTCCAGTACCGTAATTCTCAGGCCGTCCATCTTGATCTCCATGACCAGGGTACTACCTCACTGTCAGGCAGCTACTCAATTGTTCTCACGAGGCTGAGTGCACCTCGTTCCAGCCCTCAAGTCCGCCTCTTAAATCCCTGACGGAGCCGGAAATGGAACCCGGGGCGAGTGTGAGTCAGGCACGTCGGCAATAATAATAGTAATATTAATAACATTTTCAATAATAATAATAATAATAATAATAATAATATACTCTCTAATTTCATGCCCATCATATTTTTATTTACTATTGCTTGTCAGTATGTGTTATCATCTCTGAGCATTTGGAATATGTGGCTGAAACTTTTTTATTTATCCCGGATGAGCCGTTTAATGACCAAATACATCTTCAGTTTAAATGTTGGTTTGTTTTGGTTTGGACTCAATACTACTAGAGCGAATGGCATGAACATTCGTATGTAAGTAGAATGCAGCAATAATAAAAATTAGGCTACAAATTGAATTTTTTACAGAGGGATGAGGGGAGTTATAGGAAGCCTCAATTCCCTGCAGCAAGCCAATTGCGCAATCTGTATCTTTCTCTTGACATCGCAAACCCAGGTGTGAGGACTTGCTGATCTGAGAATATCACACGGTGACATGTCCTGACATGTGAGGGTGTACAGTACCCTCAAAGCATAGTGGAGTGACGAAATGTTATGCTGGCATGGGTCATAATGAAACTCGAGCTCAACTGCTGGTTTGAATCCGGCCACGGGCATGGATGTGTTTATCTTCTCATTAATTGTAAGCCCATTCAATTTCTATGATATAAGATATACATTACAATCATCTTTCTTCATCATACCTGCGTAGCGCAGCGGAAACGTTCTAGCCTGCTGTGCCGACGGTTAAAGGATCAAATCCTGGCGCTGTCAGTTGACATTTGGGGATGCGCAAATGTGAGGGAGCCGCGTGAGTAGATTTACTGGCACGTTGAAGATCCCCTGGCGTCTGTAAAAGCCTCGGTAGTTTAAAGGAACGCAAAACCAATAACATCATTACGTTATACAAGACTCATAATACAGTACAAGTAAATATAAATTACATTGAAGCTGGCCATATGGCTAAAAAACGAAGGCCAAAAGCCAACAAATATTTCTAAAAAACATCCTTCTTAGGAATTTGCGTGCTGCTTGATAGCTTATTTTTCTTATGAGCTGTTTAATGTTCATTTTTGTGACCCCAAGTGTCCTCCCTTAAAACTACCTAATTCTAAGCAGAACAGTGGACTGGGTACAAATTGCAAAATTACATGGGTGTTGCCCAAACAGGGTTCGATAGTTTAGCCATAACTTCACTAACTCCTGTCACCAGTCTATCTGTTTCCCTTAAATTGTAAACCCGACAACGACGGGTACGAAGAACTAGTCCAAGATAAAAACAAGAGCCAGAGTTTAATATCCAAACATTTCTTTATGTTTTTCTCCTTCCGAATATTAGACAACTGTTGTTCAGATCCGTCAGCGTAATTTATTATACCTGCATTTCCAAATCAAAGACTTCAAACCTATCATGGTTCACTTCCTTCAATTATTGTCTTCTTTCCCTTGTAGCCCGCATTCCATATTTATAACTGAAAGGAACACGTAAGCTAACGATTATGGGCAGATGGCCTCGTTGTTCCGCCCCCTTAAAACAACAACAACCATCATCAAACTAACAATGATCTTAAATAGCAATTCAAACTCTGAAAATCGTAATGACTTCGAATTTGAGAATATCTTCGTTCTCATGTTAAGGCAATGGCTGTTCTTTCGACCAAGTCAATTACTCTTTTGCAAGCCGGAGTAATTAACAACTGCGTACTGCGTCCACATTAGAATACGTCATATTCGCAGCGTTTATCTACGCCGCTGGAGGGAACACTAGAGGCAACTCGTCTTAACAGATGGAGGAGCTCACTGCCCACAGACATGACATCAAAGGAAGAACTGGCTCCTGGCGCCGACCTACCTTATCCTGTGTGGAGGTCCCTCAACCGCTTAAGAGTGGGTGTCCCTCGATCCAAGACCAACCTGCAAAAATGGGGGATCCTTCCAGCAGACGCAGACACCTCTTGTGAATGTGGAGCTGAACTAGACCCAAGCCACCTACTTATCTGCCCCCTCCTGGACAACCAATGCACAATGGAAGATGTTCTTAGAGGAAGTAACAAGGCCATCGCAGCTGCAATTTTTTGGAAATGTTGATCGGACACGGAAATGAATGATGATCTATTTTTGCGATGCTACTAATGCTGCCAGTTGGCTTACGAAAGCTCAGCTTGTTTCCACTAAAATTGTTTAGCATACAGTATATGGCGATAATAATAATAATAATGCATCTAATTATAATATTAATAATAATCATAATTCTACTACTAATAATCATAATAATAGCAGCAAATGAGATTTCGCAGTTATTAGGTAATGTTAGATACAAGACGTAAGCCATAAAGTGATAATCAGACAGTTAAAATGTCTTGGTGCGACGTGAATTCGAACCGGGGATCTTCGGATCGAAACTTTTTCAAATCGTTTCACTGCCTATTGACGTCAGAAAAGTTGGATGGCGCAGCCACGCGGTAGAATGTTGAAGCTGTAACATTGTGACTGGTGAGGTTTATTTAGATGGTGAAGCATTGACGTCGTGATGGAAACAGAAATAAATTTGTCAAATTCGAGGAGGTACTGCTCTGTATACGGTTGCAAATCCTATAAAACCGGTACGAAATATCTTCACTACTTTCCTGTACAAAAGGTTCAGAGAGAAATATGGGCTTCGGCGCTGTCAATTGGAAAACGTGTTACATGTTACATGACAGTGTGCAGTCTGCATTTTTGTGAAGACGACTTCTTTCCACAGCATAAGCCCCGGTACTGTTGATTATTGATAGTTATTGTCTCCAATTTGTATTTACATGGATTTAGCTACATCAAAAATACTGATAAACTTGTAGCCTATTACTTCTGTGCCGTACATAGAATGTAATCCGCTCTTCGTAAACTTATTTTAGGGGTTCTTCCGATTGACAATAGCCGAATGGTTAGAAAACTTAAGAAAAATGCTGTTCCTAGCCTTAATTTGCCAGAGAATTTATATTCTTGCCTTTGAACAGCAAGTATGTAGGTCATTGAAGTATGATTTGGCTTAAATTGTGTTTTTGGCTATGATCTCCCTACTGTTGAATTTAGATGATTAAAGTGTAAAAATCTTAGTTCTAAGTACCGGTTTGGTTACCCATCATCCCAGGCAGGCCGGTAACACCTATACTACTCAGGCAGATAGGTCACTTAGCCGTAAATTTGACGTTATAGTGATGTTAAGTATACATATGCGGTAATGTTGCAGGAGACCGGATCGGCCTAGGCTATTCTAACTTTAATTAGTTCCCATTTCAGGGTTTTTCAGTTTTGAGTGCGAATAGTTGGTTTGAAAGTTGTACAACAGTAAGGAGAGTATGTTTTGTATAGGTTTTAATTGGTATTATGGTTTATGTCGAGCTGAGGAATGAATTTGGTTTGGCTTAAAGTGTAGTTTTTGATCTGTTCCGTTTGCTTATGACAAGTTCAAATGGAGACTCCAGCTTTGTTAAATATCCGTATTTTAAATACTTAATTAAATATATTGATAAAGAGGATGCCTCCATTTTAACTTGCCTGTGGCAAGAGATTAATAATTTAATATTCTTGCCTTTGAACAGCAAGTATGTAGGTCAATATTTGCAATATTGAAGTATGATTTGAGCATCCCAAGTAACGCTTCTTTGAACCCAAAACATTCATACAAATTCAGGGTTGCTTGATTCAATTTATTATCAGGGTGTCGTCCTTTGTGTTATGTGAGATATATATATATAGGCTATATTGTGAAATTAATAAAATCATCGATACCGCTAGGCTCCCAAGTACAGGCTTCATATAGGTATGTAACAGCAGACAGTAAATTAACTATCTACATGTGGGTAATATTTTTAACTGGTAGTAATTAGGTACTGCATTTAAATTGATTATAAAAATATTTCTATCAATGAAAGGAAATATGTAGTATTTTGCCATCATAAATTAGAAGCCATAACAAACTTACACCAAATTACTTCACGTCACTATCTCGCCGCCATATTGCAAACAGCTGAACGTAAGCTCCTCCCCCGTTTCGGACGTCAATAGGCTACAGTTGTAAGAAATACAAGCCTCCTAACAATAATAATAATAATGTTTTCTTAGTTCTTTATAGATGAACATTTTCCTTAGTCCACATCTATTTTATGTACGTTCGGCAATGGAAAAACCCTTACATCACGCATCATATTTATCCGGCATTTATACAGAGCGAAAATGAATTCCTGTGTGGACGAAGATTAAATAAACTATTTTCTTACCTAGACAATGTAAATGGAGTGAGCGCACGGCACACAAAGGTCATTCGAAACAAGGCAACGTGACGCTCCAAACACAGTCACAGAGGAGACTATTCAGAATTGCGACAGGTAATGATGAGGAAATATGTTTCAAGTTTGGTATACAAACGAAAGAAGGCTGACAAGTAAGTTAAATTTAGAACCAAGGTATGAGCCCCTCACCTTAGGTACATATTCTGAGAACTACGGTATTGTATGACTACGTTCGGGTGCTCTGGTTCAGCTGTTTCCAGGGTGCTCTGACTAAAGTATTTGACCTAGCCTATGTCTTATTGTTCTTGCGCCATTTTGCACAGACGTTGATTGTTTCATCAAATAATTGTCTGTGATATATTTTGGTCATGAAAGGAATACTTTGCCCAGCCGGGCCCCCCTCCCAGAGCCGGGCCCCGGGGCTGCAGCCCCGCCTGACCCCCCCCTCTCGTCGGGCCTGCTGAGGATAATTTATTTCTTGGTGTCAGTTCGCTTGCGTCAATCGATAATAGAGCACAGGCTATTGTTTCCCCTCATAGTGTTCAAAATACCGTCCGTCATTCAATAGCCTACAATTCAACAATATAAAACCACGGCAATAATATCGCCACAGGGCGGCTTGTTTCAGTGCTCAGTGCTAAATATGTTTTTAGATTAACTTTACTTTTGTATTATCACGAAAGCTAATATTGACAGTAGAGAGTTGCGATTCAGTGAGTGTACATGGTGTTATCTGTCAACTTCTGCAGTAAGCTGTGAACGACCTCCACTCAGACTCTTGTTTCATGTTAAAGGATAATCATTGCATGGTGAGTTTTTTTAATATTCATTAGCTGTAGAGTATTTGCCCTCTTTGTCGTATTTATTGAATTGAATACCTATGATAAAGGTATTATAGCTTCGATGTGTAATTTATTTATTCATCTAAAAGTATCGTATTTCTCTGTTTGAATGTCCTCGGCGTTGACTCAGGATCGTTTTTTTAAATATGTTAGCATACCTGCCAACTTTTACGGTTTATCCGTAAAATTTACGGAAATTGCAGCATTTTACGGTTTTACGGATGAACGGTGTCATTTTACGATTTCGCGGACAAAAATTTGAAACGATAATTAACATTCGATAATCCCTCCCACTTCCGTACAATCGATTGTTTGCGTGGGTCGAAGGCAAGTCCGCGATAGTCGATAACTCGTTCTTTGAGTTGATTCGTACTTTTGACCGTGTCATGTTTGTGTCGTCATTGTAATTGAATTTGAAGCCGGGATAACCGTTCTTCCATGTGAATCTTAGGTGTCAACACGCTCTGCTTCGCAAATTCTTTGTTCCCCTACGTTCGCTCGTTGCGATTTAAACGATATTCTTTGACCACGTGAGTTGTTTATTGTTCGCGAAGTTGGCGTTCTTTGAATGTTTTCGTATTTTAAGGTTATGGCATATATTAATGAAGTGTTCGAGTTTTTGTGCTATATCTTCGTGCTTCGCAGTTTCCTGTATTCCTTGGACTAATTACATTCGTTCCACGTGTGTGTTTTTTTCTCTCTACCATGTGCATATTCTTTCTTTACGAGGTTGGCGTCGTGTTCATTTGACTTGTGTGCTTTGACTTGTTTTAATGAAGTGTGGGCTGTGTTTTATGCGATTTATGTTATAATTTTATGTGACGTTTAGTGATCCAGGTTCCTTTCGATGTTTTAGTAGATATCGAGAATGAACAAATACAACAAGAAACAGTACTTCCAGACATTTAAAGAATCATACTCGGTTGATTTTCCGTGCATACTAAAATCAAGAAAGGGAGAAAAATTTGCCTTTTGCACGGTATGTGCGTGTGATATTAATATTGCTCATGGTGGAAAAAACGATTTAAGTAATCATGTGAAGTGCGGTAAACACATAAGTTATGTTAAATCGAAGGAAGATAGCAAGAAAATCAACACCTTTTTTGCCAAGGCTGGTAACGTTGACAGTGACGTAATTAGGGCCGAGTGTCTGTTTACTTCCTTTTTTGTGGAACACAATGTGCCCTTAAGTGCGGTTGATCATGCTGGCGCTTTATTTAAGAAGATGTTTCCCACATCAGAAGTTGCAAAGAAATATAGTTGTGGTCGCACGAAAACGACGTGCATTGTAAATAAAATGGCAAAAAATGCATCATCTGAAGTTGTTAAGTGCCTTCAGAACGGACCATTTTCTTTGGCAACGGATGGAAGCAATGATACGAATGCCAAGTTGTATCCTATTGTTGTTACATTCTATGATGTTCGGCAGGAAAAAGTAGTGAGCACTGTGCTATCCATACCAGCGTTGGACGGGGACTCAACAGGGCGAAACATAGGTAACCTGATGTTATCACAGCTGAGTTCTCATAATATACCAATTGAAAACTGTGTGGCTTTCTGCTCCGACAATGCTCCTGTTATGATAGGACACAAAAATGGGGTTTCAGCAGTTCTGAAGGAAGTTCAACCAGGTATTGCCATCATAGGGTGCATTTGCCACCTGATTAATCTAGCAGCTGAAAAAGGTGCTGGAAGATTACCAGTTAAAGTGGATGAGATCCTTGTAGATATATTTTATTTCTTAGAGAAGAGTGTAAAGAGAAAAGAACGCCTTCAGAAATTTCAGAACTTGCACAATAAGGAAGCAAAGAAAATTCTGAAGCATGTATGTACTAGGTGGTTATCTTTAGGCAGATGTTTGGATAGACTACTGGACCAGTGGGATCCTCTTCTTTCTTTCTTCAAGGAGGAAGTAATATTATGTACCCAAAACATTTCCACAAGCTTGACATCTTTCAGAATACCTAAAGTTGAACAAAGTGGATCCAAAGAGTATCAGAAGAAGAGAATTCTTGATTCTGCTACTACACATGCCCCTAAAAGAATAGCATATTCTTCCAAATGTGACAAACCCATCCTAAAAAGTAAGACTTCTGCTACAACTCGTGAGGAAAAATTGTTTATGTTCCTGTCCTCAAACTTGAACAAGGCCTTTTGCACTTTTCTTCATGTGACTATTCCTGTATTTGACAAATTGAATGTTGCCCTTCAGACTTCTTCCCCACAAGTTCACTTGTTATTAGAACTTCTAATGGATTTGCTAAAGCAGCTGTTCACCAAGTTTGTTAAGCCCAAAATTGTCAAAAGCTCCTCATTGCTTGAAGTTGAGTACAACTTGATTCAAAATCAAAGAAGTGATGATGAGTTAGTTATTGGCATTCAAACTTCGAACATAGTGAATGATCTCCAGGATACAGATAAATCCCTTTTCTTTTCATCAGTGAGAAACTACTTTTGTACTGCCTGTGACTACATCATCAACAAGTTTCCACTCAAGGATGACGTGCTAAAGAATGCTCAAGTTGCTAGGTTAGACAAAATTGAAGATGCACAGTTTTCTTCCGTTCGTTTTTTCTTGGAAAAGTTTCCTATCATGTTATGCAAGGAAGAGAATGAAACTACCGATGAGGTGGTGAATGAGCTTCAGAGGCAGTTTACAGCTCTTCAGGTAGATGACACTTTGGCTGCACATCAAGATGCTGCAAGTGATTCCAGTTGGGCACAAATATCAAGAATTCGTGGAGCCGATGGACTTCTTAAGTATAACCGAATTTCTAGAGTAATGCTCTCTATTCTCACCATACCCCATAGCAATGCAGAATGTGAACGTGTTTTCAGCCTTGTGAAGAAAAATAGAACACAGTTCAGGTCATCCATGTCCAATGAATCTCTGGAGTCTATTTCTATTTTGAAGACCAGGAGTTCTGGTCCCTGTTATGACAAAGCATTTTCTCAAGACTTTTTGCTGGAAGCTAAAAAGGCCACAACCATGACTTTAAAGTCGAACTAGCATGTGATTTGCAGTGTGTATTATATTATTTCTTGCCTGTGTTACGTTAAACAAGTTTTATTGTGTAAAACCTTTTTCAAATATCGTATATCGGCTTAATTTATCAAGGAAGTCCTGTTATGTATGCTCCAAACCAATATTCACCACGCCTGCTGCTGATTAACATGGATTTCTTCTTGATTGTTATGTTCATCTACAAATCATGTAAGTAGATATGATTTCATTGAAATATCCTGTTTAAAGCATGAATTATTGTATTTTGTAGCCCAGAAGTATTATTATTTTCGTCAAGCCGGGGTATGTCGAAAATCGTTAAATTTTTTGTCGCGCGTGAGTTTTACTGATAGCCCTTTTCAAAAGTTGGCAGGTATGTGTTACGTATAATTGTACCGAAATATTGTCTGAAGTGTAGCGCTGTGTATTATTCGAATCAGTTGATTTACAACACTAAAAACTTAGCAACACAGCTCAGCTGTTCCAAGCTCCCGACATATCCTTCGCGTTGTTTCCTTCGATATACAGGGTGTAGTTGAGAAGCATGCTCAGAATTCTTGCCGTGTGGCGGTTGGACGTAGGGTCTTGTTATGTGGCGACCGTGGGTTGCGGAGAGGAAAAGCGAGGCAAAGTGGCAGGAAGGCTGTCAGTACGCGGGGTGGGAAATATATGTATTTGTCCCTTAATTTACGGGTGTAATAGCGGACATACCTCCAATTTTACTATAAAAGTCGTGATCTAAAAAGGGATAGTGGGTGGGTAACATCTATTACTACATGACCCCCAAAATTAATATTCATTATCACAAAGGGTATTTTGACTATTTTTAGTAGTGTAGAAAATTGTATCGCCTTGTTCCGGGCTCCTATAGAGCTTACATTTTCTTTTGATCTTTCATTTGCCATAGGACGCGCCACAGGCGTATGGTTATGCATTGCCAGCTTCTGGTTTAGTAGTCAGGTAATGGAAGCAATGGGAACTGTGTACTACAATTTTCCTTGCATGTAACTAAGCAAATTATTGTTGTTAAGAGAATGTAAAATGCACCAAGAATTCTATGATTTCAGCTGTGTACAGTGAGAAAGCCCTGCATGTGTTCATTCCTTATGTATTAATGATGCGAAATGTCAGCTAACGTTGTGCCACATATAACACTCGTAGTCTCTAAATGTTGCACATTTTCCCGTAAATTACGGCAGTTTATGTTTGAATTGCTTATAAGATCGTGACAAAGAAAGTGTTTCTCCAATTGGATGATTGTATTTAACTGTATGCACGTCGTATAATCTTGGCGAGGGGTTTTTTTTTTTTTTTTTCACAGAGCAACTTTACACCGTAGTAGGCAAGCAGCTTTTTGTATTTAGTTTTCTGGCATCTTGTTTTTAATTATTGACTAACATATTTCCAAATGCAGACAATCCATACCTCCATTACGATTCGGGTTCCATAATTTATGCAAAATGAGGTTCATTCGTTTGTGAAATTGAGGTATAATCCCCCTACCCTTTCAGTGATTTACCGTATGGTACTTTACGTAGACTAGGCTGAAGATGTAAATGAGCATTTCAAAAAAAATTAACTTTAATATTTTCCATAGGTACTGAAAACTGGGCACGGTTGGATTTTAAGGTGGAACCGCATGTGCTATCAAATATCGCTTTCTTGCAATACCTTGAATATGTATAGAATTATTGAATGATTACTGGTTAAATAAGGGTTAATAGATAGGCTATTATAATTATAATGATTAAATAAATATTAAAGAAGAAACAATGAGTTGTTAGTAAATATTAGGCCTACCGGTACGGCGAACAGCCTATAACTCGTAGCACCCGTCACAATTTAGCATTTAAACGGGTCACGTTATTGCATAATATACTAATATAACAATCGGATAGCAAATTATAATAATATTCTCACATATAACATATTTAATTTGCACCAACTTAATTATTGTAGTCTAAGATATGTTAGATAACTGCCGTTTGAAATGTGCTAATCGCACACTTGGTAGGCAAGCTGTTTGTTATGGTCGTCTCTGATGCGAAGTTTTACTAATTACTCTTTTAGGAGACACTTGTCTTTGGAATATTCATGTAAGGCCAACCCTCTAGTTCTTATTTCATAAGTTGAACGCCTAAAAACAAAACCACAATCCGAAATAATAAAGAAGATAATAACGAACGATTCACTGCCAATGAAAATATAATGGAGATTTGCGGACCGGAAGTTCGCTATGCATAAGCTTTGGTTCCATTTTAACTCGTGGAAGATCTATACGGTTACGGTATCATACAATTCAGTCACTTCCAGTAAATATTTATTATGTGACACTCCTATTCTCTACTCTCTCTTGCCTCCTCAGTAAAACAGTCATTTATATCAGCTCTTCTCAGGTAAACGGTATTTTATTTGTGTTCGTAGCATCTCATCCCATCTGCGAGAGAGTTAACTCGCGCGCATGCGCATTGCTCACGCCAAGGGTTAGGCCTAAATCTCGCTATCACCCGTGGGCTGCGGAAGTGTCTCCAAAAATGCAGTTACACTTACGCCAGAAAATCTTGATTCCCGCTTTAAGATTCATTTTTCAGCCATTCGGTATGCGAACTCTAGTCTTAGAGGGTTCTAAGATATACGGGAATTTGATGGATTTTCGTACGGGAAATACGGGAATTTGAAGAAAGGTCATCACTCGACACCCTGTTTTAGCACTACAGCAATAGATTTTGCTCTTGGTATACATCTGGGGTAGTGGACCATGCACTACATCCAGCAAATTATTATGCTACTTTGCTGTGGGAACCTATCTCCTCTCTATAGAGGCACCAAAGTATATAAACTAGACTTGCTGGAGTTTAAACACCTGCCCTTGAAAGCCAATATGTCATATTTTTAGCACTGCTGTATTTTCAGATTTGGTGCCACGGGAAAATCTAGACAAATGGCTCAAATATCTGCGAAGGTTCTTCCCTGCTGTACCATTCAAGGCTAGCACCCAAATGCAGACTAGAAGATTGGGCCATAAGAAGATGGCTAAGAAGGTGCCAGAGAAGGTGATGAAGAGCTCCACATGTGTAGGAGCAGAGTTGCTGATGTCACTACTTGGTAATTACTGTCGCAACAAGGGAATCAAGACATCTATATCTGTTGGAGTAGTGGGTAAGTAATGTACCATTCTTCTTGGAGGTGTTCTGAACAGAACTAGACGATCATAGTTCTTGATCTGCATTGACATGATAGGAAACTTGTTTTATAAGTACCATTTTAAATATGGCCGCTGCAGCATTTTGTCATTTGGCACATGCACACTCAGTATGCACGTCTGTTGGCTAGCCATGAGCGCCATTACTGGAACATTCGTCTGTATTTACATTTGTTGGTGTGTATTGAAAATGCCTTTGACAATTAGCGGTTCCGCTAAGTGTGAAGTGTACCGCCCATCCCTACGTGTCCTGCTATTACCCTGCTACCTGAGGACTAACTCATTGGTGGAAGTTGGGCCTTAACCCCCTTAGCGTGTACGGCGCAACGGTGCGCCCACTAGCTTGCTACGTTCACAGCGTGTACGGCGCAAGGGTGCGCCGTCGAATTTGAAACGCCCGCTACGTGGACTTCGTAATAGTAATTTATTTGGTCGTAAGATGGCAGGAAGAGGCAACTTTTGGCTACACTTCGAGCTACTTATTATTGCCAGGAGGTGTCGCATATCTTCACAGTCATTTATTTTTCAGATCTCTGCACACGTGTTCCCGCTTTTGCGGACCGTGAGTTTGCTTGTAAACATGGCAGGTCGTGGCACAGTTATTGATGACAAAGAAATAGCTAATTTGCTCGATATTAGTGCCAACGAAAGTGATTCAGAGTGTGACAGCGATATAGAGGATGAGTTCGCTATAACTTCCAGTGAAGATAGTGACGCTGACGATGTAATTCGTGATAGAACGCCAAGAAATACGAACACATTAGGCGACTGTGATATTGTCCCAGTATTGACGTGCCGCTAACCAGGAATAACCAGGTTATCAATAGTTTAGAATATTATGTTATATGTTGTTCTTATTGTGTGTGTTTTTTGAAAACTTTTGCCAGTGCGTTTGGAAATTATAGCGAAATGCATATGACACCGCGCTTACCATTGGGAGTAGGCTAGAAATAATGCACGTTGTGGGTGCAGCCCAGAGTTTCACAATATCACGCTTGAGGGGTTAATCTCAGAGGTTCGGAAAGAGGAAAAGAGGCTGCCTAGGGATTGTCTCTAACTAAAAGAGATGTTAATTTTCACATACAAACATGTATTCTACTTAAAAAACGGTGCAAATAAAAGAACCTTAACCTACATCGCGCTTATTTACACTTAATTTGACTTTAATTTAGTATTTAATTTTTGTTGATTTACATATCGGTACGTTGCCTGGAACAATAACTACGAAGACTCAACTATTAAAATGAATACTGCTTAAGCAAGTTGCAAAACTTAACCTTACCTGAAAAGGAAAACTAATAATGGTTCAACAGAAATTAACAAGTGAAAAGCCCCAACAAGATTGAAAACACACCCCTTCCCCCCGAATTCAATAAATCAATAGAACACATAAAACGAACAAGAGTTAAACGCTTCAATCGTCTGAATAGAGAAAAAACAGAAACAGTCTGCAGGGGTCGTAGGCTACCTTCATATTAAATGACACACCTGTCATCACAGAAATCCCGCACCAAAACATAAAAGATTGCACTCTCAAATACACAATTGTTAGAAGAAATCACCCTGGCAAGTACAAATGAATCGAAAAGCACGAAGCTTCTTGCCAGTGGTCAAACAAACCTACCTCACACACATCTAGGTCTTACAAACTTGACACCTAGGACTTACATAACCTCACTAGCACACTCAACATTTAGGTCTTATAAACTCGATGCCTAGTACTTACTTAAACTCAAATCCCGCCCTGAAGGCAAATAAAACAACCCAAATCAAATGATCCACCAATTACTTGTTTGGGCCTCAGAAAGCTTAAGCAAGTACCACGCCAACAATAACTAATACACCAGTTAACAACACGCGGACACGTCGACCTCACGCCGAAAATTAGCGACTAACGAACCCCTACAATTAACCAACCATCCCCATCAAAACCGATCGAGAACCATATTTAATTTATAATTATATTACTTAAATGCATATTTAATATTTAAAAACAATTTGATGTTCTTCATGATGTTCACACGTGGTCGCAACAACGAACAATACCCTATTTTCGAACTTGCGGAAACAACACTTCACTTACTTCTAGGCAAACTATTTCAACTCCCAAAGAATTTCAATGCAAACATTTAATAAAACTTAACCTAGAAGAACAAAAAAGAAAGCATCGACCTCGTGTTAACACCTACCAACATTTATCCCATTATTACCAGTACACAATTTAAAATCAACAAAAGTTATAGTCCAGTTCGTAATTTGACTGTGTAACCGGATTTATTTGGTAACAGTGTTCACCCCCACGTTTTCTGTTGGTATAATGTTTGGTGTTTGGGTTGGAAGCATGGCTGCCTTATGCTGGGCGGCTGCAGGGAGTTTAGTGCTGTGTGCTAGGTAGATACTCTGTGGTCCAGCAGTGAGGTAGCAGGAGGCTTTGCCCAATGAAGTTTCTTTGATGTAGGTTATTCCATATTCCTTTTAAGATAGTGTGTTGTTTTGTGTCTGCTTATTGGTTGAAGAGTGACTATGAAAAAAGAATAATAATGGAGAGGTTATCTGTTTTTGTTGAGAATGGAAATAATTGTAGTAGGTTTGTGGAGAATGGTTAGGGGAAGTCTGCTTGTTGGAGAGGATATGTGTAGGCTTGTTGAGAGTGGATTGGGTTATTTATTTCTTCTTTGAATGTATATGTGGGAGGACTTCGAATGAAGAGGAATAAGATGAAATGTTTTGGATGTATGGTCATATGATGTCTTGATGTATGCTGATGTAGAAACAGATGTTAAAAAAAAAGCAAGAAGATAAGAAGAGAGCTGAAGAATACTAAGAATTGTGAGAAGTATTTTCCTCATGAAGATAGTTGTGGATACTGTGTTAGAGATGCAGGTAATGGAAACTTGCTTACGTGTAGACAAAAAGGTATTAAAAGTATTGTATTTCCTATGTTGTTAAGTGCGTAACATCATCTCGACTCCGAAGATTATTATTAGAAGAAAGAAATTTAGTTACATTGATGGCCCAAACGGTGGGGCATTGTTGTTGTTGTTTGTAACGTGTTTTTCGAGGGTATTTTACGCCACTGACATAAGTCAGTAGGAAGCCATTCAATGTTTATTTACGTGGCTACTTGTTCAGCCAAGATAATTTTCATTTAACTTATTATCATTATTAATGTTTTTTTGGAGCTTTTTCTTTAAAGATTATAAGTATACAGATAGGTTTTCGATTTTATAGAAAACTCCATCAAGCGAATTATTACGAACAACGTTATCGCGGAAAATTATATGATTACGGAATTTTACGGATTTTAGTCAGTTAGGGTCTATTGTGAGGGAGATGAGTCATTGGGAATTCAGCTACAGGTATATTCTTGTCGAGAAGCGATGACGAAACCGAGGAACACTTCCAGCTGGCTGTATCAAGAAAAGGCGAATTAGACTGGAGCGGCAAATCTACTTCATCACGCCGAGTAAAATGACCCTTATGTCGGGAGTCAGCGTGGTGGCTCAGCCAATCAGGGGAGTCCGGTCCACTGGGTGACGGCACTGGAGAGGGGATTCGGCGAGTGCATAAAGGTTCGCGCGCCGAGAAGAGAGGAGGATTAACATTGTAAAACTTGACCAAAGTGGTCGCTCGTTTGGTTGGTTCCGGTGTGATCGGACCATAACTTTAACATTTAATCAACGATCTCCACTTGTGACGAAGAAGATGGTGACGTCCAGAAGGCTGATGGAAGCTCTCATGATTCATCACGTACGAGGGAAATGCTACGGCTATTTCCAATGGTAAGCGCTAATGACTCAGAACTACATAATCTCTCTCTTCATTGTTCCATAATCGGAATTTGAGTAACTTTTAGCTTGGGAATAATTGTAAATTCAGTAATTCATCCGACTCCATTTTCACGTAATTTTTCGAGTGGTAAAATTCAAATCGTTACGCTCCAATTTAAATTTATTATTATTATTAAAATTTCCACTACTTTTTTTTATATAATAAATTCATTTCTTATACTATGCAATCTTTGCTTTCGGTAGGTAGCATTAGATATAGACCTAATTCCTTCTCCTGATACAATTGTTAGTTGGGTTAATGATCAAATCATGCCACGGTCTGAGTGTGAAGATTCTTAAAGGTGTTCTGCCCGAGGTAGGCGTTGATAAATATAAATTTAGATTTCAATTTAGTGTTGATGTCTTGGCGCCCATTAATTCAACGTATCTTAGTCAGAGTAAACATTACAATTAGCTCAAACGTGGGACTTGTGGTGGTTTTTCGTTGTTAACCTTCCAGCGGGCGCGTGGGCGGCAATTTGGCCGCCTTTTGAAGAAAGTCACGAGATTGTGCTCTTTGTTGACGAATTACCAGGCGGGACCTCCGGGTATTCGTTAATTACTCATCTCGACGTGAGACAGCGCTTCCGTAATTTTTCGAGTCGGCGCCAATCGGCCATTGTTCAGTTGCTAAGTGGTGCGTGCCATTGTCGTTCGAGTCAGGCGGCCAGTTTACCGCCACGCGCCCGATTGTGTTCCATTCCCTCACACTTGAATGTGATGTAAGTAAATATATTTCTTTTGTGTGTGTGTGTGTGTGTGTAGGCGCGTGTCTGTGTGTATGTGTGTGTGTGTGAGAGAGAGAAACGTTTTCTCTTATACAGTACATACAATGTTCAAACACATTTAGATTTTGAAGTTTGGTTAGTTTTCTGTTAGATTCATTCCTTTCTCCTGTTCTTCATATTCGTCATATTGACGCAGTTGTGTCTTATTACTCGCGTTTCAGGGCACGATACAATGATCCTGATTCTATTCTACGAATACTTGATGAATTAGAAGATGATGAAACGAATGAAGGAGAAGATATTTGGGACGATCATAATGATATTGATTTCGAACCCGAAATTATCGAAATGGACGGTCACAGTAGTGACTCTGAAGTTGAAATGGACAGAACTGATGATGTAAGTGATGACGACCGTGATGACAGCACCCTACGTTTCTTCATTGGGAAAGATAGTGAGACATTATGGGGAAATAAACCCATGGGTAAGAGTTCAAAAACAAAGGCAAAGAACTTGATAAAAACTTTTCCTGGTCCTAAAGGACTAGCTCGCCAGTGTAAAACTGAAGTAGCATGTTTTCTCACCATAATAAATTCAAATATGGTTGGTGAAATTGTTAGACACACAAATACGTTTATTGACAGGGTAAAATTGCAACATCCAGAAGGCCGGGAAAGAGATTTTAGAGAAACAACAAGATCGGAAATTTTAGCTCTTTTTGGTGCCTTGTTCTTGATGGCCGTGAAACGATTACACCGCACAAATTTATCGGAATTGTTTACTACCAACGGGACCGGAATGGTAATACTGCGGGCTAACTTCAGTGAACGTCGCTTTCGATTACTGTTGAGAAGTCTTCGATTTGACGATGTGAATACTAGAACTGAACGTGCGGAAAATGACAAACTAGCCGCTATTCGCGAATTTCTCAATACCTTCGTTGCAAACTGTCAGAGTTCATATTATCTTGGTGAGTTTGTAACTATAGATGAAATGTTAGTTGCATTTCGTGGGCGCTGTAGTTTTATACAGTATATGGCCAAAAAGCCCGCCAAGTATGGCCTCAAAATTTATGCTATGTGTGATTCCCGAACTTTCTATACTTACAATTTGGAGGTATACTGTGGGACGCAGAAACCGGGGCGTTATGCAGTTTCAAATAAGCCCTTTGATGTGGTAACGAGATTGAGTGAGCCAATAAAAAACACCAACCGAAATGTGACTACTGATAATTATTTCAGTAGTTACTCTTTGGCCGAATACCTACTGGAACAAGGACTGACCTTTGTAGGCACCCTGAAGAAGAACAAACGAGAGGTTCCACCCGAGTTTGTGGCTGAAAATAGGCATTTAGTTCCCGGAACATACCAGTTTGGATGCCAATATGATAAAAGCCTTGTATCAGTGGCTACTAAAAGGAAGAAAGTTGTGTTGGTACTATCCACGATGCATGATGATAATGAAATTGATCAGGAATCTGGAAAAACATTCCACATCATGGATTACAATGCCACCAAAGGGGGGGGGGGGGTCGATACAGTGGACTTGATGACTTCACGGTGCTCGACTTCGAGACAAACACAAAGGTGGCCAATGGTACTGTTTCATCGCTTCCTCGATATTGCTGGAATAAATTCTTGCATAATATATAAAGCAAACAACGCAGACAACAAAACTTCTAGGAGAGAATACACTTTCAAATTGGCTATGGCACTCATGGAGGAAAACTTGAAACACCGTGCAACGATTTGGTCTCTTCCAAAGGATTTGCATGTTTTCTTGGAAGAGTACAGGAATAGTGCACCAAATGGAAGTACAGCAAGTGTTTCAAGAACGCGATGTATCTGTTATCGTTGCGGGTCCAAAAAGAACAACCGTACTCGTCTACAGTGCCACAAATGTGAAAGATTTGTCTGCAAAAAGCATTCACAGCAAGAAGTTTCCTGTGATGCTTGCCTCAAGAGTTTGGAAGAAGAAGATATGGTGTAGTTGAGTTCAAGCCAAGTAACTATATATAGGCTATATTATAATGTATTATTCATTATTCATGCCACTGTCTTTTTATGGGGATATTGTCAACTATTGTTTATTAAAGTTTATTGTGTGCTTTGTGGAAATGTATATGAAGTCATTCATTTTAGTTGCCGATGGTTAATTGTATGAAAATCGAGAGCTGTCTATGTTAAATCAAAGGGCGGCCATTTAGCCGCCGCGCGCCCGCCTGCGAGATCCAGGTATGCGCGCCCGCTGGAAGGTTAATATTGGGCTGAACATGTACCCATTAGAATGTTCACCCATTCATTTCTTCCTTTCATGGAAAATAAAAATATAATTTGAACAACATTGTCGGAAAATTTGTCTTGTCTTTTTTACAGTGACTTAAAAAAAGAAGGCAATTAATGGATCTAAATGAAAGATAGATAAAATTTGACCATTCTAATGTTGTTGTCACAGTTGCAACAAATCAATTACAGTACTGTAGATATATTTTTGTAATGGAGACATTAACGATTTAAAGCAATTTTTACCTGCACTTTTCTCAGAGTAATTCTCTAATGAAACACATGATGTTGATGTTACACATATTTTCAATTGCTTAGTTACTTGTTTTGCAGTTGCTCCATCCCTGACTAACCAATATCAAATTTACTGCACAAGGGTGCTTTTAACAAATACCACTACTTGCTTGTTGTGGTAGATGGTTAAGAAGTGAAAAATGTGAACTCCTCTCCCTTTCTCAATGGCCATAGTTGGTACATAATTGACTATTTCAACTATATACTGTAGCTATAAAAGTTTCCTAAGTTAACCTGTCGATGATGTATCTGAATGCTTGTTGATTTAAAAAAAAGGAATTGATCCTGGCATATTTCATGGTGTTACGGTACGATTTTATATAATAGCATGATATTAAGTTTCAGTGTTTGATTTATAACTATTTCAGGATTACCTAACGTGGGAAAAAGCAGTATTATCAACAGCTTGAAGAGGAGTCGTGCCTGTAATGTTGGAGCTACTCCAGGTGTAACAAGGTATTATAACATCTCAAATATTATTGCATCCAGATTTTTTTGTTAGTTGATATATCAAAGAGTAAACAAAATACAGTAAAACTTCACTTATACGTTTTCCAGGGGACCAAAGGTAAAAAACCTATAAGTGTGAAAAATGCATAAATGAAAGTCGGTAAATACAAACTGCAAATTGTACAGTATTTTCTCGCATAATCGTCGCACACCACTTTTCAAACACTAAAATAGCTTTATAAATTTTAATCGCATAATCGTCACATAGTGGTTAGGATCTGTCAATGCGAGACCTCCTCTTTCGGGAAGGACTAGAAGTGAAGCTTCTAGTCTAATAAGCAAATGAACTTTACTAAGTAGGAAAAGATTGAACATTGATAAGTAACTAGTAATGGAAACAGTTTGCCAATAACAGTGGTATTTTATTCATAAACAACTTTCAAAAGATAACAATAAATAAATATATAAACATGTAAATGAAAATGTGACCTGTGAAAGGCCAACAACAAGTGAACAGGATTTCATAAGCTTTCAAAAACAACTCTCAAAAGATTATCATCATCATCATCATCATCATTTCCCCTTATCCAGCTCCTGCCGGGTAGGGATATTTATGGCACTTCTCCACTTTCCTCTTTCCTTCCACAATTCTTCTTCCACGATCTTGTCCCAGTCCAGATTCCTTTTTCTCACGCTGTTCTTCACTGAATCGATCCACCTAGTTCTAGGTCTTCCCCTTGCTCTCTTACCCTTGCACTTCGCCTCCAGCATCTGTCTTGGTATTCTATTTTCCTCCATCCTCTTTACATGTCCAAACCACCTTAGTTTATTCTTCTCAATTCTCTCATTTAGTATATAAACATGTAAATGGAAATGTGACCTTTGACAGGCCGACAACAAGCGAACAAGATTTCATAAGCTTTGAATGCCAACAGACCTGAGAATAAGTAACCACTTTGTGGCCAGTTAGTCTAAATTCAAAAAGTAAAACTATGCAGGGTAAAATAGTGAGTAGGACTGCACACTGAGAGTAGGCTAGTTTATTTACAGAAAAATCAACATTAACATGCCAGTAGGGATAACATCCCGCTAGTCGCCTGATAGTTACAAGGCAAGGTTGTTTGCAATTGAAATGGGAGCATTCCCAAAAACACCTTGATAGATTAAATAGAGAAGTAACCATTCACTTCGTCAAATAGGTGAACTGGTGTTAAGCCCAATAGTTTATACAAAAATAGAGAAAAGGATGATTTGTTTTGAAGGATAGTTAACATGCAAAAGAGAGAGAACAGTTGTTTTCTCATAGCCCACAATTTAAAGGCATAATACATGCTTAAACCACTTAATAGAAGGAAATGAGTTGAGTTGGGCATAGTTTGACAAGTTATTTAAGTCATGTAACATAACCCTAAAAAAGAAAGATACATTTTTAAGTTTAGAAATGTTTTAGGTTATATTAAACACTTAGCTTGTTGGCGTTGGTGTAGAGGAATTTCCACATACTAGAAATAGAGGAAGAACCTGTTGATCACTTTTTTCTGTCTTAGAAATGTTGAAGACTTAGTGTCCAGCACAGAAGAAAATTTGTATATCACCTTTGCTCAAGACAAACTGATGTAGGCCAAGTATCGATGTTAACTTATATAGATTTCGTAGGACTCGCTTTTGATCACTTTTTTCTGTCTTGGAAATGTTGAAGACTTCGTGTCCAGCACAGAAGAAAATTTGTATATCACCTTTGCTCAAGACAAACTGACGTAGACCAAGTATCGATGTTAACTTATATAATTTCGTAGGACTCGCTTTTGACTGTTTAGAATGCACTGTGGGTTTGACTAGAAGCATTGTGCGATGCATCAGCACACAGCGTTGAGACACTTTCAAGAGTTGTGTGGACAGCGTGAAGACGGCTGGAGATGAGTGACTGGCATGGTGACTGGCTGGAGACAGGCTGTTGATGTAGGCCAGGGCAGGCTTTATACCGGCCAACGCGCTGGATGCGTGATGTGGACAGATGACGTTGGCCAATCCGAGAGCGTGGAGAATTCTCGAAAGCCGCTGAAGGCCAATCAGAGTAAGGGGCCAACTGAAAATGAACCTCGTGACCAACATTACTTCCGGAAAAGATGTACAGTATCGCGGAACACGTGCAAGCTGGTACAAATTGAGAAAAAAAAAGGAGAGAATGATACTGACAGGTAAGAGGTTATGTTACAATAAAAATAAGTGAACTTTGTAAATTTCACTGAAAAGTGAACATACTGCCAGAGGGGCAACAGAGGAAAACAAAAACAAAAATAACATAAGAGGAAGAAGCGGTAGAGTGGGAGAGGACATATGACTGCAATAGGACGAACACATTGTCCAGCTGAAGTTTTAAGTTTGACCACTCGAACCCTAGCATCTCTGCCATAATAACATTTTATAACACGACCAGTTTTCCATACAAGAGGAGGACTTGGGTCTTTGAGAAGAACCAAATCACCCTCCTGAAGGTTAGGCCGAGAGAGCTGCCACTTGTTCCTTCTTAGGAGCGAGTGAAAATACTCAAGTCTCCACCTCTTCCAAAATTGAGCTTTAAGGGATTCTATCTTTCTCCACAAGATAGGCAAAGACTGATCAAGTTTACGATCAAGCAACGGAGGAGACGCAGCTAAAGAACTGCCCACCAGAAAATGACCTTGGGTCAAAGGAAGGAAATCACAAAGATCGTTGGAAAGAGGAGAAAGAGGTCGTGAGTTGACAATTCCCTCAATGAGGATAATTAAAGAATTGAATTCTTCGTAAGTTACAATACTAGAGCCAAGAGTTTTCTTTAAATGATTTTTTGTGAGTTTCACACAAGATTCCCATCGTCCGCCCTGATGGGGAGCATAAGGAGGGATGAAATGCCATTTGAATTGGTTTAAGTGCGAGTAATTGGAGATTTGTTCTTTCGCACGAGGGGAACAAAGGGCTTGATACCATTGCTGCGAAGCTCCAACAAAGGTTTTGGCATTATCAGAGAAGATTTCTGAAGGAATGCCCCTTCGTGAAATGAATCTAGAGAAAGAGGAAAGAAAATATGTGGTGGAGGCACTAGTTACGAGCTCAAGATGAATAGAGCCAGTGACCATACAGACAAATAGAGAAATGTATAGTTTTCCAAGGATTTTCCTTTTAGCACTAGGGTGATTTTGTTGATACACAAACGGACCGGCGTAATCAATGCCGGTGAAGGAAAAAGGTCTGCAAGGAGCTGAACGAAATGGGGGAAGGTCAGCCATGAGTTGCTGATGAGGTTTAGGCTTCGATTTGAAACAAGTAATACATTTATGTATAACAGAAGTGACTTCGTGTAAACCATTTATCGGCCAGTATTTTTCCCTTATCAAGCATAGAAGGGTTCTCGAACCAACATGCAAGTTTTGATAATGAAACTGACGAATGATTATCCGAGTGACATGATGTTTTGACGGAAGGATAATAGGGTGCTTTTTTTCCTCAGAGGATTCAGAAAGAGAGAGCCTGCCGCCCACTCTTAACAACCCATCGTCATCTAGAAAAGGGCATAAAGCAAAAAGCCTGCTGTGTTTCTTGAGAGTTTGACCTTTAGCCAATATGTTTATTTCGACGGAAAACGCTTCTCTCTGGGTAAGCCAAAGAACTTTGATGGTGGCATTTGTAGTTCAACAGCTGAAAGAAAAGGCTGAGGGAATAGAGGTTGATCTAGTACTAAGAATTTCCAGCTAAGCATATACGCAGTGATGCACACCAGTTTTTGAAAAGAAGAATAACGTTCCAACAGGGAAGGAGTGTTGGCAGTTGCAAAGACAGAAGCTTTTTTGCTGATTTCAGGAATATCCTCTAACGTGAAATTAGAGTTGGAAGGTCGGTTTTGAATTCTTTCAGAAAGCCATGAAGGGCCGTGCCAGTACAAACAGATTTGAGATAGTGACTTAGGTGAACAACCACGAGAAATGAGGTCGGCGGGGTTGTCTTTGCTAGAAACATGGTTCCATTGTTCTGGTTTAGAAACAGTTTGAATTTTCTCAACTCGGTTAGCTACAACAGTTTAACAATTAGAAGGAGGTTTAGAAATCCATGCCAGAGCAATAGAGGAATCTGTCCAAAAATATGTGTGTGAGAACTTACAGTTCAGTGTTTGAGTTTGTTAGCTAATTCGGCAGCAAGTAGTACGGCACAGAGTTCAAGACGAGGTAATGAAATGGGTTTCAAAGGCGCAACCTTAGATTTAGCACATATCAAATTGGAGAAAAAAGGGGAGCGGCTTACAATGTAAGCACAACATCCGTATGCTTTGGTCGAACTGTCAGCAAAAAGGTGCAAATCCAGGACAAGAGAGCAAGAGAACGGAACTAGTACTCTAGGAATGTCTATTAATGAGAGATCACAAAGACTGCGCCGAAAGGTAAGCCACTTTTGTAAAAGCGAAGGAGGAATGGGATCATCCCAATCCGAGTTCAATGACCATAGCTCTTGCATAAAGATTTTAGTTGGAACAATTACGGGTGCAATGAACTGAAGCGGGTCATATATCTTAGCTATTTCTGATAGCACTTGTCTTTAGGTTTGTGGAGGTGAGTGTACCGCCCCCCTGTCGCCACTACTACTACACGGGGCCTTATTCGAGACAAGCTCGGGGATGGACGGGGACCTCGTACGTTACCTAAGGTTTCGTATGCTAAGAGAAAGAAGTTGCATTTAAGGGAATAACTATATAATTTCAAGCAATACAGGCAAGGTAAATCAAAAGCAATCATGCCTCATTACATTGATTAAGCAAGCGCCAAGCAATAAATTAGACACTAAATCACTATGGTACATAAGCACAAACTTATAGGCTATACACAATGGTTACCCATTCACCTCGGGTGAAATGGTCACAGGATAAAATACAGAATTACCGTATTTCCTCGCATAATCGTCGCCACCGCGTAATCGTCGCACCCCACTTTTTAAACACTAAAATAGGTTTATAAAATTTCCTCGCATAATCGTCGCATAGCATTTGTATTTGCGCGCCAGTCAGTTGCACATGCTGCCGCGACTTTATAACCTGGCGCGACTTTGTCAGAAGAAAAATATCGCGTCTTTATGCTTGCGGGCTATGAACTGTGACGCGAACGGCAAGCTTCGTCACTTAGCACATTCCGCGAGCGTATAATCTGGCGTGATCTTGTCAGGAGAAAGCAATCTCGTCTTGATGCCTGCGGGCTCTGAACCGCGACGCGAACGGCCAGCGCACACTCCGCGAGCTCATAGGCCTAATCTGGCTTGATCTTGTCAGCAGAAAGTAGGCCTAATCTCGTCTTTATGTCTGCGGGCTATGAACTGTGACGCGAACGGCCAGCGCACATTCCGCGAGCTTATAGGCCTAATCTGACGTGATCTTGTCAGCAGAAAGAAGGCCTAATCACTTCTTTATGCCTGCGGGCTATGAACTGTGACGCGAACGGCCAGTGCACATTCCGCGAGCTTATAGGCCTAATCTGGCGTGATCTTGTCAGCAGAAAGGAGGCCTAATCTCGTCTTTATGTCTACGGGCTATGAACTGTGACGCGAACGGCCAGCGCACATTCCGCGGTCTTATAGGCCTAATCTGGCGTGATCTTGTCAGCAGAAAGTAGGCCTAATCTTGTCTTTATGCCGGCGGACTATGAACTGTGACGCGAACGGCCAGCGCACATTCCGCGAGCTTATAGGCCTAATCTGGCGTGATCTTGTCAGCAGAAAGTAGGCCTAATCTAGTCTTTATGCCTGCGGGCTATGAACTGTGACGCGAACGGCCAGCGCACATTCCGCGAGCTTATTGGCCTAATCTGGCGTGATCTTGTCAGCAGAAAGTAGGCCTAATCTTGTCTTTATGCCGGCGGACTATGAACTGTGACGCGAACGGTCAGCGCACATTCCGCGAGCTTATAGGCCTAATCTGGCGTGATCTTGTCAGCAGAAAGAAGGCCTAATCTCGTCTTTATGCCTGCGGGCTATGATCTGTGACGCGAACGGGCAGCGCACATTCCGCGAGCTTATAGGCCTAAACTGGCGTGATCTTGTCAGCAGAAAGTAGGCCTAATCTCGTCTTTATGCCTGCGGGCTATGAACTGTGACGTGAGCGGCCAGCGCACATTCCGCGAGCTTATAGGCCTAATCTGGCGTGATCTTTTCAGGAGAAAGTAATCTCGTCTTTATGCCTGCGGCCTATGAACCGCGACGCGAACGGCCAGCGCACATTCCGCGATCTTATAGGCCTAATCTGGTGCGATCTTGTTCGGAGAAAGTAAATCTCGTCTTTATGCCTGAGGGCTATGAACCGCGACGCGAACGGCCAGCTTCGTCAGCACATTCCGCGAGCTTTAACCTGTTGTGACCTTGTTAGAAGAAAGAAGCCTGTCTTTGACTGCAGGCTATGACTCAAGCCAGACTCACGTTACGCGAATGACTGGCACGTGCAGCAAATAATGATACAGTATATTCTTTGAACTTAAATATTCTTCGCATAATCGTCGCACCCTGCTTTTTTCCACGAAATTTAGGCTCAAAAAGTGCAACGATTATGCGAGGAAATACGGTACATGAATAATTAAAAATCCAAGCAGGGGCGGCCCCTTTAATAGAACGCCGCGTAAAACAAATATCCAACCGAATGAGGTTAGGTGACCTCCCATCATCATCATCATCATCGGCTTTAACTCGAATCCGAGTATAAATCTTCTTCCTTCAGTCCAGTTTGTGGATGTGTTTACGGTGACTAAAGAGTCCAATCCTGGCATGGAACAAGCGACCACACAAGTCACATAGTATTGCTGGAGGAGGACGTGGTTGGGCTGCTCGAAGTTTCCTAGCTTGACGCTTGGCCTCTTCATGTGTGCGTCGATCCCTTTCAAACGTCTTTACAGTATCCGAGATGGTACGGCGCCAAGTTGAGCGGTCTTCAGCCAGCATGTCCCAGGTTTGTGAATCAAGACCTGTCAATTTCAGGGTCTGCTTAAATTGGTCCTTGTAGCGCCTCTTAGGACCACCATGAGGTCTGGTGCCATAGCATAACTCACCATATAGCATTTGACGAGGTAATCTCACATCATCCATCCGATGGACATGACCAATCCATCTAAATTGGTGACCTATTATGGATGATTCTATGCTGTTGATTTGAGCCTTTTCCAGAACAGCAATATTGGTAATGCGGTCTTCCCATTTAATCCTCAGGATTGATCGAAGTTTTTGTAGGTGGAAACGCTCAAGCTTCCTAAGATCACGTCGGTAAAGGGTCCACGTTTCACAACCCTACAACAATGTAGAAATGACTACTGCTTTGTACACCATAAGCTTTGTACTCATAGACAGATCTTTATTCATGAAGACCCGGTGCGCTAATCGTCCATAAGCTGCGTGGGCTGCGCCAATTCTCTTATCCACATCCTGCTCACAGGTACAGCTCACAGAGATGGTACTGCCCAGGTATGAGAAGTGGTCAACCTGTTCTAATGGCAAATTTGAGATGGAGATATTGAACTGAGGAAGAGGTGTGCCTGGTGAAGGTTGTGCCAAGACTTTAGTCTTATTGACATTTATGGTAAGACCAAAGCGATCACATGCACTTTTGTAACAATTAACTGACTCTTGCAGCTCTTCTGGTGTGAGAGTTGGTGACGCAGCATCATCTGCATACAACATGTTAGTAACCTTAGTAACCCGAGTTTTCCTCAAGGAGCGGAGACGAGTTAGGTTGAAAAGCCCTCCATCAAAACAATACTTGACCTCTACACCTGGGATGTTTGTGGGTGAATCATAAAGCATTGCAGCCAAGTACAGCGCAAAAAGCGTTGGAGCCAGTACACACCCTTGTTTCAGTCCATGGGTAATGGGAAATTCATCGGACATCTTATTCTGATGGCAAACCTGACCTGTCATGCCATCATGGAGAGCCTTGATTAGATCTACAAAACGCTGAGGGCAACCAAACCGCTTCAGCACTGCCCACATGGCTGGTCTTGGAACCGAATCAAATGCCTTTTCCAAGTCATAAAAGACTAAAAAGAGTGGATTCTGTTGTTCTCTACATTTTTCTTGTAGCTGTCTCACACAGAAAATCAAGTCAATTGTGCTTCTGGAAGTTCTAAATCCACATTGTGACTCTGGGAGGATCTTCTCAGAGATAACCTTGAGGCGGTTAAGTAGAATTCTTGCAAGAATCTTCCCCACAATTGATAGCAGTGATATACCACGGTAGTTGCCACAAACACTGCGATCACCCTTTTTCAAGATAGTGACGATAGTGGCATTCTTTAGGTCTCCAGGTACCTTTCTTGATTCCCATATTCTGAGGATAAGGATGAAAATTCTTGTTTTGAGGGAATGACCTCCGGCTTGAATTAGTTCCAGAGGGATGTTATCTGGGCCAGGTGCTTTTCTGGGTTTCAATTGGGTGAGAGCTGCACTGAATTCATGATAAGTAGGAGGTACTGCCAACCACAGGTGTTCAGGTTGTTGCGGCACATAACAGAGGAAGTCTTCAGCAGCTTCTGATGGACGATTTAGGAGATTGGAGAAGTGCTCCTTCCAGCGTTCCAAGATTTCTTGACAATCAGTAAAGGTAGTAGAATTATCAGCGCTTTTCAGTGTACCTGATGATGAGCGAGATGGTCCATATATTTCCTTGAGTACGGCATAGAAGTTCCTCAAGTCTCGAGCATCCGATAGTCTCTGCAGTTCCTGAGCCTTCTGTTGCCACCAAGTATTTTTAATCTGCCTTATCTGCGTCTGGCATTTACCCTTGAGTTCCAGTAGTTTATCTCTCTTTGTGTTGGAAGTTGGGTCTTGTAGATGGGCAAGATAGGCATTCCTTTTGGCATTGATGAGAGACAGAATTTCCTCATTGTTGTCATCAAACCAGTCTTGTCTTTTCCGCACTATAAAACCAATGGTTTCCTCAGCTGACTGTGTGATAATCTTCTGTAATGTGGCCCATTCTTGCTGAATATCATTTGTTACTGGGTTTTCTGATAACTGGGTGACGATCCTGTTTCCAAAATGTTTGTACATGGATTCATCCTGAAGTTTGGATGTATTAAACTTCTTTCTTGGCAAATTTTTGATGTTCCTAGGTGGTTTAGGTCTGATGGATATCCTGAGCTTACATATGAGAAGTTTGTGATCTGTCCAACAATCGTCTATATTCCTTGCTGTTCTGGTAATAAGAGTGTCCTTCTTATCACATTGCCGGGTAATGATATAATCAAGAATGTGCCAATGTTTGGAACGAGGATGCATCCACGTGGTTTTGAAGTGGTCAGGTTGCCGGAACTGCGTGTTGGTAATGAAAAGTTCGTGTTCTGCACAAAGACCAAGAAGCAACAGTCCATTGGGATTGCATTTTCCAAGTCCCTGTTTGCCCATCACATTATTCAATAGCCTGTGATCTTTCCCAACTCTGGCATTGAAGTCACCGAGGAGCAAGAGTTTATCTGCAGATGGTACCTTGGAGATGATTTCACTTAGCTGATTATAGAACTGAGCCTTTACTTCATCATCAGAATCTAAGGTAGGAGCATAGGCAGAGATGAGTGTCATAAAGGAACCTCCTGAGAGTGGTATGCGGAGAGTCATGAGCCTTTCGCTGATTGCAATGGGCGTAAGTTGGTGATAATTTACCAGTTTGGTCTTCACAGCGAAGCCCACACCATGAATATGACATTCATCCTCCTCCTTTCCAGAAGATGGTATATCCTGTTCCAGATTCAGTAATCTTGCCTTCAGAAGACAGCCTAGTTTCACTGAGAGCAGCAATGTCAACGTTGAGTCTTGATAACTCGTGGGTTACGAGAGCTGACCTTCTTTCAGGTCTAATGTTATTGTCCAAATCAAGCAAGGTTCTGATGTTCCATGATCCAATAATCAATTTGTGATTCTTTACTGTTTTTGAGTTTCGACCGCATGAGGGGTGACCTGCTGAGTGCGGTCGCCCAGCCGGACCAAGATTGTGACTTCCGATGTTTAGCCCACCTTTTCTAGGGCCTTCCCCATGTGGGGTGGGCAGCGGTGATCCTAAATAGGCCTGCCCAAACACAGATGCAGGACCGAATTCCTGAGAAGTCACAGAGTCTCCGGAAGACGACCATCACACATCTGCTGCCAATGTGCAGGTCCGAACTAGGGGCTTCCAGTTACACCCATAACCTGCCCCCACCATCCATATCCCATCGCCGTCGGACTTTAGAAAATAAGTGACTGATGGAAGAATTGCCACTGGCGTGTATTTGTTTAGGGTGGATCACAACTTGACAGGAAGTGACCCACTCACTATGATCTCGGAGTCGTGTCCTGCAGCACATATGAAATGAGACATGCAAGACCAGACACAGAGACTGCAACGAACTGCCGCAGACTCAAAATATTACTGAGGTGCGCCTTCACAGCCAATTCGTCTGGCATGGCCTTTTCCGCCTTCACGACCGTTGGGAACCATAAAAGTAATGGATTCTTCTTCCGCCCGCTTTGCCGTTGGGCCTAAACACATGTGCCCCATCCGCCGTACCGAAGTTCATCTTCTCCGCCTTCACTGCCGTTGAGGTCTTCACTCGTAACCCTGAGCTGGGACCCTTACCAGATGATACACACCGGGCCAGTGTGCTCTGGGACTCACATAGGCAGGGGCGCCACTCCCTGGGTAGGGCTACCTCCGAAGAGGGTCCCTACCTGCTACCCAAACTAATGTTGAACTACGAACAGTATACAGTGGAATCTCGTTAGCACGTTCTCGGTTACGACGTTTTCCCGTTTAGCGGGATGATTTTCTCAAGTCCCAGTCCCAATTCTACAAAATACATGTTGATATATCCCCTTAATACGTTCTCTATTCCCGCTTACGACGATCAAGTTTCCGTTGTACTATTTGTAAGCGAACCTGATTTTATTCTTATTTCATTTCAAAATTCGGCTTCTGGAAAACACGACGCGATATTGCCTCATATTCTCTGATAGTTATTGACAGTGTAGATGATTTCATTGTGTTTGAGGGCGTAGAAGCGGCTATGGCTATGACGCAACACAGGTGACGTGTCTCTCTCCCGCTGCCCTTTCTCAAGTCCCTATCCTACTAAATTCATGTTGATATATCCCCTTAATACGTTCTCTATTCCTGCTTACAACGATCAAATTTCCGTTGACTATTTGTTAGTGAACCGTATTTTATTCTTATTTCATTATAAAATTCGGCTTCTGGAAAACACGACGCGATATTGCCTCATATTCTATGCTAGTTATTGACAGTGTAGATGATTTCATTGTGTTTGACGGCGTAGAAGTGGCTATAGCTATGACGCAACACAGGTGACGTGTCTCTCTCCCGCTGCCCTTCACCCCCTTCCCTTTGTTTATTTCTCACGTAGGCGCATTATTGTCTTCGTATTCCGCACTATTGTCTTCTAGTTCTTAGTGTTCACGTCCAGTTATGACCTATTTTATTGCGTGTTTCATAATGGATAAGAAGAATGTACGGGAGATAACTAATGATGAGAAGATGAAATACATTCGAGACGTGGAATGCAATCCTCACATGAAGCGTGTGGATATAGCGCGGAAGTGGAACATTCCTCCGTCTGCACTGAACACGATTCTCGGCAAAAGGAAGGAAATCGAACGGGCATTTGAAGAAGGAATGAGCGGCAAAAAGAAACGTGGGCGAGAGGGACAGTTTCCTCAACTAGAAAGCGCTTTATTGAAGTGGTTCAAGCATATGCGTGCGCGGTCGCCGGTAACTGAGCCGTCACTGGCGGAGTGCGAGAGCGAGAATGTCCTTGCTAAGCAGAAATAAAGACCCTGTATTATACTGTAGTGTAGAGGTACAGTAATTCATTTTTATGTTATTTATCCGTGTAAGTTACTGATAACCTATGTTTATGTCGTGACTGTAGTAGTGCATACAATCACTTACTAAGGTCGGCGATTTGACGTCCATATATACGCCGCGTTCTTTCTTATACGTTGTAAATGCAGTAGGGCGTTTTTCGGTAGTACGTTTTCCCGCATATGACGTCCAAATTTTTCAGTCCCTTGAAAAACGTACTAACGAGATTCCACTGCAGAAGTGGATGAATCCTTTAATGGAAATTCATATTAACGCTCCCTTCCGAACAAAGGGGTGACATTGCCAAACAAGGGTAAAATAATGGCAACACGAAAATGAAGGGTAAAAACCAAGAAGCGGAATATCACTAAGTCTGGAACATAACCCCACAATGATACAAAATAATTAAATGAACAAACTAAAGAGAAAACCGCTAGGCCTAAGCATCGAACCGGACAAATGACAAATTACGTCTTAGGGCCGGTTTCACCAGCTCTGCTTAACGAACTAAGGGTGGTTTAAACTATCCTCTCGGATGTGGCCCGTTGCACCAGACCACAAGCAATGGCTTAAACTAGGCTTAGATTGAGCGGCCGTGCAGGGTGGTTTAAGACTTAAGGATGGTTTAATCCGTTCACTCATACGCCAAAATGGCGGCCGGCCCCATTGTGTCAGATCCATATCTCAGTAGGTTGGAGGTGTTGTTATATAATGCAGTCAACGAAATAATAAAAAAAATATTATTAAATGGTTTATAATGACGGCACAATACACTGAAGAGATATTTTCTTCCGTGTGCTCACTTGCTAAGCATTAGTATCTATACCTGTTGATAAAGGCGTAGCATATATCGTCATCTGTGGTTGAGTGGATAACATTACAGACTCCTGCCCGGAGTGCCGGGGTTCGATTACCAGCGGGGAGGAATATTTTTGCTTGACTTCTATTGTTTTTATTGTTTTATAATTACTCAGTCGTTATAATATAAAGCATACATAGTGTGGATTTTGCGATGCAAATTAAATATATACGTATAACATTCTTTCAACGCGTTGCCACAGGGATTTCCTTCACGTTCCTAATAAAATCGCGGTAGCTTGTACTACAGATATCATAGCTTTTGACAACGTAAAATGAAATACTCTTCTTTATATTGGCAGTAACGCAATGTACATTTTTGGTTGTTAAACTAAATATTAGCCCAGGGACGGATGTAGAAATCCTTAGCCAATGACGAACTAGCCTATTGTGGATGCTTGCAACACAACATGCTGTGTCATTCGTATACATACTGTATATATCGTTGCCTACGTTATAATACAAGGCCAGGAGATGCCGCACCTCAACTGGGGGGCAACTGAGTTCAGCATTCAGCCGCTAGGATCGCATTGTAACACCCTCAATATGAGCGCACTATATGAATTTAGTATTGAGATGAGAGAATACCCGGGCTATTTCATGCACATTTACAAAAGTGTGGTTTATCATTCATATCTATAACTCACCGGAGTATCATAAACAAGCAGTCTTTTCTTAGAGCTTCAGTACTTTCCTGTTCAGAGGCTTATTGTGAAGCTGTAAAAATCGTTCATTCCTGCTCGTGCGATTGAAGGCTAGGTTGTCCAGGAGTGGCTTCAGGAACTTCTTCAAAAGGGGAATCGGAAGTTCAGAATCGTTGCATCGGTCACACTTACATGCCTGACTGAACTTGTCTTTTAATAAAAGTGTGCAGTTTGTCAGCAAGTTCTTCCGTGGCAGATACTGGACAGCACGTGATACGCATTGCATAATTTGCTCTAGTAACACCACAAATGATGTTTTAGGGTACCTCAGTCCTCCACGATCCTGAAATCGTATGAGGCTGAGGACCGGGCTTTCACTCGCAGGGAGAGAAATATGTTGCAAACAACCTTCACAGCTGGTATTTTCTTCTGCTACGCGCACTAGGTAGCCTGCAACCATTGCTACTGCTATGTTGGATGCAGTAGCTGGAGTTCCTAAAAATAAAACCAAATTGTTAAATACCGTAATCATGTTTAGATAAAAACATAATGCAATGAAAATAAATGTGCAGGTTAAAAATATACCTTCAACGGGGTTTCCAACTATAGCAAGGACGTGTTCGGAAAGGTCCGGTACGAGAGCAGAATCCGTGGCATGTCCTTCTTCACCTGGCTCTTGAATTTGGTTTCTAGAAAAAAACCTGGACCTTATGCTGGATACTAAGTCTTCATTCCTTAGTTCGACGTTTCCATGGCTCGAAGCTGCGATAATTCCAGTGTGAAGGGTAGATTCAAGATCTCACATCCATCATATCATTGAACCCCCCCCCCCCCCCCCCCTTTCTTCTGAGGTGACTGAAGAAGAGCTCGACATCGTCACTCGATAAATTCCTCGTTAGGACATAGTGGAAATTGATGCTTATTAAATAGCGTATGCATGCCACTGAAGAGAGAGTTGTCAACTCCAGAGCGTGGTAAGTCTTTGGTAAATTTCCTGAACTTTTCGGGATGTTGCTGTATGTCCTCAATGTATGGCAGAAATGCGTCCGTTAACCAGTGCAGTCTTTCATCGTCCATCTCACAAAAAATCATCTTATCATTTCTGGAGTGCGTGCCATGGGATGTGTTACAGACATCATGGATGTCAAACCATTTCTGAAAATGTTCCATAAAATTAATAGTCTCAAGTAAACTGCCTGATGTCAGGAATCAGTTACAGCTTTGGAAGGAAATAATGGAGAAGTGATACGAAGCATAAATTAAATCAGGAAATTAATGGGACAGTATTTTGATCAACTGTTAAATGATGCATCTAATAATGACAGTGGGGACACGAACATCAATTTAGGAGCCAATGATGAAAAGCACCAAGAACCACCCCCAACCTGGTCTGAAGTGGAAGAAGCTTTAAAAGCCATGATCAAAGGGAAGTCCACTGGAGTTGATGAAGTAAGTTCAGACATGATAAAAGCAGCAGGAATTAATGGGATACATTGGTTGTACAGAGTATTACATGCTATATGGAAGGACAATAAGATCCCTGATGACTGGTCTAAAGGTGTAATAGTGCCATTGTTTAAAAAAGGAAACCGGAAAAAGTGTGAGAACTATCGTGGAATTACTTTGTTATCCCATGGTCTAAAGATCTTGGAAAAAATAATTGCGAAAAGACTACGCAGACACTTAGAAAAGGCTTTAGAAGAAGAACAACATGGCTTTAGACCAGGAAGAAGTACTATTGACTTGATCTTTGCTGCAAGAATGCTTATTGAGAAACATCTTGAAAAGGGGAAAGAATTAGTAATGGTATTTCTAGATATAGAAAAAGCTTATGATAGCATTGCAAGATCTAAAATTTGGGAATGTTTAGAAAGGCACAATGTCCCAAAAGGCTTGATAAACATGATCAAAATGCTGTATGAGAACACAAGGGCATGTGTAAGAATAGGTAATGGGGAAAGCAGATGGTTCACAACAAAACAAGGAGTCCAACAAGGAAGTTCACTGTCTCCATTACTATTCATCACAGTGATGGACATAATCCTGAAGAGAATAAAAGAAGAACAGGGTAATGAAACAAATGCCCTTGTCTTTGCAGATGACGTCATGATTTGGGGAGAAAGTGCCAGAGAGGTACAAGAAAAACTGGATGCATGGGACAAGCTGTTCAAGGAGTATGGGTTGAAAATAAGCCAAAGTAAGACAGTAGTGATGACAACAGGACTGTCTAATGCAACCATTTACCTGAATAATCAGCCTCTACGAATTGTTGATCAATTTAAATATCTTGGTAGCACAGTGTGTAAGGATAACAACAACAACAGTGAAGTAACAAATAGAACTAGTAATGCAGCCTCCTTCTATGCACAAGTTAGAACACTACTGTGGGATAATAAAGTGCCCAGGAAGTGTAAACATATACTGTTTAAGACATACTGCATCCCAATTCTAACTTACGGAGTAGAAACATGCACCCTGTCCAGAAGAGAAGAAAGTAGGATTCAGGCATCCAAAATGAAGTTTATAAGAACAATGCTTCAAAGGACAAGGAGAGACAAAGTAAGGAACGAAACAAACAGGACAGAGGCTGGCATAGATATCAGTGCTACAAAATATTTGCAGAAGCAACGATTAGGATGGTATGGGCATCTTCAAAGAATGGGAGATGAGAGGACACCAAAAGCTTATTTCAACAAGATTATCCCAGGAAAAAGACCAGTAGGAAGACCAAAGAAGAAATGGTTGGACCAAATCAAGGATGATCTTGAAGACAAAGAGCTAGACTGGAGAAGGACCCATGAAGACCAACTATTCATGGACAGGAAAAGGTGGCGAGGGCTCGTTAACAGCACCCGGGCGACTGGAGCTGGAATTTGATGATGAAGTAAACTGCCTTTGTCATTAATTTTCTCAGAGCATACGACTCCCATACTTTTTAAGCCTGCGACAACTTCAGGTGAAAACACAACTTTGGCCCTGGAAACATTCATCTTTTCCAAATTACTAGGATAAACCACCTTCCTCGAGAGTTTCCTGACAGGTTTTATCACCAGTGTTTTCTGAAGATTATAAAGGATCTTCAAATGATCACTTGTCACATTGTTGCCATTTACAAAGAACTCCCTAGACAAGTACTGCGATCGTACATTCTTGATAATGTGACTGGGATCAAAACTTATAAAGAGCGGTCGATTTTCATCAAGAGAATTTCATGCGTTATACGACCCCATATAGTGTTTCAAACATCGAAACATTCGATTGACAGTTGTCAGTTACAATTCTTAACACTCTGAAACCACTTTCTTCGACTCATAGCATCTAATACTAATTTTGCCAAGTGCGCTCCAGAAATAGAACATGTAAAATAAAATGACACAGGAATTCTGTAAGAAGAAGATAGTCCTTTGAAAAGAATGCAAAGTAACTTGTTGGCTAGTTTGTCTTCAATACCAAGAGCGTCTAAGTCTGCGTCAGTCATGCCGAGAAACATGTCTAAATTCCTATCGTACACAAGCCTAGGCTTTATAGCCATTTCGTCAATGATAAGGGAGCCCACTTTTGCATTCTCGTGTTCCAGTGACTTTTCCTCTGCCATCAATCTTGCTCTGATCAATGAGGTGATGCCAGTCTCTCCTTTCGAGTACCCTACGTATGTCTTGTAGGTTTTGGGATGTGGTAGGTGCAAGATACTTAGTTCACGTAGCAATCGATAGCCTGTCGGTGACCTAGTAGATAGAAGAACACAAATTTTAATTGTAGTTTCTTGGTACTTATATTTCTTCTTTCCAAATGCTTGCAGCTGTTCGAGCGAAAAAATTGCTTTGAGGCTACCTTGTTGGGCTTCATTTTGAATTGCAGACAGCTGCTTGTTCATGTCATATTTCTTAGTTTTGTATTTCTTCAATTCGGCCTGAAGATCATGAAGTTTTCTTCGTAGCTTGTGAATTACAGCGTCTCGCTTAGCACTCCGCAGTTTCTTTCGAAGAGACTTCCTAACAACTGGCCTTGAAATGGGTGAAAACTGCATCCCTATACTTCTACAATTTATCTCGTCTTCACAAATAGGGACAAAATTACTCACAGTTCCTTTTGGATGAAAGAGTGTCGTCAGTTTGACTCTGTCGTCGTTTTGGTGGTTTCCTAGCTGTAGTTGTCACTTGTTTGTGCTGAGGGAAGTCTGTAAATACTGAAGGTACGGATTTAGGCAGAAGAAACCACCCTTAGTTCGTTAAGCAGAGCTGGTGAAACCGGCCCTAAGACGTAATTTGTCATTTGTCCGGTTCGATGCTTAGGCCTAGCGGTTTTCTCTTTAGTTTGTTCATTTAATTATTTTGTATCATTGTGGGGTTATGTTCCAGACTTAGTGATATTCCGCTTCTTGGTTTTTACCAGGGCTGGATAACTTAACATAATGGCCTTGAATAACGAATTGTTTGGCGTTACGGTATACATCGCATAACGTATAACAGTAAGTTTGTTGTAACGTTATTCATACGAAGAACGAATAAACGGATACTGTATATATTCCGTTATTTTAAATATTGTATTATCATACCGGATAGCATTTTAGTTATCGCAGGAGACACAAGTCGAATAACGTTATTGGCGTTGTAACACAATCAAATGTACCCCATTCACTTAGATGTTTTAAATAACGTTATTGACAAGACCGGATAGCATTGTGTTATGCTGCATGCCTCGCAGGTCGAATAACGTTATTCGTGCTGTAACACGTCGCGAACAACTACCACTCAATCCGAACATCAAATAACGTTATTCACAAGACCGGATAGCATTGTGTTATGCAGCATGCTTCGCAGGTCGAATAACGTTATTAACTTCGTGTTCTGTTGTATGGGTCCCGGGTTGAATAACGTTATTAGCCTCGTACTAGGATCCAAATTTCAATAACGGTATTCTCCTTCTAGTGTACGAATAGAAAGTTAACTATAAATGAATTCGGATTCGTAGTGCTGCCAGGTGACAAACAAGTAGCTCCGTGACCGACTAAAAAGCCTACTTTTCCATAAAATTTAAGATTCAAGCCAACGATTAAGTTAATCTATATACGATGGGCCTATCGAGAATAATGACGAACTTAGGTTGGTAATAATAAACATTTCTATTTCGATTGAAATATGTCTGAAGTAATGTATTCCAATACAGCTCTACAGTTGGCAGCCTTGGTGACTCTGAATATATTCTTAGTTCCATATCTTAAGATACAGAATGCACATACAAAATTCGGTTAAGTCCAATGGATAGTAAGACGTTGCATGCTGTGAAATATTGGATGTATCAGTGCGAGTAAAATCATATTGGCAACAACGTCAAGAATGCGTGCTGAGAATTAATCTGAATTATTACTATATTTTATAGTGCCAATTTTGGATCAAATCCATGTATTAGTATAGAAGCTACAGGCATTGAAAAATTGGCCCTATCACAGGCTTAGAATTATTTTGGCAGCACTGACGTACATTAGTTACTCCAAATTGATCTAAAATTTCAGCAAATATACATGCGCAAAATTTGGAGATGTTGGCTTGCATACTGTCTGATATATTGGTATTAGGATAAAGAGAATGTGCATTTATTAAGAGTAGGCGGCCCTAATGGCTCTGAAGTATAAGCATAGTCATATCTGTTATAGTACACAAAGCACGTACGAAATTTGGTTAAAATCCAATTGATAGTATAGATGTTAGAGGTACTTAAACATTGAACTTATCAGCAGGCTTAGAATCACCTTGGCAACACTGTCATATATGGGCTCCTTAAAATGTATCTGGAATGTTATTATCTCTGTGTGTGCTAATTTTGGAAAAGTTCGCATGCATAACGTCTGAGATATCCAACGTAGAGCTTAAAAGTGAATTGTGATTTTTAGCAGTTGGTAGCTCTGAAATCATTTTCAATTATGGCCGTGAGATATTCAGATATATATATATTTCCTTATACCAAATTTGGTTTCGATAACTGCAGCCTTTTAGGAGTTGATAGGGGGAGACACACAAAGAAAGACAGACAGACAGACAGACATTTGCCTGGATCGATGCCGTAAGTCTATCTCATCCTCTTTTTTTTTAAAGTGAAAAGTAAGCTAAAAATAGCACGTAGAATATACGATAGCTAATATATAACATCCAACCTTAGGTGCTTCTATACTGTGCTGATCAGTACCCGCTGCTTATGGACATATCACATGTGTTGTACCGCAATCATTGGCCATCAGCGTACAGATGTTACAGATCGTAACGTTAAAGCTTGTATGCAAGCACAATTCCGGTATAGGCTTGAATAACGTTATTCGTACCTGCATTACGAGTTCTTATTGGCTCAGCTGCAAGAAATCAAAGATGGAGGAAAGTTGTGGATGGAGAGTAATATTAGCAGTTCATTGGCATTATTAATGCAAATCAGTCATTTAGTTGCGTTACGTTGAATACAGGAAAAGGCACTGACTTATTAAACGCATTTCTGTCCGTATTTAAGGTTTAACTGAAATCATTCGATATTTAGCCATAGGGATGAAGCTGTGAACCTACATAGTACGTGAAAAGTGTACGAGTGCCAAAGCTTTAACTTGGTATCTAATGGGTCCTGGGTTCGAGACGCTGTATGGCCAGAATTTTTATTCTTTTTGAATTATTTCGTTGTGTCAACACTAGTGTGTGATGTAACTCTTCAACTTCGATTTACTCGCATGATCTAGGGGGGCGATGTTAATAATGGATATTGGTAGGGAAAAATCATTCTATTTTATCATTCGTATTTGTACTTTCCCAATCAAAACCATGAATATTTGTACTATTCGTGAAACTAATATAATTTTCACAGCACTGTTTGTTCCACAGTAAAATAATAATAATAATTCCACAGTAAAATAATAATAATAATAATATTAACAATAAAATCAATTAGTTCCGTGACGATCTAAAGAACCTAATTTCTTTATATTTAAGATTCATACCAATGATTAATCTACATAGACCTATCTAGAATAATGACGAGATTAAGTTGGTAATACAAACTTTTCTATTTAGATTGGAATATATCTGAAGTAATGTATTCCAATACAGCTGTACAGTTGGCAGCCTTGGTGACTCTGAATATAATCTTAGTTCCATATATTAAGGTACAGAATGCACATACACAATTTGGTTGAAGTCCAATGGATAGTATGGACGTTGCTTGCTGTGAAATATTGGATGTATCAGTGCGAGTAAAATCATATTGGTAACAACGTCAAGAATGCGTGCTCAGAATTAATCTGAATTATTCCTATATTTTATAGCGCCAATTTTGGATAAAATCCATTTATTATTATAGAAGTAATATGCATTTAAAAATTGGCCCTATCATCAGGCTTAGATTTATGTTGACAGCACTGATGTGCATTAGTTATTCCAAAATAATCTAAAATTTCAGCAACTATACGTGCGCAAAATTTAGAGCTGTTGGCTTGCATACTTTCTGATATATTGGTATTAGGATAAAGAGAGTGAGCATTTATTAACAGTTGGCAGCCCTAATGGCTCTCAACTATAAGCATAGTCATATCTGTTATGGTACACAAAGCACGTACGAAATTTGGTTAAAATCCAATTGATAGTATAGATGTTAGAAGTACGTAAACATTGGACTTATCAGCAAGCTAAGAATCATCTTGGCAACACTGTTATATATGGGCTTCTTAAAATGTATCTGGAATGTTATTAACCCTGTGTGTGCTTATTTTGGAAAAGTTCGCATGCATAACGTCTGAGATATCCAACGTACAGCTTAAAAGTGAATTGCGATATTTAGCGGTTGTTAGCTCTGAAATCATTTTCAATTATGTCCTTGAGATATTCAGATTTATATATTTCCTTATACCAAACTTGGTTTCGATAACTGCAGCCTTTTAGGAGTTGATAGGGGGAGACACACAAAGAGAGACAGACAGACAGACATTTGCCTGGATCGAAGCCATAAGTCTATCTCATCCTCATTTCTTTTAAAGTGAAAAGTAAGCTAAAAATAGCACGTAGAATATACGATAGCTACTGTATAACATCCAACCTTAGGTGCTTCTATACTGTGCTGATCAGTACCAGCTGCTTATGGACATATCACATGTGTTGTACCGCAATCATTGGCCATCAGCGTACAAATGGTACAGATCGTAACGTTAAAGCATGTATACAAGCACAATTCCGGTATTGGCTTGAATAACGTTATTCGTGCCCGCATTAGTTGTTCCGATTGGCTCTGCTGCAAGAAATCAAAGATGGAGGAAACTTGTGGATTGAGAGTAATATTTGCAGTTCATTGGCATTATTAATGGATATCAGTAATTTAGTTCCGTTACGTTGAATACAGGAAAATGCACTGACTGATTAAACGCATTTCTGTCAGTATTTAAGATTAACCTGAAATCATTCGACATTTAGCCATATGGATGAAGTTGTGAACTTGCAGAGTACGTGAGAAGTGTACGAGTGCTAGAGCGCTAACTTGGTATCTAATGGCTCCTGGGTTCGAGACGGTCTATGGTCGGAATTTTTATTCTTTTTGAATTATTTTGTTGTGTCAACACAACTGTGTGATGCAACTTTTCAACTTCGATTTACTCGCATGAACTAGGGGGGCCATGTTAATAATGGATATTGGTAGGGAAAAATCATTCTATTTTATCATTCGAATTTGCACTTTCCCAATCAAAACCATGAATATTTGTACTATTCGTGAAACTAATATAATTTTCACAGCACTGTTTCTCCACAGTAATATTTTTTTTTAGTCGTTTACCCTCCAGGTTGGTGGAACCCATGGACTCAGCGAGGGAACTCACCACTACCGCCTCTACGGGCAGTGTCCTAGAGCTGGGAACATCGAATCGGAAGGGATACAACTGGTGAGGTGGGATTGTCACCTCGCCCAGGCGGCCTCACCTGCAAAGCGAACAGGGGCCTCATGAGGGAAGGTAAGGGATGGTTAGGATGGATTGGCAAGGAAGAAGGAAGGAGGCGGCCGTGGCCTTGAAGAAGTTACCATCCCGGGATTTGCCCGAAGACGAAGTGGGAAACCACGAAAAACCACTTCGAGGATGGCTGAGGGGGAATCGAACCCCCTCTACTTATTTGGGCCACCCAAGGCTGAGTAGACCCCGTTCCAGTCCTCGTACCACATATTTCGCGGCAGAGCCGGGAATCGAACCCAGGACCTCCGGGGCGGCAGCTAACCATGCTGACCACTACGCTAAAATAATATTAATAATAATAATATTTTTCTTTTTTTCTTTTTCTTAGTCGTTTATCCTCCTGGTTGGTGGAACCCACGGACTCAGCGAGGGAACTCACCACTACCGTCTCTACGGGCAGTGTCCCAGAGCTGGGAACATCTAATCGGAGTGCATACAACTGGTGAGGTGGGATTGGCACCTCGCCCAGGCGGCCTCACCTGCAAAGCGAACAGGGGGCCTCATGAGGGAAGGTAATGGATGGTTAGGATGGATAGGCAAGGAAGAGGGAAGGAGGCGGCCGTGGCCTTGAAGAAGGTACCATCCCGGCATTTGCACGATGACGAAGTGGGAAACCACGGAAAACCACTTTGAGGATGGCTGAGGTGGGAATCGAACCCCCTCTACTCATTTGTAACACCCGAGGCTGAGTAGACCCCGTTCCAGTCCTCACACCACTTTTCAAATATCGTGGCAGAGCCGGGAATCGAACCCAGGACCTCCGGGGCGGCAGCTAACCATGCTGTCCTCTACGCTACGGAGGCGACTTCAGGAACTATACGTGCGCAAAATTTAGAACTGTTGGCTTGCATACTTACTGATATATTGGTATTAGGATAAAGAGAGTGAGCATTTATTAACAGTTGGCAGCCCTAATGGCTTTCAAGTATAAGCATAGTCATATCTGTTATAGTACACAAAGCACGTACGAAATTTGGTTAAAATCCAATTGATAGTATAGATGTTAGATGTACTTAAACATTGGACTTATCAACAGGCGTAGAATCATCTTGGCAACACTGGCATATATGGGCTTCTTAAAATGTATCTGGAATGTTATTATCCCTGTGTGTGCTTATTTTGGAAAACGTCTGAGATATCCAACGTAGAGCTTAAAAGTGAATTGTGATTTTTAGCGGTTGGTAGCTCTGAAATCATTTTCAATTATGTCCTTGAGATATTCAGATTTATATATTTCCTTATACCAAACTTGGTTTCGATAACTGCAGCCTTTTAGGAGTTGATAGGGGGGGACACACAAAGAGAGACAGACAGACAGACATTTGCCTGGATCGAAGCCATAAGTCTATCTCATCCTCATTTTTTTTAAAGTGAAAAGTAAGCTAAAAATAGCACGTAGAATATACGATAGCTACTGTATAACATCCAACCTTAGGTGCTTCTATACTGTGCTGATCAGTACCAGCTGCTTATGGACATATCACATGTGTTGTACCGCAATCATTGGCCATCAGCGTACAGATCGTAACGTTAAAGCATGTATACAAGCACAATTCCGGTATTGGCTTGAATAACGTTATTCGTGCCCGCATTAGTTGTTCCGATTGGCTCTGCTGCAAGAAATCAAAGATGGAGGAAACTTGTGGATTGAGAGTAATATTTGCAGTTCATTGGCATTATAAATGGAAATCAGTAATTTAGTTCCGTTACGTTGAATACAGGAAAAGGCACTGACTGATTAAACGCATTTCTGTCGGTATTTAAGATTAAACTGAAATCATTCGACATTTAGCCATATGGATGAAGCTGTGAACCTTCAGAGTACGTGAGAAGTGTACGAGTGCTAGAGCGCTAACTTGGTATCTAATGGCTCCTGGGTTCGAGACGGTCTATGGTCAGAATTTTTATTCATTTTGAATTATTTTGTTGTGTCAACACTACTGTGTGATGCAACTTTTCAACTTCGATTTACTCGCATGATCTAGGGGGGCCATGTTAATAATGGATATTGGTAGGGAAAAATCATTCTATTTTATCATTCGAATTTGCACTTTCCCAATCAAAACCATGAATATTTGTATTATTCGTGAAACTAATATAATTTTCACAGCACTGTTTACTCCACAGTATTTTTTTTTTAGTCGTTTACCCTCCAGGTTGGTGGAACCTACTAACTCAGCGAGGGAACTCACCAGTACCGCCTCTACGGGCAGTGTCCTAGAGCTGGGAACATCGAATCGGAAGGGATACAACTGGTGAAGTGTGATTGGCACCTCGCCCAGGTGGCCTCACCTGCAAAGCGAATATGGGCCTCATGAGGGAAGGTAAGGGATGGTTAGGATGGATAGGCAAGGAAGAAGGAAGGAGGCGGCCGTGGCAACGAAGAAGGTACCATCCCGGCATTTGCCCGAAGACGAAGTGGGAACCACGGAAAACCACTTTGAGAATGGCTGAGGTGGGAATCGAACCCCTTCTACTCATTTGAAACACCCGAGGCTGAGTAGACCCCATTTCAGTCCTCACACCACTTTTCAAATATCGTGGCAGAGCCGGGAATCGAACTCAGGACCACCGGGGCTGCAGCTAACCATGCTGACCGCTACGCTACGGAGGCGACTCCATGCCAATGATTAAACTATATAGACCTATCTAGAATAATGACGAAATTCAGTTGGTAATACTAACATTTCTAATTATATTGGAATATACCTGAAGTATTCCAATACAGCACTACAGTTGGCAGCCTAGGTGACTGAATATATCCTTAGTTCCATCTCCTAAGGTACAGAATGCACCTAGAACATTTGGTTGAAATCCAATGGATAGTATGGACGTTGCATGTTGTGAAATATTGGATCTATCAGTGCGTATAAAATCATATTGGCAACAAGGTCATGCACATGTGATCAGAATTAATCTGAAATAATACTATACTTTAAAGTACGAATTTAGGATAACATCCATTTGTTGGTAGAGACTTTACATGCATTTTCAGCAGGCTTAGAATTATTTTGGCAGCACTGACGTTTATTAGTTACTCGAAGTTAATCTGAAATTTTAGATACCATACGTGTGCAACATTCAGAGCTGTTGACTAGCACACTTTCTGATATATTGGTATTAGGATAAATAAAGAGAATGAGCATTCGTTAGCAGTTGGCAGCCCTGCCTGCTCTGAAGTATAAGCATAGTCGTATCTGTTATAGTACCCCAAAACACATATAAAATTTGGTTAAAATCCAATTTATAGTATAGAAGTTAGCTACACTTAAACAATGGACTTATCCGCAGACTTAAAATCATGTTGGCAACACCGTCATAAATGCGCTTCTTAAAATATATATTTGGAATGTTATTATCTCTATGTTCACTAATTTTGGAAGAGTTCGCATGCATAACGTCTGATAAATCCAACAAAGAGCTCAAAAGAGAATTGTGATTTTTCTGCGCAATTACTAGCCCTGAGGTAATTTTCAAATATGCCCGTGAGATATTCAGATATAGATCTTTACGTATACCAAATTTGGTTTCAATAACTGCAGCCGTCTAGGAGGGGCAGACAGACATTTGACTGGATCGATGTCATAATTCTACTTTTTCCTCATTTTTACAAAATGTGAAAAGCAGGCTAAAATAGTACGTAGAATATACGATGGCTACTGTATAACATCCAACCTTAGGTGCTTCGATACTGTGCTGATCAGTACCCTCTGCTTATGGACATATCACATGTGTTGTACCGCAATCATTGGCCATCAGAGTACAAATGGTACAGATTGTAACGTTAAAGCTTGTATACAGGCACAATTCCGGTATAGGCTTGAATAACGTTATTCGCAGCAGCATTCCGTGTTCCGATATGCTCAGCTGCAAGAAATCAAACATGGAGGAAAGTTGTGGATTGAGAGTAATATTTGCAGTTTATTGGCATTATTAATCCAAATCAGTCATTAAGATGCGTTACGTTGAATACATGAAGAGGCACTGACTGATTGAACGCATTCCTGTCAGTATTTACGATTTAACTGAAATAATTCGACATTTAGCTATACGCATGAAGTTACGTAACTATGAGCTACGATAATAAGTGAAAAGTGTACGAGTGCTATAGCAGTAACTTAGTGTCCAATGGATCTCGGGTTTGAGACGCCCTAGGGCCAATTTATTTATTCTTTTTGAATTATTATGTTGCATTCACACTACTTTCCTTGTGAGTTTCCAACTACGATTTATTCGCATGATCTACGGAGATTATGTTTATAATGGGTATTGGTAGGGAAAATTATTCTATTCTATCATTCAAACTTGTACTTCCCCATTCAAAACCATGAATATTTGTACTATTCGTGAAAGTATAATAATATTTTCATACCACAATAATAGTCTATGTTTACTCCACAACATAAACAAATAGGCTACATTTGTTATGTCGGTAGGCCGGGTACTGCTGCGTGTCCCCCCGCACTGCACTCCGAGCCAATGGACTTTAAAAGCTCAGTGCCGTTCTCATCTAATGCGGCCGCGTTCAGGCCCATAGCACTGGACTCACAAAGCACTGGACGGGGTGGGCCGATCAGGTAGACTAACCTTCACTACGCGTGAACAACCAAATTCTCTCTTTACACTTCTATTCAGAATGTTTAGCAATACTGGTGTCACTGAGTTAATGGTAGGCCTATAGTTCAAACTGGCTAATCTCTATCTGAAATATATCGATAGTTGTTGTTGATTGGTTCAGGGGCTTTGCGACATCATGGTCATGTAGCCCCGTGTATTTGTGTGTGTGTTCGTGTGTGTAATTTGTCTGATAACCTGTGTTATCGTGATGGCTCTATTAGTGTGCGCTTTGTGATTCAGATGAGGATTGGAAGGAAGCGGCCGTGGCCTTATGTTAGGTACCATCCCGGCATTTGCCTGGAGTAGAAGTTAAATAACAAATCGGAAATTAAGTACTCTATCGAGTTTAACCGAGGTTTTACAAATATTACTGTCGTCAAACGAATTTAGATAACTAGTTGAAGTTATTAGACATTGCACAAAACGAAGTTTTAACTTATACATTACGTCGTTCTAAATACTGGTTTTATCTTAAAGGTGTGTCACTATTAGTAAATTGTGCCAATGGTAAGAACAATAATACTACTATTAATAACAAGTAGTTCCGTGACGAACTAAAGAGCCTAATTTTCTTTAAATTTAAGTTTCATGCCAATCTATAGAGACCTATCTAAAATAATGACGACATCAAGTTTGTAATACCGTACTAACATTTCTAAGTATTGCATTTTGAAATACGGCTGAAACAGTATATCCTAATAAAGTAACTTACTACAGTTCGCAGCCCTGGTGACTCTGAAAATATTCATAGTTCCATCTCTTAAGGTATAGAATGCACATACAAAATTTGGTTGAAGTCTAATGGATAATGGAAGTTACATGCTGTTTGATATTGGTTGATTAACGGCCACGTAAAACTAAAAGCTTAACTTAACACGTTAAACACCGAGTCCTTGCTTTATATGAGAAATGTGGCTAAAATTCGTCCATACATTTTTAGCCTACTTTTCACATTTTGCAATAATGAGGAAAAAGTAGACTTATGAGATAGATCCGGGCAAATGTGTGTCTGTCTGTCCTTCTGTCTGTCGGTCTGTCTGTCCATCTGTCTGTCTGCCTGGCTGTGTGTGTGTCCTCCCCTATCAACTCCTAAACGGCTGCTGCAATCGAAACAAATTTTGGTAGGAGCGAAGATATACACCTGAATAACTCAATGCTGTATTTGAAAATGATGTCAGTGCTACCAACTGCTGAAAAATCGGAATTGAAATTTGGGTTGAATTCCAATTGATAGTGTAGAAGTTATATGCATTTAAAAATTGGACCTATTAGCCAGCGTAGATTCATTTTGGCAACACTGCCATGCATGGCCTCCTGGAAATTAAACTCAAATATTATTATCTATATGTGTGCCAATTTTGGAATAGCTCCCATGCATACCTTCCAAACATTTGAGCTCAAATTCAATTGCTGTTTTTCAGCAGTTGGTAGTACTGACATGATTTTCAAATATGGGCTTGATATATTCAGGTATAGATCGTTACTCATACCAAATTGTGATTCGATTGCTGCAGCCGTTTAGGAGACACGTATAGACAGACAGACAGACAGACAGATGGACAGACAGACAGACAGACAGACAGACAGACCGACAGACATTTGCCCGGATTGATCTCATAAGTCTAATTTTAGCTCATTTTTGCAAAACGTGAAAAGTAGGTTAACAAGAAGTTCCGTGACTATAATAATAATAATATCGTATGGCCTCGGATTCCGGGTGCAAGCTTTGTAATTTGACACCCAGAGGGTAGCTTGCATGTCGAATTTCTTTGTTCCTTGAATCACTATGAAAGTCTAGGAGGTTAGACATCTAAGCTCCTTGAACACTATAGCGCTTTCTAGTAGAGAAATGAGGAACTTTGTGTTGGCGGAAACTCCCGAGATTAATTTTGCCATTATGAACACGGCCTACTGAATTCAAATGGGTTCTTTGACATGCCAACATCGTATGACATGCGTGTCGTATTTTTGCCACCTTTCAAAAATCACTTACCACGGCCAGGAGCGAATCTGCAATCTTGAGTTTAGTAGACCGACACGCTATCCACTCACCCACCGTGTCAAGCTAGTTCCGAGACGAACTTTTTCTTAAAACTTAAAATTCATGCCAATGATTAATCTATATGGATCTATCTAGAATAATGATGAAATTAAGTTGGTAATATAGAAATTTGAAATTAGTTCGAAATACTTTATTCCTGGCATAATGTAGCCTAAGAGAGCACTACAGTTAGCAGCCCTGGTGACTGAATATATTCTTAGTTCCATCTCTTAAGGTACAGAGTATAAAATTTGGTTGAAGTCAAATGGATAGCACAGACGTGCATGCAGTTAAATATTGGATCTAACAGCGCGCGTAAAATCATGTTGGCAACAATTTCATGCATGTATTGGTCAGAAATAATCTGAAATAATACGATCTATTGTTCTGCCAAGTTTGAATGAAATCCATTAGTTAGTATATAAGTTACATGTATTTTAAAATTATACCTATCGGCAGGCTTAGAATCATGTTGGCAGCACTGACGTAAATTAGTTACTCCAAGTTAATCTAGAATGCCAGGTACTATACGTGTGCAATGCTTAGAGCTATTGGCTTGCATACTTTCCGATATATTGATATTAGGGTAACAAAAATTGAGACAGCATTTATTAACAGTTGCCAGCCCTGGTTGCTCTTAAGAATACGCATAGTCATATCTATTATGGTACACATAGCACATACGAAATTTGGTTGAAATCCAAATCATAGTATAGAAGTTACATGTATTTAAATTTGGACCTCTCAGCAGGCTTAGAGTAATGTTGGTAGCCCTGCAAATACATATAGAATGTCAGGTACTACACATGTGCATAGTTTAAAGCCGTCGGCTTGCATACTTCCTGATATATTGGTATTTGAATAAAAGAAATTGAGAGCATTTACGTGGACTGTTTTTTAAGTAAGGGCAGTTTTTTTAAGCCGTAGTTAGTGCGCTCGCCGCAACAACTGGCATCCTTTGCGAACAAGCAGGCGTCAGTTGCAGCTGTGTAGCTAACTTGTACGCTGAACTGTGCATCTTTACAATGTTCAAGAATATTGATTCGCCCGCCGTGTGTCAGGTACGATCTGAGATACGTCTTTTGAGTGCAAGAAACATGTCGGGCGCAGACATTCATCGTCAGTTTTGTGAGGTGAATGGTGATAATGCAATGACGGATGGTAAAGTGCGAAAATGGGTATGCGAGTTCAAAAGTGGCCGTGAAAATGTATATGACGATGGACGCTCAGGTCTGTGATCATAGATGATATGGTGATTGCAATTGTCACGAAACTTCACGAGGACCGAATATTCATGATAACCCCTCTATCAATGGATTTTCCTTAAGTGTGAATTCGTGGTTGTCAGAGCAGGCGGCAAACTTTTATGCAGAGGGATTTGAAAACTTAGTTTTAAGGTAGCCTATGACAAGTGCCTAAATAAACAAGGCAACTATGTAGGAAAATAGAGGAAGGTATGTAAAACCTAACAAGATGTTCAGTAAAAAACATATAGCCTACTTTCTCCTAAATGCATGGGTATTGTTATAACTCTTTGTCCTTTTCAAGGAGTATAATTGAATGTTGGTTGTAGGAGCTTGTTGAAATACAACGTACAATACGGATATTAAACATGAATATGTGGTGCCCTTCGCTAGTGCTAACTCTGTAAAAAAACATTCAATTCGGTTTCACCGTGTTTGAATTGATATGGGGAATCGATTTGCACACTTACATGGCCACTATCTGCAAACTATAAGGCTGATAACCTTATAGTTCAGTCAAAAGATGCTTCCCACAAAAAGGTATGTTGTTGCAAAATTTGGTAGAGATCAAATGATTAGGTTGGTCGTAATTTGATTTAAGCTTTTAACATTTGGCTCGCTGCCATTCCGTTTCCGTCAATATGGCGGCGATATAGCACATGACAGTGAGGTGCCCTTTGCTAATGCTACCTCTGTACCAAATTTCGTTCAATTCGGTTTTACCGTGTTTGAATTGATAGGGGGAATCGATTTGCACACATACATGGCCGCCATATGCCAACTATTGGACTGATGACCTTGTAGCTCGGTCAAAGAACGCTTCTCACATAACAGTATATTGTTGCAAAATTTGGTAGAGATCAAATGATTAGGTTGGTCGTAATTTGATTTAAGTTTTTACTTTTGGGTGGCCACTATTACGTTTCCGTCAAGATGGCGGCGATTTAAAATATGATACTGAGGTGCTCTTTGCTTGTGCTACCTCTGTACCAAATTTCGTTTAATTCGGTTTCACCGTGTTTGAAAATTTAGGGGGAATCGAATTGTACACATACATGGCCGCCATCCGCAAATTATTGGGCTGATGGCCATGTAGTTTGCTCAAAAGGTTCTTCATACATAACGATATAATGTTGAAAAGTTCCGTAGGGATCGGATGATTAGGTTGGGCGTAATTATTTAAGCTTTTGACATTTGGGTGGCCACCATTACGTTTTCGTCAAGATTGCGGCGATATAAAACATGACACTGAGATGTCCTTTACTAGTGCTACCTCTGTACCAATTTTTGTTCAATTCGGTTTCACCGTATTTGAATTGATAGGGGGAATCGATTTGCACACATACATGGCTGCCATCCGTAAAATATTGGGTTAATGATCATGTAGTTTGGTCAAAATAAGCGTCCTACATAAAGGTATGTTGTTGCAAAATTTGGTAGAGATCGGATGATTAGGTTAGTCGTAATTTGATTTAAGCTTTGTAAATTTGGGTGGCCGCTATTATGTATCCGTCAAGATGGCGGCGATATAAAACATGACACTGAGGTGCCCTTTGCTAGTTCTACCTCTGTGTCAAATTTCGTTGAAATCGGTTTCACCGTTTTCGAATTGATAGGGGGAGGGGGACAGACATTCAGAGTACACACACACACTCGCACACACACACACACCCACACAGATATATAATTTTTGGCCCTGTGTAGATCTCATAAGTCTACTTTCATTTTTTGCAAAAATCGAAAGTAGGCTAAAAGTAAATCTCGTTTCAAAATAAAACCAGGACTCTCTCAACAGTCTCCATTGCCCATTAACTTAGGATTCCCGCGCGGGCACCTCTTTAAGGGTCACCCTGTATTTGAATTGAATCTAACATACTGTACACCTCGTTAAGTGTCACGCTGTATTTTGCTCTGACATCCTGTACACCTCTTTAGGAGACACCCTGTATTCTTATCTGGCATCTTGTATATCTATTTAGAAGTCACCCTGTATTCTTGTGTGACATCTTGTACTCCTCTTTAGGAGTCACCCTGTATTCTTGTCTGACATTTTGTACACCTCTTTAGGAGTCACCCTGTAATCTCGTCTGACATCTTGTGCACTTCTTTAGGAGTCACCCTGTATGCTTCCCTGCCATCTTGTACACCTCTTTATGAGTCACCCTGTATTCTTATCTGGCATCTTGTATATCTCTTTAGGAATCACCCTGTGTTCTTATCTGGCATCTTGTACACCTCTTTAGGAGTCGCCCTGTATTCTTATATGACGTCTTGTATATCTCTTTAGGTGTCACCCTGTATTCTTGTGTGACATATTGTACACCTCTTTAGGAGTCACCCTGTATTCCTGTCTGACACCATGTGCACTTATTTAGGAGTCAGCCTGTATTCTTATCTGACATCTTGTATATCTCTTTAGGAGTCACTCTCTATTCTTATCTGGCATCTTGTACACCTTCTTTAGGAGTCACCCTGTATTCTTATCTGCGTCGTGTACACCTCTTTAGGAGTCACCCTCTATTCTTATCTGGCATCTTGTACACCTCTTTGGGAGTCACCCTGTATTCTTATATGACGTCTTGTATATCTCTTATGAGTCACCCTCTATTCTTATCTGGCATCTTTTACACCTTCTTTAGGAGTCATCCTGTTTTCTTATCTGGCATCGTGTACACCTCTTTAGGAGTCACCCTCTATTCTTATCTGGCATCTTGTACACCTCTTTAGGAGTCACCCTGTATTCTTATATGACGTCTTGTATATCTCTTTAGGAGTCACCCTCTATTCTTATCTGGCATCTTTTACACCTTCTTTAGGAGTCATCCTGTATTCTTATCTGGCATCGTGTACACCTCTTTAGGAGTCACCCTCTATTCTTATCTGGCATCTTGTACACCTCTTTAGGAGTCACCCTGTATTCTTATATGACGTCTTGTATATCTCTTTAGGAGTCACCCTGTATTCTTATATGACGTCTTGTATATCTCTTTAGGAGTCACTCTCTATTCTTATCTGGCATCTTTTACACCTTCTTTAGGAGTCATCCTGTATTCTTATCTGGCATCGTGTACACCTCTTTAGGAGTCACCCTCTATTCTTATCTGGCATCTTGTACACCTCTTTAGGAGTCACTCAGGATTCGTATCTGGCATCTTGTACACCTCCTTAGGAGTTACCCTGTATTCCTGTCTGATATCTTGCACACCTCTTTAGGAGGTACCCTGTTTTCCTGTCTGACGTCACGTACTCGCCGTCTCCCAGGAGTAAACTCAGACTCTGTGCATATGCACTGAACAACATGATGACTTCTTACACGCCGTAACCGTAACGCATAACGTTAGACCCAAGCATAACGACAAGATCATTTGAAATGGTAAAAACAGCCCTCTTAAGAATACGCTGTTTATGCACACATAGCACCTACTAAATTTGGTTGAATTCCAATTGACAGCGTGGAAGTTATATGCATTAAAAATTGGATATATCAGCAGGCTTATAATCATTTTGGCAACACTGCCATGTATAACCTCCTGGAAATTAAACTAAAATAGTATTATCTATACGTGCACCAATTTTTAAATAGCTACTGTTCATACCTTCCATGATATCCAACATGGAGCTCAAATTTCAATTGCGATCTTCCAGCAGTTGGTAGCACTGACATCATTTTTTAATACGGCACTGAGTTACTCAATTACAGATCTTTACTCCTATGAAATTTCGTTTCGATTGCTGCAGCCTTTTAGGACTTGATAGGGGGGGGGGGGGGGGAGACACACACACAGACAGACAGACAGACAGAAGGACAACCAGACCGACAGACAGCAGGACAGACAGACACACATTTGCCCGGATCTATCTCATAAGTCTACTTTTTCCTCATTATTGCAAAATGTGAAAAGTAGGCTAAAAATGTATGGACGAATTTTAGCCACATTTCTCATATAATGCAAGGACTCGGTGTTTAACGTGTTTAGTTAAGCTTTTAGTTCTACGTGGCCGTTAATCAACCAATATCAAACAGCATGTAACTTCCATTATCCATTAGACTTCAACTAAATTTTGTATGTGCATTCTATACCTAAAGAGATGGAACTATGAATATTTTCAGAGTCACCAGGGCTGCGAACTGTAGTAAGTTACTTTATTAGGATACACTGTTTCAGCCGTATTTCAAAATGCAATACTTAGAAATGTTAGTACGGTATTACAAATTTGATGTCGTCCTTATTTTAGATAGGTCTCTATAGATTAGCATGAATCTTAAATTTAAAGAAAATTAGGCTCTTTAGTTCGTCACGGAACTACTTGTTATTAATAGTAGTATTATTGTTCTTACCATTGGCACAATTTACTAATAGTGACACACCTTTAAGATAAAACCAGTATTTAGAACGACGTAATGTATAAGTTAAAACTTCGTTTTTTGCAATGTCTAATAACTTCAACTAGTTATCTAAATTCGTTTGACGACAGTAATATTTGTAAAAACTCGGTTAAACTCGATACAGTACTTAATTTCCGATTTGTTATTTAACTTCTACTCCAGGCAAATGCCGGGATGGTACCTAACATAAGGCCACGGCCGCTTCCTTCCAATCCTCATCTGAATTACAAAGCGCACACTAATAGAGCCATCACGATAACACAGGTTATCAGACAAATTACACACACGAACACACACACAAATACACGGGGCTACATGACCATGATGTCGCAAAGCCCCTGAACCAATCAACAACAACTATCGATATATTTCAGATAGAGATTAGCCAGTTTGAACTACAGGCCTACCATTAACTCAGTGACACCAGTATTGCTAAACATTCTGAATAGAAGTGTAAAGAGAGAATTTGGTTGTGCACGCGTAGTGAAGGTTAGTCTACCTGATCGGCCCACCCCGTCCAGTGCTTTGTGAGTCCAGTGCTATGGGCCTGAAAGCGGCCGCATTAGATGAGAACGGCACTGAACGAGCTGAGCTTTTAAAGTCCATGGGCTCGGAGTGCAGTGCGGGGGGACACGCAGCAGTACCCGGCCTACCGACATAACAAATGTAGCCTATTTGTTTATGTTGTGGAGTAAACATAGACTATTATTGTGGTATGAAAATATTATTATACTTTCACGAATAGTATAAATATTCATGGTTTTGAATGGGGAAGTACAAGTTTGAATGATAGAATAGAATAATTTTCCCTACCAATATCCATTATTAACATCATCTCAGTAGATCATGCGAATAAATCGTAGTTGGAAACTCACAAGAAAAGTAGTGTGAATGCAACAAAATAATTCAAAAAGAATAAAAAATTTGGCACTAGAGCGTCTCGAACCCGAGATCCATTGGACACTAAGTTACAGCTATAGCACTCGTACACTTTTCACTTACTAGCCTAGCTCATAGTTACGTAACTTCATGCGTATAGCTAAATGTCGAATTATTTCAGTTAAATCGTAAATACTGACAGGAATGCGTTCAATCAGTCAGTGCTTCTTTATGTATTCAACGCAACGCCACTTAATGACTGATTTGGATTAATAATGCCAATAAACTGCAAATATTACTCTAAATCCACAACTTTCCTCCATGTTTGATTTCTTGCAGCTGAGCCAATCGGGACACGGAATGCTGCTGTGAATAACGTTATTCAAGCCTATACCGGAATTGTGCCTGTATACAAGCTTTAACGTTACAATCTGTACCATTTGTACTCTGATGGCCAATGATTGCGGTACAACACATGTGATATGTCCATAAGCAGAGGGTACTGATCAGCACAGTATCGAAGCACCTAAGGTTGGATGTTTTACAGTAGCTATCGTATATTCTACGTACTATTTTAGCCTCATTTTCACATTTTGTAAAAATGTGGAAAAAATAGACGTATGACATCGATCCAGTCAATTGTCTGTCTGTCCCTCCTAGACGGCTGCAGTTATTGAAACCAAATTTGGTATAAGTAAAGACCTGTATTTGAATATCTCACGGACATTATTGAAAATTATTTCAGTGCTAGTAACTGCTGAAAATTCACAATTCACTTTTGAGATCTATGTTGGATTTATCAGACGTTATGCATGCGAACTCTTCCAAAATTAGTACACATAGAGATAATAACATTCCATATATATATATATTTTAAGAAGCGCATATATGACAGTGTTGCCAACATGATTTTAAGCCTGCGGATAAGTCCAATGTTTAAGTGTATCTAACTTCTATACTATCAATTGGATTTTAACCAAATTTCGTATGTGCTTTTGAGTACTATAACAGATATGAGTATGCCTATACTTGAGAGCCAGCAGGGCCGCCAACTGCTAATGAATGGTCATTATCTTTCTTTATCCTAATAACAATATATCAGAATGTATGCTAGCCAACATCTCTGAATGTTACACACGTATGGTACCTAAAATTTCAGATTAATTTCGAGTAACTAATGTGCGTCAGTGCTGCCAACATAATTCTAAGCCTGCTGAAAATGCATGTAAAGTCTATACCAACAAATGGATGTAATCCTAAATTGGCACTTTAAAATATAGTATTATTTCAGATTAGGTCGCCTCCGTAGCGTAGCGGTCAGCACGGTTAGCTGCCACCCCGGAGGTCCTGGGTTCGATTCCCGGCTCTGCCACGAAATTTGAAAAGTGGTATGAGGAATGGAACGGGGTCTACTCAGCCTCGGGTGTTCCAAAAGAGTAGAGGGGTTTCGATTCCCACCTCAGCCATCCTCGAAGTGGTTTTCCGCGGTTTCCCACTTCGTCTTCAGGCTAATGCCGGGATGTTACCTTCTTCATGGCCACGGCCGCCTCCTTCCCTCTTAATGGCTATCCATCCTGACCATCCATTCATTACCGTCCCTCATGAGGCCCCTGTTCGCTTTGCAGGTGAGGCCGCCTGGGCGAGGTGCCAATCACACCTCACCAGTTGTATCCACTCCGATTAGATGTTCCCAGCTCTAGGACACTGCCCGTAGAGGCGGTAGTGGTGAGTTCCCTCGCTGAGTCCGTGGGTTCCACCAACCTGGAGGGTAAACAACTAAGAGAAGAGAAGAGAAGATATTATTTCAGATAAATTCTGATCACACGTGCATGACCTTGTTGCCAATATGATTTTATACGCACTGATAGATCCAATATTTCACAAAATGCAACGTCCATACTATCCATTGGATTTCAACCAAATGTTGTATGTGCATTCTGTACCTTAGGAGATGGAACTAAGTATATATTCACAGTCATATAGGCTGCCAACTGTAGTGCTGTATTCGAATACTTCAGGTATATTCCAATATAATTAGAAATGCTAGTATTAACAAATAAATTTCGTCATTATTCTAGATAGGTCTATATAGTTTAATCATTGGCATGAATCTTAAATATAAAGAAAAGTATGCTCTTTAGATCGTCACAAAACTATTTCTCCTTATTGTTAATATTATTATTTATTGTGGAGTAAACATAGACTATTATTGTGGTATGAAAATATTATTATACTTTCACGAATAGTACAAATATTCATGGTTTTGTATGGGGAAGTACAAATTTGAATGATAGAATAGAATAATTTTCCCTACCAATATCCATTATTAACATCATCTCCGTAGATCATGCGAATAAATCGTAGTTGGAAACTCACAAGAAAAGTAGTGTGAATGCAACAAAATAATTCAAAAAGAATAAAAAATTTGGCACTAGAGCGTCTCGAACCCGAGATCCATTGGACATTAAGTTACAGCTATAGCACTCGTACACTTTTCACTTACTAGCCTAGCTCATAGTTCATGCGTATAGCTAAATGTCGAATTATTTCAGTTAAATCGTAAATACTGACAGGAATGCGTTCAATCAGTCAGTGCTTCTTTATGTATTCAACGCAACGCCTCTTAATGACTGATTTGGATTAATAATGCCAATAAACTGCAAATATTACTCTAAATCCACAACTTTCCTCCATGTTTGATTTCTTGCAGCTGAGCCAATCGGGACATGGAATGCTGCTGCGAATAACGTTATTCGAGCCTATACCGGAATTGTGCCTGTATACAAGCTTTAACGTTACAATCTGTACCATTTGTACTCTGATGGCCAATGATTGCGGTACAACACATGTGATATGTCCATAAGCAGAGGGTACTGATCAGCACAGTATCGAAGCACCTAAGGTTGGATGTTTTACAGTAGCTATCGTATATTCTACGTACTATTTTAGCCTCATTTTCACATTTTGTAAAAATGTGGAAAAAAATAGACGTATGACATCGATCCAGTCAAATGTCTGTCTGTCCCTCCTAGACGGCTGCAGTTATTGAAACCAAATTTGGTATAAGTAAAGACCTGTATTTGAATATCTCACGGGCATTATTGAAAATTATTTCAGTGCTAGTAACTGCTGAAAATTCACAATTCACTTTTGAGATCTATGTTGGATTTATCAGACGTTATGCATGCGAACTCTTCCAAAATTAGTACACATAGAGATAATAACATTCCATATATATATATTTTAAGAAGCGCATATATGACAGTGTTGCCAACATGATTTTAAGCCTGCGGATAAGTTCAATGTTTAAGTGTATCTAACTTCAATACTATCAATTGGATTTTAACCAAATTTCGTATGTGCTTTTGTGTACTATAACAGATATGAGTATGCTTATTTGAGAGCCAGCAGGGCCGCCAACTGCTAATGAATGGTCATTCTTTTTCTTTATCCTAATAGCAATATATCAGAATGTATCTGAATGTTACACACGTATGCTACCTAAAATTTCAGATTAATTTCGAGTAACTAATGTGCGTCAGTGCTGCCAACATAATTCTAAGCCTGCTGAAAATGCATGTAACTTTTATACCAGCAATTGGATGTTATCCAAAATTGGCACTTTAAAATATAGTATTATTTCAGATTAAATCTGAGCACACGTGCATGACCTTGTTGCCTATATGATTTTACATACACTGATAGATCCAATATTTCACAACATGGAACGTCCATACTATCCATTGGACTTCAGGGAAGGAAGGAAGGAGGGAAGCTTGTAGTTTAACGTGACCGTTAATCTGTAGATCATGAGCCACGGGACCTCCTTTTTACGTGAAATCCGGACCACAGGACATGGCATTTCACTTCGAAAATCTCACATGCATTGACCGGGAATCGAACCCGGACCACCTTGGTGAGAGGCATACAGCTAGACCGCTGAGCCACCACGCCCCCACCCTCCCCTTGGACTTCAGCCGAATGTTATATGTGCATTATGTACCTTAAGAGATGGAACTAAGGATATATTCAGAGTCAGATAGGCTACCAACTGTAGTGCTGTATTAGAATATTTCAGGTATATTCCAATCTAATTAGAAATGTTAGTAGGCCTATTACCTACTAAATTTCGTAATGGGAAAAGGCACCTACTTTATTATTGCAATGTGCTAAAATATTTTATATAACCCTTCTTTGTATAATGTGACTAATCCCACACAACGTCGCTCTTTCTACATCATATTTAGTAACAATAACGTTATGGCCCTCTGTTCGAGCTGTTTCCTTAATAACGTTCTTGACGGAATATACACAATTTCTTGTCATAAAGATTGGATTTGATTAATAATAAACAAGAAATGGGAATAACATTAATTTGTAGAACGCAATTTTAGCCGTCTTTTTAACAACGTTATCGTCGGTAGCACTCACAATTTTGTTCCTTAAAGATTGGGTAAGACAAATAACGAAAACCGGCGAATAACGTTTTTATGAGGAACTTCCTTTACCCACCTTTCGAATAACGTTATTGTCAGCAGTTCGTTCAATTTCGTTCTTCGACATCAGGTTGAACTAATAACGAAATGATGCCAATAACGTTATTCAGTTATTCACTATGTGAGCCACCCTCCCAATAACGTTATTGGTAGGGACCGGAATAATAGCGTTCTTCAATTCGGTTACTGAATTTAACGTTATTGTGATAGTATATGATAAATACGGTATTCTTGTCGAAACGAAGTAATTCGTTCTGTAACGCATTTACCTAAATGCACTCATGGAGTTTTCCGGTACATTCCCTAATTACGTTACGTTATGGTTACGGTTAAGTTATCTAGCCCTGGTTTTTACCCTTCATTTTCGTGTTGCCATTATTTTACCCTCGTTTGGCAATGTCACCCCTTTGTTCGGAAGGGAGCCGATTCAGCTAAAGTAAGACAAGTCCTTCAATATTTGTAGCCCCAGTTCGTAGTTCTGTATTCTTGTAGATGCTTTGTGTGATCATTTTATTTCAGTAGAATTCTGTTATGTAGTTGGTTTAGACCTGGTGATCAGTGATTTTATTCATCGAAGCAAGTCACTGTGTGCTTTTAGTAGGCTAGTTAGCCTCAGTTCCAGCTATGTTTGGGATCATTGCAGGCGAGTTAACTTCGTGTTGACCGCGTCTGGTTTAGTGGAGTCCCCGCTTCGATGATTACCGCTGGCAGTTAAACATTTTTAATGTTGATACAGATTTGAATTTCGACCTCTTGGGTTTTCGAAATTAATTTTTTTTGGATTTAAGAGTGTTTTGAGATGAACAGTTTCCTTCGCACTTTTTTTTTCTTCTTCACATTTCATTCTTTAGCGCTGTTGCCACTTCGCAGTTTAGAGGAGTTACAGTTTTTGAAAATTTGCTTTCGCAAATTAGATTTTCTTAGATGTGTATTTTTGGATTTAGCTATTTTGATCTTCGATGATTCTTTACATATTGTGATTTTGCACAATTATGCGACTACCATTTTTTTAAAATTTTTTAATTTTGGATTTTCACATTTCGGTGAATTTTGAAGTTTGGATTTTGAAATTTTCACTTTAAAAATTTATTCCATTTTTGATATTGGAATTAAAATTTTCTTTTTCTCCAGATTTTCAGAAAATCCTGGCTGAAAAGTTTTTTTTGGAGTTTGATTAATTTGGGACTTCAATTCTGTCTTGATATTTTCCAAATTTGTATTTTATTCTTCCTTTGGAAGTGTAAATTGATTTTCAGTTTTGACTTTGGTAAATTTCTCGTTTATTGGAAGTTAGTTGCTGCTTTGATCGTTCGGACGAAGAATTGTTTCGAAAAACAATTTTGAATTATAATATGAAATGATAATTCGAGAGGTGTACACGACTATTGTTATAGAGTGACACAATGTATATACATAATCAAATATTTCAATGTTTAATGAATATAGTTCACGCCTAAGTGACCAATGTTTTTGAGTTGACACACTCAATCAATGTACTTTGAAACGGATAAATAGTTAGAAATGTTTTGTGCTGAGTTAACACGCACTAGGAAAGAGTCATACGATCTGTAACTGCTATTGCTTTTAAAACGTATTTAAAATTAGTATAAACGTCATTGAAGTACTTATAACTTGAGGGAGAGATGTTCATTTTTGGTATGGTGAGATTGTTGTGTTTTCATTGAAGAGGTGTGCGATAATACCAATTGTTTCTTTGGTATTTCTAAGGTCGACCCCTGTAAGGGATGTTATGTCCTGGGAACCTTTCCTCTGTCTATGGTTGTTGTTAGTTTGCTGCGTTTAGTGTGTGATTAGGATTGCAGTCTAGATAGTCAGCTTTGAGCTGTTGTTGCCTTCGTTGGAACGTTGAGTTATTGGGTTGTGGTGTTTATTTCGACTGCTGTTAGATTATTTTACTGTGTTTGATAGTATTTTCTTTCGTATTGTAGGATCACCTTGGTGGTGTTTGATGTTGATATGTTAGGCTGTCGTGTTCTTGCAGATCAGCTGGGTTGTCGATACCGGGTGCTCCAAAAGTTTAGTATTCAGGACGTTGATATTAATTCAGTTGATTATTGTTATTGTTTTCGAATATTGGATCAGAACAGGGGTTCAGTGGATAGCACTCTCATCTTTATTGATCGGAATGCTAAGCCATATTTTTGCCAGATAACCTCGATATTGATCACTGTCAGTTAGTATTAATAAATCCTATGTCTATAAAGATTAGTGGAGGAACTTTGGGGTAGATAATGTTCTAAGATGACATGTATATAGATAGTATTCGATATTTCTTAAATTTAATATTTGAATTAAAAGGGTATTTCGGTAATTAAGTAAAGAATAAAACTCAGGATCTGTGTATAGAGTAAAATATTGATATTGTAAATAGTGAGAGGCCGTCACTATTTAATTTCATCAAGGGGGTTGTTTCTTTTTCTTTATAAATATTTTTTTTGTTGATCCTGATAGCAAAGGCATAGCGGTATGTTGCCAATTTATTAGTCGTTGATTTTAAGGCGTTATTTTTGTGATTTAGCTGGCGGTATGTCAGAGAGGGTGTCATAAGACGTTAATGATATGACATTTAGTTATGGATTTTCTGTTTGTTTATAACCATCTTTGCGTTGTTTACCTTTTTGAATAAATTGGGCATGCATTTGCGTCTGCTTATACCATTTTCAAAATATTCTTGCGTTGTGATTTATAGATAGTGGGAGGTTAGGAAAATGCTATGGTAATTATAGCGGCTTGAACCATTTTATCCATTTCCCTGTCCCTGTTACGCCCGTGTGAATGAGAGTCTCGCGCTCTGGTGTGTGTTGTCGCTGATCCTATGGAGGATTTACCATCGTGTTTTGATGATATTGCCTGATATGTGTCCACGATTTGCAGAGTGTGTGATGCCTGATATTTCGGTAAGTGTTATTAGCCGGGTTACTGCCGTTGGTATCGATCCGTTGTTATCTTGGATTTGGGCATTCACGACACTGCTGAAATCGGGTACAGTACATAACAAGTAAAACGCCGTTGCAACATCCCAACTTATCCCACCAAGATACAACTGCCAGCGGGTGACAAATAACCCCCCAATATAAGTATCAAGTTCCACCACGGAGCCCAGTTGATGACTGATCTTACGAGGGTAGCCACCTTAGTAAAGTGACGCCCCCAGCCCCCATTTGCCTATGTGAGAGAACCATCCAAAATTTGTCCGGGAACAGAGTTAAATGATGAAATAATAAAAAGAAAGATGTGACATGGATAATCATAATAATAAACCCAGGCCGTGGCGACTTCCTGCGCTGCACACATGATGCATTTCACATTCAATGTTTGTACATGATAAAAGACCTCATGGTCCAAGCAACGAACAAGTTATATTAAATTAATGAAGAACACAAAGGCGAAATCAAACTAGGCCCTACTGCCCAGAAGTACACACTACATTTAAACAGCATTGCTGCCTGGTTATTCCCTGACCTGTTCCCCTTTCCATATGATTAAAGTCTTTTTTTCTCATCACCTGTGTTGCTTATTGGTGCAAGTACCTGGTAGCAATATCCTTAGGACCTCTGAATAAATGAATAATCCTCCCTTCCCGGCCTTTGTGTCGTTCTCTCCCCTTCTCTCTCTGCTCCTGTCCTCTCCGACCTTTGGTTGCGAAGAAGGGGAAGGGTAGGGGGTGAGCGGGTTAGGCTATTACATTTAAACAATCCAAACTTTAGATTAATTTCGTCACTGAAATATTATAAAATGCTGGCAGGCTACGTTGCAGCATGTGCAATCATAGAGCACCTACTTGCTCCTCCAAGAACTTGATGTCCAAACTCCAAAGAAATAGCACTACAGTAACTGTAAGAAGTCAAATCGAATTCAATAGTGCAAATAAGTTTACCAAATTTAAAGAAAACTCAGATGGGTAGGATTAAATAATTTGAACTTGCACTACAGTACGTCCAGTAAGGAAAATGTCGGTTTGTATGTTCTAGGCGATAATTATGTAATTAAATTCCATATTATGACTGAGAGCACCACAAAATTGCATAAAACTGGATAGTGTAAATTGAAGTTTCACTCGTACTAGCAATTGTTCTCTTCTCTCGTCATCTTGCTTTTGTGTGAGTCACTGTGTAGTGGTTAGCATTGTTGGCCATCACCCTGGAGGCCTTGGTTTGATTTCTGGCTCTGACAAGAAATTCAATTCTGGATGAGGTACTGGAAAAGTATCGTTCACAAGCAAGTCACCCAACTGGTGCCTATATCGAAGACTTGAACCAGGCCAGGGACTACACAAGTTAACTAACAGTCACTTTCATTTCTCTGTGTAATTGGCAAAGCTGTGGCTATTCTGTGTCCAGTATTACTAGGATCTTGGAAACAATTTTGAATTATTTTTATATTTTTCAGAAATATGCAGGAAGTGCAGCTAGACTCAAAAATCAAGCTCATTGATAGTCCTGGTATAGTATTTGCAAGTCCAGAGGTCAACTCGGATGCTACTATCGCCTTGAAGAATGCCGTTCGGGTGGAAGCACTAGTAGACCCAATCACACCAGCTACTGCTATTTTGCAAAGAGCAGATAAACACCAGGTATCAAATATCTATTCTATCATTCTGTAAAAAAGAAGTCATCATCATCATCATCATCATCATTTCCCCTTATCCAGCTCCTGCCGGGGTCGGGGTATTTATGGCACTTCTCCACTTTCCTCTTTCCTTCCACCATTCTACTTCCACGATCTTGTCCCAGTCCAGATTTCTTTTTCTTACGCTGTTCTTCACTGAATCGATCCACCTTGTTCTAGGTCTTCCCCTTGCTCTCTTACCCTTGAACTTGGCCTCCAGCATCTTTCTTGGTATTCTATTTTCCTCCATCCTCTTTACATGTCCAAACCACCTTAGTTTATTCTTCTCAATTCTCTCATTTAGTTTTCCCATCCCAACTTCCTTCCTAACATCTTCATTCCTCACTCTGTCTTTCCTTGTCTTTCCTATCATACTTCTTAGGAATTTCATTTCACTGGCTTGGATTCTACTCTCTTGCCTGCTTGTCAGGGTCCAAGTCTCAGCTGCATAAGTTAATATGGGTACATAGTACATTTTATACATTACCTCCTTGCTTTTCCTTGGTACTTCCTCATCCCAAACAAGTTTTCTTACACTTTGATAGAATGCATTGCTCTGCTGTACCCTCCTGCCAATCTCCATGTCCAACCTACCAGTTTGCATCAATTCACTTCCTAGGTATTTGAACGTGTCCACAATTTCCAAACTCTGACTTCCAATTTTCACAGTGCCCTTTCCTTGTCTTTCCCCTCTTGTCATCACCATGGTCTTGCTTTTCTCTATACTGATTTTCAGGCCATACTTCTGAATATTTTCGTTCAGTGCATCTAGTTGTTTTTGCACTTCTTCGGTGTTCCTTCCCCAGACCACAATATCGTCTGCAAATAATAGTAACTTCATTTCTTTATGTCCATATGCTTCCTTTGTTTCCTTTACAATTTCATCCATCACCATTATGAACAAGAGGGGTGACAGCACAGTCTCCTGTCTTAGTCCAGTCTTGTTCCTAAACCAATCTGTCTTTCCAACTGGGTTCATTACCCTGCTAACACAGTTGTTGTACATTGCTTGCACCATTTCCAACATTTCACTTCCCAGTCTCTTCTTAACCATGGTTTCCCATACCTTCTCTCTGGGGACACTATCATATGCCTTTTCTAGGTCTATGAAAGTCATGATCAAATCCTCTCCATATTCCCAGTTCTTTTCCATCACCTGCCTCAAGCTAAAGATTGGGTCCACTGTGGACCTTCCACTCCTGAAGCCATACTGTTCCTCTTGCAACTCTCCTTCCACCTTTCTTCTCATTCTTCTTTCTAATATCCTTTCCAGTATTTTTACTATCTGTGATAAGAGGGTGATCCCTCTATAGTTATCACACACCTTCTTGTCCCCCTTCTTAAACTCTGGTATTATTAGCCCTTTCTCCCAGTCTTCTGGTACACATTTCCGTTTCCACACACACTTTAGTAGTCGATACAGCCATTGCATACCAACAGGTCCAGCAGCCTTTATCATTTCTACACTGATTCCATCCACCCCTGTTGCTTTTCCCATCTTCATTTTCTGTACTGCTAATTCCACCTCCATCATTGTTATATCATCTTCTGTTATAGAGTCATCAGGCTGTGTCACTTCGATCTCACCAGTAGAATTGCTCACGTTCAATAGCTTATCGAAATACTCCTTCCATCGTCCCTTTATCTCTTCCGGGTGTGTTAACAACTCTCCATCTTCCTTTTTCACCAGCTTTGTAGTAACCCTTTCTTTCCTCTTACTTCTTAGAAGCCCATACAGCATCCTTTTACTGCCACTTACATATGTTTCCATTCTTCGTGTAAATTCTTCCCAACTTTTCTTCTTTTCTTCTCCTACCACTTTCTTACACCTCCGTTTGCTGTCGTGATACTTCCTTTTGCTTTCTTCTGTTTGATCTCGGTTCCATTCTTTCCATGCAGACTTCTTTTCTTTCACTGCTTTCCTCACTTCCTCATTCCACCACGGTGTCTCCTTCTCTTTCACTCTTGTTGATGTCCTACCACAAGCACTCTCTGCTGCACCAGCAAATGCCTTTTTAAAGTGGGACCATTCCTCTTCTATATTTTCCACTTCAGTAACTGGGATTTGTTGCTTCAATCTCTCCTGAAAATCTTCCTGTACAGCTTTGTTTTCAATTTCCATACTTTTATTTTACTTTCTCTGATCTCCTTTAGGTTTTCCAATTTTCCCCATCTAAATTTTGCCACCACAGCTCTATGGTCCCCATCAAATGCTTCTCCTGGTAAAGCTGTCACATCCATCAGCTTTCTGCGATTTGTCCTTTCCACCAGGAAGTAGTCAATTACTGATTTTGTTCTTCTATCACCCCACCCATATCTCGTAATTTTCCTGCTGTTTTTCTTCCGAAACCATGAATTACCCACTATCAGTCCATTCCTTTCACAAAAGTTAACAAGTTCCTCTCCTTCCCGGTTCTTTTTCCCATATCCATATGGTCCAACGACTTCTTCCTTTCCTTGTCTCTCATTTCCGACTTGTGCATTCATATCTCCCATGATCACCACTTCTACATCTGAGATTACTCTTTCTACATCCTCCAGGAATACTTCAATATCTTCTTCTCTGTTTCCAGTCTGTGGTGCATACACTTGTATGAAGTCCATCACGTCATTCTTCATCTTCATTCTAATTTTCATTATTCTGTCACTCACACACTCTACCACTTCAACATACTCCTCCAGTTGTTTCGAGGTTATCAGTCCCACGCCATTTTTTGCCTCTTGGCCACCACTCCAGTATAATGTATATCCTTTCCTCAATTTCTTCCTTCCTTTACCTTTCCATTTCACTTCACTCAGCCCCATCAATCCAACATTCTCCCTCTCCATGAAGTCTACCACCTCCTCCACCTTGCCTGTCAGGGTCATGACATTCATGATTCCCACTTTCATTTCGGTTACTGGTCGCCCATTTCTCACAGTTCCCCCAGTACCAAAGGAACTGCGCGTCGCCTGCAGGGTACGCCCTAACCTTTTCCGAATCATTGGAAGTGCCATTTCCATTTTAGGCTATTATTACGATGGGGTCGCCACTCCCAAAGGCATTTTATTAAGCTACTGCCAGCTATTATTCAGGCCACCCCTAACATGGAGAACAGACGCCCTTGCAGCCGCCACTAACATGGGAAACAGACGCTGCCGATTGATGCTGTACTCATACTATTCCCTGAGTACTGGGTTGCCTCTTCCGCAATCTCCACCGTTCCGAAGTCCATCTTCTCCGCTGCAGATTCCGTTGAGGTCTTCGCACGTAACCCTGTGCACGGGGCCTATGTTATACCCCATAGGACTGGGTCCTCACCAGAACTTAGCCGGTACTGTAGTTCCATGGTATATTACAGTACCGTTGCCCACCCCCGCAACGTGGACGCGCCTGGCAAGAATTATCCATGTAGCCAATTAGGATTGACTCATGGACCGGGTTAAGGAGCTGTCTAAATCCAGCCTCCAAGGCGTAAAAAAGAAGTATTTAAAAAAAAATGATAATGAAATTGTAGAGTGAGACTGAGAAATAAAAGTGTGAGAGACTTAATGAGATTTAACTTTGAAAGAATAATAAAATTTCCGCCTTTCAATACTATTTATTATTAATTACTTACAGGACATGTTTCGAGGGCTAATACTCCCCCTTCATCAGCCTGTCCAATAAAACTTCAAAGGAAAACATCCTTGTACAAGCATATACAAATCACATGAAGAATAATGAAAATGTTCTCCAATCCATTATTTACAATTCCCGCTCGATGCTCCAAAGAAGATCTTCTTAATGGATTACTAAGGCCTATGCACACCAAAACTTATGAATTGGGCCGGTGCTGCAGGCCGCTGCCCCATCTGTGTCATTGTGGGACTGCTCTAGTTCCCATGCTGCTCCTGGCAAACATCAAGGCGGAGGAAAGAAGACAATCCTTGTGGCTGCGTCATGCGCCGCCGAACCGCAGTGCGCTCGGGCGTGAACAAAAGCAGACCGAATGCGCCTTGCGAAGACTCTTACAGCTGAGTGTTAGTGACGTGCTTGGGGAAAATAGGGGGTGAGGGTTGGGGGAGGTGGGAGGCTAAGGAAATGAGAATAGGTGAGGTTTGTTGACGCGCCGTGTATTGCTATTATGGGGATTGATTACTGCGTAGAATGAGAGGAGTCAATCTTTAGTATGTTATGAAAAATACTGGGTATGAATAGTGGAATATAGCGGGAAATTTATCTAATACTATATAATTCGTCTATTAGTGTTCTGTATAAAATGCTGGTTTCAAATATTATTTCATTAAGATTGTGTGAAGGGTTGAATCTCTGTGCTTTATCAATTTCTATTTGTTCCAAAATATTCATGAGCGTGCCTTTATTTTCTTGATGTAAAATTTCTAAGTCATTGTCTATGGTTGTGAATTTATGTCCAGTTTTTGCCATATGGTTGCCCATCGCTGAAAATTTATTATGTTTGATGGCATTGACATGTTCCAAAAATCTGGTGTTGAACCCTCTCCCCGTTTGTCCCACGTAACCGGCATTACACTCGTTGCATTTAATCCTGTAGACACCAGAATTGCTGTATTTGTTGGTTTTGTTGAGAATATGTGGGTTGAAAAATTTATTATGATAAGTGTTATTGGTTCTGAACGCTGTTTTTATATTATATTTTTTTAGTACACTAGTAACATTGTACAGGGTCTTTCATATAAAGTAAGAACGCAAAGCGGCGGTTTCGTTATCCACTGCCGCGGAGGCCTTGACCGAGCTTGTGGCATGCCATGGCCCCCTACTTTAAGCGTGTGTACAATCCTGTATGATATATTACCTTATGAAAGATGCTGGAAGTGTCGACCTTCCTGGGTTATACAGGCATTGTATCTGGTAACCACATTCTGTCTGACGCGAGTGAGTTCTGGCACTGTAATGTGTCTGATCTTTCATTTTATGTTTCTTATTGAGCACTGAGTCAGTAGTATTAAACTTATTTACCCACAATTACGTGAATCTGTGCTAGTGAAGGTTGCACTTCATCAGGAAATTGCTGAACAACTGCATCTCGTAGCCGCCGAGCCGACTCGTATTTAAAATAAGTTTTACATAAAAAATACAATGTTGTAATAATAACTGTCTCACCATGTCAGGATCTGAGGTTCAGACTGGCGTTTGAACACCTGTACGCTTGTTTCAAGGTCAAGTGTATACTGTACGCGCGCTTTCAATACTACAGCAGGGGGACGTGGCGCGGCAAAAGCTCGGCCGAGGCCTCCGCGGCAGTGGATAACAAAGCCGCCGCTCGCCGTTCTTACTTTATATGAAAGACCCTGTATGTGGATTGGTTCACAAAAGTAAACGTTGCATATTTGGAAGGTTCTTTGTCCTTTTTTGCTAATCTGGATACGGGTTTGTTCTTAATTTTGTTGATTATATTGTTAACATATTTTCTATTGAATCCATTAGCTTCGGCAATTTGGCGAATTATTGAAACTTCTTTACGATACTCTACGTCAGATAGTGGGATGTTCAACGCTCTATTGACGAAACATGTGAGTGCTGCTCTTTTATGAGAAGCTGGATGATTAGAATCTTGTCTAATGACAGTACTAGTTTGAGTAGGTTTCCTAAATATTTGATAGCAGAGGTGATCTTTATCATGCATGACTAGTAGATCAAGGTAATTTATGGAACTGTTTATTTCATTTTCTGACGTGAATTTAATGTTGCTATTTATTTGGTTCAAATGTTGCAAAAGTTGTTCTATTTTCGTTTTAGAGTTGTCAAGGATTACGAAAACGTCATCAACATATCTTCCCCAAAAGACCAAACCATCTTTTTTGTTAATGATTGATTCGTATTCCAGATTATCTAAGAATATGTTAGCTATTATTCCTGATAAAGGAGAACCCATGGGGAGGCCTTCTTTTTGTTTATAGATTTTCTCATTAAACTGAAATGGTTGTTTTTTAGGATGAACGTTAAGATGTTTATAAATTCAGAGATCAACTTGTGTTAAATCACTATTATTCTTCAAGCATACCGATTGCCATCTTGATTGATATTATTGAGAACAGCAATAAATTTTTCAACTCACATATTCTCAACAAAACCAACAAATACAGCAATTCTGGTGTCTACAGGATTAAATGTAATGAGTGTAATGCCAGTTACGTGGGACAAACGGGGAGGGGGTTCAACACCAGATTTTTGGAACATGTCAATGCCATCAAACATAATAAATTTTCAGCGATGGGCAACCATATGGCAGAAACTGGACATAAATTCACAACCATAGACAATGATTTAGAAATTTTACATCAAGAAAATAAAGGAACGCTCATGAATATTCAGGAACAAATAGAAATTGATAAAGCACAGAGATTTAACCCTTCACACAATCTTAATGAAATAATATTTGAAACCAGCATTTTATACAGAACACTAATAGACAAATTATATAGTATTAGATAAATTTCCCGCTATATTCCTAATCTTTACATTAAGGCAAATGATGGAGAAAAGATGGGAATTTGGAAAAGACATGGTGATGACATTTATTGATATTGAGAAAGCATATGACAGTGTGCCTAGACAGGTAGTTTGGGATGTATTAAGAAAAAGAAGAGTTATCAGAGCAGAAGTCCAAATGTTAAAAGCTATGTACAAAAATTGTGTCAGTAGCGTGGAGACCAGTATAGGAGAAACAGAATGGTTTAAAGTGGAAACGGGTCTCCGACAGGGAAGTGTATTGTCCCCATTATTATTCATCATAGTCATGGATGAAATCCACAAGAAGGTCAAACAGAGATTGGGACAAGAAGCAACAAAGGCCATGCTGTTTGCAGATGATATAGTTATATGGGGTGAGGATGAAAAGGATGTACAAAAACAACTAGATGTATGGAACCAAGAGATAGAGAAATTTGGGATGAAAGTAAGCACAGAGAAGAGCAAGACAATGGTAATGTCAAGAGGAAGGAAGCAAGGAAGAGGAAAGATAGAATTGAATGGCAAAATTCTAGAAGTCGTTAAAAGTTTCAAGTATTTGGGAAGTGTGATCACAGAAGATGGAAAGATAACTGAGGAAATTGGAAAGAGAATATAACAAGCGAACAGTTTTTACCAGAGTGTAAGGGGTATTGTGTGGAACAGAGATGTCCCAAAGGAATGCAAAAAAGTATTATATTCAACCTACTACAGACCCATACTAACATACGCAGCTGGAGCGTGGACTACTACAAAAAGAGAGGAGAGAAGAATACAAGCCGCAGAGATGAAATTCCTAAGAGGTATAGAGGGCAAGACCAGAAGAGATAGTTAGAAATGAAGAGATTAGAGAAAGGACAGGAATATTGAAGCTGCAGGACAGGATAGAAACAACAAAGTTAAAGTGGTATGGACATATGATGAGAATGGGAGAGGAGAGAGTACCAAAGAAGACTTTCTGTGAAAAGATGACAGGAAAGAGACCACGAGGTAGGCCCCGGAAGAGATGGGCAGATACAGTGTGGGAGTGTGTAGAAAGGAAGGGAGGAAAACCCGAAGATGTACTAAAATCAGGAGAGGAGTGGTGGAGAGACAGGCAACGATGGAGGTCCTTAATTCACAACCCGACCCAGGAAGCTGGAAACGGGAAATGAAGATGATGATGATTCCACTATTCATACCCAGTATTTTTCATAACATACTAAAGATTGACACCTCTTATTCTACGCAGTAATCAATCCCCATAATAGCAATACACGGCGCGTCAACAAACCTCACCTATTCTCATTTCCTTAGCCTCCCACCTCCCCCAACCCTCACCCCCTATTTTCCCCAAGCACGTCACTAACACTCAGCTGTAAGAGTCTTCGCAAGGCGCATTCGGTCTGCTTTTGTTCACGCCCGAGCGCACTGCGGTCCGGCAGTGCGTGACGCGGCCACAAGGATTGTCTTCTTTCCTCCGCCTTGATGTTTGCCAGGAGCAGCATGGGGACTAGAGCAGTCCCACGATGACACAGATGGGGCAGCGGCCTGCAGCACCGGCCCAATTCATAAGTTTTGGTGTGCATAGGCCTTAGTAATCCATTAAGAAGATCTTTGGAGCATCGAGCGGGAATTGTAAATAATGGATTGGAGAACATTTTCATTATTCTTCATGTGATTTGTATATGCTTGTACAAGGATGTTTTCCTTTGAAGTTTTATTGGACAGGCTGATGAAGGGGGAGTATTAGCCCTCGAAACATGTCCCGTAAGTAATTAGTAATACATAGTATTGAAAGGCGGAAATTTTATTATTCTTTCAAAGTTATAGTTACGTCAATACGGACCTGAATAATCAACATTATTAATGAGTTTTGTCAAGAAGCAGATAGGCCTATGATAATATATAATACTTTTAAATGTATATTTCTATCCTTCCTTTCATGTCCAGTGATAATACTTATTTTAAGCTACTCAAGTGAAAGCTGTACACGTGGACATCACCTCAAATGTCCCAATTTTCACAGAACCAAAAAGAAATCAGACAGACTTCTTAATGGTTTATAGACTCTTCAGGAATAGTATTAGATGTGTTAACATGCCCTGTTGCTGATTGTAATACCGTAATACGGATAAGGCGAGACAAGCTCGAGGATGGACTGTGACCTCGTACTCAGAGGCCACTAAAGGGAATAGGTTAGGTAAGGCTCGCATTTGCTTAGAGATAGAAGTTGAATTTAAATGAATATATATAATTTCAAACAGAATACAAAATCAAAGGAAAACACGCCCAATTACATTTAGGTATGAGATTAAGTAAGGCGCCAAAGAAATACAGACAACAACATTGTGTAAACCATAAAAGAAACCCCACAGTAATCACTTAATTTATCTTAAAGATTGCCTCCAGGCGAAAAAATAACCCCCCCAAAATAAGGAACATATACAGTGGTTCCAAGTTCCACCTCTAGTGAAACAATCACAGGCGAAGAAACAGAATTACACGTAGAAAGACACAAAGAGGGACGGCCCCTTTAATAGAATGCCGCATAAAACAAATATCCAACCGAACAAGGTTAGGTGATCTCCCAAAGCTAACGCAGAACTACGATTGGTACAATCAAAGGTGGATGGACTCCTTATTGGAAATCCATATGAACGCCCCTACCGAACTAAAATAGGTTGTCTCCAAGCAAGGGTAAAATTATGACAACACTAGGTTGGATAATAAAACAAAAGATAGGGGCCGATAACCTAGATGTTAGGCCCCTTAAAACAACAATTATCATCATCATCATAAAACAAAAGATACTGAATATCAATGAGTTTCAAACATAACCCCACGATAATACAAAAGAATTAAATGAATAAAATAAAGAAACGACCCGTAGGTCTAAATATTAAACAGGACGAATGACAAATTACGTCTTAACGTGACGGAGCCCAGTTGCACACTGATCACATCAGGGCAGACCGCCCCCACAAGGCCCATTTGTTACATGGAAGAACCATTTGAAATTTTTGTCGGGAGACGAACTTGAATTATGAAATAACAAATATTAAAAAAAAAAAACATGTGACGAGGTGACATTCATGACAAAACTTAACAGGTTAATAGACTTCCTTGGCCGCGCCCATGATTCCATTCTACGTTTAAACATAAGGATGCCATGTTCGCACAAAACAAAGACCACATGGTCCAAATGACGAATAAGTTACATGAAAAGAAGATAAACGCAAAGCGAAATCGAACTAGGCCATTCTGTCCTGAAAATACACTACATTAAAACTGCATAGCTGCCTGGTTAGACAAACTAAAAGCAATGATGCTTCGTTAACCCACGCAAAGTGATTCGAACAAACTACACAAATATGGTAAATACCTGGCCCCCTAGATAATTACACGAGCGAACTCGACACCAGACTCGCACGAAGCGGCAGGGCCATATTGCTTACGTGCACACACAACGAGAGAGAAAATTAATAAAAGAATGGAACGAACATCGCACAACGCCAAAGTGCATCACGCACGCAGCCAGCAGATAGAAATGCCTGCCCTCACATAACCCCACCAAAAATGTATGTTTAGTTAATGTTATAAGTTCTATTGATACTGAAAGGTTTAATTATGAACACTGGTTTGTTGGTTTACTAGCTGGCCGGGGGAAGAGACGACGTCTTCCGCCCGGCCACCTGGGAGCACTTTTTCACACGTCTGTGCTAGTCGAAGCTGATATTCTGAATGGTTCGGCATCCGACGCTTCGATAGCAAGCCATCATCAACCGGCCGGAAATGACGCGCCAGGCTGGCCACACGAAACACGACTGGGAACTTTAAATTTGTGTGTCCTTCTTGTCACTTTTCTTGCCGCGAGTTTGGATCCCACCGAGCGCGCTCGAGTGTTGTCGATGGGCCGATTTTTCACAAAGACGCAGAACACTTTTTCCGTTTCGTCTTCCAAGAGTTGCCATTGTCTCGGGCATCCTAAATGACGCCATGCACAGATATGCGAGCTGATTTGTTAACTCTCCCAGGGGCTCACATCTTGTGGGACGTGGGTTGGCGACCACGGGACCCCAGCTTAGTCCGGCATTGCTTCCACTTACTTGTGCCGGGCTCCTCTCTGTCTTCTTTCCTGTCGACCTCCCTTGGTCAACTCTTGTTTTTTTCCGACCCCGACGGTATTAGGGTATCCGAGGCCTAGGGAGTCTTTCACTTTCCCGCCTTAATTGATTCTTGTCTCATCTTTCCTGATCCCTCCTTCTTCAAGGGGTCAGACTTCTTGTTTTCTTTTCATTATATTTCCTTTTCTCTTTAAGATTCCCGCACTGTTTTTGTTACTTAGTTCCCCGTGTTTCTAAATTCCCTTTACCGATCTTTTTGTAGGTATTTTTAATCTACGTTGCATTTTGTAAGTTTTTTCGATCTAAATTACCTCTCGCGATTGTTTTCTACCTCAATTGCATTTTGTAAAGATTGACAATCTAAATTGCTTTTTAGTAAGTCTTTCAATGTAGGTTCAGGGCATTTTAGTGAGTATTTTGAATTTCAATTGCATTTTGTAAGTATTTTCAACCAAAACCGCATTTCACAAGAATTTTAAATCTAAATTGCATTTTGTTTGGTGGGCATTTTGCAAATATTTTGATTCTCAATTGCATTTTGTGGGTATTTTGAATCTAAATTACATTTTGTCAAGTATTTTCAATCTAAATTGCATTTTGTAACTATTGTCAATCCACATGAGTCGTTTGAATCTACCGTACATTTTGTAAGCATTTTCAATTTCAATTACATTTTGTAAATATTTTGATATTCAATTGCACTTTGTGAATATTTTGGATTGGAACTGGGATATTTCAATCTGAATTGCATTGTGTATTTTCAATTACAATTGTATTTTGTAAGTATTTTGAACCTCAATTGCATTTTGTACGTATTTTCGATCTCATTTGCATTTTGTAAGTATTTTGAATTTCAATTGCCTTTCGTAAGTATTTCGACTCTACATTGCATTTTGTACGTATTTTGAACCTAGCCTACATTTTGTGGGTATTTTTCAATCTATTCTTTTTGTGAATCTTTTCGTTCTAAATTCCCTTTTGTAAGAACATTTTGTGAGTTGTTTCAATCTGAGTTCCTTTTTGTAAGTATTTTCCTTCTCACGTAATTTTCGTTCTGGTTTCCATTTCATTAACATTTTCGCTATCATCCAGATCATTAGGGGCCGATAACCTAGATGTTAGGCCCCTTAAAACAACAATTATCATCATCATCATCATGATTGGTTAACGGATAACATTTTTGAACTTCTCCAATGATGCCCAGCCCGGTACGATCAGCCGGCTCGCTGATTCCAGAAAAGGCGAAATGCAGTTGCACAAAAAAAGGGCGTTTCCCAAAGCGAGACGCTTCTCAGGATCTGCAGACCAAGGAATGCGCGTGGGAAGCTTGTTGTCGCACCAAGTTGGCGGAGTTTTAATTGAACAGGGGGATGAGACATGGTGCTGGCACCTCCAATGGCGCCAGCTTGTTGAGGGATAGGCCTCCCAGATTGGTCCATTAACTGTTCTACACCACGGTAATTGTTACAGAAATTACATAGTTCAATCTGTGACCCAAATGATGATTTCCCACCAATGAAAGTCACTCCCATTTGTCTTAAGTTCTGGGACCACAGGGTTCGATGCCAGACTAGGCTCACATCTCCTCCATAAGCTAGGGGTCTTTAACTCGTTTCCGAGTATAGATGTTCTTCCAAAACAGTCTAATATAATCCTAAGGTTGAGGTCTGTGGGCATGTTTGCGATGACCAGCCCAATGTGTGCATGAAACAAGCGTCCACACAGATCACACAGAACTGTTGGTGGAGGGCGTGGCTGTGCTGCACCGAGCTTTCGCGCTTGGCCTTAACGAGTCTACGACGTTCTTCTTCAAACATTTTGATAGCAGCCGGGATGGCCTGGCGCCAAATTGAACGGTCTTTAGCAAGCTGGTCTCAGGTTTGTTGATTTGAGACCTGTCAACTTCATATTCTGATATAAACTTGTGTAATAACCCTCACGTAATATTAAAACTTATAGGTGTTAGAAGATAGCAGGCAATTAAACTTCTATCCTCAGATCCAGGGCTAATCTGTTTATGGGGAAACTTGAGGAGAATTCCCTTGCCAGGGAACCCCTCCAGACTCTTATGCTGGGGCCTTATTCCGTCACCCCGGTCTCTCTAAAAGCCACAGTAGTTAAAAGGGACGTAAAACCAATAAAATTATTATTGTTTCTTGCTTTCATTCTGGAGATTGTCTGAATGTTCACTCATTTAGCTCCATCCAGGCGGCACCTACAGTTCAAGAAATGCTGCATGCATGAGTGAAATACACTGTCTTATTCTTATAAGACAATGTTTACTTCGCGTTCTTGCTCTTGATTTTGTGATATCTTCTTGTATTGGAATAGTTTCTAATATTTAATTGAAATTAATGCTTTACTTTGTCTTATTTTACAGTTAATGCAGTTATATACTCTTGCTAAATACAAATCCCCGGAGGAATTTTTTCCTATGTTGGCCAAAAGAATGGGTCGTTTCAAGAAGGGAGGAATTCCAGACGCTAAAGTTGCTGCTAGAACATTAATTGAAGATTGGAATCGGTAAGTTCTCTGATCGCATTTTGGGCAATATTTTGTTGTGGACTACATTTCAGAAGTTAGTTAAGAGCTTCAGCATGGATCACCAAGGCCCGATTTCATTACGAGGCCACCTTGGCGAAGGGTGGCTTACGATTAGGCAATCCTTACATTCAACCACTTGTACTTCCCTTAGCTAAGCTAAGTTGATGGCTATAGTCTTAAGATCTTCACTTGGTAAGAGACTTCAACAGCCTTCCCAACAGTATATCGCTTCTGAGTGTTATTCCAACGTAATCCCAGCCGTGCAGAATTACTTGGACTAAAAAGGAGGGAGAAAACTAAGGGATGACATGTTTTGCTCGTCAAGAGAGTATCATCAGATTCATTCTGCACATCATTCTTACATAATCCGAAAAGTTATCAATATCAACTGCTTTTATAAAAGCTCCTAAAACTACAAGTGATTTGTGACTATACATACAGTTTTTTTTCTACTGTACATCAGAAATGTCGTCAGAACAGCTTGTAGACATTCCACAATTTCAGATAAGTGTCCATATCAGATCTTTCAACACATTATTAGTTGAAAAACTTTGTATGTTGCAGTTCTAGCTTTTTACCATCATCGCAGCCAAGTACTTGTAGGTCATTTCTGCATTAATTTACAATTCTACAGTAGTTTAGGACTTGTTGGTTAAGTACACACATCAAAAAAAGTTTTGCATCACCTCGGTTCCAAGAGTTCCGGAACCTTTAAATACAAAGGGAATAGAGATCAACACAAACAACATTTCAGCTCGTTTTATTGCTCATGAGACCCACACATTGCATGTTGTACCATCATACAGCTAGACTTTCAGCATTTGTGGTCCAGATTGCAGTACACACCACTACCTCTAATACCCAGTAGCACGTCCTCTTGCATTGATGCATGCCTGTATTCGTCGTGGCATACTATCCACAAGTTCATCAAGACACTGTTGGTCCAAATTGTCCCACTCCTCAACGACAATTCGGCGTAAATCTCTCAGAGTGGTTGGTGGGTCAAGACGTCCATAAACAGCCCTTTTCAACATATCCCAGGCATGTTCGATAGGGTTCATGTCTGGCGAACATGCTGGCCACTGTAGTCGAGCGATGTCGTTATCTTGAAGGAACGCATTCACAAGATGTGCACGATGAGGTCGAGAATTGTCGTCCATGAAGACAAATGCCTCTCCAATATTCTGCCGATATGGTTGCACTATGGGTCGGAGGATGTCATTCAGGTATCGTAAAGCCGTTTCGGAGCCTTCCATGACCACCAGTGGCGTACGTCGGCCCCACATAATGCCACCCCAAAACATCAGGGAACCACCACCTTGCTGCACTCGCTGGACAGTGTGTCTAAGACGTTCAGCCTGACCAGGGTGCCTCCAAACACGTCTCCGACGATTGTCTGGTTGAAGGCATATGCGACACTCATCGGTGAAGAGAACGTGATGCCAATTCCGTGGGGTCCATTCAGCATGTTGTTGGGCCCATCTGTACCGCGCTGCATGGTGTCGGGGTTGCAAAGCTGGACCTCGCCATGGACGTCGGGAGTGAAGTTGCGCATCATGCAGCCTATTGACGTCAGAAAAGTTGGATGGCGCAGCCACGCGGCAGAATGTTGAAGCTGTAACATTGTGACTGGTGAGATTTATTTAGATGGTGAAGCATTGACGTCGTGATGGAAACAGAAAGAAGTTTGTCAAATTCGAGGAGTTACTGCTCTGTATACGGTTGCAAATCGTATAAAACGGCTACGAAATATCTTCACTACTTTCCTGTACAAAAAGTTCAGAGAGAAAGATGGGCTTCGGCGCTGTCAATTGGGAAACGTGTTACATGTTACATGGCAGTGTGCAGCCTGCATTTTTGTGAAGACGACTTCTTTCCACCGGTACTGTTGATTATTGATAGTTATTGTCTCTAATTTGTATTCACATGGATTTAGCTGCATCAAAAATACTGATAAACTTATAGCCTATTACTTCTGTGCCGTACAAAGAATGTAATCCGCTCTTCGTAAACTTATTTTAGGGGTTCTTCCGATTGACAATAGCCGAATGGTTAGAAAACTTAAGAATAATGCTGTTCCTAGCCATAATTTGCCAGAGAATTTATATTCTTGCCTTTGAACAGCAAGTATGTAGGTCATTGAAGTATGATTTGGCTTAAATTGTGTTTTTCGCTATGATCTCCCTACTGTTGAATTTAGTTAATTACAATGTAAAATCTTAGTTTTAAGTATCGGTTTGGTGACCCATCATCCCAGGCAGGCCGGCAACACCTATACTACTCAGGCAGATAGGTCACTTAGCAGTAATTTTGAAGTTATAGTGATGTTAAGTATACATATGCGGTAATGTAGCAGGAGACCGGATCGGCCTAGGCTATTCTAACTTTAATTAGTTCTCATTTCAGGGTTTTACAGTTTTGAGTGCGAATAGTTGGTTTGAAAGTTGTACAACAGTAAGGAGAGTATGTTTTGTATAGGTTTTAATTGGTATTATGGTTTATGTCGAGCTGAGGAGTGAATTTGGTTTGGCTTTTAGTGTAGTTATTGATCTGTTCCGTTTGCTTATGACAAGTTCAAATGGAGACTCCAGCTTTGTTAAATATCTGTATTTTAAATATTTAATTAGATATATTGATAAAGAGGATGTCTCCATTTTAACTTGCCTGTGGCAAGAGATTAATAAATTAACATTCTTGCCTTTGAACAGCAAGTATGTAGGTCAATATTTGCAATATTGAAGTATGATTTGAGCATCCCAAGTAACGCTTCTTTGAACCCAAAACATTCATGCAAATTCAGGGTTGCTTGATTCAATTTATTATCAGGGAGTCATCCTTTGTGTTATGTGATATATTGTGAAATTAATAAAAACATTGATACCGCTAGGCTCCCAAGTACAGGCTTCATATATGTAACAGCAGACAGTAAATTAACTATTTACATGTGAGTAATATTTTTCACTGGTAGTAATTAGGCACTGCATTTAAATTGATTATAAAAATATTTCTATCAATGAAAGGAAATATGTAGTATTTTGCCATCATAAATTAGAAGCCATAACAAACGCACACCCAATTACTTCACGTCACTATATCGCCGCCATATTGCAAACAGCTGACCGTAAGCTCCTCCCCCGTTTCGGACGTCAATTGCGCACAGTTTGAGTTGAAACACGACGTCCTGTGTCTGAACGAAACGCATTATTCAACATGGTGGCATTGCTGTCAGGGTTCCTCCGAGCGGCAATCCGTAAGTAGCGGTCATCCACTACAGTAGTAGCCCTTGGGCGGCCTGAGTGAGGCCTGTCATCGACAGTTCCTGTATCTCTGTACCTCCTCCATGTCCGAACAACATCGCTTTGGTTCACTCTGAGACGCCTGGAAACTTCCCTTGTTGAGAGCCCTTCTTGACACAAAGTAACAATGCGGACGCGATTGAACTGCGGTATTGACCTTCTAGGCATGGTAGAACTACAGACAACATGAGCAGCGTACCTTCGTCCTGGTGGAATGACTGGAACTGATCGGCTGTCGTACCCCCTCCGTCTAATACGCCCTGCTCATGCATGGTTGTTTACATCTTTGAGCAGTTTTAGTGACATCTATGAACAGTCAAAGGGACTGTATCTTGGATACAATATACACAGTCAACGTCTATATGCCGGAGATCTGGGAACCGAGGTGATGCAAAACTTTTTTTGATGTGTGTATATCACAGCAATGGTAGCTACACTTTCATAGTTGGTGGAGTGAGACTGTTTGTTGATCATCATCATCACCGTCAGGATATCCTTCCAGCGAGCTGGGTAGGAACATTGTGAACGATATGCCTCCATTTACTCCTGTCGTGGTATAGCTTTCCCCTCTCCACAGCATCCCATGTTACTCCTCTCCTTATGAGATCTTCCTTAACCTGGTCTGTCCATCTCTTCCTAGGACGTCCAATTGGTCGTCTTCCTGGCACCTCCAACTCCAAATACTGACTTGGAGTTCGGGTCGAATGCATCCGCTTCACGTGACCTAACCCCTTTAATCTCGCCGCATTCGTCCTGTGCTCGAGTTCACCTTCATGTCTCTCCTAACATATTCATTCCTGACCCTGTCTCTCTCTCTCTCTCTTTTTTTTTTTTTTTTGTAGGGCTGATTTCACATGCTGGTAATTTACTCTCATCTCTGTTATTTATGGCACAGGTCTCCAGACTATACGTCATGATTGGCAGGAGGTAGGTTTTATATATGGTCTGCTTAGCTCTTAGAGGTACTTACTCCCTTGTCCCATATGAGGTTTCGTACTTGGTGGAAGAAGCTGGATCCTTTCGCAACTCTGTTTAAAACTTCTAGTTTCGCACTTCCATCACATATGACACTACCGAGATAATTGAAACTGTTTACAAATTGGAGCTTCTCTCCCTCCAGCATGATGTTACAGGGTGTGGGTGACTTGCTCTTAATCACAGTCAACTTGAATTCCTTAAATTTGGTATTCCAGTAATTTAATCTCCTCTGGACCTCCATTTTTGTCTCTCCCCAAATGGCGATGTCATGAGCAAAAACTAAGGCATTGAGATCTTCATTTTCTACTTCCTTGATTTCCTTAATGATTGTGTCCATGAATAAGGAAGAGTAACAGGGGAAAGTGAACTTCCTTGTTCAACACCTCTTTGTGTTGTAAACCATATTTATCCTCCACCTCCTACACGTACATTGCTCTCACATGTCATACAGTATCTCAACTTTTTTAATTAATGACTTGGGAACATTATGCTTCCTCAACCATTCCCATATTTTATTCCTTGGTACACTATCATATGCCTTTTCCAAATCCAGGAACACTACTATCAAGTCCTTCCCCTTTTCCCAATGCTTCTCCATTAATTGACGGAGGGAAAAGATGAGGTCTATCGTACCTCTGCTACTTCTGAATCCATGCTGCTGTTCCTCAAATTGATGTTCTAGAATTGTCTCATCCTCCTTTCTATGATCTTTCCCATTATCTTAAGACAATGGGATAGCAGTCTGATTCCTCGGTAGTAGGTGCACTCCTTTTTGCTTCCTTTCTTGAACAGGGGTATTATTATTATTCCTCTAGAATTTGTCTCAACCTCCTTTCTATGATCTTTTCCATTATCTTGAGGAAATGGGATAGCTGTGTGATTCCTCGATAGTTGGTGCACTTCTTTTTGCTTCCTTGCTTGAACAGTGGTACTATTATTCCTTTTTTCCAGTCTTCTGGCACTTTGTTCTCTTCTCATATCACTCCCAGCATCCGATGTAACCATTGTATTCCATGAATTCCAGCCGCCTTAATCAAACCCGCTGTCAACTCATCTACTCCTGCTGCCTATCCCCCTTTCATCTGTTTCATTGCATTTCTGTCCAAGAAATTGGATACTGTTCTTCCTCTACTACTTCTGTGTCTACGCCTTCAGTATCACACACTTGTTCCTTTCCCCCATTCAGTAAGATTTCGAAATAGTTTTTTATCTCTTTTGGTTCCCTTTGCTATCTTCTTGTAGGTTCTGGGTGAATATTTCCCAACTCTTCTCCTTTTCTCCTTTCACTACTCTATTTGCTTGGAGTTTCTTCTGTCGGTATTCCTGCCCCAATGTTTCCACCTTGTATTCATCTTTTGGCACCAGCCCTTGATTCTGATTTTGTTTTTCGACCTCCATGTTCTTCTTTGCTGTATTGCATTCTTTAATTGCATCTTTTACTCTATCATTCCACCAACTGGTTTCTTTCTCCTTCACTTTCCCTTTTTTTCTTAGTTCTTTCGCATATTTGCACCGCACTACTTTTTATTGGTGTTCTAAATAGATTCCATTCTTCTTGATGAGATTGTCATTTCTCAGTCTTGCAACATACTAGGTACCATAGTTTCGGGTGCGTAATGCTTTAGTATTTTACAGTTATAGTTACCACACTTTCTAAGTTTGTGATGTTTTGTGTTTGGCGGACATTGATTGTTAGTGGGTGTCATTGTAGATTTGGTATCTCCTTGTATAAACTTAGATCTGATGATGCTCACTTGATGAGCGAAACATGCTGAGTTATAATTTACTGGCCGTCAAAGCCAATATACCATCTTTTTGGAAGCCTCTATAGGGAGGTTAAGGCAGCTTGAGCATTTAACTCTCGCAGTAAAGAGGCACAGGTGCACTTCATAAACAGGGAGGTAGCACGCAGTTTGCTACTCCTGTGGGGGTCTAGGCGCGGACATGAAGAGCTCGCTGATGAGCCAGCTTGGTGTTCGTAGGAGAAACCCCACACCAAGACACGGCACAAACCAAGAAACATTGTTGAGTTATGTCATCCCTTAGTTTCCTAGCCGCTTCAGTGGCGTAGTTAGTAGCATGCTAAGCTTCTATGCCCAAGATCACGGGTTCAAACCCGGCCAAAGTCGTCGGATTTTTTAATAGTATGCCTTCCTTCGGAGGGGAAATAGAGCCGATGGGCCCATGTCATAGAGTTATGGCATGTAAAAGAACCTTCCACTAACTACAATTGTGTGAAGTTAAGTTTGTAGGTTAGATTTGATTAACGCTCTATTAAGTACCAACATTCGTTGCCAGGTGCCGGTTGTGGTGGCATCTAGTAACCAAGTTCACAGCTAGGTGTCGTTGATGGTAGCATTTGGTAGCAAAAGTACGAACTACTTGAAATTGATATCTGCAGTCCATACCTGAATTACAGATAACACACACTAATAGAGCCATCACAATTAACACCGGTTATTAGTGATGTAAAATACTCAGGTATTTATAAATCGGGGTAAATACCCATGGTATATACTTGGGTAAATACCCAATTTGGGTAAATACCCGGGTATTTTAGATTTTTCATTAAAAATCCTGTGTCGTGGTAAGTTGAACCTTAAAAAAGGATACCGGTATGCAAACTATTCTACATTAAATTTTTGGAAATTTAACAACATTAGATAGTTAATAAAATTAAATTTAATTAGAATTGGGACTTACAAACAAAATTAGAATTGGGAATTAGCTCAGGAGATATAAACTAACAACTCCAATACACTGAAAAAGTTAGCTTAGTACAGTAGGCATCAAACAAAGAATAGAAAATTGGAGGGAAGTACAGTGTCAGTTCGAATTCTGGGTAGGATGAGCTGAGCAGTGTTGCCAACCCATATGCTTCCTGGCATACATCTTCACCCATTATAGAGCCCACATGCTACAAAAACTTCCTGACATGCATTTATATTATTTAGAGTATGTTTTAAGCAATTAATATTTTTTTTTACATTTAAAATTGAATAACAAATAACTTAAAGCACTTTCACTAAGCTTTTTTTTTTTCAAATGTCCTTTCTATTAAATATATTGTATTACCTTTTGAGTTTTGGCATACACATTTCAATTAATATGCATATAGCCTACTCTTATTACTACAAAAGTAGCGTTTCCCTCCCACATCTTTGTTGCTCATTTCCAGTACCGTAATAAAACTCGACCTTCTCAATATCTTAATATTTATTAAAAATTTAAAGCACAAAACAACCAAAAGGTTTTATCTAATATTTTACTTCAGTTTAAGAAAAAAAAAAAAACCACTTAAACACAAGGTTACAGTGGCCCCAAAAATACGTGGACTTCCATTTTCCTTTTCTTTTAGTTTTGGAGGATCAATATTGTTCCTGATTTCAATTTAAGGCATGAAATAGCTGTGTTTCCGTCCTTGTTTGTCCAACATTTCATCAACACATCTTTAAGAGTTGCACAAAGCTCAGAAAACTGAAAATACCCTCATTTTGGGTATTTAAATGACCACTGGGTATATACCTGGGTAAAGACCCAATTTATATTTACCTTCCCTCTGGGTATTTACCCGGCCCACATCACTACCGGTTATCAGACAGATTCTACACACACCCGAAGTGCACGGGGATACATGACCGCGTTGTCGCAGCTCCTGAACTGAGGACCAAACCAACCTTAGTTTTCTCCCTCTTTTGTTGTACAAAAAAGGATATATGTATTTTAATCACATGTCATTTTTTTTTTTCAGGTGTAACGCTATGCCCCAATTTACCCTTAAATAATTAGAAAAATTTGCGTACCAGAAATATAATAATAGAACACACAGAAACTGCCCCAAATCACGGCGCTCACCAGGCTAGCGAAGTTCACCGTGAAAACCCAGGGAGAGAGTGTTCCTACCTTCATAGTGTTGATAACACTCTAATTAAATTTTAATTAAAACATATGGGACACAGCCTAGACAAGTCTGAGAAGCGGAAGGACTGATGCTTACCCAAAGGCTTGTAAAAAACACACTTGCCCAACCAAAGATGAAAGGAAACAGGGAAAACCCTGACTTCTGTAAACATCACGATCTCAAATTAGTGAATATAATGTATTAACACAACCTTACAATTCAGAACAAATAAAATGACATACCTTGCACCCCAAGACTAACAACACAAATGAATCAACTCAGCTCACTAGTTGGCAACTAATGAAACACAATGCCGAAATCCCCTGAATAATGTACGAGTATATCAAATGCGCCTTTCGGCATGAATGGCGAATTTATATCGCTCATAATGAAGCTAAAGTTATCAAATTTCTAAAATCAATCCGAAAACCAAATGATAATGATAAACGCGTGAAGTGACCCAGCTTGGGACCTCACAAAACAAAATTGATTAAACAACCTAAGGAGTTCACCAAGACAGTCTGAAGGCTACCTCTCGACTAAAGTTTTGAGGCGTCCTTCTGACATAAGTAATATCAGCTCCCACCCTGTCAGTCAATGAATGGACAATGAAATACCTCCCTAAACCTGATCTGGAGGAAACACAAGCATGTTACCCATTCAAAAATTCTTAACCAAACCTATTATCTAAATCGATAACCTACAACACAAACAATTCAGCAAAATGCCCCACGTCACCAGGCTTTTAAAATTAACCAAAATAACTCAGTTTACATTTTACAATGTCAGGTCATGTAATGTTGATCAGATGTAGAATAAATGTCAGGTGCCCCAAAAGACAATGTTCATAAGGTACTCCCTGATTACAAGACTTCCCCAGAGCAACAGTCCGCCAGGGAAGTGATTCTCCTTGGCTCAAGTTGGACCAGCCTGTCGTGAAGAAGTTATTAACTGATTGGCATCTCACTCTCAGCAAGTAGCCAGGCTTCAACAGCACTTTTCCCCCTCCATCCCCCACACATTGCCAACTTGAAATGGGGGTGCGAGGGTGTGTGAACAACACCTCTCAATAGTTAGTGTTGACAGAGCTTTACAGACCATGACCCAAAATACCTTTCTCTTCCAGGAATAGAGGTTTGAGAACATGAAATTTGAAATGCTCTCAGGGTGGAAATGTCAATCCTTTCCCAGAGACAAATGACTTGAAGCTTAGAGTGTTTCTAGGAACCTATTATTACAGGCAGGTGTGTGCACTATGCAATGGTGTAGAAATGTCAATCTTCTCCCAGGGTATTAACGTCAACTCCTTCTCAGGGAAACTACTGCAGTTTAAAGAGTTTTTGGAACCAATTAGCTGGGAGCAGATGTGCCTGCGAAATATACCAGCTCAAGACTGTTGCGAAATAATTGCAGTTGGTGTAAGCAAATCATGAATGTTCCATTTTCTTCATGTAACGATTCTAGAAATCGGTACATCAGGTTAATTTTCGCATATCCCAGTGATTGGGATTACATTGTGTGGACCGAATGAAAAGTTGTAATATCAATTATCACTAAGACAATACTGAGAAATAGCCTCAAAGCTATCTACACTATCCTCAATCTGCTCAAGATGATGGTCCTCCTCAGTGGTTCCCTTGATCGCTCTTAGTTTATTGGGTCGTGGATCAGCTAGTCACCGAGTTCAGAATGCTAGTATTTGTCGCCATAACTGAGAGTGAAAAGCTCGGTTTATTTATAGAGATTAGCCAAGATGTACAGTGTGTAATCAAGGTGGAAAAACATTCTTGAACATTTTTCATTGCTTGATAATGAATTTATCTTTAGTTAAAATTTTAATGTAATTTTTCTTTAGTTAAAATTTTAATGTATCTTCCTAGCCTATTGCATGTATATGCATATTATGCATATTCATTGTACTTTAGTATTTAAGTTGACTTTTTCCAAGTTTCCGGGACATTTTTGTTTTATTTTTTCACTGTATTTCTTAAATTATATTATTTACGGTATCTGTTTTGTTTGTCTGACCACAGTCAATTCTATACAAAGAATTTTTGAATTTTCTGTCAGCCCAGTACTTATTCTTTCTGTTAGGTCTTGTTCTAATTTCTTCTTAATAACTTGCTGTTCCATAATTTTTCTATTCTTCTTCTACTGATACTGCTTTCTGGTGTCATGATTTATTAATTAATTAATTAATTGTTATTATCATTATTTCAGTGGAAGAATCAGGTACTACACAGTTCCGCCTGAAGATGACACGGACATTCACATCAGCTCAGAAATTGTTCAGAATGTTGCTGCAGAGTTTGATCTTGCAGCTTTTGAAGCCATGGAGACTGATGTATTGAGTGCTTTAGAGGCCGAGAACAAGCAGAATGCCATGCCCACAGGCCTGTTGATTGAATCTACTGGTCCAGTCGACATGATGGACACCAGTAGTGATAAGCTGGATAATGGTGTGGTGAGTATGCAATGTTGTATGAGACATACCTTAAGGAGTGACTTGTCAAATACTCGATTCCTTTTGTACATATTCAACCAAGGAAAGGTTAGACATTGTTCACCATTACAAAGTGCACTTGTTGAGTTAGTTGCATGTTTTCTTGTTTTTATATATTCCCTCCTTATTAACAGGGATGCCAACAATTGTGTAATGTCAATAAAGTTGGTTGGTTCCTCAGTTTAGGGGCTGTGACAATGTGGTCATGTAGTCCCGTGTACTTTGGGTGTGTGTAGAATCTCTCTGATAACCGGTGTTAATTGTTATGACTGTATTAGCGTGTGTTATCTGTTTTCAATTCAAGTGAGGACTGCAGACATTGAACTTTTCAAGTAGTTCCTACTTTTGCCGCCAAACGCCACCGTCAACGAACGTCGGAACCTAAGAGCATTTGTCGAATGTTTAACCTACATATAATTTACAAGTGTAATTAGTGGAAGGTTATTTAACATGCCATAAATCTATGACATGGGACCGACGGAATTACGTCCCCTTCGAAAGAAGGCATATTGTCAGTAAACAAATTAGTTATCTTTTGTAACTCACTCGATGCAAGTCTTCGAAATTGACACCACTCGCGTGGCTTACATGTTGGCAATGCCATTCCGGTGCCTCAAACCAAAATTAAATCTCTTGGCAGAGAGGTTGAAGCCAACACTTCATTATGAGGCATACTGTTTTGTCGTTAATTGTTAAAGATTCTCTTGTCTTATTATGCACAACATCTTATTCTTCTCACTTTTTGTGATTTGTTGGATGTAAAATACATATATCGCCAAAGTGTCTGTACAGTTCTTCAGTAGTTGGGGTTTTCATTGTTGGTTTTATCTATTTTTTTAATTTTTTATTCTTTTTGTTGTTCTTCCTATGGTGACAATTCAGTCTTTTATGTGATAGTTGTGTACCAAAATAAATTGAAGCAAGATATTCATGCCACAAGTATGACGGCATTAAAAAGCAGTAATAAATCTACACAGGAAAACACAACCTGTTGGATATACAATCAGTGGGCAGGAAAAGTGTAGCGGTCTTTCAGGGTACAACTTGTGCTACCTTTTGTGACCCCATCACTTGGGATGAGTGGATAAGGCCCTTATCTCAGAGGTCCGGAAAGAGGAATTCAGGTTGCCTATGGTTGTCACTATCTAAAAGATAACTTTCAATTTTAACATACGCACATATATTCTGTTAAAACAACAAAAAGATAGTGACCTTAAAATTACGTTGTGCCCAATTACATTTAAATTATAGTAGGTTAATTTAGATGATTAATTTTGTTGCTGGACATATCGTTACGTTGCCTGGAACATTAGCCACGAAGACTCGACGACCAAAAATATTAAGCAAACAAGGCACAAAACCTAACCTAACTGAAAAGAAACTCATTCACACAGCCGGCACATTCACTCACACAAAACACTTAACTAAAATTAATTGCACAGAACTAAGAAATGGAAAACCTAACAAGCTGGAATAACACCCCCTTTCCCCTTAAAGAAACGAAATAATAGAACACCAAAAGCGAGCATAACAGGAAGACTGAAACTGGCGGCAGGGGTCAAAGGCTACCTTCATCATCGGCTTTAACTCGAATCCGAGTATAAATCTTCTTCCTTCAGTCCAGTTTGTGGATGTGTTTACGGTGACTAAAGAGTCCAATCCTGGCATGGAACAAGCGACCACACAAGTCGCATAGTATTGCTGGAGGAGGACGTGGTTGGGCTGCTCGAAGTTTCCTAGCTTGACGCTTGGCCTCTTCATGTATGCGTCGATCCCTTTCAAACGTCTTTACAGTATCCGAGATGGTACGGCGCCAAGTTGAGCGGTTTTCAGCCAGCATGTCCCAGGTTTGTGAATCAAGACCTGTCAATTTCAGGGTCTGCTTAAATTGGTCCTTGTAGGCCTCTTAGGACCACCATGAGGTCTGGTGCCATAGCATAACTCACCATATAGCATTTGACGAGGTAATCTCACATCATCCATCCGATGGACATGACCAATCCATCTAAATTGGTGACCTATTATGGATGATTCTATCCTGTTGATTTGAGCCTTTTCCAGAACAGCAATATTGGTAATGCGGTCTTCCCATTTAATCCTCAGGATTGATCGAAGTTTTTGTAGGTGGAAACGCTCAAGCTTCCTAAGATCACGTCGGTAAAGGGTCCACGTTTCACAGCCATACAACAATGTAGAAATGACTACTGCTTTGTACACCGTAAGCTTTGTACTCATGGACAGATCTTTATTCATGAAGACCCGGTGCGCTAATCGTCCATATGCTGCATGGGCTGCGCCAATTCTCTTATCCACATCCTGCTCACAGGTACAGCTCACAGAAATGGTACTGCCCAGGTACGAGAAGTGGTCAACCTGTTCTAATGGCAAATTTGAAATGGAGATATTGAACTGAGGAAGAGGTGTGCCTGGTGAAGGTTGTGCCAAGACTTTAGTCTTATTGACATTTATGGTAAGACCAAAGCGATCACATGCACTTTTGTAACAGTTAACTGACTCTTGCAGCTCTTCTGGTGTGAGAGTTGGTGACGCAGCATCATCTGCATACAACATGTTAGTAACCTGAGTTTTCCTCAAGTAGCGGAGACGAGTTAGGTTGAAAAGCCCTCCATCAAAACGATACTTGATCTCCACACCTGGGATGTTTGTGGGTGAATCATAAAGCATTGCAGCCAAGTACAGCGCAAAAAGCGTTTGAGCCAGTACACATCCTTGTTTCAGTCCATGGGTAATGGGAAATTCATCGGACATCTTATTCTGATGGCAAACCTGACCTGTCATGCCATCATGGAGAGCTTTGATTAGATCTACAAAACGCTAAGGGCAACCAAACCGCTTCAGCACTGCCCACATGGCTGGTCTTGGAACCGAATCAAATGCCTTTTCCAAGTCATAAAAGACTAAGAAGAGTGAATTCTGTTTTTCTCTACATTTTTCTTGTAGCTGTCTCACACAGAAAATCAAGTCAATTGTGCTTCTGGAAGTTCTAAATCCGCATTGTGACTCTGGGAGGATCCTCTCAGAGATAACCTTGAGGCGGTTAAGTAGAATTCTTGCAAGAATCTTCCCCACAATTGATAGCAGTGATATACCACGGTAGTTGCCACAAACACTGCGATCACCCTTTTTAAAGATAGTGACGATAGTGGCATTCTTTAGGTCTCCAGGTACCTTTCTTGATTCCAAATTCTGAGGATAAGGATGAAAATTCTTGTTTTGAGGGAATGACCTCCGGCTTGAATTAGTTCCAGAGGGATGTTATCTGGGCCAGGTGCTTTTCTGGGTTTCAATTGGGTGAGAGCTGCACTGAATTCATGATAAGTAGGAGGTACTGCCAACCACAGTTGTTCAGGTTGTTGCGGCACATCACAGAGGAAGTCTTCAGCAGCATCTGATGGACGATTTAGGAGATTGGAGAAGTGCTCCTTCCAGCGTTCCAAGATTTCTTGACTATCAGTAAAGGTAGTAGAATTATCAGCGCTCTTCAGTGTACCTGATGATGAGCGAGATGGTCCATATATTTCCTTGAGTACGGCATAGAAGTTCCTCAAGTCTCGAGCATCCGATAGTCTCTGCAGTTCCTGAGCCTTCTGTTGCCACCAAGTATTTTTAATCTGCCTTATCTGCGTCTGGCATTTACCCTTGAGTTCCAGTAGTTTATCTCTCTTTGTGTTGGAAGTTGGGTCTTGAAGATGGGCAAGATAGGCATTCCTTTTGGCATTGATGAGAGACAGAATTTCCTCATTGTTGTCATCAAACCAGTCTTGTCTTTTCCGCACTATAAAACCAATGGTTTCCTCAGCTGACTGTGTGATAATCATCTGTAATGTGGCCCATTCTTGCTGAATATCATTTGTTACTGGGTTTTCTGATAACTGGGTGACGATCCTGTTTCCAAAATGTTTGTACATGGATTCATCCTGAAGTTTGGATGTATTAAACTTCTTTCTTGGCAAATTTTTGATGTTCCTAGGTGGTTTAGGTCTGATGGATATCCTGAGCTTACATATAAGAAGTTTATGATCTGTCCAACAATCGTCTATATTCCTCGCTGTTCTGGTAATAAGAGTGTCCTTCTTATCACATTGCCGGGTAATGATATAATCAAGAATGTGCCAATGTTTGGAACGAGGATGCATCCACGTGGTTTTGAAGCGGTCAGGTAGCCGGAACTGCGTGTTGGTAATGAAAAGTTCGTGTTCTGCACAAAGACCAAGAAGCAACAGTCCATTGGGATTACATTTTCCAAGTCCCTGTTTGCCCATCACATTATTCCATAGCCTGTGATCTTTCCCAACTCTGGCATTGAAGTCACCGAGGAGCAAGAGTTTATCTGCAGATGGTACCTTGGAGATGATTTCACTTAGCTGATTATAGAACTGAGCCTTTACTTCATCATCAGAATCTAAGGTAGGAGCATAGGCAGAGATGAGTGTCATAAAGGAACCTCCTGAGAGTGGTATGCGGAGAGTCATGAGCCTTTCGCTGATTGCAATGGGCGTAAGTTGGTTATAATTTACCAGTTTGGTCTTCACAGCGAAGCCCACACCATGAATACGACATTCACCCTCATCCTTTCCTTTCCAGAAGATGGTATATCCTGTTCCAGATTCAGTAATCTTGCCTTCAGCAGACAGCCTAGTTTCACTGAGAGCAGCAATGTCAACGTTGAGTCTTGATAACTCATGGGTTACGAGAGCTGACCTTCTCTCAGGTCTAATGTTATTGTCAAAATCAAGCAAGGTTCTGATGTTCCATGATCCAATAATCAAATTGTGATTCTTTACTGTTTTTGAGTTTCGACCGCATGAGGGGTGACCTGCTGAGTGCGGTTGCCCAGCCGGACCAAGATTGTGACTTCCGATGTTTAGCCCACCTTTTCTAGGGCCTTCCCCATGTGGGGTGGGCAGCGGTGATCCTAAATAGGCCTGCCCAAACACAGATGCAGGACCGAATTCCTGATTAGTCACAGAGTCTCCGAAAGACGACCATCACACATCTGCTGCCAACGTGCAAGTCCGAACTAGGGGCTTCCAGTTACACCCATAACCTGCCCCCACCGTCCATATCCCATCGCCGTTGAACTTTGAAAAGTGACGTTCGGAAGAAGTGCCACTGGCGTGAATTTGTTTAGGGTGGATCTCAGCTTGCCAGGACGAGACCCACACACTATGATCTCTGAGCCTTATCCTGCGGCTCACAAAGAATGAGACATGCAGGACCGAACACAGAGACTGCAACGAACTGCCGCATACTCAAGTACTACTGAGGTGCGCCTTTACAGCCAGTCCGTCTGGCGTGGCCTCTTCCGCCTCTATGACCGTTGGGAGCCATGAGAGTGATTGGCTCCGCTCATTTTGCCGTTGGGCCAAAACCTGCCCATCATAACTATGGATAATAGTTTGCCCTATTAAACCTGAGCAATAGGCTGCCCCTTCCGCCAACCACACTGTGCCAGAGTTCACCTCTATCACTGCAGGTACAGTTGAGGACTTCACAGTAACCCTGGCAAGGGACCCTAACAAGGTACTACCAGCCGGGCCAGCTGGACCAAGGTTTTTTAAAGAGGTGTTACTCCTCTATCACTCCCTACTTGATCATACTATATATATATATATATATATACTGTAACACTGTATAACACTACACTAGGTGCTATTGCACCACACTGTAACACTCCACTAGTAGCAATACCAACACTGTATAACACTACACTATGTGCTATTGCACCACACTGTAACACTCCACTAGTAGCAATACCAACACTGTATAACATTACACTAGTTGTTATTGCACCACAGTGTAACACTCCACTAGTAGCAATACCAACACTGTATAACATTACACTAGGTGCTATTGCACCACACTGTAACACTCCACTAGTAGCAATACCAACACTGTATAACACTACACTATGTGCTATTGCACCACACTGTAACACTCCACTAGTAGCAATACCAACACTGTATAACACTACACTAGGAGCTATTGCACCACACTGGGTCACTCCACTAGTAGCAATACCAACACTGTATAACACTACACTATGTGCTATTGCACCACACTGTAACACTCCACTAGTAGCAATACCAACACTGTATAACACTACACTAGGTGCTATTGCACCACACTGTAACACTCCACTAGTAGCAATACCTACACTGTATAACACTACACTATGTGCTATTGCACCACACTGTAACACTCCACTAGTAGCAATACCAACACTGTATAACACTACACTAGGTGCTATTGCACCACACTGTGTCACTCCACTAGTAGCAATACCAACACTGTATAACACTACACTAGGTGCTATTGCACCACACTGTAACACTCCACTAGTAGCAATACCAACACTGTATAACACTACACTAGGAGCTATTGCACCACACTGGGTCACTCCGCTAGTAGCAATACCAACACTGTATAACACTACACTAGGTGCTATTGCACCACACTGTAACACTCCACTAGTAGCAATACCAACACTGTATAACACTACACTAGGTGCTATTGCACCACACTGTAACACTCACCTGGTAGCAATACCATCACTGTATAACACTACACTATGTGCTATTGCACCACACTGTAACACTCCACTAGTAGCAATACCAACACTGTATAACACTACACTAGGTGTTATTGCACCACACTGTAACACTCCACTAGTAGCAATACCAACACTGTATAACACTCCACTAGTAGCAATACCAACACTGTATAACACTCCACTAGGTGCTATTGCACCACACTGTAACACTCCACTAGTAGCAATACCAACACTGTATAACATTACACTAGGTGCTATTGCACCACACTGTAACACTCCACTAGTAGCAATACCAACACTGTATAACACTCCACTAGTAGCAATACCAACACTGTATAACACTCCACTAGGTGCTATTGCACCACACTGTAACACTCCACTAGTAGCAATACCAACACTGTATAACATTACACTAGGTGCTATTGCACCACACTGTAACACTCACCTGGTAGCAATACCAACACTGTATAACATTACACTAGGTGTTATTGCACCACACTGTAACACTCCACTAGTAGCAATACCAACACTGTATAACACTCCACTAGGTGCTATTGCACCACACTGTAACACTCCACTAGTAGCAATACCAACACTGTATAACATTACACTAGGTGCTATTGCACCACACTGTAACACTCCACTAGTAGCAATACCAACACTGTATAACATTACACTAGGTGCTATTGCACCACACTGTAACACTCCACTAGTAGCAATACCAACACTGTATAACACTACACTAGGTGCTATTGCACCACACTGTAACACTCCACTAGTAGCAATACCAACACTGTATAACATTACACTAGGTGCTATTGCACCACACTGTAACACTCCACTAGTAGCAATACCAACACTGTATAACACTACACTAGGTGCTATTGCACCACACTGGGTCACTCCACTAGTAGCAATACCAACACTGTATAACACTACACTAGGTGCTATTGCACCACACTGTAACACTCCACTAGTAGCAATACCAACACTGTATAACACTACACTATGTGCTATTGCACCACACTGTGTCACTCCACTAGTAGCAATACCAACACTGTATAACACTACACTAGGTGCTATTGCACCACACTGTGCCACTCCACTAGTAGCAATACCTGCACTGTATAACATTACACTAGGTGCTATTGCACCACACTGTAACACTCCACTGGTAGCAATACCAACACTGTATAACACTACACTAGGTGCTATTGCACCACACTGTGCCACTCCACTAGTAGCAATACCTACACTGTATAACACTACACTAGGTGCTATTGCACTACACTGTAACACTCCACTGGTAGCAATACCAACACTGTATAACATTACACTAGGTGCTATTGCACCACACTGTAACACTCCACTAGTAGCAATACCAACACTGTATAACACTACACTAGGTGCTATTGCACCACACTGTGCCACTCCACTAGTAGCAATACCTACACTGTATAACACTACACTAGGTGCTATTGCACCACACTGTAACACTCCACTGGTAGCAATACCAACACTGTATAACATTACACTAGGTGCTATTGCACCACACTGTAACACTCCACTAGTAGCAATACCAACACTGTATAACACTACACTAGGTGCTATTGCACCACACTGTGCCACTCCACTAGTAGCAATACCAACACTGTGTAACACTACACTAGGTGCTATTGCACCACACTGTAACACTCCACTAGTAGCAATACCAACACTGTATAACACCACACTAGGTGCTTTGCACCTTCACATCAAAATGAAACATCTGTTATCACAGAAATCCCGAACATAAAAACAATAAGAGCAGTAGTAATCTATACAGGAAAACACAACCTCATGGTTATACAATCAGTGGGCAGGAAAAGTGTAGCGGTCTTTCAGAATACACCTCGTGCCTTTTGCAGGGTGTCGAGTGATACGGGAAATACGGGAATTTTAGTGACCCGGGAAAAATACGGGAAATTCGCACTTGATACGGGAAATCTTGAAAAGTCTCATAATGCCCGACTTCTTAGCCCCCGAACGCTCGGTAGAGTCCTCCCGCTCAATCTTCTATTTCGCTTGCAGACCGTGCTGCCACCCGTAATTTGCGCCACAGATAGAGCGCTAAGCGGGATGAGAACCCAGCCAACGTCGAATGCATGCTTTGCCTGGCCGACCGCCGGCCGTACCCTCTACGCGTGGGGCTACGCCGCGCTCGTTGCTGACAATGACATACAGGAATCAGTCCGCATTGTTATTCACAGAGGAGACCTGGGTTTCTCGACAAGAGCAGCCCTTAATGAAGCTAACAGATCAAGATATCAGAAAATTCCAGACGCGGATGTGCTGCAATTTCGCACCAACTGCCGGAAATTGTACATTCGTATCCTATGGCTGAACAAATCAAAGAGTGGTCAACTCTTGCTCACGAGAGACCCGTGCTATTTCCTGCCTAGACTCTATAGGGGTCGCTGAGACTCCTAAGTTGGAAGAAGTTACGATCGTCATTGCCCTGGAAATTCTTTGTAATCAGAAGAATTTGCTTTCTGGCGCAATGGCTGACCGCATCAAGAGCAGCTACTCCGCACTTCTGAGACTGCTCTCCGTTACTGCGCGTTTGAAGCAGTTCGACGGAAAAGAGCCACGGTTCGACGTGCTGTGGTCTGAATTAGTGGCTTCAGCGCCTTCCTCAGTTGCTGCCAAAAACGATCTCGCAAGCTTCGTTAAAATGATACTGATTTTGTATCACAACAATGCAGCTCTAGACAGAGGTTTCTCCCTGAACAAGGAGTGCATGATCGTCAATCTCAAAGAAGCAAGTCTGATTGGCATGCATAGCCTACTGTTCAGGACGCTGTGATGGCAGCTGGTGCAGTAGAAAAGATAACAGTGAGCAAGAGTCCATACTGCATGAAACTCTACGCCGTTTTCAAGGAAACAAAACAGGTGCGAAGCGACGGCTAAGGTGGCAGTCGAAAGAAAAGCCACGGAAGGTCTCCAGGAAGGGAAAAAAAAGTACTGTCAAAAGTATTTAATTTTGTGCTTTGTATAACTGAAGTTCCTAGTAACAATCTTGTATTTGTCAAAGTGACTTATTTAAGTCCGTGCAAACACTCAATGCAAATGCGTTACACATGCATACATTTCAAAAACTACAAACAATATCTCACAGCTCCCGACATTTTACTATCAAACACCCGTTACCAACATGTGGCTACAAAATACACCACACGAGTGACAGAATTCTTCTCGTATGGGCAGGCATTGTTTCAGTCGCTTGTTAACCACTGTCTGTGTCGGATTTCCATTCATTATCATTGTTTCGTTACTTTTACTTCGCCGAAGTTCGACCCGAGGACTGGAAAAATCCCGTACAGCATGAACAGAAAGAAATACTGAAGGTGGTCCGGATATCGCGGTGGATGAAATGATTATTAACCTTGGCAATTCATCAAGCTCTGACAAAGACAATGACGGTGAAGGAATGGAGGGTGTCAAAGAAACCCTTGCCAAGTGACTGAGGATAATTTATTTATTGGTGTCAGTTTGCTTGCGTCAATCGATAATAGACCACAGGCTATTGTTTCTCTTCATAGTGTTCAAAATACCGTCCGTCTTTCAATAGCCTACAACTCGAAAATATAAAACCATGGCAATAATATCGCCACAGAGGGGTTTGTTTGAGTGCTCAGTGCTAAATATGTCTTTACCTTAACTTTACTTTTGTATTATCACGAAAGCTAATATTAAACGTAGAGAGTCGCGATTAAGTGAGTGTGCATGGTGTTATCTGTCAACTACTGCAGTAAACTGTGAACGACCTCCACTCAGACTCTTGTTTCATGTTAAAGGATACTCGTTGCATGGTGAGTGTTTTTATATTCATTAGCTGTAGAGTATTTGCCATCTTTGTCGTATTTATAGAATTGAATACCGATGATAAAGGTATCATAGCTTCGGTGTGTAATTCATTTATTCATCTAAAAGTATCGTATTTCTCTGTTTGAATGTCCTCGGCGTTGACTCAGGACCGTTTTTTTAAATATATTACGTATAATTGTACAGAAATAATGTCTGAAGTATATAGCGCTGTGTATTATTCAAATCAGTTGATTTACTACAACTCTAAAAACTTAGCAACACAGCTCAGCTGTTCCGAGCTCCCGGCATATCCTTCGCGTTGTTTCCTTCGAAATACAGGGTGTAGGTGAGAAGCATGCTCAGAATTCTTGCCGTGTGGCGGTTGGACGTAGGGTCTTGTTATGTGGCGACCGTAGGTTGCGGAGAGGAAAAGCGGGACAAAGTGACAGGAAGGCTGTCAGTACCGAATGCGCGGAGTTAGCAATACTGTATTTGTCGCATAATTTACGCGTGTAATAGCGGACACACCTCCAATTTTACTATAAAAGTCGTGATCTAAAAAGGGATAGTGGGTGGGTAACATTTATTGCTACATGACCCCCAAAATTATTATTCATTATTACAAAGGGTATTTTGACTATTTTCAGTAGTGTAGAAGATTGTATCGCCTTGTTCCGGGCTCCTATAGAGCTTACATTTTCTTTCATCTTTCATTTGCCATAGGACGCGCCACCGGCGTTTGGTTATGCATTACCAGCTTCTGGTTTAGTAGTCAGGTAATGGAAGCAATGGGAAGTGTGTACTACAATTTTCCTTGCATGTAACTAAGCAAATTATTGTTGATAAGAGAACGTAAAATGCACCAAGAATGATATGATCTTTAGCTGTGTGCAGTGAGAAGGCTCTGCATGTGTTCATTCCTTATGTATTAATGATGCGAAATGTCAGCTAACGTTGTGCCACATACAACACTCGTAGTCTCTAAATGTTGCGCATTTTCCCGTAAATTGCAGCAGTTTATGTTTTAATTGCTTATAAGATCGTGACAAAGCAAGTGTTCCTCCAATAGGACGATTGTATTTAACTGTATGCACGTCTTATAATCTTGGCGAAGTGTATTTTTTCACGGAGCAACTTAACACCGTAGTAGGCACGCAGCTTTTTGTATTTAGTTTTGTGGCATCTTGTTTTAAATTATTGACTAACATATTTCTAAATGCAGACAATCCATACCTCCATTAGGATTCGAGTTCCATAATTCATGCAAAATGAGGTCCTTCGTTTTTGAAATTGGGGTCATAACCCCCCTACCCTTTCAGTGATTACCGTATGGTACTTTACGCAGACTAGGGTGAAGATGTAAATGAGCATTTAAAAAAATGTTGCCAGTTGTTTGGTTTATTAACTTGCGGTAATATCATCCATAGGTAATGAAAACTGGGCATGGTTGGATTTTAAGGTAGAGCCACATGTGCTATCAAATCGCTTTCTTGCAATACCTGGAATATGTATAGAATTATAAAATGATTATTGGTTAAATAAGTGTTAATAGATAGGCTATTATAATTATAATGATTAAATAAATTTTAAAGGAGAAACGATGCGTTGTTAGTAAATATTAGGCCTACCGGTACGGCGAATAGCCTACAACTCGTAGCTTACATCACAATTTAGCATTTAAACGGGTCACGTTAATGCATAATATGCCAATATAACAACCGGATAGCAAATTATAATAATATTCTCACATATAACATATATAATTTGCACCAACTTAATTATTGTAGTCCAAGATATGTTAGACCAATGCCGTTTGAAATGTGCAAATCGCAACTTTGTAGGCAAGCTGTTTGTTATGGTCGTCTCTGATGCGAAGTTCTACTAATAACTCTTTTTGGAGACACTTGTCTTTGGAATATTCATGAAAGGCCAACCCACTAGTTATTATTTCATAAGTTGAACGCCTAAAAACAAAACCACAATCCGAGATAATAAGGAAGATAATCACGAACGAACGTTTCACTGCCAATGAAAATCAAATGGAGATTCGCGGACCGGAAGTTCGTTATGCATAAGCTTCGATGCCATTTTAACTCGTGGAAGCTCTATAAGGTTACGGTACCATACAATTCAATCGCTTCCAGTAAATATTTATTACTAGCGGACCCGTGCGAGAAATCTCGCATGTTCATAAACCACACTTGCTCCAATAGGTTTATAATGAGACACTTAAGGAGAAAGATTATGTTTTTATTTCAACCAAATTATTATAAAACACTATTAACATTTCAGGATTAAGGAAAAACCTCAGAATGTTAATATGACATGAAACATGAGTCTCAGTGGCCCGTGGACAGCAAGTATGGAGCGTATTATCCTACATCAACGGTGATTGCAAATCGCACACTTCGTACAATTTTTTTAAAGTCCTTTTTTAAAGAAATTATAGATATTTATGAAATTATAGTGCAATAAGTCACTGCTAATGTCTATTCTCTTTCATTTGAATGCTCATTTGTCACGATCGGTCGCTTGTGAGCGCCGCAGGAGGGAGCATACTACTGAAATAATATATATGAAGATGTGACACTCCTATTCTCTACTCTCTCAACCCTCCTGAGTAGTGATGGGCTGCGAGTGGACTCGCGAAGAATCGAGTCTGGAACCGTAAAACTCGAGATACTCGAGTCCGAAATCGAGGCCGAGGACGCTGTCAGCGTTATCCGTGAGCCATATATGGAAACTACACGATATATAGTAATGTCGGTACGCCTTGGCCAAGTATTGTATTCGTTTCCCATCAATGCACAGTGATACAATATAATATTCAAAATTGGAAACCGGCAAGAAGTGGACTGATGACAGAAAGAAAGAAAGAAAGAACGCAATACAGTAAAGAGAAATTTCCTTCAACGTGATAATTTGCTAAGCAGTAGTATATATCGCTGTTGATAACGCCAGTAGTCTTATCGATATCTCTGATTGAGTGGTAACGGTGCTAACTTTCACGCAGCGTGCTGGGGTTCGATTCCCGGCGAGGAGGTTTTTTTTAAACTTGATTTTTTAAATTACATTTCTTTCTTTATCATTACCTAGTCGTTATAATATGAAGCATAGTGTGCATTTTACAAACGATTTCTCTTGTAAATCACTAGTAGAAAAGTCGTTTGCAAGTTTAGCGAGTGTTGGGAATTTGGCCGCTTTCTGTCCTATATCGTAAGTACGGATCGTGACGTCACCGTGGAGACTCGAGTCCTTCGCACGGGTTACTCGTTCAGACTCGGAACTGCTAGACTCGATTCTCGCGAGTCCAAGCGTCACTCGCGCACATCACTACTCCTCAGTAAAACAGTCATTTATATTAGCTCTCCTCAGGTAAACGGTATTTTATTTGTGTTCGTAGCATCCCATCTCACCTGCGAGAGAGTTCACTCACGCGCTCGGGCGCGCGCTTTGCTCACTCTACGGGTTAGGCCTAAATATCGCCATCACCCTTGAGCTGCGGAAGTATCTCCAAAAATGCAGTTACACTTGCGCCAGAATCTTGATTCGCGCTTTAAGATTCATTTTTCAGCCATTCGGTATGCGAACTCTAGTCTTAGAGGGTTCTAAAATATACGGGAATTTGGTGGTTCTAAAATATACGGGAATTTGGTGGATTTTCGTACGGGAAATACGGGAATTATACGGGAATTTGAAAAAAGGCCATCGCTCGACACCCTGCTTTTGTGACCCCACCACAGAAATCCCGAACATAAAAACAATAAAAGGCCTATCTCAAAATTTCACTGAACACCTATTTCACATAACACAAGTTAGGAAAAGTCATCGCCCCGCTAAGTACTCATCATCATCATCATCATCATCTACATTTAGGGGCAGGTGACCACGTAGTTCCGCCCCTTAAAACAACAATAACTAACTACAGTGGAATCTCGTTAGTACGGTTTTCAAGGGACTGAAAATTTGGACGTCATATGCGGGAAAACTTACTACCGAAAAACGCCATACTGCATTTACAACGTATAAGAAAGAATGTGGCGTATATATGGACGTTAAATCGCCGACCTTAGTAAGTGATTGTATGCACTACTACAGTCACGACATAAACATAGCTTATCAGTAACTTACACGGAATAAATAACATAAAAATGAATTACTGTACCTCTACACTACAGTATAATACAGGCTCTTTGTTTTTGCTTAGCAAGGACATTCTCGCTCTCGCCCTCCGCCAGTGACGGCTTAGTTGCCGGCGACCGCGCACGCATATGTAGGCCTACGGCAGAATACGGTGCTTAAAATCAGTAGCCTACCATGCAGTTTTACTGGCCATGATTTACAGTAGATGCTGAAAATGTTCCCCATCCGCTTCCAAACACATATAATACAGGGTCTTTCTTTATATTTGATCAGCAAGGATATTCTCGCGCTCCGCCAGTGACGGCTCTGTCGCCGGCGACCATGCACGCATATGTTTGAAGCACGTGCTTGCTTGAACCTCTTCAATAAAGCACTTTCTAGTTCAGGAAACTGTCCCTCTCGCACACATTTCCTTTTGCCGCTCACCCCTTCTTCAAATGCACGTTCGATTTCTTTCCGTTCGCCGAGAATCGTGTTCATTGTAGACGGATGAATGTTCCACTTTCGCGCTATATCCACACGCTTCATGTGAGGATTGCAGTCCACGTCTCGAATGTATTTCATCTTCTCATCATTAGTTATCTGCCGTACTTTCTTCTTATCCATTATGAAACATGCAATAAAATAGGCCATAACTGGACGTGAACACCAAGAACTAGAAGACAATAATGCACCTACGTGAGAAATAAACAAAGGGAAGGGGGTGAAGGGCAGCGGGAGAGTGACACATCACCTGTGTTGCGTCATAGCTATAGCCACTTCTACGCCGTCAAACACAATGAAATCATCTCCACTGTCAATAACTATCAGAGAATATGAGGCAATATCGCGTCGTGTTTTCCAGAAGCCGAATTTTATAATGAAATAAGAATAAAATCTGGTTTGCTTACAAATAGTACAACGGAAATTTGACCGTCGTAAGCGGGAATAGAGAACGTATTAAGGGGATATCTCAGCATGTATTTTGTAGAATTGGGACTGGGACTTGGGAAAATCATCGCGCTAAACGGGAAAACGTCGTAACCGAGAACGTGCTAACGAGATTCCACTGTATTATCTTCATTTCCCCTTTTCCAGCTGACACTGGGTGGGGGCAAATATGGTTCCTCTCCACTTTGTTCTGTCGTTCCACCCTTTCTCGTCCGACACGGTGTTCCAATCCAGGTTCCGTTTACTAATGCCATACTTCACCGAGTCCATCCAACGCATTCTTGGTCTTCCTCGTCCTCTCTTCCCTGTCATCCGTCATTCCAATGCTCGTCTTGGTAGCCTTACTTCATTCATCCATTTGACATGTCCAAAACATCTCAATCTGTTTTGCTCCAGTTTGTAATTTAGTTTCTGTACTCCCAGTTCTTTCCGTATATCTTCATTTCTCACTCTGTCTCTCCTCGTTTTCTGGACCATACTTCTCAGGAATCTCATCTAAGCTGCCTGTACTCTGCTCTCATCCCTCTTAGTCATCGTCCAAGTTTCTGCTGCATATGTTATTCATTATATGAACATAATATGCTTTGTACATAACTTCTTTAGCCTTAAGTGGTATATGAAAATGAAAATCCACAGCCTGCTTCCAGTCTCCGACCGGGTCAGGAATGGAATGAATGAAGCCCCCATCTAGCGGCGAGGATACGAACTGTGCCGGCTGCCGAGGCCTGACGCACTCCTCTGGGGCAATGATTAAATGAATGACAGGTGAAATGAAATGATAGTGGAGAGTGTTGCTGGAATGAAATTTTGACAGGGAAAACCGGAGTACCCGGAGAAAAACCTGTCTGCCTCCGTTTTGTCCAGCACAGATCTCACATGGAGTGACCGGGATTTGAACCACGGACCCAGCGGTGAGAGGCCGGCGTGCTGCCGCCTAAGCCACGGAGGCTTCCCCTAAGTGGTATATCCTTGTTCCATACTAGTCCCGTACCTGTTGGTAGAAAGCACTCCCAAGTTGTATTCTTGCTAATTTCCAAATCTAGTCTTCCATCTTCAGTCAGTTCACTTCCCAAGTATTTGAAGTGTTTCACCACTTCCAATTCCTTATCTCCTACTTTGATTACTCCTTTTCCTTCTTTCTTACCTGTACTCACCACCACTGCTTTACTCTTCTCCACATTTATCTTCAATCCCCATTGCTCAATCTTTTCATTTATTACGTCTAACTGTTCTTGTACCTCCATCTCATCTTCGCCCCAGATCATAACATCGTCTGCAAACAACATTACCTTCATCTTTGCCCTACTATAGTCTTCCATTGCTGCCTTCATGTCGTCGTCCATCTCCATTAAGAACAATAATGGTGACAACACACTTCCTTGCTTTAGTCCAGTGACAATTTTAAACCATCCCGACTCTAGTCTTCACACTACTGTAGTAATCCGTGCACATTCCTTTTATCATGTCTCTCAGTTCCTTGCCTATCCCCCTATTTGTTAAGCTTTCCCAAACTTCTGTTCTAAGGATGCTATCATAGGCCTTCTCTAGATCAATAAAAGTCACTACCGTATCCTTCCCATATTCCCAACTCTTTTCAATGTCCTGTCTCAGAATGAAAATGAGTTCCACTGTTGACCTGCCCCCTCTAAATCCAAACTGTTCCTCCTCTATTTGGTTCTCTACATTCTTGCTTCTAGGATTCTTTCCATTACTTTGGCAACATGCGAGATGATGGTGATTCCTCGGTAGTTACCACACACCTTGCTGTCTCCTTCCTTGAATATTGGCAATATTATTCCCTTTTTCCAGTCTTTAGGAACTTTCTTCTCTCCCCACACACTTCTGAGAAGTCTGTATGTCCACTGCAGTCCCACTGGTCCTGCCGCCTTGATAATTTCTATTGCCACTTCGTCGATTCCCACAGCTTTCCCCATCTTCATCTTCCTAACTGCCCATTCCACTTCTGCCATAGTAATGTATGGTTCTTCTTCTATTTTTTCCTCCACCGTTTTGGCTGTTTGGGTAACTTCTCCGCATGTCTGGCGTCTCACATTCAACAGCTCGCTTATATTTAGATCTCAGAAACACCTTTGTGAAGGTACTTTTTATTTTATTCTAATGTATCGGGAAGTAAAATCAATTAAATAAATTTAAATAATGAGAGAGTCAACTGTTCTTAAATTTGTATATATAAACTATAAATGAATAGTCCAGCGAGATATTAAAATGAGTTTAAACCATTTAAGACTCATTATACACTTACATATATTCAGATATACATAGGCTATACACTACATCATACAACTTACAACTGTGCATAGTGAATTATTCAAATTAAACTGATATTAATATTCAAGACTTAAATTTTGTCCTAATAAATCATAAAACATTCCTGTTCTAAAGCTGAAGTCGAAGTTTCAAAACATTTGTTGGACGTAGACATGTATTGTAGTCTATAACATTTTATGGAAATTTTCTGACAAAAAATTTGCGGATTAATTTTGGTGCGCCTCTACGCCGGGGCCTATTACTAAATCCAGCCCTGACCGTGGTGAGTAAACTGGGAGCGTGAGGTCACAGAGTGGTGGCCTTGTTGTCAGAGGCCAAACATTTTACATTGTGGCCTGGTTTGACTTGCTTTTCACACTGTCCAGCTGTGAATACAGAAGAGGAGTGTCCGTGGGGAGGTTGGAGATTTTGAGATTCTGCCGTTTTTACTACGTCACTTTGGTTTTATATTCCTGTATTATGTTTCTTCACGATAAAAGTCAAACGTGATTGAATGTTATGCAACGACAGTCTACTATTTGCACTATGTTCTTTGGTAGTGGTGAGACTCGGAATTAAACAGACTGTATATTGGTGACGTACTAGATGGCTGATACGATCTTGGAACTTTGTAGTGGCGACGTGCTTGATGGCTGCTGCGGCTTAAAACTTTATAGTGGTGATATTATATGAACTATTGAACTAGGTCGTTATAAAAAGTAAGGAGACCTTGTAACCATTCTGGTTACAGAGTTTATTTTATAGGTTATTTTTTATAAGAGTATACGGTATATAGGGTTCGAGGCATGGCCACCTTTTACTGTTGGGCCATTGCATTGTAGGCCTTAGCGCCTGAGATTAGGTATTCTTTGTAATGGTTCAGCAGTAAGGTTGGAGGGGGCCATGCCTATAGGAGTTTAGCATCTGTGTATATATATATATTATTATTATTATTTTATTTTTATTTTTTATGGAGTGCTAATCTGATAGATATTTCTTAGGAAGATAGTGGATTTTTTCTGAAGCTAGTTGTTGGGGAGATTGGTTGAGATTCTTTGCAGATGAGTGTTGGTGATGGTAGAATAAATGGAGAATATGTTTATTAAAAGTCTCCCTCATTGTAAGCGGCTTTGGTGGCGTAGTCGGTAGCATGCTGAACTGCTATGCCCAAGATAGCGGGTTCAAACCCGGCCGAAGTCGTCGGATTTTTTAAGAGCGTTAAAAATCCTTCAGTATACCTTCCTTCGGAGGGGAAGTAAAGCCGGCGGTCCCATGTCATAGATTTATGGCATGTAAAAGATCCTTTCACAGACTAAACTTGTGTAAAGCAAAATTTGTTAGGTTAGATTTCGTCAGAACGCTCTATCAAAGTTCCAACGTTCCCCACTAGGTATCATTGATATCTGGTGGCGAAAGTTGGAACTACTTGAAATTGAACGGAACTGGTAGCTCACCCTTTAGGGTGTCCGCTGGAAGCAGCTACAGACTCAGGTGAGCCGAACATGTCCTCGGACACTCTCGGCACTAAAAGCCATACGATAAATAAATAATAATCCCTCATTGTGCTATAACAACCATGACCCCGATTATTAAGTATAGTTATATCATGATGCACCAAGGAGGGGCACGAATGGGGGGATATGAGCCCTAATAGTTTGGTCAAAATGCTCATGAAGCAGATGAAGATGAGTGAGAAGATGACTGAACATATGAGCAAACGAGAGGCCAGCATGAACAAACTGGAGTCTAGCATCGATAAGTTGAGTGTGATAGTAGAATCTGTGAGTGTGGCTGTGTAGGTGGAGGATGAGACAGAAGACAAGGGGAAGAAAAGTGTGGAGGATAAGATAAAAGAGGAGGAAGTGAATTAGATAAGTGAGATTAAGGAACAGGAAAATTGTCAGAGAGGTGGGGGGCGTGTAGAAGATGGTAATGGAGCAGTGGTGGCCGATGGTATGTAAAGCTTGGTGTTGCACCAAAATTTCTGATGTCGCAATTTTATATGGGAAGTTTACACATGTAACAAAAATGAATTAACGTTAGATGAACTAAAGTTCATAAAAACTGAAATACCGTACATGGGTTTTCCAAAATAACTGTACGTTCGACAAATAGACAAATTTTAATGGCTCTTTAGGGCTTCTTCCTATAGGAATTCATAAAAAAATCAGATGTATGTATTTAAGCCCTATGCCTGAGTTAATGGGAAGATTTTAACCACAGCAGGTTGTCTAAGGTTGGGTCGTAATCTCCGGGATAATAAACATTCTCAATAAAAAAAACACACCAACCGAAAAGTTAGTACGTTAACGAAAAATGTTATTACTAACAAAGACGGGCACATATTTTGCATAAGGATGAGATTTTTATCATTTTAAATGATCTTGTCGACTTCGTAGTTACGCTGGGGTCTGGTGTTACGTTACAGTGACGGAAAAAATGTACCGAGATTGCACTGAGGTGTGTGACGTCATAGTACTGCTTGAGCTTCTTCCTTTCCCCGCGCGCTCCAGTGAGTGTGACGTCATCTAGCCAGCTACCTCCTTTGACCTTGGTTTGCACTTGCTAACGGACTTTGAGTTCACGCAGCATTTGTAGCATTTAAAATGATATAAAGTCTAGTCTTTCAGACTGACTATCAGTCTTTTTTTTTTTCACTATAGCGTGAACCCCATCAGAGGAACCAACCATGAAGTGCGCTCTATCATACGTCTGCGTAATTCTTTTTTGCGGAGTTTCATTCAATTTCTGCTTCTTTAATTCATCCAGTAAACATGCTGCTAATGTGTGTGCATCATGTTTTGTTTGCCTCTTACTACGTATCGGTACACAACAGCCAACTGAAATATGTTTGAAATATCATTAGTTTCATCTGCTATAATGGCTAAAATATCCAAATCCTTTATTTGCTTGGATACTTCTTCTTGGCAAACCTCCAACATAATCTGTAAAAGTTAATTTTGAATTGTTTTGGACGTTCCTTTGAAAACAGTTGCCCTTACCAAATGACCTTTAACACAGCATCCAACTCAGCGCTAAAATTAATTAGTTGTCTCAAAACACCTGGATTTGTTGATGTTACACTTTCATTATGATCATGCAAGGCCAGTTCGAAAGAGCCACAGAAACAAATATAGTTTATTACAATATTGTAACACATACCTACTGTGCCTAACTTCTTCGTTATATTCCCGAATTTACCTTCTATAGGCACTGTCCAATTGTGCAGCTTCGTTAACAGTTCCAAAAAGTGTCAATTTCAAACAGCTGAAGATTGGTTGGTTGGTTCCTCATTTTAGGAGCTGCGACAACGCAGTCATGTAGCCCCCTGTACTTTGGGTGTGTGGAGAAACTGTCTGATAACCGGTGTTAATTATGATGGCTGTATTAGTGAGTGTTATCTGTTTTTAATTCAAGTGAGGACTGCAGACATTGAATTTCAAGCAGTTCCTACTTTTGCCGCCAAAGGTCACCGTAAACAACTAGTAGTTCAGAACTTGGTTACTAGACGCCACCGCAGTCGGCTTCTGGTGACGAACGTTGGAACCTAAGAGCGTTGTTCAAATTTTAACCTATAATTTAGCTTCAGACAGGTGTAATAAGTGGAAAGTTCTTTAACATGCCATAAATCTATGATGTGGGACCGCCGGCTTTACCTCCCCTCCGAAGGAATGCATACTGCGGGATTTTTAACACTCTTAAAAAATCCGACGACTTCGGCCGGGTTTGAACCCGCGATCTTGGGCATAGAGGCTCAACATGCTACCAACTACGGCACCAAAGCCGCTCAGCTGAAGATTCATGTTTCTTTATTTTTGGGATTCATTTCCGTAACTCCTATTTTGGTCCACGCGGATTCTCCACCAACGAACATGGAAAACAGAATAAAACGCTTTTAATATCGCATTCACATAACCAATTATTATTGTCTTAAATATCTCCTTTAAACACCCTCGTATACTTATATTTTGGACAATACTTATCCGGTAATGGTCTACCGAGTGTAAGTTTATCGTCATCAGGGAGCTGGGAAATCTGTCTAACTAGTAAATTACTTACTCTGTTAATTTTCACTCACACTCCACAATAATGTTTCAAACTAAACATTCCGTTAAAATAAAATACTAACTTACAAGATGCACAGATGATAAATCTGGGTGCTACTGTATATCGGAAAGTGGTGCGAAAGGCAAACTAACAAAACACTGAATTTTGCTAGCCTAGAAATTTTGTAGTGAATGCATAGGTCTACTCACAATCAACCAAACAATTATAATAATAATAATAATAATTATGATAAAACACAGTTAAGTATCTGCCTGGAACCAAAATACTCTAATCAACTAAATACAGAACTAATCGCAACTCAAATCCCGCAAGAACAAGAGTGGTAAAAGCAAACATAAACCGCTACAGTACACCAACAATATGTCGCAAAATAGTTCAGCCAATTATCTACTATACTTATAGCAAAGGGGGTGTTCTTAGGCTCGCTTCACAGAACAATTGACAAAAATATTAAATGAAGTTATGATGAGAAAACATCTAAAAATTAAATTAAGTTATGATGAGAAAACATCTAAAAATAATTGGGTGTGAACCAACTAATGTCTCCCTATGAAATTCCGATATTTGTACTGTTGTGGGTGGTGTAGCATTCCCTAGTGATGTGCCCCTTCAGGGGCAGATGACCTCGTAGTTCCGCCCCTTAAAACAACAATAACTAACTAAACTACCCTTCGCGGGGTAAGAGAAATCGAGGGTGTTGTCATTTCCAAAGAGTGGTGTAGTCTAACGGTGCCATTTGGAACTGAGTGTTGCCAGGGGGCTGGCAGCTCGTCTGCAACTCCCTACTACCCATGCTGGCCGGCAAGCTTGGCCTCGTCTCTGCTAGCCGCGCTGTCTACTTGGGAGTCGCCACAAGAGAGCTAACCCCCTGGAGTTCGATTTGAAGGCGGCAGCTTTTATAGGTACCGTGTGAAGCATTAGGATAAATAATATCAAAATACCGATGATCTTAACACATTTTTTAGTGCATTAGATCTATAAAACTAAAACATTCAAGGAAAAGAAACTACGAATTAGGTGTAACATTATTGGGAGTTGTGCAACGCTGCAGCAATGTCACCAGCCGCCACTGTAATGGAGAGAAGGAAATGAAGAAAAAGAAGGAGAAAGAAAAGAAGGAGCAGGATGAGGAGAAAGGGAAGTTGGAAGAGCAAAGGTTGGAGATTATATGCATCGTAGAAGAGAAAGGAGAAGCAGATGAGGTTGGTCATGAGGAGGATAGCAGCAGTCAGGAAAAAGAGGCTAAAGATGAGGGTGAAAGTGCAGGAGTGAATCATGAAGAAGACAACATACTAGAAGAAGATAAGATGAAGAAGAAACGGTGGAGATGGAAGATGAGGAGTACAAGGTGCGGAATGACATGGTGCAAGAGGAAAAAGACGAGATGGAAGGCAGCAGAAGGAGGAGGAAGACTAAGAAAAGAACAAAAGAAAGGGAAGAACGAGGAAGGAAGAAAGAAAGTAGGTGGTATGGAAGTAACCGAAGGAGAGGAAGATGATGAAAAGTGTGGAGATGGTACGTCCTTATCATTATAAACCGCATATGAACTCATTTTTCCAGTTCTTCGAGACTTAATATTGGAAAGTGGATTGCAGCTTGGTGATGGGTTGGATTCAGAATATTTAGGTGCTGCCTCAGGGATGCTCATACTAGATAGTCAAGGGAAGAAGTCGGTGGAACAAATACAGAAAGAGCCAGCAGTTGTTACAGATGACATTTACACTATTGGCAAAGATAGTACTATTCTGAAGAGGATGATAATTTATAATGTGTTTTACTTTGTGTGTAATATTTCTTAGTGTGTTTGTGATGTGTATTACTTCTTAATTTATGTATGTGATCCTCAAGTGCTTCTCACGTGAGAATCACATAGAGGGGCGATTGTGACCATTCTGGAGTTTATTTTATAGGTTATTTTTTACTGTTGGGCCATTGCATTGTAGACCTTAGCTCCTGAGATTAGGTGAAATGAAAATCCACAGCCTGCTTCCAGTGTCCAACCGGGTCAGGAATGGAATGAATGAAGCCCCCCATCTAGCGGCGAGGATATGAACTGTGCCGGCTGCCGAGGCCTGACGCACTCCTCTGGGGCAATGATTAAATGAATGACAAATGAAATGATAGTGGAGAGTGTTGCTGGAATGAAATTTTGACAGGGAAAACCGGAGTACCCGGAGAAAAACCTGTCTGCCTCCGTTTTGTCCAGCACAGATCTCAAATGGAGTGACCGGGATTTGAACCACGGACCCAGCGGTGAGAGGCCGGCGTGCTGCCGCCTAAGCCACGGAGGCTTGCCTGAGATTAGGTATTCTTTGTAATGGTTCAGCAGTAAGGTAGGAGGGGGCCATGCCTAATGGAGTTTCACATCTGTGTATATTTCCTTCTTTTGATGTTTTTTAATATACTTTATGGAGTGCTACTTTTTTTAATATGCTTTATGGAGTGCTAATCTGATAGATATTTCTTAGGAAGATAGTGGATTTTTTCTGAAGCTAGTTGTTGAGGAGATTGTTTGAGTTTCTTTGCAGATGAGTGTTGGTGATGGTAGAATAAATGGAGAATATGTTTATTAAAAGTTTCCCTCATTGTGCTATAACAACTACGACCCTGATTAGTACAGTTACAACCAACTCTGTTTACACGGGGAGAAGATGAAAATGAGATAAGTAAGATGGAAATCATACAGTATATGTCGTCGTGTTGGATATTAGAGTTGGGGGTATGTGAAATTGTTAAAGAAAAATACTGATATGAAGAGATTGCAAATGAGTTGCAAGAAAATATAAAAGAAGCTTTTGAAGTCACATCTATGGAGTATGTCCAGACCAGAGCCATTGTCCCATGGAGTAGTTATATGCTGCTTTATTGAGAACGATTTCATATTCACATCAGAGCCACAATCATCTCCTTTAATTCCAAATCCCACTACCACCACGCATGTAAGTTATCTATAAATTTAATATATGTTAGTCAAGTTACTTTTCGTTTGTGTAGTTTATGAACCATAGCGAGTACTTCGTCCCACGACCTTAGAGCAGATAGATACAGTAGAACCCCTATTTAACATTTTTCTAGGGACCGGTATTTTTTAACCTTAAAAGGGGGTTTACCTTAACTCGAGGTTTCGATAGGTTTCATCACTAACTGCAGCACACCCTCCACATACAGTGCACTCTCGTTAATTCGCGGTAATTAATGCCCGAACTTCCGCGAATTATCCGCAGTTATTTTTGTTAAGCCTAGTAAAAACTATTGGTTAAAATATTGAAATAGGCTTGAACACACAATAATAATTAACAGTGAATTATCCGGTTATTTTTGTTAAGCCTAGTAAAAACAAAACTGTTTCTTAGATCGTTTATTCTAATTTTCGATTGCACATTTCAGAAGAAAACATTATATGAGAACAAAAATTCATCTCGTTTTTCTAGTAAGAGATAAGTGTGACTAGAGACACTAGCTTGACTGTGGGAAATTTTCGGGATTTCCGTAGCATCACTCCCGCACTCGATATCAATTGGATTTCCGTTTTCCTCGCCAACAGTCAAATTCCGTGCTTCTTTGCTTTCATGTCTTAAATCATAATCATCTTTATCGCGTCTAACTTGCCCGTTCGAAATATCGCCGTTGCAGAAAGTCGGCAAGCGCTTGCGTTTGTACGAGCGTAGTAGCCGTATTTTACTCCCATGACTTGTTGACTGCATCAAGAGCATCAAAACAAACACGCCCTCGGTGTCGCGCAAGTTTGCGCCAGTAGGCAATAATCGCTGTTTACAATACGCTGTCCACGCATCCATCCTTCACAACTCACAGGTCAGCGACCTTGCAGTGTGGCTGTTGGCAAAGGGATGGTAGGTTCCGAGTGAAGTGCATTCCTCTTGTATTGTTTGGGCTTCGAAGATAAGGAAATCTGTGCTCTATGTTTCGAAGATTGCACAAGTTGGCCTCCTGCTACATCGCAGAGAAACGCAGTTCAGTTTTCTCGAATCTCAATGATTTCGTCTTTACGTATTTCGTCGCATCAGAGCTCGACCGCATGGCGTGCAAGCATGCAAAGCGGCGCGGCGTGTTAGGACGCTTGGGCTGTGGTGGACTAAGTTCGAGCTCGCTCGTGCATGTAGCGAGGAACCGATATGGAAGATGATCGATCGTATCGTTCGCTATGCATTTGCGCTCTAAATTCTGCCTTGAATCATCCTTAACGAGCTTATGATGTCTTTTTCATAGGTTCTTAATGTCGCATAACCATAACGAATAGAAATAAATACTTGAGAATTTTAACATTTCCTAACGCTAAATGCGGGTTTTGCCGTAATGCGAATTACGTTAAATCGAATATAAAATTGCATTGCACTTATAGATTAATTTTTGGGGCTTCAAATTTCTTCCGTTAAATGCGGATTTACACTAAATCGAGGTCAAGCAAAATCGGGGTTATACTGTAATTAGGTTTCAGCTCTAACACCGTTAAGTGAAATCTTGATGTTGAATTCCTCAAATATTTCCAATGCTGCACTTGCGCCATAAAAGACAATCACATTGTTCAAGGTCTCTGGTACAAACATACTTATGAGAATTTCACTATTCAGGTTCATGGGAATGTTTAGTGGTGCTCTTGTATCATTTAGCAGCAATCTCACCATCCCAATGTTGTGGGCATTTCCCGTGTTGCACCCAAGCTGCTAAGCGAAAATCTTGTATGTCCCAATAATATCCGAGGCTAATTTCATGCCATTTAGCCAGAATTTCACTGTCCCAAAGAGAAAAATTTTTGTTTGCACAAAATTGTAGAATTTTGCAAATAGAATTTTATTTGCAAAATTTTATGAACATGAACAGCATTTATTTTGATCTATAATATTTCAAGTTGCCTTTCACCGCTTCTCTTCATTATCATAATGGATGAAGTTTTAAAAGCAGTTAAAAGCAAGGATCAAGAAACAATTGCTTTAGTTTTCGCCGATGATGTGTTGGTGTGGGGCGAGTCAGAAGAGGAGATGCAAGCTGAACTACGTAGATCTTTGGCAGAATGAATTTGTGACCATGGGTCTTAAAATCAGCAAAACCAATACAGTTGGTTTGGTGATGAGTAGAAACCCTTCAGCGGTCCATCTAAGATTTGGAGATGAGGAGATAAATGTTGTAGACAAATTCCAGTATTTAGGTAGTATTCTTTCCTCGGAAATTACCATACATCAAGAGATTAACAACAGAATACAGAAAGCTTTCCATATCTATCAGTTTGGGACGAAACATTTCCACAAGCTTCCAAGATATACCTAATAACAACTTCATTGCAGCCAAATGGCCATATATAAGATACTTTCACGTTTTACAGTAGTACATAAGGGATTGTTCTCGTTTGGTGCATTTGTTGAAATGATATCGCTCGCAATGACCTTCACACAGCTTACAAACGCACTGCTCGGACGGTTCATGATAACCCTGTCGAGTACATAGCTTGTGGTTAAAACCATGTTTTGCCAACCTAGTTAGAGCACTCCGCATGTCATTATTTGGTCCAGACCAGCTACGATTGAGCATGGCATCAGTTGAGTAAAACTCCAGGTCGATGTCCTCTCTTTTCTAATGTCTAATTTGTAGAAGCTCTTGTTCTTGTTTGGTAGATGGAAGCTGCAGTCTGGTTCGTAGATCTTCCATTAGGAATGTCTCAGAGGCTAGTATGTACGTCAATCTTGAGTGTCACATCTTGGAAATCCCCAATTTTCTTTTTAAAAATCTAGCTTCAACGCTTTCAATGGCTCAGAGGTCGGATACTGTTAGGTGATTCCAAGTAAGTTCTAGCCCGTTAAGTTAGAACTGGGAGAACTTGAGCGTAAAATAGACTCATAGCTGTGCTTAAAGATAGTCTCGAGGGATCCGAGATATAAATGTTTCTTATGGCTGCCGCGGTCCTCTCTGTTACGTGGCATTTGAAAGAATTAGCTGAAGGTTGAAGTGTGATACCCAAATACTTAAATGAGCTCACGACCTCCAGGTCCTCCATTCCGCACTGTAGTCTATCCTTGTTTGCGATTCTTCCCCCTTTTCTAAATACCATCTGGAGTGTCTTGCTTTTTTAAATTTCCAAGCTGTTTTTAATGGCGTAATCTTTGAGGTTATCCATTACATTCTGTAATTCTTCCCTGTTGTTCGACCCTATAACCATGTCGTCCGTATATTAAATATATTGCCACGGAAGTTCCGTGAGTGATCATTTCGATGTCTGCCAAGGCGATGTTGAATAGTATGGGGCTTAACAGATCCCCTTGGATAACTCCATTACTCGGTACTATGTTTGCTGAATGTATTGACACTCGGTTGTATGCCAGGATGTTGTTGATTGCTATAATCGGTGGGTTGTCTTTTCCTATCATGTCAGCTACTTTAAAAAGGAGCATATCTCTATTCAGCAGATCGAATGCCTTTCTGAAGTCTATGAAGATTGCATAAAATTTTCCTTTTGGAAAATGTTCTGGATATTTTCAATGAGATTTCTTACTGCATTTAAAGTTCCTCTTCCTTCCATAAATGCAAACTGTATCTCCGGGATCATTGTTCCAGTCGCTGCGACGAGTCTGTTCTCCTGTATTTTTGCAAAGACCTTATAGATGTTGCTTTCAAGGGCTATGCCCCTATATGCGTCTGGGTCGTTTCTATCTCCTTTACCTTTGTACAGTATCTTTATAATAGAATGCCTCCATCCATCTGGGAATTCTCCTGTTGCATAACACTTGTTGAACAAGGTGGTCCATGTGTCAAGCAGTGTGTCACAGGTGTCTTTCAAGTTTTCGTTAAAAATCCCGACAGGCCCCACTGCTTTTTTGTCTTTGGTGGCGAAAATAGCAGTTTTGAATTCCTTCGGTTCTATCGGGCCAGTCACAGTGTCAGTATTTCTTCGTAGCGGAAGAGCAGTTTTAATATTTTGCTTTTTTGCTTTTGAGAAGTGATTTTCCCATGAAGTTATCGGTAGGTCTGGGGTGGAGCATGTTTTTCACGTCTTAAGTGTGATAAATGGGTCGCTGAGGGCTTCTTGGGCTTGTGTTTGTGCCCGCTCTTCAATGTGCTTTTTTCTTTTTTTTTGCTGTAGCGGTTTTTTGTACGCTTACCTCTTCAGTGCGTACTCTGTAAACGTGGGGTGGTAGTTTGATTGTCGCGCGTTATGGAGGAGATCCAGGGTCTCTTGTCTAAGTTTGTTACATTCAGAATCAAACCAAATCTTGGCGATTCTTGGTGACTTCCTGATTTGCGATTCTTTGATAATGTTCAGCGTTGAGTTAAGTGCTGAATCTAGAAGACTTCCTTCAAGCATCTGTGATATATTTTGTAGCTCGTCATTTCTAATGCCTATACTAACGAATGGACTGGAAGCAGCATCCCTTACTGGACCAACAAAAAGTCATCTCCAGGCACTAGAAATGAAGTTCCTCCATTCTTGCCTCCAAAAGACGAAAATGGATAAAATAAATTGAGGATATCTGACAACAACTGGGATTGGAAAGGAGCCTGCTGGAGACACTCGAACTCAAGAGATTGAGATGGTATGGTCATATGAAGAGGATGGCTCCCCACAGGATACCTCGTGTGTATTTTGGCCAGTGTGTCCCTGGGAAGAGACCAAGAAGACTTCGCGATGTGTGGAGAAGCAAATTTATAAGGACGAAGTTAGAGAGAACTAGCATCAAATCCAGGAACAACTGTTATAGATGGACAGGACAAATTGGAGACGGCTCATATATAACCGCACCCGGCTTGCTGGAGCGAAGAAATGATGATGATGAATATTTCATTTATCCAAACAATATTGGTACTTAACTTTTCCTCTGTGGAGAAATCCCTTTGCAAAATTCCATGGTCCCTAGTCATAGGTCCCCATTTCCTGTAGTAGACAATGTTCCTTATTCTAATGAAGATATGTAAAATGAGGAATTCAAAACTGGAAATGAGCCTGAAATAGTTATTTTGTTCACAGCTGGCTGATAACATATCTGTGTCAGGAGTAGATAAGAGTAAAAAGCTGAGGTGGAGGAAAGATAAGGATAAAGCAGGAAAGACTGAATCAAAGAAAACTGACACATTGATGTCATTGCAAGGCAATCAAAAGTTAAACAAGCACAAGAAGCTGGAGTTCAAAAAGTTGAAGAAAGAAATAGCTAGAAAAGGTAAATTTCAATCTTGACAGATATTTATCTATTTCATTCACTCACTCACTTCTAAAACTTTAGAGATGTTTTTTTTTTTCTTCCTACAGAACGTGAGACATCATCTTTGGCTGGAGTTCTCGAGCAGTTTTCCCTTGGTGCTGGTCAGAGTTCAGGCACAGGTGAAGATTATGATTTTGCCGTGGACTTTCATGAGAAAAAGTAACATGTATGTACTTTTGTATATAAAAAGGATTAATAAATTGTTTTTATTTGAAATTGCTGGGATTCTCAAAACTTGTGGCTACCCAAGTCTTTTATCAAATATATAAAACTGGTGGAGCAAATCTCGCATGTGCATAAACCACCCTGTCCCAAATAAGTGTATAATGAGAGACTAGCAATGTTTTTATTTTAATGGAAAGTTTGTCATAGATTATAGAACACTATTTACAACTCTTTTTCTTGAGATTATTTACAATACTTCCTGATAATATGGAAGTGACAACGCAGTCTTCCTGAACAACTTGTTTCCCGTTTCCACAGATACAGCAGAAACAAAAATATTAGACAAATATATTACCCTAGAGAAAGCAGCATATAACACAGGCTCTGGCAAATACAGTGCTGCCTTTTGCAACGTCTGTTCTTGAGATTCATCAATGGCCAATGCTATTTTAATGGGGATTTGTGTTTGGTGTCAAATGTCCCGCACTTGCAGGCTCGGAGTAAAATGCCTGATCTGACAAGTACAGAACAGCATCCCACTTTGCCTGACCTCATGGGATACTCTGCAGTTCCAAGTTCATCCGCTGCCCAGCCTTTTGGCCTGCAGATTGTGGGGTGACGTGTGGTCAATGCGTCAATTTCCCTCGGCCGTTAATCTTGGTTTTCGTGCCCGGGCCGCTGCCTCACTTTCAGACAGCTACTCAATTGCCCATCGAGGCTGAGTGCACCCACTGACCTCACTTTCTAAAATCTCTTACGGGGCCAGGAATCAAATCCGAGGCTCTGGGTGAGAGGCAGGCAAGCTAATCCAACACCACGGGACCGACACCATTCCCCACCCCAGTAATAACGCAGTGGGAAACATGGCTCTCTACAGTCCAATTCTATGCAAAAAATGTTGATGGTTTTGCATCTTTAGTTAATGATCTGGATAATGATGATTAGGGACACTCGAATTTCTTGAATGAAATGGTGCTGAATTCTTGAGTAAAAAAGAGAAAAAATGATTGAGTAACGAGGGAAAATTCTTGGGTAGGTAATTAAAATTCTTGAGTAGGAAACAAAAATTCTAGGGTAGAAAAGACAAATTCTTAGATAATCTGGATCTTAGGGAAATAAAAAGGCAGTCAGTACTTTCAAATATATATATATATATTATCGGTACAAAAGACAGAACTAGCAAACATTAAAGACAAAAAATATATTTACAAACTTTTACCTCCCTGCTTCCTTTCATGTTGTACATTCATAATTGTAGGATGACAGCAATTCCAAATTCGTCATTATCAGATTAGTTCTGAAATCCGTCACCACACAAGAAAAGTTTGAAAAGAATTTTTCACAATTTACATTTGACACTGGAACCCACAGTGCCCTTAATGCACCATCAACAAAGGGTTGATGATCCTCACGCATTGCCTGAAGAGCATATTCCACCACTATTTCTGCATTCTTTAGAATATCCTGAAGAGCGAGCACTCCATCAACGTGAATACCCTTCAGTGATGGTATTTTGGTGAATAGAGTCTTCAGTTTGTCTCCTGCTGTAGACTGCGACAAGATATTCTGCCTGTAGAAGAGCTCAGACACCGGCTCCAAAAATGTACGGGCTGGGTCCCCCAACATCAGGTTGTCCAACTTCGTATGCATACGGCCTGAAGTCTTCTTTATTTCCTCCATCGCTCTGCCCCTAAGATTACCTTTCAGGGCATCCAGCTCTTCCTGGACCTTGTTGCTGAACATTCCTGCAGCAACCACTTGTAAATGCTTCTTCAAATTTGCTGCAATTGGTTTGGAATTTGTCTCCAGTCTGAGCAATAGAGGTTTCATCACCGATGCTACAGATTTAACGAAAAGAGCTTGCACAGAAAGCACTTGTAATCCGATTCCATTATATTCTGCTGATACGAATGATTCGTGAATGATTCTTTTCCATCATTGGTTTGGAAAAATTATCTGCCAGCCACTGGACTGCTTCCAGCCAGGAATTTCACCTTGTGGCAACAGGAATTGGAAACATCCCAGCCCCCGATTCTTTCTCCTGCAGGAACTGTCAGAAGGCGTGCCGTTTCTTTCTGGCATGTAGAAATTGTAACGTGTTTTTCGAGGGTTTTTTATGCAACTGGCATAAGTCAGTAGGAAGCCATTCTATATTTATTTACGCGGCAAATTGTTCAGCCAAGATAATTTTTCATGTTAATTTATTATTATTATTAATTTATTATAATTATTATTAAGATATTTTCGGAGCATTTTATAAAAATTATAAGCATACAGATAGGTTTTCTATGTCTTAGAAAACGCTAACAAGCAAATTATTACGAACGACGATATCATAGAAAATTATGCGATTACGGAATTTTACGGAGTTTTCGTCAGTTAGGGTATATTGAGAGACGTGACTCACTGGGAATTCTAATACAAGCTGATTCCTGTCGAGGAGCATGACGCAATCTTGGGTCGCATCGTCAAGAAGAGGCGAATTGTTGAAACGGAACCCTGTCGCCGAGTGTAATGACCCGGAGGAGGAGAAGATCGCGTGGTGGTTCAGCCAATCAGGGGAGACGACGTAAGCTAGTTGGGACTGAAGAGTGGGGAGCCGGCATGTGGATATATCGTTCGACGCGCCGTGAAACGCGGACAATCTGTGAAATACTTGACGAGTATGGATGCGCGTGCGAGTGGCTCCGATGTTCGGTGGAGTTAAGGACAATCTGTGTAGAACTTGCAGTGTACGGTCGCAAGTGCGTGACGCTCCGATGTTCAGTGGAGTTAGCGACGAACTTTTGTAAAACGTAACCAGTGCGGTTTTACGAGAGTTTGGGTCCGATGTACGGACCATAGAATTATCTAATCTACCAGAATATCATCAAATTTCGACGGAGATGACGACGTCCAGGAGACTGTGGGAAGCACACAGCATCATCAAGAACGAGGGAAATGCTTTGGCAATTTCCAGGGGTAAGCGCTAATGACGCAGAAATACGCAATCTCTCATTTTTCTTTGTTTTATATTTCATAATTCAGTAACTTCATAGCTTGGAAATAAGAGTAAAATCAATTTATCAGACTCCGTTTTCACGTAATTTTCTATCGGTAATATTCAAATCACAACGCTCCAATTTAAATTTTAAACTTATTATTATTATTAATTTTGCTATACTTGTTTTATATAATAAATTCATTTCTTTTACAATGCAATCTTTGCTTTCAGTAGGTAGCATTAGATATAGACCAATTCCTTCTCCTGATACAATTGTTTGTTGGGTTAATGATCAAATCATACCACGATCTGAGTGAATAGAGTCTTGAATGTGTTCTGCCAGAGCTAGACGTTGTTAAATACAAATTTAGATTTCAACATTGCATTGAGGTCTTGGCGCCCATTAAAACAACATAGCTTAGGCAAAGGTAAACAGTTACATTTCTCTCCCAACAGTGTGGGCTAGCGAAACCATTACATTTGTCGCTACCAACATGGGGCTCTAATTAATAAACGTTACATTGTCGCCGACAACTTGGGGCTGAAAACCTAATAACATTTGTGGAAGGAGAAGGGTATATATTTCTGTGCCTGTATTTTGGGGGTTATTTGTCTTTATCAGTGTATATCATTATGGGGGATGAGAAAGAAAGACAGATGAGGTTACGTAGTGGTCATCAACTGGAGAATGATGATACGAGCAGTATGTCGAGTGATGGTAGTACCGGGGTAGCGGAGGTAAATCCCGATACTGAAACAGGGAGTGTAGGCGGCCAACCAGAATTAAAAACTTTACTTCTCGAGTTCATGTATCAGAACAAAGTTAGTAGTGATGCTTTAAATGCAAAATTAGAACAGAATAATGCAAAATTAGAACAAAACAGTAGGGAAAATAAAGAAAGTACAGAAGCTTTAAATGCAAAATTAGAACAGAATAATGCAAAATTAGAACAAAACAGTAGGGAAAATAAAGAAAGTACAGAAGCGTTAAATGCAAAATTAGAACAGAATAATGCAAGATTAGAACAAAACAGTAAGGAAAATAGAGAGAGTACTGAAACTTTAAATGCTAAATTAGAACAAAACAGTAGGGAAATGAGTGACAAATTCGAACTGATTAGAGGTGAGATCAGGGGGGTGATGGAAGAAAAGGCTAAAGAGATTATTGCAGATGTAGACAGAAAATTAGGAAAAGTACAGGAGGAGTTGGAAATTAGAATCAGTACACAGGCTGAAAATTTAAAAGAACTAGTGCAACTGGAAACACAGCAGGTCAAAAAGCAATTGGGGAGAGAAATTGACAAAATTCAGGTAGCTACTAAAGAGGTTAAGGAACAGCTGGGGGGTAGAATGGAGAATGTCCACTCACAAATAGTTGCAGAAGTAAATGATTTAAGAGAGAGTAATAGGGAAAGCATTAGCAAGATTGAGGAGAAACAAGCAAAGCTATATGATAAAGTAGAAGAATCAGAAGGAAACATTAAATTAACAGTAAACAGTATTGAGAGGAAGGCTGAGGAGAAAATCGCAGAATTAGAATTAAAATTAAAAGCTAGGATCAGGCAAGAAAATAGTCAGAATAGGCCAGTTTTTGTGAATAGCACATACAGGGAGGTAGAACTGGGTAAGTTCAGCAATCGACAGGGGTGCCCAATGGAGTTCATGAACACTATAGAAAATAAATTCGGGGAAAGGTTGGAAAATGGTAGTATTGAGTGGTGCCAGGTAGTTGAAATTTTAGAACAAGTGTTTGTGGGGGAAACGTGGAATTGGTTTGCTGTCTACAGAGACAAGTTTACTGATATCAATGATATAAGTTACATTCTTTGTACGATTACTTTTTAGCACTATTGCAACTTTAAGGGCGTCAAAAGATAGCACTCTCAGCATTGCAATATATTGCTGGTCATGACTGAAAACGTGATTAGGTCATCATCATCTTGCACAGTTTCCAGCCACTGGCCGGGTCTGTTTGGAACACAAGTCTCTCCAACGTCTTCTGTCTTCCCACCATCTCTCAGCCTCCACCCTTGTCCAGTCTTCTCCTCTCTTCTTCACGATTTCTTCCTCCCCCTTCAGCCACCTGTCTCTCGGTCTCCCTCTTGGTCTCTTTCCTTCCCACTTCGTCTCGTGTATCCTGCTGGGTATCCTCTTCTCCTCCATTCGTTTTACATGTCCATACCATCTAAGTCTAGATTTCTCTATACCAGTCTGTAATGGTTCATCCTTCATTAATTCTCCGGTCCTCTCATTTCTTATTCTGTCCATCTTTGTAGCTCCAATACTGCTTCTCAAGAACCTCATCTCACTGGCCTGTATTTTGCTCTTCTCCCTTCCTTTCATAACCCAGGTCTCCGAGGCATACGTCAGGATAGGGACATTGTACGTCCGATATATGATCTTTTTGCTGTTCTGAGGGACATTCTTGCTCCATAACATGCTTCTCACACTCCGCCGGAATGCTTCTGCCTGTCTCCCCCGCTCATTTATTTCTCTATCGTTTCTTCCATTCTCTTGTATCAGGCTTCCCAGATACTTGAAACTCTCCAATTCCTTCGGCTGTTCCCCACCAATTGTTATTCCCGTTGTGGTTCTTTCCTTCTTCCTTGTTGTGATCACCATCTCACTCTTATTTATGCTAAATTTCATCCCATAACCTTGTATTATTCCTTCCCACACGTCCAACTGTTCCTGTACCTCCTCCTCCTCCTTGTTTCCCCAAATCATCAAATCATCTGCAAGCACCATTGCTTTCATCTTTCCTTCCCCAATTACTTGTGCCACTCGGGTCATTATGTCATCCATCACCACAATGAAAAGTAACGGTGACAGTGCACTTCCTTGTTTCAGGCCGTTTCTCTGTTCCAACCAGTCCGATCTCTCTCCTCCCACTTTCACACAGCTCACGCTTCCCTTGTACATCTCCTTTATCTTCCTTATAGTCCATTTTTATATTCCTCTATCCTCCAGGGACTTCCATACTTTGTTTCTGCATACACTGTCATATGCTTTCTCAATGTCCAGGAAGGCCATCAGTAGATCTGTTCCATACTCATAGTGCTGTTCTTGTAACTGCCTTACAGCAAAAATCAAATCCACTGTGGACCTTCCTGATCTGAAGCCATGTTGTTCTTCCCTCATCCCTCCTTCTATCCTTGTCCTAATTCTCCTTTCCAAAACTTTCTCAAACAACTTTGCACAATGACTCATCAGTGTTATTCCACGATAGTTTCTGCATTCTGTTCTACTACCTTTCTTGAAGATCGGGACAATTATTCGCTTTTTCCAGTCCTCTGGGGTCTTCCTTTCCTTCCATGCTGTCTTCATCACTCGGTACAACCATTGTATCCCCACCTCTCCTGCTGCTCTCACCATCTCCACACTCAACTCATCCACACCCGGTGCCTTCCCTCCTTTCATCTTCCTCACTGCATCTTCCACTTCTTTCCATGTTAAGTCCTTTTCTGTTTGCAGTTCATCTACTGTACCTCTTCCCCGATTTCTTCCTCCTCGCCATGGTTTCCATTTGGGTTCAGGAGTTCTTCAAAATATTCTTTCCACATTTTCTTCAGTTCTTCCCTATTTTCTATCTCTTGTCCCCTTTTGTTCACCATTCTAACATAATCCGTAGGATCCTTCCGCCTCTTATTCTTTACCATCCCAAACAGGACCTTTTTTGCACCTTCACTATCCTGCTGGTCATGACTGAAAACGTGATGAGGTAAATAGCCCAATACTTTCAAGAGTTTCTCCTTGAGCTTGATTGATTTTGATAAAGTAGGCCGAGCGAATAGGACATTGTTGCCTATTAAAAGAAAATGTACTGTACCTGTAAGTGTTTTATCGGAAGGTGTTAAATCAAGTCGTAGGATTTGAGCTCTCTGCCTAATATTACTGCACCTATTATATCCGAATCCAAGCGATTTCTTACAATTAATATATTACCATATATGAGTCCTTGGGAAACGTTCAGATTTCTAAGAAGCATATCTACGGCTTAAACGTTCGAAGTATGTGGAGGCGAATCTCTTAATTCCAAGGAATTGAAAAATTCAATAATAGGGAAATGAAGTAGCTGGCTTTCATCTTCAGTATCCAATCTGTTAACGCTGATGTATGTGTTTGAACTGCTGGATATAAGTTCAATGACTTTTAAATTAATATCATTACATTGTTGCAGCTTGGCAAATATTTTATATTCCAGCAGATCAATTTTACCCTCACAACAGTAAAGACCAAAGTAACCACGCATAGATTTTACGCAAGAGAAATACAATGTAGAACAATGTTTACATTTGATCGTCAAGGACCTTACAGTACACTGTATTGCATAATATCTGGAATTGTTTCTGAAATGGCCTATTTATATTGAATTTTAAATGTGGCTTCGTATTATTCGATAACACTATAGTGTCCTGCAATAACAGAGCCACTAAATATTAAATGGCAAATAATACTTCCATTGCCGAAATCAACTACGTAGTTAGACTCAGTACTCTAAACAAATAATCATTAAACAATTGTCTTATACAATGAAGTTCAACATGACCGTCCAGAGACTTTCATACTCAAGTTGGTTGGTGAGGAGAATGCGATGAGACTGATCGCTTAAAATAAATTCCTTATAATTGTTCCTGCCAGCGACATTTTTTGCGATAGCTTGAAAACGCAGCTCAGAATGACGTTCTTCATTTTGTTATAAACAGTACGAAACTGCTCTAAATAAGCAATTTCCATCACCTCTTATAGGTTATGGCAGTACATTTTGCAGGGGAACATAGAATCACTTCACCAACTACTGGAATGACCATAGGCCTATACTCAATACTCACTTCGATAGTCACCCTAATGGAGGCAGTTTTTGAATTCTATGTCCCGTGCATGCCAAAAATCGTATTAACACATGGAGGCCCACCTATTCTTGTCTACCGCCCCGGAGACCCGGGTTACATTTCCTGCTCTGCCAAGAAATTTAATTCTGGTCTCAGGGCAAAATCGGGGTACATTCAGTCTCTTGAGGTATAACTAAGAAGAGGAAGGTTTAATTCCCACCTCGACAATCTTGGATGTGGTTTTCCGTGGTTTCCCACTTCCACTTAAGGCAAATACCGGGATGGTTCCTAACTTAAGGCCTTGGCCGTCTCCTTGCCATTTACCACCTTAATTACAAATACACACAGTAATGCAGCCATCACAATAACACAGGTTATCAGAAGAAAATTTCACACATACACACCCAAGTACACGGGGCTGAGTGACCAAAATGTCGGAGTCCTTCGAACGAATTATATTTGCCAAGTGTCTCTCATGAGCCGGCCCCGTGGTGTTGGGGTAGCGCGCCTGCCTCTCACCCGGAGGCCCCGGGTTCGATCCCCGGCTCCGTCAGGGATTTTAAAACTGACGTGAGGGTTGGAACGGGGTGCACTCAGCCTCGTGAGGACAATTGAGTAGCTGTCTGACAGTGAGACAGCGCCCCGATCACGAATACCAAGATTAACGGCCGAGGGGACCCGACGCGCTGATCACGCGTCACCCCAATATCTGCAGGCCAAATGGCTGGGCAGCGGTCGCTTGGTCGGCCTTAGCCCGTCATGGGCTGGATAGTGCCAGGGGTTGACTTTTTTTTTTTTTTAGTGTCTCTCATGGCGAAAGCAATTGTGGAGACGCGCGAGTGCCTGGAAAACTACTTTTTTCTTTAATATCGACGATGCATAATTACAACTTTTAGTCTAGGACGCTAATAACTTGACCACCGAAGCATTGGGAAGAAATTGCAATATTAAGGTACATAAACAACCTAGCCTACACATTCAACTGTCGGTTAATGTTCCTCAACATTTCCCTTCTTAAATATTCCCCTCCTTTATAATTTTCCATCACGTGAAAACATGCCATGTCTTGTGTTTTAAATATATCGATGCAATGGTGTTGCCATCTGCTGTCAGTTAATGGAACTATATGGGCGAATTACTGCCATCTGTTGTCAGTTATAGGAACTGATTGCAGATATTTAAACGGCGTACTGCGGACAACAGTTTGCTCCTTTGATCACATGCTGCAATGCAATGGTAAAACGAAAATAAAACGTATTTAGAGGGAATGTAGAAATAAGTATCTTTAACAGACATAAAACCTTACTATTACTCCTTGATTAAACAATATTTCAGTGGTAAAAAAAAAAAACTGGCGAGGCCTAGGATCGAACCGGCGCTCCTTGGAACCACAGTCAGTCGCCTTAACCACATGGCTACTCTCGCGCTCATATTTAGCAGCAGACGCAGCCATTCATTATATTCAAAAGCCGCTGTTTGAAGGAAGTAATCAATTTCATTATCCAAATAAATCAATGTTGCACATTCGTATACGTTCATACTGTTATTATATTTTATTGTCAGAACTTGGTTAATGTATGTTTTCAATTACATGGAAGCTTATTAAATAACTTACATTTTAATGGACTTCTCACCGCCATTTTGTCATGACCCCAGGCGGATTGTGCGCATGCGTGAGGGCCTAGAATTCTGCTATTTTCTATATTAATTTAAAAATATACCGTAATATATTTGTTTATTTTAGAGACACTCTGCAAATCTGCATGCCAAGAGCTTTCGTTAGAATGTCTTACGAAGCCAATCGGTTAAGTCGTTTTCACAATCTCGTGTGTACAAAAAACAGCTTAGTGTTTTAAATATATAGATTCTGTGAAAAGTTCTGGAATGAGGTTATTCAGTCGCAGCATCGTGAGGGAGTAGTGTGTGGTAAATATAACCCTAAAGGAAGCTCCACCATGACCGAATACTTTTTAGGGCAGGTATTAGTGTGTAAATATCTGGATGGCTTGAAGGAGGAAAGTGATGTGGTAAGGTTGCTACTTAGGCACTTTCCCTATAGGATCAAGGAGGCTGCTTGTATCCAGAATGTAAAGACAATATCACAAGTAGAAAATTTGTTAAGCACATTTGATGCACTAGGGAGAGGGGGTTATGATGACAATTTCAATCGGAACCAGGGTAATAATAATAATAGACCTAATGAAGCCAGGCATCAAGAAGTTCAAGGGAACGGTGGCGAAGGGGCCAACGCTCAAAATAGAAATAATAATAATCAGCTAAATCAGAACAGAGGAAATGGCTATGGTAATCAGTATCAAGGGAGGAACAATGATATCAGGGGAAATCAAGGGAGGAACAATGATTACAGGGGAAATCAAGGGAGAAACAATGATTTCAGGGGAAATCAAGGGAGAAACAATGATTTCAGGGGAAATCAAGGGAGAAATTATAATGACAATAATTACAACCAGAATAGGGGTCAAGGAAGAGGACAGCCTAGTGGTAGTAATATACAGCCAAACAATGACAACACAGCCCAGAACAACCAGACTAGTTCAGTAGTTAGTAGTACTACGGCCAGCTGTAGCGGTTCTTTAAACGCGAACCAGGCTGCGAAGTAAGGTCAGAATCTCAGTCTGTAGCATGCCCTGTCCATACAATTATACAGGAACCCTATGACCTAAATGTAAGAAATGAATTATTACATGAACTAAATGATGAAGGTATTATTCAGGAAGTGGTTAGTAAGAGCCCCTTAGTTAAATTTAACGTGTCCGAGGCTTACACAGATGTTTTAATTGATAGTGGTTGTATGAATAGTTGCATAAGTAGTGCATTTTATGATAAAATGAAAGGAACTGGAGTAAATTTTGAGGAGCTGCCAATTAAAAGCACTTTTGTTATCACAGCTGTTGGGAAGAGGTCTAAAGTAATTTCTAAGCAAGTTTTAGTAGACATTAAATTAATAATCATGTAGAGAAGCAGATTTGCCTTGTAATTCCAAATTTAGTATTCAGTGTTATCTTGGGTTCAGAGTGGCTAAGTAGAGTGTCTGGTAACTTATGTTATGATGTAGGGAGTTTGAAATTTAAATGGGGAGATTCTGAAGTAGAAGTAGCGTTCAATGACCATATTCAGAGGAGTAGTGTTGTAGGTGTGATTTGTACTTTAAATGAGATATCGCCAGCCGTAGAGCGGGGTTCTCCATGTTTTGTGGGCAGTGTGATTACGAACGGAAGTCTAGAGGACTCGTTACGTGAGGCTGCATTTCAGGGAGATATAGAGGATGAACAGTGTGTTCGGCTCTATGATGTGTTATGGTGTAATAGGAGAGTTTTTGAGGATCGCATTGGTATGACCAATTGCTATACACATTCATTGAACGTTATTGATAGGTCAGTATTCACAGGACATAGATATCCTGTACCTTTCGCTTATCAGAGTGCAGTTGAGGCACAAATTAATCAGATGCTTGAAGATGGGATTATTGAGCACTCGAACAGTCCATATGTTAATTCTTTGATCACGGTACCCAAGACCGACGGCACTGTTCGTATTTGTTTAGACGCTCGTTTGGTTAACAGTAGAATTAGTTCAGATCAGCTGAAATCTATGTCAATAGAGGAATTAATGCAAACATTTGAGGGGAAGAAGTATTTCACTTGTGTAGATTTGAGTTCCAGTTTTTGGCAGGTGCCACTTATGTACGAAGATAGACCATTTACAGCTTTTAGTCATAAATATAACCTTTATCAATTTTGTAGAACACCTTATGGGTTAAAGAGTAGTTCAGCAGCTTTAATTAGGGCTTTAAACATCGCATTAGGGGATGACACAGGAGAGTTTGTAACCATTTACATAGATGATATGGTAATTAGTTCACGCAGTTTTGAGGAGCATCTACATCATTTAAATATAGTTTTTCAGAAGTTAGATCAGGCAGGGTTCACTTTGAAGCTGTCTAAGTCGTCATTCTGTCAGTCAGAAGTGACATTTTTAGGTCATAGAGTGTCGAGTAGAGGTGTAACACCAGAAGAAAGTAGGGTTAATAAGATACTTAACGCAGAGGTGCCACAGAATGTTAAACAGTTAAAAACTTACCTGGGAATTTGCAACTTTTTCAGGAGGTTCGTTCTTAAATACTCAGGGTTGGTAGAACCATTCAGGGAATTGCTTAAAAGTGGGACTCGGTGGAGATGGGAGTCCAAGCATGAACAGGCTTTTAGAGCGCTGAAGGAAGGTTTTGAGAAAGCTGTAGTGCTGAAATATCCGTTAAAAGATAAGGAATATGTGGTTATGACAGCTGCTTCACATATAGGCATTGCTGGAGTATTATGTCAGAAGGATGATGAGGGTAATCTGTGCATTGTATCTTTAGCCTCGCGAGGACTGACTGCAGCAGAGAAAAGATACACGATTACTGAGTTAGAGCTTTTAGGTATTGTTTTCAGTTTAGGGAAATTTAGAATGTATTTAGTAGGGGGGAAATTTGAGATCCACACAGATCACCATGCATTACTGTATATGAGGACTTGTAAACTCAGTTCTAACAGAGTTAGTAGGTGGATTCTTGCTCTGCAGGAATACGAATTCACAGTAAAATATATTAAAGGTAAAGATAACATTCTTGCAGACATGCTATCGAGGGACACTAATTTATGTAGGGATTATCCTGTGGTTAAAGCAGAGGACGGTATTTTAATATGTGCATGTGTGGACAGTAGCAACAGGGCATCGTTACAGACACTGAGAAATATGCTAGTGGAGCAACGTGATGACGTTAAGTTAAAGGAGCCACTGGCTAGGTTGGATATAGGTGAAGAAGAGTATGTGAAAGTAGGACGGTTCACGTACAAGATGCAGGATGGGCTTCTTGCAAGGAAATGTAGGAATAATCGGTGGGCAATATGTGTTCCTGCCACTTTGCGGGAGGAGCTAATTTGGTTCATTCAAAGGGAGCCACTTGCAAGGTTGGAAGCAGGTGACGCAGAAACATTTATAGTTTCCAAACGTATTGGGAAAACAGCATATGTGCTGGAGAATAGTGAGGGAAACAGATTATACGGGACGTATAATATACATAGTCTACGAAAATATGTGTCATAAAGTGAGTGTGTTTAGCTGGCGAGCCAGCCTATCAAATGAGTAAGTGTGGTATCTGGTGCGTGGAAGATCTGGTCTTAAGGCAGGCGTATCGGAAGTCACACAGGGGGGTAGTATGTAAGTAAATGAGAGTTTTTAAGGTACAGGGAAATATGACGGGATTGTCGGATGCTGTTGAGCACTAAATTGTCTCGATGCACCAAGGCCATTTTGGCAGCGCTGATGGGTTCCCATTTATCTCCAAGAGATGGGGGAGCGCTTGTATAGGGCTTGTTAGCTTAAGGCGTCCACGAGATAAAAGATGGGCCATCAGAATGCGAGACAGTCCTTCATGAAACTCATACATATCAGCACACGTGATTTCTGTTTACGGCCTCGCCATGTAAGATTTGTAAGTGTGTAATTTAAGGTAATTTGTACAAAGGTATTATTTGTGTCAGGAGAAATGGTCTGTGTTGAGAACTAGTATTAAGTAGAATATGGTTAACGGGAACTTAACAAGACAGGGCGATTACGGCACAGAAATATTTGGTGTTATATGTAATGCACATTTACTGTTTTTTTTTTCAGAAGTCAATATTAATTTAATCTACTTTAAAGAGAGATTAAGTATTATGGTCACGAGGCGCTGCCACAATAGTGTGATCGTGTGCTCAGTGATAAGTGAGATTAAATTTCACCATAAGGAAGGGACCTCCAGTGAAATTAGGAAGTTCAATGATGATATAAATATATCAGAACACCTTCAATGCGTGTGATATGACATCATAAATACATTGTGCTCACACATTAATTATGTCTATTTCTCCAACATAGAGCAATTTGAGAGGCGGAAATATCCATGGAACACTATTCTATATGTAAAACATTGGACTGGTTGCAAAGTGCAATCCATAGTGACAACAAACTTGGACGCAAAGTGCGTGAAGAAAAATTATGAGTGTATATATCTGTAATTTAGGGTGATTTCATTTATGTAATATGTATTTTGGATGGGGTTTATTAACGTGTCTGGGATAATCGGATAATGGACCGTCGTCACGGTAAATCATCCGATGATCCGAGGCGAATATGTAACGTGTTTTTCGAGGGTTTTTTATGCAACTGGCATAAGTCAGTAGGAAGCCATTCTATATTTATTTACGCGGCAAATTGTTCAGCCAAGATAATTTTTCATGTTAATTTATTATTATTATTAATTTATTATAATTATTATTAAGATATTTTCGGAGCATTTTATAAAAATTATAAGCATACAGATAGGTTTTCTATGTCTTAGAAAACGCTAACAAGCAAATTATTACGAACGACGATATCATAGAAAATTATGCGATTACGGAATTTTACGGAGTTTTCGTCAGTTAGGGTATATTGAGAGACGTGACTCACTGGGAATTCTAATACAAGCTGATTCCTGTCGAGGAGCATGACGCAATCTTGGGTCGCATCGTCAAGAAGAGGCGAATTGTTGAAACGGAACCCTGTCGCCGAGTGTAATGACCCGGAGGAGGAGAAGATCGCGTGGTGGTTCAGCCAATCAGGGGAGACGACGTAAGCTAGTTGGGACTGAAGAGTGGGGAGCCGGCATGTGGATATATCGTTCGACGCGCCGTGAAACGCGGACAATCTGTGAAATACTTGACGAGTATGGATGCGCGTGCGAGTGGCTCCGATGTTCGGTGGAGTTAAGGACAATCTGTGTAGAACTTGCAGTGTACGGTCGCAAGTGCGTGACGCTCCGATGTTCAGTGGAGTTAGCGACGAACTTTTGTAAAACGTAACCAGTGCGGTTTTACGAGAGTTTGGGTCCGATGTACGGACCATAGAATTATCTAATCTACCAGAATATCATCAAATTTCGACGGAGATGACGACGTCCAGGAGACTGTGGGAAGCACACAGCATCATCAAGAACGAGGGAAATGCTTTGGCAATTTCCAGGGGTAAGCCATACCTGCCAACTTTTACGGTTTATCCGTAAAATTTACGGAAATTGCAGCATTTTACGGTTTTACGGATGAACGGTGTCATTTTACGATTTCGCGGAAAAAATTTGAAACGATAATTTACATTCGATAATACCGCCCACTTCCGTACAATCGATTGTTTGCGTGGGTCGAAGGCAAGTCCACGATAGTCGATAAGTCGTTCTTTGATATGATTCGTACTTATAACCGTGTGATGGTTGTGTCGTCATTTGTAATTGAATTTGAAGCCGGGATAACCGTTCTTCCATGTGAATCTTAGGTGTCGACAGGCTCTGCTTCGCATATTCTTTGTTCCGCTCCGTTCGCTCGTTGCGATTTAAACCATATTCTTTGACCACGTTAGTTGTTCATTGTTCACGAAGTTGGCGTTCCTTGAATGTTTTCGTCTTTTAAGGTTATGGCATATTTTAATGAAGCGGTCGAGTTTTTGTGCTATAACTTCGTGCTTCGCAGTTTCCTGTATTCCTTGGACTAATTACATTCGTTCCACGTGTGTGTGTGTTTTTTTTCTTTCTACCATGTGCATATTCTTTCTTCACGAGGTTGGCATCGTGGTTTAAGACTTTGTGTGTTTTGACATGTTTTAATGAAGTGTTGGCTGTCTTAAGTGTTTTATGTTATAATTTTATGTGGCGTTCAGTGATCCAGGTTCCTTTCGATGTTTTAGTAGATATCGAGAATGAACAAATCCAACAAGAAACAGTACTTCCAGACATTTAAAGAATCATACTCGGTTGATTTTCCGTGCATACTAAAATCAAAAAAGGGAGAAAAATTTGCCTTTTGCACGGTATGTGGGTGTGATATTAATATTGCACATGGTGGAAAAAACGATTTAAGTAATCATGTGAAGTGCGGTAAACACATTAGTTATGTTAAATCGAAGGAAGATAGCAAGAAAATCAACACCTTTTTTGCTAAGTCTGGAAACGTTGACAATGACGTAATTAGGGCCGAGTGTCTGTTTACTTCCTTTTTGGTGGAGCACAATGTGCCCTTAAGTGCGGCTGATCATGCTGGTGCTTTATTTAAGATGTTTCCCACATCAGAAGTTGCAAAGAAATATAGTTGTGGTCGCACGAAAACGACATGTATTGTAAATGGCAAAAAATGCATCATCTGAAGTTGTTAAGTGCCTTCAGAACGGACCGGATACAGATAAATCCCTTTTCTTTTCATCAGTGAGACACTACTTTTATACTGCCTGTGACTACATCATCAACAAGTTTCCACTCAATGATGACGTGTTAAAGAATTCTCAAGTTGCTAGGTTAGACAAAATTGAAGATGCACAGTTATCTTCCATTCGTTTTTTCTTGGAAAAGTTTCCTATCATGTTATGCAAGGAAGAGAATGAAACTACAGATGAGGTGGTGAATGAGCTTCAGAGGCAGTTCACAGCTCTTCAGGTAGATGACACTTTGGCTGCACATCAAGATGCTGCAAGTGATTCCAGTTGGACACAAATATCAAGAATTCGTGGAGCCGATGGACTTCTTAAGTATAACCGAATTTCTAGAGTATTGCTCTCTATTCTCACCATACCCCATAGCAATGCAGAATGTGAACGTTTTTTTTAGCCTTGTGAAGAAAAATAGAACACAGTTCAGGTCATCCATGTCCAATGAATCTCTGGAGTCTATTTCTATTTTGAAGACCAGGAGTTCTGGTCCCTGTTATGACAAAACATTTTCTCAAGACTGTTTGCAGGAAGCTAAAAAGGCCACAACCATGACTTAAAAGTCGAACTAGCATGTGATTTGCAGTGTGTATTATATTATTTCTTGCCTGTGTTACGTTAAACAAGTTTTATTGTTTAAAGCCTTTTTCAATTATCGTATATCAGCGTAATCTATCAAGGAAGTCCTGTTATGTCTGCTCCAAACCAATATTCACCACGCCTGCTGCTGATTAACATGGATTTCTTCTTGATTGTTATGTTCATCTACAAATTATGTAAGTAGATATGATTTCATTGAAGTATCCTGTTTAAAGCATGAGTTATTGTATTTTGTAGCCCAGAAGTATTATTATTTTCGTCAAGCCGGGATATGTCGAAAATCCTTAGATTTTTTTGTCGCGCGTGAGTTTTACTGATAGCCCTTTTCAAAAGTTGGCAGGTATGGGTAAGCGCTAATGACGCAGAAATACGCAATCTCTCATTTTTCTTCGTTTTATATTTCATAATTCAGTAACTTCATAGCTTGGAAATAAGAGTAAAATCAATTTATCAGACTCCGTTTTCACGTAATTTTCTATCGGTAATATTCAAATCACAACGCTCCAATTTAAATTTTAAACTTATTATTATTATTAATTTTGCTATACTTGTTTTATATAATAAATTCATTTCTTTTACAATGCAATCTTTGCTTTCAGTAGGTAGCATTAGATATAGACCAATTCCTTCTCCTGATACAATTGTTTGTTGGGTTAATGATCAAATCATACCACGATCTGAGTGAATAGAGTCTTGAATGTGTTCTGCCAGAGCTAGACGTTGTTAAATACAAATTTAGATTTCAACATTGCATTGAGGTCTTGGCGCCCATTAAAACAACATAGCTTAGGCAAAGGTAAACAGTTACATTTCTCTCCCAACAGTGTGGGCTAGCGAAACCATTACATTTGTCGCTACCAACATGGGGCACTAACTAATAAACGTTACAAAATGTTTGCTTAAAGGAAACAACTAATTTGTTCAGGGACGACAGACATTCTTTCACCACAACACCAACCAGATTGACCTTATGTGCCCAGCATTGAATGTAAAGAGAGTCTTCTGGCAAGAGGAGTGACAACCCAGTAAAACACGAGGTCATGTATTTGGCCGAGTCAGTTACTAAGGCCACAACTTGGTCATAGTTCACTTTCGTGTCGCGTAGTGCATCTGTAATCGTTCGAGCACATGTCCGTCCATTCACTGCCTCCAACGAAGTGACTGCCGTCACATACTGGTCCTGTGATGCGGAAGGCTCCACTGTAGACAGCAGAACAACAAAAATTGCCCTGCCCTGTTTCATCACACATGACAGCAACTTGTTTGTTATGTACGGCCATAACAACCTTTCCTTCCTCGATTTTGCCAAGAGAGGCAAATATTTCCTGCGAAGAACATTACTTCCTGGAAGGTCTCCACCGCCTACAACGTTCTTCTTCACCCATTCCTTGAAAGCTGGATGATCTGCCTTTTCCAAGGAAATGTTAATTGATACCATCATCTATATGGTCGAAGAGACAAAATCCAGTTTGGCAGCCTAATAAAGTCAGAAAAAATCAAATTTGTGCAATTAAATTATTAACAATTTATGCATCACAACCAACCACCACAGATACATAAAATAGTGAATGCATCCCTCCACAGAGGGGCTTGGCGGTGGGAAGGGCATCCGCGTGTGAAACAAGGGCCAAATCCACTTGTGCATCACAGTTCGCACCCGCGACCCCACAGGTGTGGAAAAAGCGGAAGGAAAAGAAGAATATCATACAGAATTAAAAATACTGTAATTATAACTTCCGCTTGCGATTTGAGTCAATTTTTAGAAGAAATAAGAAGGTATCATACTCCGCACCACGAATTTGCGTGTTCTAATTGCGTCCGTGCGAATGTGTGAACCGAAATGTTAACTGAAAACATGAAAAGTTAATGGAAAGTTTCATTCACAAAAGTTAAAGATATTTTGTTTATCAACATGCTCAAAAGTTAATGAACACACTATTTTGTTTATTAACAGTCAAAAATGTTCCTGATCATTGTTTATTAACAAAGTTGACGAAAACATCTTGGTGTGGAGGTACCTTAACAAACCACGGTTGTTACGTCACCCGCAACGAAATAAAAGTATTCACAAGAATATAACAATTGAATGTTGCATACCTTTGCTCCTTTTGAACAATCAGCTGCCTCGAACATTGTTGTCTGCTGCTTCCACGTGGTGGCGGCTAGAAATATGTTTTTTTACGGCATCAGAAGTTTCCCATGGTATTCTTTTATTGCAAAAGCTACAGAGCATTACTTCTCCAGACCTCTTCATTCCGTCCTGCGAGATCTGTTTTATTCGTTCATCTAAGCTCACTTTCGGTGGCATGGTGAACTATCCTGATAAATTTGCATGCGACCAAGACCTCGACAAATGGTCTAGAACTATCGACTTCTGGAAGTGTTCTTGCAACAATCGATTGACCGGCCTCTCGATTAGCATAGACCCAACTTGAATATTCCAATACATATACACAAAATTTCAAAAGTGTTAAATATGATGGTACATACGACTGATGTTACGCATCCTCGCCTTGAAAAGGTTGTAATAAAAGTCTGACAACGGTTTAATGCATTATTTCTCTAGTTGCGATAAATTTCGCGAGTAAACCTAAAAATTCGTATATGGAGCCAAAATGTCGCGAATAGATAGTGTTTCAAATTAAATTTAAATTCGTAACACATGTCCTATATGCTTTTCTCCCATCATATTTAACACTTTTGAAAATTTCGCGAGTCGCGAAATTTGAGAGTCCCTAATGATGATGTAGCTGCAATTGGAATACTTCAGCAAATGTTAAGTGATACAGTGTTGAAAAAAGGACTTGGCATAATTATATATCTGCAGCAACAGTCCAACAGATTCGTGATGTTGAAAGGACGGTTGTGTCGTACTGGATCTACAGCACAAGTATTACAAATTAAATTCAGGCATGTGTTTGAAAATAATAGTGGGTTTCAAACAATGTGTAAAATTTCAAGCGTGTTAGATGGCCATCAAGAAGGGGATATTGATGCAAGATCGAGTGACACACTGCTACTATAAATGTGCTATACTGACATCTTGTGACTGCGAGTGTTAATTTTTCCAGTCTATCAGGGTGTCTACTGAAAGGATGAAGTAAAAATTAGTTACTTTTTAGCTACCTTTCAGTTACCTTTTAGTTAATTTTAGTTACCTTTTAATTCAAGATACGTCTGCAATCGGCAAGCGTAGAAGCTCATCGCACGGTGAAGAAAAACAACAATGAACTGTGTTTAATGCAGTGAATAAAATTCACTTATGGTGTTATAAAAATTTAAAAGATAAAAATAAATTATGGGTATTTAATATCAAATGAGTTATTTCAGCTAATACGCCATCTTGTGTACAAGAAGTTATGATTACCAAGAAGTTGCTCTGATCTTGGCCGTTTGGGGAGATTTCCTTTGTCCCCGCGGTGGATCACTAAGAAATATATACGACGTTACGTGATCGTCACCCAGTTATATCTTTGCAATCGAGTACGGAGAAATATCGAGACGTTACACGATCGGTGCTGGTCTGAGCCGTTTGATGCGATTCATAGTTTTCACGATAGAACACGGAGAAAAATCGCGTTTTACATAATCGGTGTCACTTTTAGTCGTTCGACGAGATTTCTATTGTCCTCGAGGTCGGGCACAGAAATATATAGTATTATTACTTAATCGGAGCCGCTTGCTGTCCGTTTGACAAGAATCCAGTTGTACGCATCATTGAATGCGGAGGAATAGCGCGATGTATCGCACTCGCTACCGCTCTCGGTCGTTTTACGAGATCCACGTTGTCCTCGCGTTTGGCTACTGGGAACGCGATATTATGCAATCGGCACCACATCTGGCTGTTCAACGATTAACTGTCCTGGCAGAATGGCGGAGGCAAGCTCGAGGTTGGGCATGGTTAAAATTCAAGAGCAATTATGGACATGTGTGGTCGGTGCCGTAATTCCCGCTGTCCCTATGCTGTGGTTGGAAGTTCACGGTGGATCACGAGAAGAAATGAGTATCGTGATGCTACGTAGTCTGTTATTTCTAAGTAGGTTGATTCACTTCTCGCTCCCTGTACACTTTTAAGTATACAGTCATGGGAAAAGTGGCGAGTAGGTTTCGGTACGTTTTGTGATGGGTGCCCAGCCACCTTTGACAGGATTCCCGCGGTCCTCGTGGACACAAGTTCGCGACTGGGCACATGTTTGATGAGATTCCCACAGCCAAGTCATGCTGCCAGGCGGCCGTCTTGAGGATGTGATTCAGGAGGATGAACGTTCCAAGTAGGTATCGGATATTACGAATTGTTCAGAGAGGATTACACGAATAATACGACGAGGGCATATTTTCTTTCGAATTCAAATTATACAACTTTTTGAGATAACCAGTTAGATTATATATCCAATGGAACCAAAGTTCGAAGGAAAAATAAACATATAATGGAGTTTCGAATTAACCACACTGGATGTCGCAAATTTACGAGACGGATAGATTTTTAAAATATAGACTATGTATTTCGAAGCATTTTTGCAATTCATTTCAAAACTGTATCATTTCGCAAGATTGTGACAATAGATTATTTCGCATTATTTCTGGACTTCAATTTGCAAATATTCAAATTTAGAGATCAATATCAGAAATGGGAGGTTGCGTGAAACGGGCTTCATGGCAATCTGTGAGCCTAGCGGCACAGCGAATTTTCGTTACCTCCAACTATCTAGACTTAAAAATTAGCTACTTTTCGTTTCTTTCGTAACCCGTTTGTAAAATTAGCTACTTTTTAGTTACTTTCGTTACTTTTCGTTACCGGTAGAAACCCTGTCTATGTTTCGTGATAATCACTAGTCATTTGTGATGGACAACTTATGAGCCTCATCGAGTACAGTAATTCTTCAGCAATCGGCGAGGCATAGCATAATTTACAGTGGTGACTATTGCATTGTGATTATATGCACCTAAAAAATGAATATTTTGGCGATTTTGAGAACCGAAAAAATCCGAGCCCCAATTATACAGTAAATATTGCAGACCCCTATCTCTTTCATTTATAGTTGATAGATCGTGAACTTCCTTCTCGATGTTCCTATACCTTTTCTACCTTAGGACAATTCCCCCATATTTACTCATAAATTGTTCGACAATAAAACCTGATCTTGTGCATTCCACAATATTCTTCTTCTTGTTTCGAATAGGCCATCTATGGACCACGACGTTCAACTGTTACATTTGGAGTGGGCTTTGATGTTTGCCCAGTAGTTACGCATCCTCTGGCTGTGTTGTTCCCTCCTCTCCTGGGTCCAGAGGGCACCTGTTTTCTTTCTTGGCGGTTTGTCCTGGAACCTCAATTGCTGAAGCATCTTCTGAGAGATGTCCGGTCTTTTAAGACTCTTTCCGTCCCTCCAAGTTCTTGCAGATCTTGGCTCACTTCCCACAACCATGGTGACTTGGTCTTCCGCTTTTGCCAGTAACCGAGGAGCTGATTGGTCAACCTGGTAGGATGCATCCTGTAGATGTGTCCATAAAACAATATTATTATTATTAATTTTAGTGGCCACATTGGACTACTTTAGTCTTCCATATACACTTTTTTCTTTGAAGGTTGTATTGTTTGATTCTTCTTATCTGCCCAGTACTTCTTCATTCGTTCTGATCGCAGTGTTCTTAATTCGTCTGAAATCTCTACAGGCCGTCTGTGCATGATTTCTGCTGAAAATTTGTGATTCTTAAGAAGGGTGGTAATTTTATTCTTGTTCTCTGCATCTGTAATTTCAAATCCAACTGTTTTGAGATCCTCTTGAATTTCTTTGATCCAATGCCGTCCAGTCTTCTTTCCCAGATTTCTCATCACTAGTTGTCGTAAAATCCTGTATTCTGTTAATCGTAGGATGTGAAAGAAATAAGAGGGTCAATCTCTCGATAGACTGTTTCATTGGAGAGGATTCTCCAGACTCCTTCAACCTGGTACTTTTCATTTATGCAGGTTCTGATAATTTTTCTTTCCGTTTTGAGGAGCTGATCAGTTCTTCTTTCAGTTTTAATTTGGAACAAGGTTTCACAAGCATAAGTGGCTTCAGGCAAAGTTACAGTTTTGTAGTGTTGGATCTTCGTGCCTATTGATAAGCATTTTTTGTTATAAGTTGACCAGGTTACAAATTGTGCTATTTTCATTTTGTTGGTTCTATTTATCCATGTTGTTTTTTCGTTTAAGTTATGCATACTGATTTCTCCAAGGTATTTAAATTGTAGAACTATGTTAATTTTTTGGTCATTTATGATGACTTCCTTTATTGGGAAAATTTGCCATTTTTTGGTCCATATTGACAATTGTAAATTATGTTTATTCAAATTTTACAGATTCCGCCAATCAATACATTAAGGTTGCGTTATAAAACGCTAGGTGTGGTACACGTTTCGAACCTTTAGTCTCGGTCCTTTAACAACCGACATCATATCTTGTCAACAGCATTACATTAAAGACACTGAGCATTAACATGATAATATGCATACACACTAAATTATTCACAAGCACACATTATAAATCCTTTATGAAATACATTAAAAAGTTAAAAAGAAAACTCTGCAGAACTATTGACTCCTTCACATGTCACTGCATTCTTAAGTGACGCTAATGCTCTTGATTAACATCATGTCGTCTCCATTGGATGTTTCCTATTTTCTTCCAAAAGTAAGCGGTGAAGTCTTACATGTTGCCATGTATAGGGAGCGAAAAATGGATAAACTAGTCCCAATTGAGCGGCCTAGAAATAACGGAAAAAAATTGAAATTAATTAGTGTAGTTTAGAAATATCAAAACCTATTAAAATTTTAATATTTACTTACTCAAAAAGATTTTTTAAATTTTATTTTATAGTTTCATCCAGACAGCAAAAATAGTCCTCTGTTGAGCAAGAAATAAATAATTGTAAGCTTGCATTAAATGGAGAGAAAATGAGAGAATGTGATAGCCAAAAATAGCCACTACATGAAAGTGACAACTCCTACCTCGTGTGCGAACATGCACATGCCCGCTTGAGCCAACTGCAGCAATTGAGGTGCTTGTTCAAAGCGAGGCAAGGTCGTGTGTGGCAAGTGGGGGCGGGCGTGATAAAACTGAGGGGGGAGGAGATGAATGAGTAAAGGAATCCAGGAGGGGGTTTGTGAAAATGATGTATTCTCTATGTTTTTTTTTTAAAGTTTGCTGTTAGTGATTTAATTCGTCAATGTTTCATACAAAATATTGGTGTCAAAATTCATTTCATTTAGGTTGTGTGACAGATTATTCCTTAGGGCTTGGTCTATTTCAATCTGCTCTAAGATGTTGAGCATAACTTCTTTGCTGCAGTAGTGTAGGATTTCCAAATCTTCATCAATTTTCGAATAACTATGGTCTAACTCCTTCATGTGATTGCCGATGACTCCTTTATGTCAAGAGGTTTCATTGGCATGATCTCAGTTTTCTCAAAAGATGTTTGCAATCCTATTTTTAATGCAATTTTCTGGCGACTGGTGATCTGAGCACTAACTTCTTCCATGTCAAGCTAAATCATCTGCAAACCCTAGGCAGTTTGTTCTTATTGAGGGTTTCGCTCCAATTTTGATTTTAGGTGGGGTTTCTTTTTGCCAAATTTTCACGATGTAATCGAGAGCCACATTGAAAAGGAGTGGGGATAATCCGTCACCTTGTCTAAGGCCTGTTTTTATTGGAAAAGCACTTGACATTTCTCCCCTGAACTTGTCCTTTGAAATTGTGTTGATTATAGTTAGTTCAATAATTTTTGTTAATTTAGGACGAAGGCCATATGATCTGAGAATTTTTAAAAGGGTAGGTCTGGGTATACTATCATAAGCCTTTTTGAAATCTATAAATTTGTTTATTTCTGTATTTGTAATATTCCATTGTTAGTTTCAGGCTGAGAATTTGGTCTGGGCAACTTCTGTATGGGCGAAATCCTGCTTGGTATTCTCCAAGTTCATCATTATCATTATAATTTCCCCTCATCCAGCTCCTGCCGGGTCGGGGTATTTATGGCACTTCTCCACTTTCCTCTTTCCTTCCACGATCCTGTCCCAGTCCAGATTTCTTTTTCTTACGCTGTTCTTCACTGAATCAATCCACCTTGTTCTAGGTCTTCCTCTTGCTCTCTTACCCTTGCACTTCGCCTCCAGCATCTGTCTTGGTATTCTATTTTCCTCCATCCTCTTTACATGTCCAAACCACCTTAGTTTATTCTTCTCAATTCTCTCATTTAGTTTTCCCATCCCAACTTCCTTCCTAACATTTTCATTCCTCAATCTGTCTTTGCTTGTCTTTCCTATCATACTTCTTAGGAATTTCATTTCACTGACTTGGATTCTACTCTCTTGCCTGCTTGTCAGTCCAAGTCTCAGCTGCATATGGGAATAGTACACTTTATACATTACCTCCTTGCTTTTCCTTGGTACTTCCTTATCCCAAACAAGTAATCTTATACTTTCATAGAATGCATTGCTCTGCTGTACTCTCCTGCCAATCTCCATGTCCAACCTACCAGTTTGCATCAATTCACTTCCTAGGTATTTGAACGTGTCCACAATTTCCAAACTCTGACTTCCAATTTTCACAGTGCCCTTTCCTTGTCTTTCCCCTCTTGTCATCACCATGGTCTTGCTTTTCTCTATACTGATTTTCAGGCCGTACTTCTGAATATTTTCGTTCAGTGCATCTAGTTGTTTTTGCACTTCTTTGGTGTTCCTTCCCCAGACCACAATATCATCTGCAAATAACAGTAACTTCATTTCTTTATGTCCATATGCTTCCTTTGTTTCCTTTACAATTGAGGCGATGGGTGCAATAACAACTTAAGTCTGAAAACACTGTTTTGAGAAAATCACTCCTGAAGATTTGACACACTGTAAATGTCTGAGTTTTTCATTTATGGACACGCTGATTTATACACACCATTTAAAGATAGTCCTTAACAATATATCAATGTCACTGTGAATTTAAACTTGACCAGTTCTTAAATATTTTAATTTAAATATGGATTGACTTAAGTCGTTATTGCAGAGACTGACAATCAGCATCTTAAATTACCATTTATGGATAGTAGATTCATTCAAATTAATTTAACTCGAAAAAATAGCTACCGTGTACTGCACAATAAGTATATTTTTATAATAAAATTATAATATATATATACAGTATATATAAAATTAACACCAAAAACATAATTTTGAAACTATTCTTTTAATAAGGCACTTTTGAAAGTGTCACTGCAATTATTTTACCTAAAAAAGAAATAAATAGGTGTCCAAACAGCCATTTTTTATAATCCTGTGTAATTAGTACATTTAAATGCAAACGGATATGCAGATAAGGCTTAGAATGGTTACATTCATGCATGAACTCTGGTTCTGTTTACCCAATTTCAATCAGAAAATAATGATTAAATGAATAGATATACGCCGGCATTGCCTTGATAGGATAGACTAAGTGAAGTAAAACTGTATTTAAATAATAATAATAATAAAACAGGAGTTTATGGACATTCAATGGTTTCCTCAGCCTCACTGATTTCACTTTACAGTTCACTTTCTTCCACAACAGTCTCTTTCTCTAATATGTGCTACGTGCATCTGCATTCTCCGGTGTTTTTCTTTGGGGAAAAATGAGTTTCAGTTTCTTTTGCAACAATTTTCAGTGTAATAAAATACTTTCTTGGAAACCTTCTTGCCACTAGAACTCACATAGCTATCACCACGATTCCTCTTCGCTTTGTTCTGCACGCGTTTCCAAGAGTCTCGCTAAAGTAATCTCTTCTTTCCTTTATTCTGCATTTCCAAATCCGATCCTTCATTTAACTTCTCATGTTTACTATCATCTGGCTGATCACACATCTTTACAGAATAACAATAACAAAACCACACACAACAGTCACAAGACAACACTCACTGATTCCCGCGCGTGTGCGATACCGGCGTTCGAAGCGCCTAAGTCGGCCCTGCTGTCCGCCGGAAGAACGACTTGCTACACAGCTGTATATAATGCAAGCTCCTGCCATCTAGAGTTGACATAACGAAATAATATTTGGAGGATAGATGAAGAACACATTGGGGATTACAAAACTGCATTCGCCGGAAAAACGACTTAAGTGGTTATTGCACCCAGCGCCTCAATTTCATCCATCACCATTATGAACAAGAGAGGTGACAGCACACTCCCCTGTCTTAGTCCAGTCTTGTTCCTAAACCAATCTGTCTTTCCAACTGGGGCCAGTACCCTACTAACACAGTTGTTGTACATTGCTTGCACCATTTCCAACTTTCTCTTCCCAGTCTCTTCTTAACCATGGTTTCCCAAACCTTCTCTCTGGGGACACTATCATATGCCTTTTCTAGATCTATGAAAGTCATGATCAAATCCTCTCCATATTCCCAGTTCTTTTCCATCACCTGCCTCAAGCTAAAGATTGGGTCCACTGTGGATCTTCCACTCCTGAAGCCATACTGTTCCTATTGCAACTCTCCTTCCACCTTTCTTCTCATTCTTCTTTCTCCAAGTTGTAGTTCCAGAATGTTTCTTATCCTATTGTAAATTATGCAGGAATTTTTTTTGTAAGTGCAGTCCAGAAGGGTTATTCCTCTGTAATTGTGTGGATTATACATTACAATATACATTATAAACAAATATAATAAATAGATAGATGTTCCTATATTCCTTCTTTGACTATACTTTGTAATTCAGTAATCGTCCTTCATTATAGATCAATTATCCAGTTCACATCACCCAATAAATACTCTTTCAAGTAGACACAAATTCTATAGCTTTCCATATTGTTTCAATACCCTCTTGCAGCAGACCGGGTTCGATTCCTGGTTAAGGCACGTGAGATTTTCAAAGTGAAATGCCATGTCCTGTGGTTCGGATTCCACATATAAGGAGGTCCCATGGCTCATGATTGCGAGATTATCATTGCTATTTCATTCTCAACTGACCCACATCTCAATATTAATGTAGCCTCCTCCTCTCTCCCACCTTACCTTCTGCTCGGCAAAACTCCTTTGAGGGCCTGCCAACCCGAAAGGAAGACTTACCAACTGCGACCCCAAGACAGCCTTTACGGGACTTGGTGGCTTTCGCTCAGTGGTCGGTGCTCTCAGATGTACAAGAGAGGAAGCACGTCGATTTGCCCACAGGCTTGAATATGTGGGAAGACTTACCTGTTGAGGGTCATTCCACTGCAGCTGGTTTGAAGTCAGGGATGGGACTTTAAGGCCAAATAAGGTAGTAATCTCGAAGTATATATGGGGTGTGTATTATAAAAATAAATGACAAGCACTTAAAAATTATCACAAAAGAATGAGGTGGGTCCGACAGGACGGTGACTAAGCGTCACTGCCACATGGTACGAAACCACCTAAACGGTTATGGACCACCCAGAAGCTGGGACCAACAAGAGCCCCCAGGTTACATCAGTCTTAATAATGGAAAACGAATTACACATCACAGTGATATCCCCAAGCAATGACATACACAAGTTTAGGCCTTGGTGACACGTGCACGCGGAAGCCAAGAACAAACACAAACTATTTACACAGCAAGGGAAGAAATTAATTTAGCGTGACACTACAAGGTATCGCACAGAACAGAATTACATAACAAATTTGCAATGCAACCACGAGGTTGCACAATACAAAGGACAAATTACAAGTTACACACGGGAGGAAAATTTGTACAACTAACACACGCACGAACATATCAGGAGTAAACATAAAAGGAAATGACCAGAAATACAATGAAATGACTACATTACTAATGACAGGCTCCAGAAAAACGGAGCGGATGACATTACTCAACTGCCATGGACGCCGACGCGAACAAGACTCCCTTAAAATGGCGGAAGATAACGGAACCCTATAGGTACGGTTGCACAATAGGACGCCACCCCCAAAATTTTGAGATTTCAACTAATCCCATAAGTGAAGCAGAAGTACATAGTTGTAAAAATACCAAAATGAAACGCACAAGGCGTGTAAAAGGAGGAAACCCAAGGCAATGTGTCGCGGAAACTACGAACATCACGTGAACCAAGAAAATGAGAATGTAAGATGACTAAAACAAAACACAGGGACCCCTTCAAACTTAAATGACACAAATGCATGGCTGCACTAGAGGTATTCAAGGAAGCGTGATAACGCAGGAATTATTAATAATTTGGATCAAAACCGAACAGACGCCACGAGGTTACGCAACAAGAAAAAGCCGCGCAAAAAAGAGGAAAGTTTCCCCACTACAAACCAAGCCTCCAAAGAGGAAAATTGGTTAACAATTTAGATACAAAACAGTGGGGGACGTCTCAATCCCCTTTCCGAGCGAAACCAAACGGCTACGCATCAACCACGAGGGAAACTACGACACAAACAAAGCACGAGAAATTCGAAAACACAAGCCAAAAATATGACACTTCCTTGAATGCCCCGAAATACAACAACATATTAAACAAAATATTTAAACTAAAACTAAAGCCATCCCATGAGGAGGCTGATACCTGTATTATAAGCCCGGGGTATCCGAACCCCCGGGGATGTTTCATGTATGATAGTCAAGCCAGCAGAGAGCATCTCCCACGCCGAACGTTCAACATATATCAAACGGCATAATTTTGAATAGATCAATCGTAGCAACACACGCACACTAAAATCCCGTCTTCTTGGACATTGTCCGTAAGGCATTTCCGTATTCGCATCATGCAGGTTGGACACACTTGTTGGCCACTTGGCGCTCTTCTCCTGTCATCTCGCAGCGGACGACACACATCGCGGTGGCAGGATCGATACAGGCAATGATGATATTTTTGAGTGCGTATTATAACACGTTTTTCTTTTGAGGTTATGGAACGCTAAATTATTGAAACAGTGCACGTAAGGTCTGAAGTTATGCCCCGCGTCTTTAGACTGCGAGAGCGATATGATATTTCTGGAAGGTTCATTTACAAGTTGTTCATAGTCCTGATTTTCAACTGGAGGGATATGCCACAATGTTTTCTTCTAGAGTTCAGGTGAGTAAAGGAAATTTTGAAGCACAGCCTCAACTGGAAGTACGGTGATGGGTAAACTTTCGTAGGAATTGAATATTTTAGGTTAGGGGTTTATTTTCATGTCAGTTTAATGTGGCGTGCACACGTCACAATTAATTTATTATCCTATTAGGGCTGTATTCAGAGACATCACTTCAACTTAACTTCCTCCTAACTTAGTCAAGTAAAAAGCTAGGCCACTTGAAGTGAAGTTTCGAATTTGTATTCAGAGACAAAACTTAACTTCCACTCGACTAAGATTTCAGTTAAAAGCTAGTGACCTTGGTGTCCTGACGTCACTGTTGTGACATAATACTTCGAGCTGCTCTGTCACATGGCATTCATTGTTGTTTGCTTGTAAGATAGTGTTCTGTATCGCTTGTTGCTGGTTGGAAGTAGCGTCCGTAGGATAAATAGACAGAAATGGAAGAAAGTAAGAAAAGGCTGTATTTTATCGCCAACGAAAACGTGTATGTAAAAGAACTTGCTTTTAAATATAGGGACGTCGTGCGTTGTGAAGAATAAGAAATTGGACTATTGAGTTCTCAACACAGGTAAGGTAATTACACCTTGTAATGCTCCAATTTGATTTTATTTTCAGTTTAGTCTACTGACTTATTCCTTTGGATTTTGATTTTCCTTTCTTGGAATTAATTGATTATACTTATCTGACTACGTTGTCACTTCCCGATTTTATTTAATAACCTTCTTCGTGTTTATTAATTTATTTGTTCTGTTCGTGATTCCTCGCTTGTTTTTTAAAATTTATTTCATATTATGTACTTCTTCTTGATCTAGACTTAATTTTCATTTTTCATTTAAGGTTAACTATTTTCTTTTATGTAATGTTGTCTTTTATGAAATTATATGATTCCCTAAATTTACTTCTTTGTTCTTTCTAATTTGCAGATTCTGTATATGATTGTCTCTTTAATTTTCTTGGGTAAGGTGGGACAGTTATTTAATCAGTTTTGGCATTTGCCATCCATTCTGTAATGTCTTCTGCAGTGACACTGTCACAACTGAACAGTGGACTCGGCCGATAGTAGGGAGTCCACTTTATTCATGTATGTATGGTTTCGTCGAATTGGGCTATTGCTTAATGCAAAATTTGGCAGCACAGCATGAAATTTATTTGGTAACCCTGGGTCCAGCAATGAGGAAGATGACATCAATGGACCTCCTCCACCAGAAGGTGTTACCATGATACAAACTTTGAGGGATGCAGGTTGAGGACAGAAGGGTCAATAAGACAGGAAATGCCTCCAGCATATGGTAGACACGTGAATGATTATTGGGCACCTAGAACTAGAGGATAGTTCTTTCCTTTTATTATACCATAATTTAACATATGTCCAATCATATTTGCAACTTCATAAAAGTGTGTTCAGCCAACAGCAGACGTCACGAGTTCTGCTACATCAGGATCAGTACAACGGACTGTTAGCTGCATTGTAACTCCTTCTGCCAACGCCAACCTGGATCGTACCAGCACATCGTGACCACCTCGGAACATTCCTGAAAGATAATCGAGACTTGCAATATAAAATCAAGGACATGTCATCAAACAACAATCAGGACAAGGAGTTACTGTAAGCTAGCTGCTCACTGGCAAAATGAAAATGCTGCTTATACTGTGGGAATTCATTTTAACCTGATCATTAAGACTTAATGTTGTAAATGGTTAATATTGTGGAAAAACAAATACAATATTTTATTGCATTTCTTACCAATAGCTGCTGCCTCATGTATAAACATAAACAATTGGCATAGCAATGCCTAATCAATTGGATCGCCAATCTTTGGAGGGAGACTGCGTCCTAAGAAAAATAAGTGATAACCGCTCAAAGGGGAGCTATTTCCTGAAAGTCATTTTTGTAACAATATGTCACAAAGTGATTGCTCTTCACCACACCTTTTCTGGAATGAACCCATGAACCCGAACCACGTTGTGCCTCGACATATCTCCCATGTCTGAATGCCTTATTCTGTTTCTGCTTAAAAGAGAATAGTCTCAAAAGGAGATCGGCTCTCTGTATCAACAAGTCCCAATTTTATTTGAAACAGCATGAACTATTTCAAGACACTATGATGGTACCTATATGCCTGGTGGCTTTGAGTACATTTGGTTGTGTTGTTTCCCGCACTTCTCGCCAAACGTTTTAAGAAGGAATTTTGATGATGAAATGACTGTCATTACTCCAACCCGGGAGTGGTAACTTGGATATTTGTAACGTCAATAGCAACATGGGGTGTCCCCCAGACCCCCATCAGTTTTCCATTTTCTGTGTCACTGGAATGAACACTAAGTTATATTTTCATAAAAATACCATAAAGAAAGTTTTAACAGACAATAAGTATAGGCCTACAATATAATGTAAGGTATGTCATTGGTACATCAGCAAGCAGATATAAATCACTGATGCAACATTAATTCAGTTTGCCATCGTATGAATTTAAATTGCAATTCCGTTTCATTTCAAGTCTCATTCAGATTCACTAGTCGTGTGTTCACCAACATCAATGCAAGGTTCACAAACATTTTTCATGTGCTTTATACACACATACCGCGGACAATTAGAGCATCTCTACTTGCTACTGGGACCTAGCTCTGCTTGCGAACCATCATTTAGTTCAATTTTCACTCGCTTGGCTGCTTTATGGCGGATATGCTTAGGTAGTTCAGGTAGTGGGAATAATACTCACCCCTAAAACAACGCACAGCAATGCAAAATGATGTACCGTACAAAAAAATGTTTCGCAAACGGTAACGTGGGGATCCACGAGCACCCCCAGTCACCTTAACAAGCCGTTTACTTCTTCCAAGACAAATAACACTTGAGACACTTTCAGCAACTGGTAAAGCGAACATGTGAATGAAGGTAGACAAAGCGTTAGCAGTTCAGCCAACCAAACATCAACGCAGTAGTTCGAGAACTGACCCTGGGGGGTCTGGCAGCACCCCGCCTTGCCATTTCCGGGTTAAGCAATTATCTTCCTTATCTTAAAACTGTGCAATTAGCCCTAGTTGTTAATATTTAAATACTTGCCACTTGACGTCACGTGAGTACCAACTTAAAGACGAATGTGAACTGTGACTTGTGGGCAGTTAAGATGGTAATTACTTCCTTTGTGTGAAGCGATGCTATCTCAGCGTGGGTAGCTGGTTTGGAAGACTTGACTTATTCCTGTATTCAAAAGTACATGATGTCTGTGCGCCTCCCGGGGGAATGACTATTTTCCTTTCTCGGTCCCCCGAGGAACTATTCTTGCATATGAAATTCTACAATATTCAATAATTTGTGAGTCGGCTCTTATGAACAGCTTTATATAGCATGTTCATTTCTAATCATTTTCTCGTTAATAGGGTGCTGCACCAACTTTCCTTTTAATACGATTAATTGTGTGCGTGAATATAGTTTTTAGTGGTATTTGAAACAGTAGGCATAATAATTCAGTACGAATTTGATATTATATTTTATGTATAAACCTTGTTTGAGCGGCATAAGAGTACCCGAGTCATTCGATTTTGTGGCGAATCAGGTTCAAAGGTTACTGTTACGAGTTCAACATGGCACCTTCAAGTGCTGTACACAACGTGTTCAAACTGCAGCTGTAAGGCTTGAATCACCAATAAGATACTTCATCATCATCATCATCTTGTACAGTTTCCAGCCCCAGGCTGGGTCTGTTTGGAACATAAGCCACGCCACTTATTTCTTTCTTCCCACCATCTCTCCGCTGTCACTCTGGTCCAGTCCTCGCCTCTCTTCTTGACACATTCCTCCACTCCTTTCAGCCATCGATCTCTTGGTCTTCCCCTTGGGAATCTTCTTCTCATCCATTCTCTTTAAGTGTCCATACCACCTCAGTCTTGATGTCTCAATCCTAACTTGCAAGGGCTCCTCTTTCACCATTTCCCTGACCTTTTCATTCCTCACCCTGTCTCTTCTTGTTACTCCGATCCTACTTCGCAGGAACTTCATTTCACCTGCCTGTATTCTGCTTATGTCTCTTTTCTTCATTGTCCACGTTTCTGAAGCATAGGTCAGATAAGATACTTCAAAGGTAATAAAAGGTGAGAAGTTGAGTAAAAGGTGCAAACAAATGATTTTAAACGTATATAATACGTTGTGGGATGACAATCCAGAGTGGACAGTAGAAGAGCTGGTGAAGTAGACTGCATACTTGACTGGCGTTTCGACATACAGTGTTTACTGGGCACGCGCTGAATTCAAAGCTCATGGCGAATGTACCGTATATACCCAAATGTAAGACAAGGTTTTTTCCCACTTTTTGTGTTATAAAAATTTGGGGTAGTCTTATATTCAAGGTATTAGCAAATGAAATGAAAATCCACAGCCTGCTTCCAGTCTCCGACCGGGTCAGGAATGGAATGAATGAAGCCCCCAACTAGCGGCGAGGATATGAACTGTGCCGGCTGCAGAGGCCTGACGCACTCCTCTGGGGCAATGATTAAATGAATGACAGATGAAATGAAATGATAGTGGAAGAGTGTTGCTGGAATGAAATTTTGACAGGGAAAACCGGAGTACCCGGAGAAAAACCTGTCTGCCTCCGTTTTGTCCAGCACAGATCTCACATGGAGTGCCCGGGATTTGAACCACGGACCCAGCGGTGAGAGGCCGACGGTATTAGCAAATAATAATAACAATTTTTTTTTTAAAGTAGTATGTGGTGTTGGCATCTTGTAACTCACAACAAATCAATGCGTAAATGAAGATAAAAATATGCTGACCAAGGAAAGGAGCGGAACCCTTGATAATGCCGGACGCAGTTTCCGGTGAAACGTCGGGAGATATCCTGTCTGGACATGGCCTACAAGCCCGAAAAACTTGTACTTAATTATGGTTTTTTATGTTTAATTACCATGCATATACGAATAGCATACATTTTGAGGTTAGGATTTATGCATACACGTCATTTTAAGCGGATAAATTATATGTTCGAAAGCATAAGGAAATATGTTTTAAAACAATCTTTACAAGAACAACCAGTCAGTTTTACGAGCAGTAATTGAGTGATCAACTTATCTTAATTTAATAACGTCTCCCATTCTTGAACAAAGAAATTATAGAGTATATCTTGTAAAAGCGGGCAGAGGGATTTACGATAACACGAGAGGTTATAAAAATGAAAGCACGACCTTGAGGGCATATATTGTGCAAGTTATGAGTTAGCGAAATCTGTAAGAGGCAGTTGATAACTAGGCCTCGTCTTATATTCAGGGTCGTCTTACATTCGGGTATATACGGTAAGTCTCCAGCGAGAACTCGACCGGCGTCACAAGGAAAGAGGGTTCGTGAGACGCAGTTTTCGGAATTTGTTTTGTGTGAAATTCGTAGGAAAGTACATGCTTTTTTTCTCAAGAATGAAATTCCAACTGTGAAGAAAGTGACATGTGCAGTGAATAGTGATGAGGATTTTCCTAGTTTCAGTGAGAGTACTGTTCGTAGGTTAATGAAGGACTTACGGTTTCTTTTCAAGCGACGGAAAAGCTTCAGCCTTGCTGGAACGCGATGATTTAATTCAGTGGCGTCACAAGTAGCTAAACGTCCATACGAGAGTACCGTGAATAAGGACGCACTTTATTATCTAGATGAAACCTGGTGCAATGCCGGACATACAGTATCGAAGGTATACTACAGTTGAGAGTAAACGTTAAGCTTTCATTAGGGGTGTCAGTACTGGGCCCAAAAATCCTACTGGGAAAGGGTGTCGTGCTATCGTAGTTCATTGTGGAAATGAAAAAGGTTTCGTTGACAGTGCGGGACTTGTATTTCAAGCCAAGAAATCGAGTGGTGATTATCACCAGGAAATGGACGGTCCCAGGTTCGAAGCCTGGTTTCGGGAGCTATTGCCAAAACTTGAACCAAATAGTGTGATTGTTATGGACAATGCCAGTTATCAATCTGTGAAACTTGAAAAAATTCCCACATCATCATCCAAGAAAAGTGACAAGCAAAAATTTCTGAAAGAAAAGGACAGTTGGATAAAGGTAGAGCTGATGGGTGTCATTCGAAGTATCAAACATAAGTATGAAGGATATCATATCGACAGCATTGCTCAGAAGGCTGGAAATACTGTACCACTTCCCTTACCACCATATCACTGCAAATTGAATCCAATAGAATTAGCATGGAGCCAAGTAAAAGGCTACGTTGCTCATAACAACAGCACTTGTAAACTTGAAACTGTCGAAAAACTACTGCAGGAGGGAATTGCTGAAGTTACACCGGAGAAGTGGGGAAAACTGTGTCCGCCACGTCAAGGGAGAAGAAAAGAAACTTTGGGATCTGGACTTTATTGTGGACAAAATGGAAGACAAATTTGTGATTAACGTTAATGGTGATAGTGACAGTAGTGAATCATCTGACGGCGGTCTCAGTGGAATAGAAGCAATGGAGGAGATTAGCAGCAATATCTGTAGGTTATATACACATGTTAACATTTAATCTTATTTATAGGAAGGAGTGTGTTTACTTCTCAGTAGCCTATGTCAGCTTAACCGAAAATATATAGCCTACTCGCAATGTTTTGTAGTGACATTTTGATGATGGCTAATACGCCTATACACCTGACAGTATCATTTTCGTATGCGCGGTATAATTATTATTTTGTTTTATAATTACCCTCCACTTCAAGTTATCATTCTGACTCAAGAATGCGGGTCGTAACCCTTCAACGAAGCAGCCTGTTTCTCTCCGTCTACTTTCGATCTTTCCCAAGATAAGATGCTGACGGATGACACAAGCAATTAGTTGGTTAATAGGGTTCAAGGACACACGCATACCTGCCAACTTTCAAAAATAGAAATCCAGAAGATCCCAAAGGCCAAAAAATTGAATGCGTACATGCGTCGCAAGATCTTAAAAATAGCGAGAAAGGATTACAGGGAAAGGTATAACGAACTCTTGGTGATGTGAGATAATCTAATTCGTCGTGCCAGTTTCCAAAAATATTGCAATTACATGAAGAACACAAAATAATTGGAAACAGTTCACACACTACGCAAACATGAGCTTTTCTTCACTTTGATCTGGCAAGTCATAGAATACTGGCTATATTCCATCACAGGTAGGAGAGAGATAGAGATGAGAATGCGAATCTTTCACCTTTCCGTGATAGCATAATACAGGGAAATTCTGAAGAATATGCCTCCCTGAAAGACTGACGATTTTGTTTCTTACTTAAATTCATCACGAAAACACTAAATCGCACAAAAATTCGTCGCACAATTGCACGAATACCAGTACTACAGTAAACGGCGCTTAAAACCAAGCTTTCCTGCTAACAAACAGTCGAAGCACAAAGTGTAATATAAATGCAGCGACAATCTGTAAGATGTGATTATCGATAGACAGTTCACTTTACTTTCAGCGTAATGTCAAACGCATGGAATTAATGACAAAAGCGTGGCGATAATCTGCGAGACGGGATTATCGATACACTTATCGGTCTATTTTCAGTCGAATTTCAAACACTCGCATCTCAGAATAGCAGCTATTATCAAAAATCAAAACTGAAATGAGATTGGATGCAAAGAACGGAAACAAGCTAGGGAGTTGAAAATCTGGAAGAAAACTATGTTAATCGGGACAACCGGAAAACTTGGCAGGTATGCACATGCCATTTCGTCTTCGTATATTACTCATCGTTTATATGTCATACGTCGCCTATCATAAATAATCCCTATAAATATTATAATTGTGAAAGTCTGTCCGTCTGTCTGTGTGTTAGTTTGTTACCTCTTGACACTAAAACGGCTGGACGGATTTGGATGAAATTTGAAATGGAGACAGCTTATACCCTAGGATAACATATAGGGTGCCTTTCATCCGGAAATAAATCATTGTTCCCGTGAAACGGCCAACATAACTGAAAAGTCACCAAAAATACTCAACCGGGAGAAAATATCGAAGTTGTCGCATAAAGACCAGACAAAGCTTATTTTACGCCCCTTGATGCAAGAAACAATACTCGGTATGTCCCTATGGGACACCGAAAACCACATTTTAAGGCCCTAAAACCAACAGTTTCAAAGATATTCCCAGAAAACGATCTTTTCTCTGGTTGATGAACTAATCGCAAGTCCGTTCCCATGGCAACACTACCTCAAGGTATGACATCCGATTTTCTATATATCCCTGTAGGAGGCAATGCCAATCCATTTATTATACTATCTTTTTCAAGATATATATAAACACAATAATAACAGGGTAGCGTGCTTGCCTTTCATCCGGAGGCCCCGGGTTCGATTACCGGCTCCGTCAAAGATTTTAGACACTGATGTGAGGGCTGCAACGGGGTGCACTCAGCTTCGTGAGGACAATTGAGTACCAGTAGGTGTCTGATAGTGAGGCAGCGCCCCGGACACGAAGAACAAGATTAACGGCCGAGGGGACACGGTGCACTGACCACGCATCACCAAAATATCTGCAGGCCAAATGGCTGGGAAGCGGTCGCATGATAGGCCTAGGCCCTTCGTAACAAATTAGGGAAAGCGCCTTCTAATACCACCTTTAATTTTTAAACACTACAGTAGCGGCTACTAAATAAAGGTAGCAATATAACTACGTTCAATTTCATAAACACTAGGCTCTCAAATCCCGTGTAGTTAACTACAAATATCAGTTTGGTCGTTATTTCAGTAGCAACGAAGCTCTGTGGCGGCTATTGCCGTTTCCGTAACACTTAAGGCATCCTGCCGTCACATACCTCAATGTGCACTTACAAAATTGTGAACCAGTCTATTTTACTGAAAAGAATTTCTACGAGCGAGTATCCACTCTGGAAAAAACCATACTCACTACCTTTTCCAAAATTTACACAAGACATGATTTTTAAAGCACTCTTCTGTATGTTGAGGTATGGAGATATACCACTTGGGAAGATGCAAAAAAATGTTGGCAAATCTGAGTTCAAGGAACTGCTGTTTAGAATAGGCCTTGTGTTAAATCTGCAGAAGCTTTCGGTAAAGGTTATGCGGCCCATGTTCTTAACAAGGAGGGTGAGTGGTTATAGTGTCGGACTACCAACCCCAAGATTGCAGGTTCGTTCCTGGCCATGGTAAGTGATTTTTGAAAGGCGACAAATATCACGACTCTCATGTCATACGTTGTTGGCATGTTAAAGAACCCATTTGAATTCAGTAGGCCGTGTTCAATGGCAAAATTAATCTCGGGATTTTACGCCAACACAAAGTTCCTCCATTCCCTACTTGAAAGCGCTGTAGTGTCAAGGAGTTTAGACATCTAACCTCCTTGACTTTCATAGCGTTCAAAGGAACGACAAAATTCGACATGCAAGCTACCCTCTGGGTGTCAATTAACAAAGCTTGCACCAGGCACCCGAGGCCATACGATATAAAAAAAAAATCCTTTGACAATGCATCTACACCATGTGCGAGGGTGACGAATTTCAAAGATCTCTAAAAACACAATTATCAGGAAATTGGAGAAAAAAAAAATAATAATGTTATTGGTTTTACGTCCCTTTTAACTACACTGGCTTTTAGAGACGCCGGGGTGCCAGAATTTTGCCCCTAAGGGGATCTTTAACGTGCCAGTAAATGTACTGACACGGCTCCCTCGCATTTGCGCACCCTCAAATGCCAGCTGACTGCGCCAGGTTTTGAACCTGCAACCTTGGGCTCAGCAAGCGAGAACGTTACCCCTGAGCCACGCAGCCAGACAGAAGAAAAAAATAAAGTGGGAGCGAAGATCCAAGGAGAAATAATTTCATCTTTGAGATTTGCTGATGACATAGTCATCTTGGCCGATACGCCAGAGGATTTGAACGAGGTTTTGAATGGTATGGACTCCGTCTTGAGAAAAGAATTCATGATGAAAATCAATAAACGTAAAACAAAATTATTGGAATGCTGCCGAAATAAATATGAAACATCTATGGACATCAAAATGGCAGGTGTAACGCTACGGGAAGTAGGAGACTTCTGTTACTTAGAAAGCAAAATATCCTGTGATGGACGAAGCAGAGAGTATATAAACAGCAGGTTGGCTCAGGCAAGGAAAGCATTTCTACAGAAAAGGAATCTGTTGACATCGAATATACATTTAGGTATTGGGAAGTCATTTTTGAAAGCTTTTGTCTGGAGCGTGACACTATAAGGAAGTGAAACATGGACTAATGGTACAGCAGAAAAGAGGAGAATTGAAGCGTTTGAAATGTGGTGTTACAGGAGAATGATGAAGATCAGATGGGTAAATAGGGTAACAAATGAAGAGGTATTAAGACGAGTGGGAGAGAAGAGATGATTCTGGCGACTGCTAATGAAGAGAAGAGATAGTTTGGTAGGACACATATTGACGTCCGAAACGGGGGAGGAGCTTACGGTCAGCTGTTTGCAATATGGCGGCGATATAGTGACGTGAAGTAATTGGGTGTGCGTATGTTATGGCTTCTAATATATGATGGCAAAATACTACACATTTCCTTTCATTGATAGAAATATTTTTATAATCAATTTAAATGCAGTGCCTAATTACTAGAATACCAGTTAAAAATATTACCCACATGTAGATAGTTAATTTACTGTCTGCTGTTACATATATGAAGCCTGTACTTGGGAGCCTAGCGGTATCGATGTTTTTATTGATTTCACAATATATATATCTCACATAACACAAAGGACGACTCCCTGATAATAAATTGAATCAAGCAACCCTGAATTTGCATGAATGTTTTGGGTTCAAAGAAGCGTTGCTTGGGATGCTCAAATCATACTTCAATATTGCAAATATTGACCTACATACTTGCTGTTCAAAGGCAAGAATATAAATTCTCTGGCAAATTAAAGCTAGGAACAGCATTTTTCTTAAGTTTTCTAACCATTCGGCTATTGTCAATTGGAAGAACCCCTAAAATAAGTTTACGAAGAGTGGATTACATTCTATGTACGGCACAGAAGTAATAGGCTATAAGTTTATCAGTATTTTTGATGTAGCTAAATCCATGTGAATACAAATTAGAGACAATAACTATCAATAATCAACAGTACCGGTGGAAAGAAGTCGTCTTCACAAAAATGCAGACTGCACACTGTCATGTAACATGTAACACGTTTTCCAATTGACAGCGCCGAAGCCCATCTTTCTCTCTGAACTTTTTGTACAGGAAAGTAGTGAAGATATTTCGTAGCCGTTTTATACGATTTGCAACCGTATACAGAGCAGTACCTCCTCGAATTTGACAAATTTCTTTCTGTTTCCATCACAACGTCAATGCTTCACCATCTAAATAAATCTCACCAGTCACAATGTTACAGCTTCAACATTCTGCCGCGTGGCTGCGCCATCCAACTTTTCTGACGTCGATTAAGACACCCAGGAATAGCAAGCTTAGTTGTGGATGGGAGGGTCGTGGACAAGAACTGTAGAGGTAGACCAGGGTTAAACAGATTGACTCGGATGTAGGGTGTGGTAGCTATGTAGAGATGAAACGATTAGCTCATAAGAGGGAGGCATGGAGGGCTGCATCAAACCAGTCAAAAAACTGAATACTCAAACAGCAACAATCAGGAATTTTAATTACATAGAGTCACATTACATAGAAAAGGGTTGTTGGAGAATTTCAATCCCTGGGATGTAACACTGGAAGAGACTGCATAATGTACATCAGTGGCCAAGGTGAGAGATATTTTACTATAGGTCTATTAATAGCGACATGTGGACATTCAAATCATCAGTAAGTGTGGCAAAATTACACCCAGAATAGCTTAAGGAAAAATACTTTTAATTACTCATATTCCGATAGATTTGCCATTCCAGTGTGCAAGAGTGTAGTTCCCTCTTCAAACAATATCCGCAATTTCTATTAACAAAGCGCAATGCCTCACACTTAAAAGCAGCAGGTGTACATTTAGACAAAACCATTTTTCCCCATGGGCAACTGTATGTGGCGTGCTCTCGTTGTCCCAGAAGAAGATGGCAAAACCAAAAACGTAATTTTAAAATGTGTTCACATAATGTAACATTGTACACTGCAGACTTTCGCAACTCTATAAAATTCCCACTTTGCTGCTCATATACTGTATGTATCAGAATTTTCAGAATTAGAATGGACCCACCTGTGTGGGTAATTTGGTAATTTCTGTAATAGAATGGACCAATTATCAGCAATAATCCATCGTCACCATTGTCTTGATCGCGAGCGAAGCCGCGGGTACCTGCTAATGTTATAATATTTTTAATAATCGCACAATAACGTAAAACTACACGCATTCATTTTTTAAAATTATCACAGAGCCTCTGTTTCGACTGGATGATCCAACTCGATAGGAAAACATATTTGGTTCAGTGAATATACCGTGGATAAATTCGTAATTGAAGTGAATCAAAGGTTCAAACGCAATAAAGTCGTTTGTGGTTAAGGTAGTTTCAAATACTCGATCAGATGCGCGCAATGCTGGAAACACAATACGGGACAGAGAGAGAAGATGCGTGGAGGGCTATTTTCCTGACTTTTGGTATAGCGGCAATCTTCTCACATGACTTGACTGCATGGAGAGCATCCAACAAACACGGAAAGATCGGAAACTTAACTGTAGATAGTGGGCCTCGCTTTCTGCATACAGCGATCTCTATCAATCAGGGCGGTCATTCTACTAGGTTACTTAGTTATTGAGGTTTTAAGAGCCGGAACAGCGAGCCCTGCCCCTTCATCCTAGTAACTACCGTACTAGATGGAAAGTATCCATATCAAAATGTGCCACTGTTCCCTGAACCAGTCTTAACCAGGTGGTCTTCTTGGTTTCATTCTGTAGTGTACCTGTCAGAGTACTTGAAAGATATTGTGCAATTTATGAATGAAGTAGTAGGGTCTGATAACTCGGGTGTTGATTTTCTCAACAATGTTTTAAATGATGAAATACTTGAGATTCAAAGAATATGACACAGACATCACTGAACTCATCCCTTCATTAGAAGGCCAATCTTATCCAACTGTTCACCTTCTAGATGGACATCTACAGAGAATTCAGCAAGCTCTTAAATTTTCTGTTTCTGGAAATTACGGTATCAACATTAAGGAGCTGTTGGACAATAGTGGAAATGTGTCATAAAGAGTAAAAATACATTCAGTTTTAGTGAACGCTGGATCCCATGCTCTTAAAAAATAAATCAGCTTGAGATCCTTTGACCTTGGGAACAAGATTTACAAATATGTATGTTTGATCCAGTAGAAATAGTGCCAATGAACATCAATGAGGACCTTGCAAAGAAAATTAAGAAGTTGCCATTCTGTGGAACACTGGGAAAAAGTGAGGTGATGAGAGGATACAATGAACTGCAAACTTTAATCAAGAAGCAGATGCATGACAGGACCAAGACAGACATTGTTGGAGTTTTGCAAAGAATGACATTTGTATTTCCAAAGTTCTCAGAATCTAACTGTGAACTTTTTTTTCAGCTTACACTAACACGTTAAGTGATATGCGTCACCGTTTGTCACAAGAGAATTTGGATCAATTCACTGTAGTATTTTTTGAAGGATGACTGAAATGTGTCGTTATGTACAGTATTTTAATATATAATGCATGTTATCCATGATATTTAAAAAATCCCACCTAAAGTTTATCATTTTTAAAGTACCAAAAAGTGCACTTGAAACCTCTGAATTTGCCACTTTAAAATACCGCTTTCTTCACTCTCTGCCAATGATCAAACTCTCCTTTCTACAATCCCTGAGTACACTTTGCCCAGGACACTTATCAAAGAAATGCCTCTATAATTGTTGTAATCTTTCCTGTTACCTTGCTTATGAATTGATTTTGTCCAACAGAGGGTACCTTTCCTAAATCCCATACCAATTCGAATATTCTACGCAACAATTTCAGCCCTGCTATCCCACTATATTTCACCACTTCTGGCCTAATTTCATCTACCCGTGCCGCTTTGTGACATAGCTTATTTACCGCCCTCTCTTTGTTTGCTTGTTTATTGTACGGATTGTATTTCATCTTTTCCTTGCTCATAAATGTTATTTTCATTGTAGTTTATGAGGCGATCGGAAATCTGCACAAACCCTTCGGCCCCTGACCCGGCTCCCCCCTTCGCTGCCGCCCCCCTCCGCCCCTTCGATACCTACCTGGAGCAAGTCCTGTGACCCGTGGTCACCTGCAGACCCGGCACGAACCCCGTGGTCACCTTGTGTGATGACCACAAGTGAGGGAAGAAGAAATAAATAAAATTATGAACATTGACATTTGGTGGACCCAGTCCCAATTCCCTTGATATCCGAAAAGTGTACGTCAACAATTGACTTTTAAATTGAGTGCATTGTTAAAGAAATGCTATTTTTATAATGTACACATCTGTACCTGCTACCCCCACGAATTGCCTTTAAACCTGTTGAACTGAATGGACCTATCAGAGCTATTCCTTACAACATGAATTTCAATACCAACTAAAATTATGTATTCACCAATGTATGTGTGTGATTCAAATGGAACAGACTTGATAATTAATCAGTTATAAACCAATATAGTACAATATATTTCCGTCAATCAATACCAAACAAACTGACGGAAATATATTGTACTATATTGGTTTATAATCTCTTGTCAAAGTCTAAACTCTAAAGTAGAAGGAATAATTCAGTTGGTAGCATGTTGTGACAATGTGCTGTTTAATGTTTCGGCTCGTCTCTACTGATAGACAAGAGCAGCACTAAGTGTGCAGTGCGCATGCGCGCAATTAACTTGTGACCAAACAAAGCTATCGTTCGCTTGGGAACGCCACGATTCGCAGCCGAGAAGATGTAGAATGCAGATGTGTTTGAGAGGGCATTGGTGCCTTGGCCAATGCCAGGCCTGGAGGTGATGAGATGGGACTATTTCAAGGTAAAGAGAGGAAACTTACTGAACTGTTTTCACGTTGGACACAATATATCAATCGGACACATCTAATATATTAAAATAGTTTTCCGGCGGTCCCATGTCATAGATTTATGGCATGTTAAAGAACCTTCCACTAATTGCACCTGTGTGAACCTAAATTGGATAGGTTAAGGATGCAAACAACGCTCTTAGGTTTCTACGTTCGTTGCCAAGAGCCGACTGCAGTGGCGTCTAGTCGTTGACGGTGGCGCTTGGCGGCAAAAGTAGGAACTATTTGAAAAATTCCAAGTTGCAGTACTTAAATTAAAAAAACAGATAACACACACTATTACAGTCATCACAATTAATACCGGTTATCAGACAGATTCTACACACACCCAAAGTACACGGGGCTACATGACCGCGTTGTCGCAGCCCCTAAACTTAAGAACCAACCAACCGAAATAGTTTTGAAGAAATTTCACCCTTTACTAAAACTGAAATATCTCGGGAAGTATTTGCGCTACGACAACGTGTGTTATCTTAAAATGCAATGCCCGTCAGGCATTATCGATTGAACCCCACCTTACTTGATTATATCATCCGTGTATTAAAATAATTGCGAAAATTCATTTATTCAAGGTCGCACAGATGATTCAGCAGACAGTGATGAGTGACTGCTGACATAGAATGATGTTGTAGGCAGGTTTAATAAGAATATCTGCCAAGAATACTTCATGTTCTTGTGATACTGTGAATATTTAACCCTTTCCTTGTTGCATTTCCAGGTTTGATATCCCCAGAAACCACCTTATTATTTTAGAATATGAAGTACTGTGGACATGGGTATAAACTCTTGCACATAACAATGGAACTATATAATACAGTACGTTTAAATAAAATGACATTTTACACGTCTTGCAATGACCACAGTAAATAACACTCACCTGCAGTCCTTGGTTTGAAGTCTGCCCTCATATAATCTGGTCACAATTTTAAAACTATATGATCTGGCCACATAAACAATTATGAAACTAAGTTTTAAAAAAATTTCAGTGATGGAATTTGCACCATCTGAACACATATTTACATTGTTTTCCGTTTTATATCCCGAGGTCCCTGGTTCAGAACCAGTTCAGTATCTTTTTATTTCTCCCTGGATTAGTCACATTGGCCCATACTACAAAAATTGTCAAATCCTAATTTAAATATGCTAATATATGCATCTCAGTAGCCTGCTCCATGGAGTCCTTAGTTCCCAATGTCTACTCCCATCACCAGTAAAATCATCTGGCGGAGTAAAAGGCAGGGAAGGTTGAATGCTTGGTTGTAGGCTACCGTCACCACGGGCATTTTACAGTACGCTAGTTTACTATATCCTCATCAATACCAGTGTCACTATCATTTAACTGATCAATTACATCTAAATCACACAGAAGATCACTTCCACACGAGCTTTCGGAATCACTAACATCGCTTCTATTGAATTCTGTTACGACATTGACATATGAGAGACCAGCCATGTTGCCTCGCAACAGCTAGGAGAAGGGTCAAGAAACAAACATTTATTGTCGCCACTAAAACTAACACTATGCCTTTTGAATGCTGTCCTATGCCTGCCTGACATATAACCTATAGTTCACAATTAGTTTTAATTCCACACCAATACGAAAGGTGGCAGGGGAATGACAGAGCATACACGGGTGCTTTAGCAGGGAGCTGTGACCTTCAAATCCGGGCGCATTTGGGCGCTTTGAGAGGGAAAGGGTTAATCTTTTTCTTGCATTGAGAGTTTCTAGTAAACATAATGTACATATGTTTTGTAAAAATGCTTGTCATCATAGCAAGTATTATGCAGTATTGTACCTCCACAAGAAATACCGTAAATACAGTCAATTTGCAACATTACATTCATATTGTTTTACTTTTCAACAACCTTCTATGGAAGAAGGGCATAATTGAAAAAATCTTAAGGCTCTGGTCTTGCAAGTTATTGAAACATTGCCCATAAAACTCACTGTAATCATATGAGGAAGTGTATCTCTAAGACATGCATGAATATTGTTACATTCCAGTAACAGATAAAAGGTATAGGTAGTTTTTGTTGATTATCTCAAAACTATGATTTAGAGTTACGCCCTTCATCCACCCAACCCTTCAATTGATAACACTTGGACTTATTCAAGAATGAAGCAACTTACCTGCAAGATATAAGGTGTGTGAAGATTTGCCCTCTGGCACCTTGTCACTGCGTTCTGCTGGCTGTAGTCCCAGGAAAGTCACAATGTTACGAACTGCCTCCTCCAGAGAGGACATGGACGTGAGTGAGTAGGTATCTTCAAGTTCGCAGTATGTGGAAGCTGCTTCCTCCCAGGCTGAACCAAAATTAGCCTTGCTCACTTTCTGAATTTGGTCTGCTAGAGTAACCTCCACATCCTCCAGCTGTCAAGAAAGAAATAAGGATTTCAGAGAGATTACATCGCACCCCCGGTGGAAGACTGCCACAAGTCAAAAAGGACACTTTTTCAGGAGAAGCATTTCAAGATTTTGAGCTAATAGGAAAAGTATAAATATTTGCATAACTAAAGTGAAAGTAACATATTACTAGGGACTGGAAAAATTAGCATCTATTTGTTTCAAAATTAGCATCTGTTTATGAAGTGCAGTTATAGTCCTGAAACAAAAGCATCGTCAGTAGTTCAGCATTGCTTTCTTTCAAATTGCACCCTGTAACCACTGTGTTGTAATGGGACAACACACGCTCGCTATCTACATTGTTCGTTGGGGTCCACAACAATTCAAAACAGTATTTAGCAAATATGCTGAACTCGGTCTGAACTGCAGTTAATGCAAGCATGATATCACATTTTTCACTTTCTTTCATCTGGGTTTGAATTGCACATTTCAGAGAACAGTAACGAGACCAGATTTCGTTTTGTGAGAGCATTCCAAACAATTTCTCAAGCTCAGCTAATTTATCAACGTTATTCAAAATTATATTTTTTGGATACAGAGCTTGAGAAATTGACACAAAATGCTTATGGTTGGGGTCATTAGCTTTCAATGTGGCTAGCTTGCACTTTGAAGAATGAGCAGCTTTGACAAATGTGTCCCTACATGCAGCCTGCTCTAGAGGAGTGAGCGTAATCAAAGCACTTTTAGTTGCTGCAGAAAAATTCCCTGCACAAATTAAGGTAAGACTGGTGTCGAGGTTATGCAGTTTGGGGTAAAGGAGATGAGAGGTAGGATACAGAGACCCTTCAAGTTCAGTAAGGAGGTCAACCAATCCAGCTGCATGATCTGTGACAAAAAAACATGTGGGAGTGAAGTCTATTCACTTCTCGGTCAGGTACTTAATACCACAGTTGTTGATGTCTTTCATGTCAGACATCTTGAAAAATTTAACAACATCTGTAAAGTAAGCACTTAAATAGAAGACAGCCTGAAACCAGTTATTCCATCGGGTTATGACAGGTGCAGGAAAACACTTTGCTTCCTTTGGAGCCCCATACTTTGATTTTAAGAAATGTAAATTATTATATTTTTGCTTTCTTGTGTTCAAAAATGCAGACTTGACCATCGCAACCACATGATTTAAATCTGTCATCACTGCGACCCAACAATTGCCAACCAAGCTGATCTTATGTGCCCAGCACTGGACATGCATTAAATGATCCCCTATGACCACTCATAATGTTTCATAACATTGGGTCATGTATGGGGCACTGTCACTAACAAACACATTAACCACATCATATTGTACACTATAACTCCGCAGAGCTTCTAAAACCGCACGAGAGCAGTTTGTAGTATTTCCTGCATCAAGGTAGTTTACAGAAACAACGTGGAGCTCTCTTTTCGATCCGGCTGGGACTTGGAATATGATAATAACACAATGGCCCATCCTATCTGTAGTTTCATCACAGAGTATGTTGATGTTCTTCCCCATCAGAGCCTCTGCTGTTCTTTTCTGGTGGTAAGATGCAACTTCTAGAAAAGAAGAAAGACCTCAAATTATAACAAATTAATTTAAAATTACTGGATGAATTGGGTACGGGTAAGATAGTTCGATACGGAAATCGCGCTCAAATTCGGTCTCCTTCAATTCTAAGTGCGGTTTCGATGTCGTAATATCTAAACTGTACCCGATCAATGAAGTCTAACTAACCTGGTTAAATATAATTCACGTAGAGTTTTCACACATGGCAGCTCTTCATTTGAAAACTCAGTAATCCAGGCTCTTAGCTCTTTGTTTTCGAGCTTTTCCAGAGGTATATTTACTTTGGCAAATACTTCAACTGTGCGTTTCGAGAAGTTATCTCTGGAAATTTTTCGTCATTTACAATTATCCAACTGTGTAAGCACAGAAGTTTGCATTCCTTGAGACGTACTAGCAGCAAGGGTTGAACTTTTGTTATCGAGTCACTTACCCACGTGTTTTTCCGACTTAACATGTTTCTCAATGCTATCCTTTTTTTTTCCCACGCAACTCGGCAATTACAATATTACAAAACACTGTCACTGAATCTGTGGCATATAAACCATCCTTTGCATACTGCTGAGCCCTTTCGCGCGCAGTTATCGTCGTGCGTCCCATAACCTAAACAATCGCTTGATTTTCTTCTCTCCACTATTCACACGCACCTTACACGAAAACAGTTTCAACTTTGAACGAAGAGTATGAACAACAGGAAAACAACGCTGCGTCTATTTCTTTATTTCCGTGGCACTCGATTTACTTTTCGAGAATAATCGATACAATCTATTCCCATTGCAAATATCGATTAAAGTCAACAAGCAGCGATCGATCGACTACTTTTCTACATATATCGATCAGAGTGGTCGAAAGATTTGTGTGTCATATTTGCAGTATTTCTCATGATTTCGCCGAAATATGTGGTTTTTGCCAGCAAAATAACACATTTTTGCAGAATTCGCATAAAATTCGCATATTTGTACTAATTTCGCATTTTGAATTTAGGTACTACAGCGCTTCAGAACACCTTAAAACTATTTTTAAAAAAATGGTTTTAACACTTATTACAAAAATTCGCATTTATTGCAAATGCGAATTTTTCCGGTCCCTACGTATTACTAACTTCTAACATTGTCTAGTACAGTACAATAGCATACAAAGTTATTTCATGGATTATAATTATGTGTTTTAATAAAAAATATTAACAATTTTGAGTTATGGCAGTTTTCTATTCAGTGCCGTAGAATTGCTATTTATAGGATCTGAGTTGTGGCAGTTTACAGGACACTGACTTGATCATAGGCATTTATAAGTACCACATAATTCAAAATTCATGTTTTTTGACTTGTGGCAGTCTTCCACCTGGGGTGCGACATGCAGATAAATGAAGTCAAAAAGAAATGAAAACAATTCATCCACTGTGACGTAAGATTGTAACCTGCCTTTTTTTGTTTTGGTTTCTTCCATTCTTACAACTAGGCTAAGAAAGTTCATGCAATCACATATTTTTATAAATGCAAATTGTAAATTTCTTGGTCTGATGGTGGGAATTGAATCCACCTCTTAACAGTTTAGCTCACAAGCCAGAATGTATCCTTTTCCAGCCCTCAAAAGTAAATTTCTTGGCCGAGCTAGAAATCAAACTCGAGATCTTTGAGACGGGATCGCAATATGAAGGGATTGAATGTAATTTTCAGTCGGTCAACATGAACAAATCCCTAATTTAATTGGAATAATTTGATTACATCTGAAAAGATTTACATGACTATTATGTAGAGAGAAAAATAACACATATTCTATTATGAAGAGAGAAAAAAAGACCATACATTTGATTATTTTATTTTCATCTTCTCGCGGATGGGTCACTTAGGACCGCGCGGAAGCAACGTATGTTGAGCCTTTCTCCTTGCCCAATAGCTCTTCACATGCATGGATTGTTGTAGTTTCTGTTCCTCCGACCATGCACGTCGTGTTGGTTTCTTCTGATCTTCCTCAAATCCCCTTGTGTGAACAATATTCCTGATTACATTTCTATTTACCATCTCCACTAGGTCCCTCTCCACCTGTTTGTACCACTTTGGTCTTGTACGTTTGTTCTGCAGAAATTTTATTTTATTATTTACATAGAATAAATAATTTAATCACATGTACGACTTTTTCAGGTGCAATCATATTATTCAAATTCAATTGGGAATATATTCGTAATGACCGACTGAAAAATATTAATCAATTTTATTGTTAATAAGGCAACATTGAAAAATGAATTCAATGAATTTGAATTTATTGTTGCTCTTGTACAGGCCACTGAGGCTACAAAGCCTCTTTATGATATTTGTTAGTCTTTGCCCTGTACAGGGCCTTCTCTCTGAGTCTTCTTTCTTTCAAGAGTTTTTGTTACCTTGTCTCTCCTGGCACTTCTGTTCACTTTCCTATCTTGTTTGTTGTCATGTTTCTGATGTCGAGTGATTAGCATCTTCCAGTTTTCTTTTTTAATCTTTTATCAGGTGTCACCTGTCATCCTATTATTAAGCAGCCAGGGCCTTACAACATCAATAAAATCTGGAAGGAAAGGTGGAGAGATTTTTCTTCACCTCACCAAATCCACATAGATGATCCTTCCCAGCATATCCCAAGAACTGATCTACCAACAGCTACGTTGTGCCAACTAAATCGTGCTCGAACTGGTCATGGAAGGTGCAAAGCAATGCTACACAAATGGGGATGGCTAGAATCATCATTATGATTATTATGTACATATTTGTATATATATGTGTAGATAATTTGTACCATACGAAAAATAAATAACCTTTTTCTTTGAACCCGAGCACTTATTCGCTAGGCTTTATAAAATTTTCCTTTACTTTACCCCATACATTTTCAACCATATCTTCACTTTCACTTTCCTTATTGAGGACTTCAAAACGATTCCTTAGCTGTATTCTGAACTGGTACTTATGTTGTTCATTCTGTAATTTCGGCACATCATATCTTCTATGCTTGAGTTCAGATTCTTGCTTGTTGGCTTTGACCTAATTCGGTTCTGTACTAGTACAAGGTAGTGATCGGTTGCTACATCTGCGCCTCGCTTATTTCTCATGTCGATTATTGATCTTCTCCATTTCCATGACTTGACCATGTGATCAATCTGATTCTCTGTCACCTCATCTGGGGACATCCATGTTATTTTGTGACAATTCTTGAGTGGAAATATGGTTCATCCTATCAACGAATCTCTCTCTGCACAGGAGTCAGAGGTCCATTATCATTTTCTTTCTCCCAACTGTGCTTTCCCATAATGTGTTCTACTCCTTCATTGTCAGCATCCAATTTCGCTTTTAGGTCCGATTACTATATCGCTTTTCTTAATCCCCTCATTTAGTGAAAAATAGAAGTTGTCCTTTCCTTGGTCTGCTAATGTTTCAGTTGCCGCGTAACATTGACTATTGTTCAGGCCCCAGGATCCATAGGACCCTTGGGACCTAAGAACCATATACCTAAAGGGAGAGAAATAGCCATATACCCCTGGACCTGCAGACGGCTACACGTATCTGGACATCATCTATCAACATAACCCCAAACTAATAAATACATCTACGATCTATCCCACATCATACACGTTTTTCACCCCATGAAACATCCCTTAGGCTAAAGTAGAAGCCTCAACATACAATTCTATAAACACTAAGCGGGCACAGCAAGTACAGCTGTTAGGCAATGCTGACGACACATCCATAACAATTACACCAGGAACTGGCTGCAAAGCAACAACATTGGGCAACGCACAGTCAGCATTCCGAAAAGCTACATAAAGGATAGCACCTGAGGAGCGCCTCCCATTCGTGACGACCCCCGTTCTTGACGACCATTTGTGCAACGAGGCTCCGTCCAGACGCATCGCATCTCCGGTAAGTGGCTCTCAGAAATCATACACACAGTGTACTCCTACCTCTCACCACACCTCAATTACTTGTAACAGTTGTAAACTACATTTTACATCAAACCCTAAAATAAGGTACTTACATTATCCCTTTGGGGAACACCAGTAAACAATTAACACCACTTTGATTCTAGTGTTATCCTTTGTTTACCCTCACCTGTTTTATCGCCAACTTCCCCGTTCCTCAATTGTACTTGACCCGATATTACATTATTTCACATATTGCTGTGTAAGCTAATAGCTCCTAGTCTGGCGCTACAACTATCTCTCTCATTCGCACCTCAGTTGTCTCGTTGCATCAGCAGTAAGTAGACAGTGTGTGCCTCGCGGAGTCAGCCCGCGGACAGTGTTTCATTTACAAAGTGCATTCGCTCCATTACACCCCCGCTACGTTTCAATCACTAAGTGCTCTACTACGACGCCCCCAACGTCATTCTCTTCTTAAAATCACAGTCTCAACAACACCTCACACTGCCCCTAAATTAGAGGCAACCCTCCAGACATCTACACATCCCGTTCTCACCTCTACAGCAAGGGTGCAGAACACTATGCTGACTTTTCTAATATTGGTGTAAAATCTTGCCAGCCTGATTCTTCTTGAAATGATTTTCCATTCAATAATGCTTTTCTTTGCAGTCTTACTTAACAGCATTCCTAAAACTTCTAGATGGTATTTCCCCTCTTTCTTTCCTGAGTATAGAAAGGTAAAACCCTATGGTATTTGGTGTTCTCTAAAGTCCAACAGACCTCACTCAATTCCAAAATAGCATGTTGGTAGTTTTTCATTTCTGCACATACTTGTTTCAATCTTCCTCTTTGTCGTAGTGTTCTTACGATCCATCATCTAATTTTCATGACCATCTTCATGCCAAAAATCATTATCTTTTTATCTTGCCGGTTTCTCTTCATTACAGTTTAAGTAGTAATGCTAGTTAGTTAGTTATTGTTGTTTTAAGGGGCGGAACTACGAGGTCATCTGCCCCTTAAGTAGTAATGGTTTCCAGGGAATGCGAGTTATTGAAACACAGTCTTCACAGCACAGTGGAGGGACTGCCTCTGTGTACACCCTCTGGTTACTTCACGATTTGAGTTTGCTACTACTCCCTGAGGCGGATAATAGTAGGAATATTTGGTTATGGTAAAAGAAATTACCAATTATTACTCACCATGTATTCATCATCGTAGCCTTCATCAGAATCTGGCTGACCCGTTGCAGGATCACAATCCTTAACTACAAATTTCAAGGTAGCACTGAATGTACCTGGAAAAAAAAAACCTAGTAAATTAGTAAATTATTTTGAAATTTATGCACAATCAGTTGATAAATAAAAATTAAAATTCCAGAAGACATACCGACAGTTGACAGTAATTCATCAGGGAACTTAAGCACTATGAAAGTTGTCCCGGTTTCATTATAGGATAGACGGGCACAAGGAATGGATTTTACTAAGCGATATCCTTCTGGTGGTTCCAGTTGCACTCGAACATTCTCCAGAAGTTGGTCATTTAATGTGTTGAGACAATCAAACTGGAACAAACAATACTAACTCAATAGACAGCGGTACCTGACTTAACAATTGCTACTGCTAGTAGGCCTATAAAACCGAACTGAAATATTCCTCTCAATAGTGATGTTCTACAAGATGTAATCAAGTTTGAATTATGATGAATATTTTAATGTTTTATTTCTTATTTTACTGCATACCAAGGAGCTCATCTAAACGGAGGTCCTTGGTTTATTACCTGGCCAGATTGCTGGAGCAAGATTGGCTTGATGATGAGAAATCACAATGTTTAATTAGCTGTGTTTACTGAAAACTGTACTACATGCATACCTGCCAACTTTTGAAAAGGGCTATCAGTAAAACTCACGCGCGACAAAAAATTTAACGATTTTCGACATACCCCGGCTTGACGAAAATAATAATACTTCTGGGCAACAAAATACAATAATTCATGCTTTAAACAGGGTATTTCAATGAAATCATATCTACTTACATGATTTGTAGATGAACATAACAATCAAGAAGAAATCGATGTTAATCAGCAGCAGGCGTGGTGAATATTGGTTTGGAGCATACATAACAGGACTTCCTTGATAAATTAAGCCGATATACGATATTTGAAAAAGGTTTTACACAATAAAACTTGTTTAACGTAACACAGGCAAGAAATAATATAATACACACTGCAAATCACATGCTAGTTCGACTTTAAAGTCATGGTTGTGGCCTTTTTAGCTTCCAGCAAAAAGTCTTGAGAAAATGCTTTGTCATAACAGGGACCAGAACTCCTGGTCTTCAAAATAGAAATAGACTCCAGAGATTCATTGGACATGGATGACCTGAACTGTGTTCTATTTTTCTTCACAAGGCTGAAAACACGTTCACATTCTGCATTGCTATGGGGTATGGTGAGAATAGAGAGCATTACTCTAGAAATTCGGTTATACTTAAGAAGTCCATCGGCTCCACGAATTCTTGATATTTGTGCCCAACTGGAATCACTTGCAGCATCTTGATGTGCAGCCAAAGTGTCATCTACCTGAAGAGCTGTAAACTGCCTCTGAAGCTCATTCACCACCTCATCGGTAGTTTCATTCTCTTCCTTGCATAACATGATAGGAAACTTTTCCAAGAAAAAACGAATGGAAGATAACTGTGCATCTTCAATTTTGTCTAACCTAGCAACTTGAGCATTCTTTAGCACGTCATCCTTGAGTGGAAACTTGTTGATGATGTAGTCACAGGCAGTACAAAAGTAGTTTCTCACTGATGAAAAGAAAAGGGATTTATCTGTATCCTGGAGATCATTCACTATGTTCGAAGTTTGAATGCCAATAACTAACTCATCATCACTTCTTTGATTTTGAATCAAGTTGTACTCAACTTCAAGCAATGAGGAGCTTTTGACAATTTTGGGCTTAACAAACTTGGTGAACAGCTGCTTTAGCAAATCCATTAGAAGTTCTAATAACAAGTGAACTTGTGGGGAAGAAGTCTGAAGGGCAACATTCAATTTGTCAAATACAGGAATAGTCACATGAAGAAAAGTGCAAAAGGCCTTGTTCAAGTTTGAGGACAGGAACATAAACAATTTTTCCTCACGAGTTGTAGCAGAAGTCTTATTTTTTAGGATGGGTTTGTCACATTTGGAAGAATATGCTATTCTTTTAGGGGCATGTGTAGTAGCAGAATCAAGAATTCTCTTCTTCTGATACTCTTTGGATCCACTTTGTTCAACTTTAGGTATTCTGAAAGATGTCAAGCTTGTGGAAATGTTTTGGGTACATAATATTACTTCCTCCTTGAAGAAAGAAAGAAGAGGATCCCACTGGTCCAGTAGTCTATCCAAACATCTGCCTAAAGATAACCACCTAGTACATACATGCTTCAGAATTTTCTTTGCTTCCTTATTGTGCAAGTTCTGAAATTTCTGAAGGCGTTCTTTTCTCTTTACACTCTTCTCTAAGAAATAAAATATATCTACAAGGATCTCATCCACTTTAACTGGTAATCTTCCAGCACCTTTTTCAGCTGCTAGATTAATCAGGTGGCAAATGCACCCTATGATGGCAATACCTGGTTGAACTTCCTTCAGAACTGCTGAAACCCCATTTTTGTGTCCTATCATAACAGGAGCATTGTCGGAGCAGAAAGCCACACAGTTTTCAATTGGTATATTATGAGAACTCAGCTGTGATAACATCAGGTTACCTATGTTTCGCCCTGTTGAGTCCCCGTCCAACGCTGGTATGGATAGCACAGTGCTCACTACTTTTTCCTGCCGAACATCATAGAATGTAACAACAATAGGATACAACTTGGCATTCGTATCATTGCTTCCATCCGTTGCCAAAGAAAATGGTCCGTTCTGAAGGCACTTAACAACTTCAGATGATGCATTTTTTGCCATTTTATTTACAATGCACGTCGTTTTCGTGCGACCACAACTATATTTCTTTGCAACTTCTGATGTGGGAAACATCTTCTTAAATAAAGCGCCAGCATGATCAGCCGCACTTAAGGGCACATTGTGTTCCACCAAAAAGGAAGTAAACAGACACTCGGCCCTAATTACGTCACTGTCAACGTTACCAGCCTTGGCAAAAAAGGTGTTGATTTTCTTGCTATCTTCCTTCGATTTAACATAACTTATGTGTTTACCGCACTTCACATGATTACTTAAATCGTTTTTTCCACCATGAGCAATATTAATATCACACGCACATACCGTGCAAAAGGCAAATTTTTCTCCCTTTCTTGATTTTAGTATGCACGGAAAATCAACCGAGTATGATTCTTTAAATGTCTGGAAGTACTGTTTCTTGTTGTATTTGTTCATTCTCGATATCTACTAAAACATCGAAAGGAACCTGGATCACTAAACTTCACATAAAATTATAACATAAATCGCATAAAACACAGCCCACACTTCATTAAAACAAGTCAAAGCACACAAGTCAAATGAACACGACGCCAACCTCGTAAAGAAAGAATATGCACATGGTAGAGAGAAAAAAACACACACGTGGAACGAATGTAATTAGTCCAAGGAATACAGGAAACTGCGAAGCACGAAGATATAGCACAAAAACTCGAACACTTCATTAATATATGCCATAACCTTAAAATACGAAAACATTCAAAGAACGCCAACTTCGCGAACAATAAACAACTCAACTCACGTGGTCAAAGAATATCGTTTAAATCGCAACGAGCGAACGTAGGGGAACAAAGAATTTGCGAAGCAGAGCGTGTTGACACCTAAGATTCACATGGAAGAACGGTTATCCCGGCTTCAAATTCAATTACAATGACGACACAAACATGACACGGTCAAAAGTACAAATCAACTCAAAGAACGAGTTATCGACTATCGCGGACTTGCCTTCGACCCACGCAAACAATCGATTGTACGGAAGTGGGAGGGATTATCGAATGTTAATTATCGTTTCAAATTTTTGTCCGCGAAATCGTAAAATGACACCGTTCATCCGTAAAACCGTAAAATGCTGCAATTTCCGTAAATTTTACGGATAAACCGTAAAAGTTGGCAGGTATGTACATGTACACATAATCAGCTACTAATTTTTATTAAAACTATGCCTGTTGTGATTATTTATCTTTGAATTTTGATATTATTGCTTTGAAATAAAGCCTATCAAAGCAAGAATATCATCAAACTCTAATGAGATAACAAAGCATGAATTAACTTTACTAACTGCCATGTGGACAGCAGCATTCTTTAAAAGAACTAATTATGCACTTAACTGTCAACTACAGTCTGTTAATATAAATATTCCTGGGCTTTCCATTAATTTGAAACTTTAAAATGAACCAAACAAAGCTTGTAGTTTTATGACCGTTTAAATATACTGAAGATAAGTGACAAGACCTACAGTTTTACATGAAATACATAGTATAACGTCATGACTTTAAGCAGCATTCACCATGGTTGTCTTGACTTAAAAAATAAATAAATAAATAAATAAAACCTACTGAATTTACTATGCTTCTAGGAGGAAAAACATTACATGTTACCAACTTTAGAAAAGAATCTATACAGGAAACTACAACAAGGAGGAAATACAATCAATCATTGGACATGGAAAGAAGGATAGAAACCCAGAAAATGTATATTCACAATGAATTATAATTACAGGGTCTTTCATATAAAATAAGAACGCCAAGCGGCGGTTTTGTTATCCGCAGCTACGGTGGCCTTGGCCGAGCTTGTGACGCGCCACGGCCCCCTGCTTTCAGCGTGTGTACAATCCTATATGAAATATTACCTTATAAAAGATTCTGGAAGTGTCGTCCTTCCTGGGTTATACAGGCATTGTATCTGGTAACCACATTCTAGCTGACGCGCATGAGTTCTGCCACTGTAATGTTTCTGATCGTTTATTTTATGTCTTTCATTGAGCACTGAGCCAGTATTGTCAAACTTATTTTCAATTATGTGAATCTGTGCTAGTGAAGGTGGCACTTCATCAGGAAATTGCAGAACAAATGCATCACGTATCCGCCGAACTGACTCGTACTTAAAATAAGTTTTACATACAAAAATACGATGTTGTAATGATAACTGTCTCACCATGTTAGCATCTGAGGTTGAGACTGGCGACTGAACACCTGCACATTTATTGCAAAGTCAAGTATTCCTATACTATGCGTGCGCTTTCAATACTACAGCAGGGGGCCGTGGCGCACCACAAGCTCAGCCAAGGCCACTGTAGCAGAGAATAACAAATCCACCGCTCGCCGTTCTTATTTTATATGAAAGACCCTGTATATCCTAATAATATGGTTTTAACATCGGAGTTTGTCCTACGTGTTCATACTTTCATTACTTCCCTGTCAACCTTTTACTTTTTCCTCCTATCCAGCATTAGTTTCCTTTTTACTTCATCCTATACCATTGATTTTAAGACAGATCTAGTCGCCCCCCCCCCCTCCCTCTCTCTCTCTCTCTCTCTCATCCCTGATAAGCTTGGGAGCTTGAGAATGAGTTTGTTAAGGGTTGTAGCAACGAAGGACAGCTATTGATGTGATTTGATTGATGGCAAGAATTGCACACTATTGAAGATCGTGTCTGTCATAGCCCTTTTTATAAATTTATCTTTGATTTTCCATTTTTACTCTTCCTCCAGCCATGCCTGCTTGTCATTATCATTGTGTTTGCTCATTTTCTTTAATTTTATATTTCTTTCCTCAATCAAGGATTGTTTTAATGTTTTTAGATATAAATACCTGTAATACTAGGTGGTGTGGGAATGAATGCTTGATGCACCTCACAACATACTCAGTCTCACTCTCTGTCAGCTCAACGGGCTCAGAGCTGCGGAACAGTGCACCAGTAATATGGGCCAACTCAGGAACATTTCTCAGTTTTTCAACGTAAGACTCTTCACGGCTAATAGTTGCTGCTGCTGCAGCTAATTTTGCACCTGAAACCAGTGTGATGAGATTAGCAAGGACAAGCAAAAATCAACATTACATATATCAACTAAAGGCGGTGTTGTTCTTCTCAAAAAGCAATGTTATTTTAAAAGTAATATATTCATGAAATATACAAACAACACACAAACTTTGTACACTATGACATAACATTAGCCCTTAAAAGCATTCCATTCCATTATGATGCAAGTTTTTTCCTTCAAATTTGATTTTCCACAATATAATTTCTGTATGAAGATACAAACTTTACTGAGAATACATTTACCCAGTGTAACCAGACCAATTCTGATCACTTTTTAGCTGGCAGCATGTCGTATTAGTGAGAGTCCCATGAACTATACCCAAATTTACAGGAATAAATCTTAATGCAATTGGTTGGCATTTGAGGATGCTTGTACATGAGTGATTCATGTCAGTAGGTCTACTAAAATATCAAGAATCCCCTTCAGGACAAACTACCACGATCCCTGCATTTTAAAAGGGACACCATCTATGGTATAATAAAAAATTGATTCTGAACACATATTTTTAAATGATAATGATATTGAACTTGCTTCTCAACCCACATTATATCAAACCATTCGTCAACAGCAAATTATCATTACCTCCTACTATCAGGACATAAAAATTAGCTACTTTTCATTACTTCGTTACCCATTTATAAAATTAGTTACTTTTTTGTTACTTTTATTGCCGGTAGACACTCTGTTGCCAATTCAGGGTGTCTACTGTAAGGATGAAGTAAAAATTAGTAACTTTTTAGCTACCTTTAGGTAATTTTAGTTACCTTTGATTTGAAGATACATCTGCGGTCTGCAAGTATAGGAGCTCATCACGCAGTGAAGAAAACCAACAATGAACTGTGTTTAAAGCGGTAAATAAAATTCACTTATGGTGTTATAAATATTTAAAAAATAATGAAATAAAAACTAGATATTTATTATCAAATTAGTTGTTTCAGCTAATATGTCGTCTTGTGCACAAGACGTCATAATTACCAAGAGGTTGCTCTGCTCTTGACCGTTTGGCGAGATTTCCTTTGTCCCCGCGGTAGATCACAAAGAAATTTATACGACGTTACGTGATTGTCACCGAATTCTGTCTTCACAGTCAAATACGGAGAAATATCGAAATGTTACACGATCGGCGCTGGTCTCAGCCGTTCGACGAGTTGATGGTATTCGTATATATTTGACTTGGGAATATTTGGTGTCATTTTGGTCCGTATTGACAAATTACTATTTGATTTTTTTTATGAGTGACTGTATGTGCATGATGTTCTTTTTACCTTGTTCAGTGTTTTATGTATAATGTTTTAACGGCGTCAATTTTGTGGCTGATGAAGGACCGTTCTAGGGTTCGAAACTTGTCCCACAACTAGTGCGCTGTAGCACATAATCAGTGTATTGATTGACGGAGATTGTTCAATAAATCAAATTCGTATATATATCATAGAAACATCATAGAAAATATTCCCCTCATTTAAAATTCTCATAAATAACTATCACTTTAAAATGCGGTGTATTTCTATTCGCCACGCCTGGCATAAGCCAAGGCGATTGTGCGCATGCGCGAGGGGCAAGAATTCTGCATTTTTCTTTATTAATTTAAAAATATATGGTAACATAATTTTTTCTTATAAAGGAACTCTGCAAATATAAAAGCCAAGAGCTATCGTTAGAGTGCTTTACGAAGTCAATCGGTCCAGCCATTCTCTCAATCTTACGGTAACAAAAATCAGCTTGGTGTTTTAAATATACAGATCATAGTACCTGGCAAAGAGTTTGTTATCAGCATTCCATCGCTGACAGAACCAGATTTGAGTAATATGGCTTCATCAGCAGATGGCACAGCAGCGAGTGGCACAGACTTCATGTCGAATGGGGCATCACTTGGACTGAGCGTATACTGGTGAAGGGAACGCTCTAAGCTTGGTACTGAAACCTATACAAAATTCAACTTCTATAGCAATATGAAAGAAACTTGCCAAAATATACAAATTCCTTAAATGAATGGATATATACGTAAGTCCTCTATACACATGGTGGCCACTCAAATCAGTCAACGATTTTCCAGGAATGTTCCAGGAGTAATTCTCATTTTTCCAGACCTAAAAATAAGTGCAAGGGGGTTGCCTACTTCAAGACCAAAATAAAGCAGTTGTGTTTGGTTTACTTGTACAGATATTGAGAAAAATTAGTGGTGATTGCGTTACTGATGGGCAATCCTACACGCAAATGATTTAATTGTTGTTTTAATAAAACCTTTGTGACTCAAATATCAGCATTAAAAAAAAAGAGAGAAAAGAATGCCGCCTGCAATTTTATTGTGGTGAAGTTGTCTATACTCAATATGTTCTACAAAAATACTATCTCATGTTCTCCCACACAGAAACAGGTAGTGTGAGGAAATTTCTTTCGTTAACGATCGAGTGCTCACCCAAAACTGCAGTGGGAGTATGATTGAAGATAAAACACGGCACGTAAATTTCCGGTTAAAAATAAGCTAATTGTATGTAAAACTATTTTAATTAAAAAAACTTCAGCACACAAGACGTTTACATATAAAATTAAATGAACAGTATAGAATGTAATATAATGTATATATATAATATTTTACATATATATTGAGCCCAAAATCACATCTGCCATGTGACCTCTATGGCTCATGAGGAATTTACCATCCTTGAGAGAAGCGAAGACTTCCAAGGAGCAGGCAGTAGCGCTCATTTGATTTAGTATGAGTTGCCGCACCTCTGATGTATATAATTTTTTGTATTTCGTGAGACTGTATTATTAACCATTATTGTACATATTTTCGATGCACCGGAGGAAGATTTGATTTATAAAGTGAAGGAAACATAAATGTTAAACCCGCAGAGAATGCCATAAACATTTCACAGTCGCACATTTGACTGATAGCTAGATAGCGCATCCGGTATTTTGCTAACCACCACTCTTACTGCAAGCATGGTCTTGACATAACGTACCACTCTTATTGCAGGCATGGTCCTGACATAACGTGAAAATTTGTAATCGTCAAAAATCGACAAATGTCTAGTGAAATAAACTTAATCCGACGAACAGTGATGTGCTTTAGCACGCAGCAAGGCTGCCGAGTGAATTTGAAATTATTCGTGAAGGCAAATTCTGAATATTTGCGATATTATAGTATTTTTGTCCACGCTGACATCGAACACGCCGCCTATCACGTTTTTCGAAAGTGTAGCTGAAGTGTTACGATATTACCAGGTAAAAGGTACAGTGGAACATGTTAATGAACAAATCACGTGTGATTTAATTCACCTAGTTTTGAGTGAGCATAGTAGCAAAAGCTGCTAAGATTAAAATCTGTGAGCGGAGAAAATCTATGGCCATTATTATTGCTTACCCGCTAATGCAAGTGTAGCTTCAGTGAGAAATTGCCTTACCGGTATAATTTAATATTAGATTCAGTGCAAACCTACAAATACGACATCACCATGGCATTAATTACACACATTCTACATGCCGAAGAAATGCTAATTATTCCCATTATGACGGAGTTGGAAATGGAATAAAAACCTCATGATGGCGGGGTTCAGTGATGGCTGGATAATATTATGAAGGAAGGACGCTGTATCCTAGGCATCTTACCACCATGCCTTACTTGCAACCTAAACCAGGCAAGTCATTTCACGAAGGAAATGTGAAGCACACATGTAAGTCTGGCTAGAAGCCGAAACACCTTTTTATGTACAATCTCGTTATGGGGATTAGTTTTAGTAAGACCTTACGCCGCACATTCTTAGGTAGGGCCTTTCATTAACATGTTTTCCTAGTGGTGAGGTAACCACAATCTTTGTCGTATCATCTGCAAAAGCTTTGGATAAATGCTTGCCAACATTCTTGTAAATAAACATTTTCTAGTTCGACAGTGCATCGAACCCACACTCTTTAACGTGTAGGTATTTTTGTTAAATAATCATGTCGGAATAACTGCAACCTTACTGGGACAGTAAACCCAGCTATCACTTGTTGGCCGTGAAACAAGCCAATGTCACATGTTTTTTATTGACCTTGTATACGCGACTACAGCGCACTCTTTTCTTGAGATATTATTTAGAAGGCTGTGAGTGGATTGAACACCAGTCAATACTGCATAAAACCTGTTTACGATATGTGGAGAAGTGGGAGTGTAACTTTATTAAATTTGACATTCAGGCGACTATTATACAAGCTATGAACTGTATATTTGTAAGATGAGCCAAGCAGGCTATCTTGAGTTCGAAGTGAGGGGTCATTTTAGGACTGTAAACCAAAGACCCTGGTTTATTAATACAAGTTTTCCCAGATTGTAGATGTCTGATTTATGAGCACATAATGCACACTTTCTATATGCTCAGAATGCACAGCTGTCATTACAGCAGAATAAAATCTTGTCCACAAGCTGGAATTGTATAAATTTAGTAAAACCATTGTTATGTTAGAATGCACTACAGAGCTAGGATATGATTACCCTTAGTTGCCTAGTACAAGTTTTGGTACTATATGAGCTGATAACGTGAACGACTTTCGTCTCGTTATTCCAGCAGATGACCGATGGGTCATTGATATTGATCAACACACAGAGGTGCTAGCTGAAGTTTGGAATTGATTTTTCTTCCAATGATGAGTTTGATATTGGATGCTTTTTACACCAATTTTCCACACTTTACGAAGTTAACATGGTCACTAAACAATACAATGAAACTGATAGGACTGAACTAATCTGATAAATAAGAAAGTAATAATCAAATATCAGGATTTTCTACTTAATAATGAACATAAATAAAGAACTAGGAAGTCTAATAAGACGTAAATAAACCAATAAACTTAAAGGAACCTTGATGACCAGTACTTAGATTTGATTCTTCGACACATCTAAATACAAATATAGCTATTCCTATTGTGAGACGACAATCAGTTAGTTACGTGCTTAAACACGGTAGCTAACCTGATAATCCAACGTTAGACATGTTTTACTCATGCAGTCGCCGACCTAAATTTTCTCTCCCCACACAAATCATGACCCAACTTCACAAACAGTGAAGCTGCGATGTAGGTAGGCAGGAACAGTGGCGCCCATTGTGCAGTATTAAAAGGGTTACATGTTACTTATTTGTGTTGTAAACTAGAATAGATTTTCATGCGTTCTGTTAGGTTCAGCATGTGCATAGATTTTGTTTGGAAATAAATTTTGGATGAAACGCTTCTCGTTTACATCATTGTTATTATTAACGTACTATAGGCATTAGATTAAATGACTATAACATTAAATGTTGGAGATGACACTATCATAGCGTAGCTTTAAACTTATTGTGCTTTAAATGTAACGAATACCTTGCATTGTAAACAAGTAAATAACTATCTTTGCTGTAGAGTCATGCTTGTATTATCATTCTTATTGAATCTCCGAAGTAATTGTATAGGGAAGAACTACGTGTCATTCGCTTAGATTGCATTTGTGACTTTCCATTTTTGCGTAGGACTTTGAGAGGCTTAAGTTGTTAGGATTTTCGCACGGAGACGAGTTAAATTATTATCACCATTGTTTAGCACGGACTAGCAGTTTTCAAATCTCTGAAGTAGTTAGGGGTCTGCCACTTTTTTGAATAAACTGAGTGTGATTTAAATGTAAGCCTTGCCTCTTTATTGTATTTTTGAGTTTGTATTCCTCTGGACTGGTTGTTTCACCTCTCATTACACCACACACCCCCGAGTACAGTTTCTTTAGTGTTTTCCCAGTCCAAGAATGCATTCCTTCCCGTCCTATATGTCTTCCTGGGAGATGGGGGTTCCGGAAGGGTCATTTAAGGTCTATGGCTCCCCAAAATTCTCGTCAAACGGGCACAATATATATATTTGGTACGCTTATATACAATATATATGAACTAAGTACAGCGTATACAAATAAATAATCTTACTGTTACAATACTGGCAGCTAGATACAAGCCAAGTAAGCATGAAAAATAAACAGAAGCTTTGGTAAAATATCAAATGTTAAAAATCAATGCAGATTTTGTTCCATTGTCATGTACTATTTTTGGAGGTTAGCGATTTGTTCGTCAATCAATGCCACCTCTCGGTTGGCTTCCGCCAACAACCGCATTCTCGTATCGTTCAATTCTTTGGTTTCTTCGGCAACTCTCTTTTTCGTTCTTTCCATCTCATTCATGGCTAGGGTTTTCTTCTTTTCACTATCCAGGTATTCCACATACTTAGCCTGAGAATTTCAAACAGCATGTATGACAAGCTTCGTTAACTCGAACTTTCGGATACCTCCGACAGAAGATACCTTATCGTAGATTCGGCATTGGGCTACAAGGCTTTGCTCCGATTGGTTTTCAACCATGCATTCCCGATTAACGGAAAAGCCTCGTTCAAGAAAGGCGTTGCCGTGAGAAAGCGTGCAAATAAATCCCACAAGGCTCTTGACTTCAATAAAACCTTCCTCTTCAGCGTCAAGGAGTTTCATCCAGTGATGATACAATCGCGTCTGGCTTCTTCGAAACATACCCTTTAGTCGACCATATTGAATGCTTGCCACGGTGGGTGAGTGGTTATCGTGTAGGGCTATCAACCCTAAGCTTGCCACGGTGGGTGAGTGGTTATCGTGTCGGACTACCAACCCCAAGCCTGCAGGTTCGCTCCTGGCCGTGGTAAGTGATTTTTGAAAGGCGGCAAAAATCACCACATGCATGTCATACGATGTTATGTTAAAGAAACCATTTGAATTCAGTAGGCCGTGTTCATAATGGCAAAATAAAACATATAAACACTTCCAACACAATGCATCCACACAGGGAGCAGGCCAAAGTGACGAACTCGTCGCAACACCGTCACGTGAGGGCGCTACCGCTGCAGCAGTTACCCCGCGCAGATGCGGAGAGAGGGGGAGGGGAAGGGCACGCATGACAGCCGAGGAGGGTTTGCAGAGCGACCGCTAGATGGCGCTTGCTACCACATCCACAATATCATGACGTCGGACTAAGAGCGGACTGGGAATTTTAGCAGTGGATGGACAGATTTTTATAATTAACAAGGCTATTTTCCAGGAGTTTTCAAATTTTTCGTTATTTTCCAGGAGTTTTCCAGACCTAATAAAAATCCAGGAGTTTTGCAGGATTTCCAGGAGTAGTGGCCACAATGTATACATTACAGTATAACCAGAGACTAATAAATTAACTCAGGTGGGAGAATAAAGGAAATCACTACTAGTACTGTGGAGGTGTCAAGACTGTCCCTTCTAGAATTCACTGTGATATCCAAGGTTTAACTTGCCAGTTTAAATGAACCATTAAAGTGAATACTTTGCAAAGATTCCCATGCCTTATATCTCTGTATATCTTTTAAAGAACTGTCAGTCGACGACAGAAGAAAATTAGTTTCCCAGAATAAACACTGCTTTAACTGCCTTTCACCCAAGCATTCTGCTTCAAATTGCAAGTCCACCAGACTTTGTTTTCAATGTGAAAAAGCTCATCACACTTTACTACATCGTCATGATCAAGCAAGGTCATCAACCGCATCTACTTCTCAGAAAGGTGACAATGCTAGCAGTTCGAATGCTTCATCTTACATTCAAAATGCCAAGTCTATACATAGTGCCCAAGTACTATTGTCCACTGTCCAAATCGAAGTTCAGGATAATTTTGGCAACTGGGTTCGTGCACGCGGTCTTCTTGATTCGGCGGCAACCCATGATTTCGTTTCTAATTCATTAATCAAAAAATTAGGCCTACCTGTAAATCCACTTCTATCAATGTATCAGGCATTAATAGTTTAAAGTAGCAAGCTTTACAGTTTTCAAAAATAACCTTAAGAGACACTTGTCACAGAAATAACTTTCTAAAACTTAATTGCCTCATCCTCAACAGTATCGGAGAGGATACTCCTAGTCACTCCGTCGATATCTCAGGTCTGAATATTCCTTCTCATTTAAGGTTAGCCGATCCTCTGTTCAATGTACAAGGCCCCATTGACATACTCTTTAGTGCCAATGTTTTCTGGAATTGCCTTCGTAAACAGGCTCGTAAGTTATCTTCAAACGTGGTTGCCAGAGACACTAATTTTGGATGGATCGTTACTGGTCAACTTCCTCATTATTCTCCCCAACCCGTATCGCAATGTTATTTCGCTAATACTGATTTGGAACAGTTCTGGAAACTCGAAAACATTGATTCTCCTAACTTAACTTCTTCAGAAAACGAATTCTGTGAGCAACTTTTCAAGAACACTACCACTCGTTCTCCTGAAGGCCGGTTCATTGTTCAGATGCCAAGATTACTTAATCCCCCCAAACTTATTAATTCTCAACCAAAAGCTCAAAAAGCTCTCTTTGCTATCGAGAGCAAATTCAAGCACGAACCTCTCGTTAAACAACAGTACACTGATTTCATGGATGAGTATGAAAGCTTAGATCATATGGAAGTTGTCAGCAAATCTGATGACGAATTGCACCCCCCAATTGAAACAGTTTTCTTAAATCATCATCCAGTGTGGAAAAACCCTCTTGTAAAGGATAAAATCCGAGTCGTTTTCAATGGTTCATCACCTGAAGTTAATGGCAACAGTCTTAACGATACCCTGCTATTCAGTCGGATTTATCTGCTATACTCTTAAATTTTCGATTATTTCCCATAGCCGTTATAGCGGACATCAAACAGATGTACCGTCAGGTTTTAATTCACCCCGAACAACAAGATCTCCAAAGAATCTTGTGGCGCGACGAAATCAGCAAACCCATTAAGATATTTCGCTTAAAGACGGTCACTTAGGGCTTAAAACCTTCCGCTTTCCTTGCTATCCGATCCCTACATTTGTTAGCCTCTCAAGATGGTCATTTATTTGATTCTAAAGCTTCCGAAGCACTGACTACATCATTCTATGTTGACGATTACCTGCAGTCCTTCCCCACTCTGGAGGAAGCTTCTTTCGTGTCACTAGAACTTCAGGCATTGCTAAAGAATGGAGGATTTCCACTTCATAAATGGAATTCCAATTCAGCAAAATTTCTCGCCCAGTTTCCTATTGAAGATGTTGACCCCTCCTCTGTTGAAATTTGTGGAAATTCCGAATCCATAAAAACTCTAGACTTCATTGGTGCACTAGCACTGATACTCTCATCTATAAAGTTTCACTTGCCGAAGAGCTCCCTAACACAAAAAGGCAAATTCTCTCTGAAATTGCAAAAATTTTTGATCCACTTCAATTCCTTGCTCCGGTTATTGTTATAGCCAAACTTTTCATGCAAGAGCTATGGTCGCTCAAATGTGAATGGGACGAAACTGTTCCCCTTTGTTTTCTTAACAGATGGCTCTCTTTTCGTAGCAATTTGCTTGATATATCTCTTATTGAAATTCCTAGGAATTTAATTAACGCTCATCCTAATACATCTTTTTTCCTTCATGTGTTTGCAGACAGTTCCGAAAAAGCTCACGGTTGCTGTGCATATTTGGTTTACCGCGGTTCGTTAAATGGATCTTCAGTTTCCAACCTTGTTTGTGCCAAATCGAAGGTTGCTCCTCTTAAAACTATTACTTTGCCTAGGCTTGAATTGTGTGCTGCACTCATGGCCGCAGAACTTGTTAAGAAATTACGGGAAGTCTTAAAAGTCTAATTTTCGCAAACCTATCTGTGGAGCGATTCCATGATCACTCTTTCTTGGATTGCCAAAAACCCCGTTCATTGGCAAACTTTTGTTGCAAACAGGGTTTGCAAAATTCAAACTCTTTCTTCGGGATGTCAATGGAAACATGTGCCCAGCGCTGACAACCCCGCCGACATCATTTCTCGTGGATGTTTACCTTCTCAATTACTAGCATCACAGTTGTACTGGCATGGGCCCTCGTGGTTAATCGAAGACTCTTCTTGTTGGCCTTCTAAACCTCCAGTTACAAACTCCAACTTGACTGACGCTAAAGTATCTAAATCTACTGCTTCGTGTCTTGTTTCCAACGTTTCTCATCCCTTGTTGTCCCGCTATTCTTCCTTTCACAAATTAATTCGAATTTTTGCCTATCTTCTCAGATGGAAATATCTTGTGGTTGACCAACCTCTTCTCCGTAAACCACACCTTACCAATCAAGAATTGAATCTCGCTACCATTAAGGTTTTGCAACTAACACAGCAAGAAACCTTTTCTTCTGAATTGTCTTTGCTTTCTGCTAAAAGGGATCTTCCGAAATCCAGTCGTCTTTGTGCCTTCCTTGATGACAATAGGTTACTCAGGGTAGGTGGTAGGCTCTCGCAATCTTTGCTTTCTGAGGACAAAAAAGCATCCTGTTATTTTGCCTTCCAAACATCACGTAACTTCTTCAATTATACGTGACTTTCATTATCGTAACTTGCACGTTGGTACACGCACACTGCTTTGCTTCTTAAGGGAAAAGTATTGGATTATAAATGGAGTTCATGAAGTTTCCTCTGTAATTCACAAATGCATTCCTTGCTTCAAAGCGAAACCTAAAGTCAATACTCAATTAATGAGCGATCTGCCCTCTTTCCGTTCTACTCCTGTACGTCCTTTTGCTTTAATTGGTGTGGATTACATGGGTCCGTTCCAATATCAATGTAATTCCCCTGAAGCTAAACGCAAATTGTTTGGAAAACTCTCTGTTTCTCTTTTTGTTTGCATGGTTACTGGTGCGATTCATCTGGAACTAGTAACAAATGCCTCTACTTCTTACTTTTTGTCAGCCGCCTCTCGCTTTACTGCTAGGCGTGGCGTTCCCTCTGAGATGTTCTCCGATAACGCCTCCACTTTTCAAGGCGCAGCTTCCTTGTGGAAGAAAGCTCTTACATCTTCTCCTGCCATGGAACAGATTTCTAATTTTTCCTACTCAAAAGGCTTCAAATGGCGGTTTATACCTCCCTACGCCCCTCATCACGGTGGTAGGTGGGAATCCTGTGTCAAGCTGACTAAACGTCATCTAAGAAACGTTTTAGGTCTCCTCCACTTGAGAGACATAATTCAAATCTTCGCCATGTTGTGAATTCCAGACTAACGGTCACCAGGAGTTTCACCATTCATTAGAAATGAGCTAAGTACTACTTCAACGTTCTTCAACTCATTTTAATTGCTTTAAAATAGCTACATGCTTTTTAACCATAATTTACAGACAGTGTGATATTACTAAATGTGGGGCAATAGCCATCTTCGTGGGATTTTCGAGGTTGGGCTTTGTCTATCTAAGCTAATCTCAACATGAAGCAGCATTTCTTATGCTTATTAACTGAGATAATTCCTCACAACGTGGGACATCTTTAAATTACCCACTGTCTGTAGAAAACTTAGCTCGTTCCACCGCTGGACTTTTTCTGTCAATTTCAACCGTCATGATTGTTCTGGAATTTTCCATGCCAAACAATTCATCTACAAGTTAAACCTTCTAGTATTTTCCACTCACATATGGGAATACTTTATTCTAACCAAGGAATCTTCCTTATGAACAGCTAATCAACACCTAATTTTTCTTCCTCCGTTGGAATTTTTCTGCTGCATTCAACTATAACCTACAAATTTTCAACGCAATAGACTTTCGCAAATCTAGTGCAACTAGTTATTTTTCACCATTGCAATAACTTTCCTTGCTATAAACTTTCTGTGTTACAATAGTGAACTTTTCAGTCACGTCAATAGACTATAGTGAAACAGTGCTCGCTCGATTTCTCATCCGCGTCGCACTCGTCCGAAATAAATAAAATAGGCCAGGAACTTTCTCGACAAAGTTCCTATTTCCTCTTCCTCAACATCTCTTTACTAACAAATTAGGTTAATCTTTAAATTTATATATTGTGCAACGAGGCTTCGCCAAACCATAGGCGCCCTCCCAACTTTCTCCACTTTCCATTTATTCACTCTGTATCAATATCAGCAGTTAGAAACTGCTTATTAATCTATTTCTTTTCTTGCTAGCACAAGAATTGGTTATTGTCTACCAAACCTTTCATTAATCTCTTTAATCCAGGTTTCACGAAAGGGTAACTTGCCCCATTTTTTCCTCGTGATCCTGTTTAAATATAGAAGTTCTAGAAACTTCCTCTTAATTTTTTTCTTCAGGTTTAACAATAAGTGACCTGCCCTATTTGTATAAATAACCACCGTAATTACTGTATAAATATAAGAAGTTATAGAAACTTCTACTTATTTTCTCTCTCTCTCTTTGTTGTTATAATTTCAAATTGTTATTTTTTCATACTTTTAAGATTTCTAAATATGAAATCTTAAAATACCCGCATCGTACCTGATTAATTCGGCTAGGCCAGAATTTGAAAGAATAATGGATTTTCCGCCTTCAATACTGTTTAATGCTATTACTTACAGGGACTAGTTTCGGGGGTAAATACTCCCCCTTCCTCAGCCTGTCCAACAAAAACTACACAATGGAAAATCTTTCCATGTACAAGTTCATACAAAATATATTCTTTGTTCTTCATATATTTTGTATGAACTTGTACATGGAAAGATTTTCCATTGTGTAGTTTTTGTTGGACAGGCTGAGGAAGGGGGAGTATTTACCCCCGAAACTAGTCCCTGTAAGTAATAGCATTAAACAGTATTGAAGGCGGAAAATCCATTATTCTTTCAAAGTTATAGTTACGTCAATACGGACCTGAATAATCGACATTATGAATTAGGCCAGAATTACTTTATAATTGTTGTTACAAACTTTAAAATTGTCCATTTTAAGCACTACTTTTAAAATCTTATTCAGATTTTTAGTGCTTACCACAAGTTTTAAACTTGTACCCAATTTAACGTTGTTTATAAATTGTAAACTTGTTATCTTTAGGTCTCAGACCTTCACATGTAACCTTTTAGAAATCACAATCATGATCTGTTATTAATTCTTTGTTAATTCTTCAAAGTTTAATTTATTGTTAATAAACCTATTATTTTGTTCTCGTTATTCTTTTCGCTAGATTCACGCTTACGTAGGACCCTGTCTTCCTTGACTCTTCCTAGGTTTATGCCGTCTTTAATAAAAATAAATCTATTGATAAGGTTTGCACTACTTGTTGCATTTGAGCAAGAACTTTTAGTTACAAACTTATTAAAGCCTCTCTTAGCTTTGATAGCTAATTCTAACTCGCCAGTAAGGCAAGTACAGCTCGCTCCGCCAGCTTCCTGCTTGTTGAGACTTTCTCTAAACTTATGGTTGGTTTTCCAAAATTAAGTTTTTCTCATTGTCTAAACTTTTAGTCGGCACCTTGCTGGGTAAAAGCTTAGCTATTTCTAAATGCAACTCTTGGTGCTCTTACCAAAATTATTTTCAAAAGCATAACTGTTTCGTCACTACCCTTCCTGGTAGTACTCGGTCATTTGTTGAGAGGAATTACCCACCCGGAGTTAAGAAATATCACTACGAGCCCAACCTTTGCTCGCCTTTCAAAACATTTTGTTAAACCTAACTCCTTTGAAAGTACCCGAAAGTACAACAGTAAATCTGTCACTCTTTGTCTTGCCAGACCACCACCCTTCCCCATAGTAGGCAAATTTATGCTTGAGAGGGAATACGCTATAGCCGTTTGCTTGCGTATAGCCCAAGTTCCAGCTGCGTTTCCTGTTAGCTGCGTCCAGGTCCCTACCCACTTTAGGTATCGGAAAGCTGGTTTACAGTGGCAGCTGCTTTTGAGTGTACTTAAAGTTAAAATTATAACTTATGTTGGACTCTCGTCCTATTTCTCCATCCATGGGCCGATAACCTAGATGTTAGGCCCCTTTAAACAACAATCATACCTGCCAACCTCTCAAAATGAAAAATCGGGAGATTCGACGCGGCGGCGGGGGGGGGGAGTGGATGTAACATAATACATACACAGGCTAAGACATTACAGCAAATATATTAAGTTACTGTACACTATTAAACTGTACATGACTAACATGATATGGCATCCCAGTTTACAAATGTACCTACTTAAGACGAGTAATTTTAAATTCTAACTAGTCTATCAAACAAGCATACCTTTCTTTCGACCACACTCAGGCATACACAACCAGCGACGTATCGAAGATCATATTATTGGTCGTTGTTGCAGGTGACTGTGGCTGATTTTGCCCTCTTCAAAAAGGTCTTGCTATATTCTTGCTCAAAACACTTCCCTTTCTGAATCGACTTCAGAGTTATAAGTTTGTCCAAAGTCTTGTCGGAGAGAGATGACCTGAACTGCGTTCTTGTTTTTCTGACAAGACTGAACATCCTCTCACACTCTGCATTACTATGCGGAATGGTCAGAATGGAGAGCATAACTTTAGACAATTTGTCATACTTGAGTGCCCCACCACTACATTTCATTTGGCCTACCAGTGCCCACTTCACATCAATTCTCTCTTCTTCCTTAATAGATGTCACATCCTCAAGTTGGAAGTTACAGAATTGGGAATGTAAAGCATCCATTTCCTCATTAAAATTGTCTTGAGTGTCTGTTAACATGCTAGGAAATTTATCTACAAAAAACTTAATTTTAGAAAATGATGCTTCACTAATATTTTTCATATTCACCACTTCCGCATTCAATAAAAGATCACTGTTGAAAGGGAATTTGTTGATCATATAGTCACATGAAGTAACAAAAGACTTCCTCACAGAACTGAAGAAGGAACACTTATCCTCTTGCTTGAGATTGTCAACAATGAGACTAGTTGAATGTCCCACTACCAAATCACAGTCATCCTTCTGATTAGAGGTTGTGTGGTAATCGACAACTAAAAGTGAACATGCAGATCTAATTACTTTTGGTTTCACAAATCGAGTCATCACATTCTGCAACATTTCAAGAAGAACGGACCTCAATACATGGATGTGCGGCACACTTGACTGAAGCAATATATTTGGTTTGTCAAACAGTGGCAGAAAACTGGAGAGAAACAAGCACAATGCCTTATTAAGTTCTGAAGATAGGAACATGAACAGTCTTTCCTCTCGTGATAAAACCTGGCTGGTACTGTCAAGGGCTATGATCTCCGATTTCCGTTTTCCAGAGTGAGGTAAATTCTTGTTGCTGTTTGGAGATGAAAATGACGTATTAGAACAGGTACTACTTACATTCCGAGATACTTTTGGAATTTTGTAGGATTCCAAATTGCCCAATTTGACCTCCTTACATGTGATTTCACTCCTAAAGAAACTAGTGAGAGGTTGCCACTGCTGTAAAAGCCTGGACAAACATTTTCCCATTGATAGCCAACGTGTAGAAACATGTTTGAGAATTTTCCTCATCTCTGTATTGTGCAATTCCTGAAACTGTTTGAACTTTTCCTTTCTTTTCGAACTTCTTTCAAAATAATAGAAAATATCTATTAAATGTTCATCTACCCTCACAGGCAGACATGCAGATCCCTTTTCAGCAGCTAAATTTATTAAATGACAGAGGCAACCAACAATAAAAATATTTTCCATTTCCTTTCTCAACAGCCCTGCCACACCCATCTTTAACCCTACCATCACTGGGGCATTATCAGTACCAAGTGCAATGCAGTTTCTTAAGGGGATGTTGTATTCTTTCAAGTTAGTGAGTAAAAGATTGGCAATATTAATGCCTGTTGCACTTCCTTCTAAAACAGGAACTCCTAAAAGACAACTCTGAATTTGTTGAAATGGGTTGCAAAAAGTAACCACGATTGGGTACAACTTAGAATCACTTTGGTTACTACCGTCTGTTGCAATTGAAAACACACCATTTTTCAGGCAAGCAATAACCTTCTCTTTTTCTTCATTGCACATTTCTGCAAGGATGGCCGACGTTTTAGTTCTGGCTGAGCCATATCTCCCGGCAATTTTTGAGTCTGGGAACATCTTCCGAATTAAAGGACCAGCGTGATCGGAACAATTGACAGGGAGGTTATGTTCAATAATAAACGATGTGAACAATACTTCCGCACGTGTTATACTGTCAGTGTCTTCCTCCTTACACTTGAAATAATCAAGTTTCTTGTTTTTCCCAACACATTGTACATTGTCTTTATGTTTCTTTGAGAGCACATGTTTTGAAATGTCCCCCTTTCCACCATGCGAGATACTGAAATCACACCTACAGACACTACAAAATGCAAATGTTGCGCCTCTTCTTGACTCAGTTATATGCGGAAAGTTATCTTTGTACACTTTTTTAAATGTCACATCATATTTCTTCGCCATATTACCGAGGAACCGACGAAATCACTCAGATCGAAAAATCACAATAGCGTACAGGCATATTAACGCCAACAACATCTAGGTAACCAAGTTATTCACAAATCATATAATTTCACGTGTGAAACAGATACAATATTCCGCAGCATACAACTACCTCTCACCCACAGGCCATTATGGAAAACATTTAGGAACAAGCGCTGAATTAACCACAGAAGAATTAACCATCGACGATTGTCAAACAACAAAGACGTATTCAAAGCCACACCGGGACGCGACGCGGAACTGCGCGGGAGTTAGTACGCAGTTGTCGATTATATCGATACAGAGTGAAACTGCGGTATCGAGATATAACTTCAAAACACGTAAAGTCGATCCGTTCGATAGACGACTGGAGTGTCATCTCGCACATTCAATCCAAAATTACGCGTGGGATTTTTGAAAAATCGGGAGATTTAATACGATAAGCGGGAGGGCGGGAGGAATGGTCTGAAATCGGGAGTCTCCCGCCTAAATCGGGAGAGTTGGCAGGTATGAACAATTGAAATGAAAATCCACAGCCTGCTTCCAGTCTCCGACCGGGTCAGGAATGGAATGAATGAAGCCCCCATCTAGCGGCTAGGATATGAACTGTGCCGGCTGCCGAGGCCTGACGCACTCCTCTGGGGCAATGATTAAATGAATGACAGATGAAATGAGATGATAGTGGAGAGTGTTGCTGGAATGAAATTTTGACAGGGAAAACCGGAGTACCCGGAGAAAAACCTGTCTGCCTCCGTTTTGTCCAGCACAGATCTCACATGGAGTGACCGGGATTTGAACCACGGACCCAGCTGTGAGAGGCCGGCGTGCTGCCGCCTAAGCCACGGAGGCTTTGCCCTTTAAACAACAATTATCATCATTCATATTTCTCCATCCCTTTTCTCCAGTTCGAAACCCACTTCTTTTTCTTCATCATCTTCCCTTGGGGGTCAGGTTATTCCCAAGCTAATAATCTATCCACATTCAAGGGTTACTGTATCAGGAGCGGATAAGGCTAAAGAATATAGCTCAGAGGAAAACGAAACTTAAGGAGACTAAAATAATGAAGATTAAGATTGGCTCTCTAAATGTGGGTACAATGACAGGAAGGGCTAGCGAAGTTTCAGATATGATGGAAAGGAGAGGGGTATCCTTTCTCTATGTACTGTGCCCAAATCCAGTAGCCCAGATTTGAGAGCACAGGCCCAGATTCTAAGTCCAGAGCTGAGGTTTTGAATAGCGCGCGCCAAACCTTCTAAGAAGCATTTAGAAGCTTTATGCAGCCAAGAGATCGCTAAGTGACGTAGCAAGGTTATCAGAGTCGAGGCTTTTGTATAAAATATTTTTCGATGGAGTAGAAACATGAGACTAACACCAAATTACTGGCACGGACAAGGGAAGAAGAACGTGCTATATTTCAAGAAAATTGATCGAGCGGAAGCTGAGATATGAGATGTTTTAGTTTTAGCAGATTTCAAGCAGTGACCGCAGTCCATCCGCTGGGTCAAGACCGACTACAATAAATCAGACCGCAATGCCACTATCGATACCGTAGAACATGGCGGAAATCGTAGGGGATTGTTTACATTTGTTGAACCAACATTTTAGTTTGTCTGCTGCCAAAATTTCGTTCAAATGTCGCATATCTCAAGTGATTTCGTGCTGTTATTTATTGTAATAGTGTACCTTAAGTAGTGTAGTGCACTGTGAATAATTATAAATTCCGGTGATACCTAATGTGAGAATTATTGTCTGTTCATTGTTATTGTCTGTGAACCCGGCTGTAAATTTAATACTGCTGCAGATACTTTAATTTTTAAATTTCCTAAAGAAAGAGAAATGGATAAGAAATATTCTCCGGGATAATTTTCGAAGTTAAAACAGTTGTATGTTGTGGTTAGGAAAATTCCCTTACCCCCTGATGCCATTCCAGTAGGTGGTGTTGGCCATTCCGCCAATTTTCACAAATCAACCGTCCTACCACACAACTCCTGTTTGTTAAAGTAGATGATGGTAGTTTTAATGACATACCATGAGTGTCAGTGTGTTCTAAAGTGCCAAGTTCTTTAAGTGTAATGTATTCTATAACAATCGTGAATCAAGAATCTTTGTGTGCTTGTGGGCAAATTGAATTGGATACTGCAGTCTAATGGAAGCAGTGATTTTAAAATGCGACAGGTATGTAGATAGAATTACTGTCAGTATCACAAGCAAGTGGACCTGGGGCGTAAACCCCAGATTAGGTTCGTTTTTGTATATAACACATTAATAAGATAGAATTTATGTCCGTTACTAGGTTAGGTAGGCCTACTGCTTGGCCGAAAATTACTGTTAGTACCACAGGCAAGGGGGTCTCTGGCGTTAGGTTAGGTTTGTTTTTGTATGTAAAACATTGCCCAATAAGATAGGATTTATGTCAGCTACAAGGTTAGGTTTTTATATATTGTTACGGCTGTGAGTTTGTGTCATCGCTCGCCGCTTGAGTCACAACTGCCCCAGGGGCTGGGCTGTGGCCTGCCTCCTGTATTGCGCGCGCCTTATGCAACAGGGCTACTACAGACAAAGGGATAGTCCAGAAGATTCGTGACTGGACCAGCGATGGAAACCTCGAGAAGCCGTGGACCCTGGATGGATCTAGAACCATTTATTGAGTCACCGGCCTGCTATATAAGAGTGACCCATGAAGCAGTTGTTGTTGTTGTGTTTTACGAGCTAGTGTGAGCGTTTATTCTGAGCGACAGAAGTGTGGTGACTTGCGAAACCCCTAGTGTAGCGGCGAAGTGAGGAACATACAGGGGACTGCCGTGTTCTGAGTAAGTGTGCTTTCACTGAGTGTCAGATATTGTGGTGTCGAAATCCAGTGTCATTGTTTCTCCCAGCTGGTGAACAGCACGCAGCAAGTGCCCGTAAGTACTGTAGTAGGCGCACATTAGAAAGAAGTTGCATGTAGTTCTGTCAAGGCCACTAGGCTCATTAGCGGCAGGATTAACTTCTGTGGTTTGTTGACAAGTGAAAGGGGCAAGAGCTCTCCACAAGCAAGAGACTTTGTAAACTGGAGTAAGGTTCCTAATTGCTTGTATTTGCTGATTAGTGTAATTTTCTGGCCGCAATAAAGTTAATTACTTCTTTAAGCAGTAATAGGTGTTGTGCTTCCTACCCACCGTAATCCAGTTAACAAAAGTGCCACTAGGGGGGTGGCACGTAACAACTGGTGTCAGAAGCCGGATTACGAACTCAAGCACAACACCTGACGGTCCTGGTTTCAAAACCCGAGCAGGTCATTTTCTCTAATTTTCCTGTGAGTGCATGCCATTTACAAGGCAAACAACTAAAATGGAGGCGCAATTGGCAGCATTGCTAGAAAAGTTAAATGGCATAGAAGACGGCCAGAAGAATTTAACCAAGGACCTAACTGCCAAATTAGAAGACGGCCAGAAGAATTTAACCAAGGACCTAACTGCCAAAATGGAAGATGGCCAGAAGAAGATGGAGGATGGCCAAAAGAAGATGGAGGATGGCCAGAAGAAGTTAGCAGAGGACCTGAAGGACAGCCAAAATAAGTTAGCGGAGGACCTGAAGAAGATGGAGGACGGCCAGAAGAAGTTAGCCGAGGACCTAACTGCCAAACTAGAAGACGGCCAGAAGAAGCTAGCGGAGGACCTGAAGAGGATAGAGGACGGCCAGAAGAAGATGGAAGACGGTCAGAATAAGTTGACACAGGACCTGAAGAAATTAGAACTGGGTCTGCGTGAGGAAGTCACGGCAGTGGAAAAGAAGTTCGACGCCTTACAAGTGGAAGTTGCCGAGCTGCGCCAACGCCCGCTGATGGGGGTGGAGGAGAAATTCAACGCCTTACAAGTGGAAGTTGCCGAGCTGTGCCAACGCCCGCTGATGGGGGTGGAGGAAAAATTCAACGCCTTACAAGTGGAAGTTGCCGAGCTGTGCCAACACCCGCTGATGGGGGTGGAGGAGAAATTCAACGCCTTACGAAAGGAAGTTGCCGAGCTGCGCCAACGCCCACTGACGGGGGTGAAAGAGGAATTCAACGCTCTACGAGAGGAAGTTGCCGAGCTGCGCCAACGCCCGCCCACCGTTACACCGGGAATATCAGGAACGGGACATAGCAGAGTGACGCCCCCAACCTTCGACGGAAAGGTCCCGTGGAGCACCTTCTTACGTCAGTTCGAGGCAGCCTGTTCCATAAATAACTGGAACAACACAGAAAAGGCTACAGCTCTCATTGTAGCGCTGAGAGGCGACGCCCTTAACGTCCTTCAGGCCATCCCGACTATATCCCAGGACTACGCTGCACTAATCGCCCATATGGAGTCCCGATATGGAGATAGCCATCTTCAGCAGGCCTACCAGATGCAGCTCCGGACCTGGGTACAGAAGAACGCGGAAACCCTGCAGGAGTTCGAGATGGACATCGCACGCCTCGTAAGGCTCGCCTACCCAACAGCGCCGGCCGACTTTCTGGAGCAGATAGCGACGCAGACTTTCACCGACGGGCTACGGGACTCGGACACTCAACAGGCGCTTCGACTCGCGCGCAATAAGACCCTGGCAGATGCGCTGAGCCACGCACTTCAATTCGAGACGGCAAAACAGGCATCCAGAATGCACGCGCGGGTGCGTCAAGTGGACGTCGACGAACCAGCAAAAACCAACGAGACCAAGCCCCTGGCCGACGAATTGATGGAGGCGCTAAGCCGTTTCTTCGATAGTCGCGGCACCACCAGCAACGACACAGCCGGAAGACAACCGGAGAGGCGGCCTGGAAGAGGACTACCGACCTGCTGGGCCTGCCGTAAGAAAGGCCACCTGAGCAAGGACTGCGGTGATCGCCGCCGCCGAGGGTATCCGACGGGAAATCAGTCGTCTGAAAACAGCGCGGCCCAGGGAAACGAGTATTAGCCAGCCTTGGGGGGCAAAGGTTAGCTTGTGACAGTCGTCAAGCCCCGGCAGTCCAAGTGCGTGTGACGAAGTTACGGAGGGACAATAGCAGCCTGATGGTCGACGGAGTCATCAACGGAGTGAGCTGGCCCATGCTGATCGACACGGGAGCATCGAGGACCATCGTCAATCCCACTGTGATCCCGAAGTGGAGAGTGCAACCCACACAAAGGAACCTCCAGCTAATAACCGCTACCGGAGAGACCGCACCGGTACATGGCGAAGCATCACTGGAGTTCGTTATTGGTCGACGGGTGATAAAGCATCCAGTGCTTGTGGCTGACGTATCAAACGAAGTGATCATCGGACTGGACTTCCTGGACCAGAACAACATCATCTTGGACCTGAGTACCAACACTCTGCACTTCGGAGGTGAGGAACTTGTTTTGCAACCAGCACACGAGGCCGTCACCGCACGACGAGTAAGGCTGAGAGAGGACGTCATCGTTCCCGCCAGGACGGAGGTCAGCATTGCCGTAATTATCGACGGAACTGCTGAGGGAGTGGCGGCTGTTATCGAGCCAAAATATGAGGACATCCAGACAAAAGGATTGCTAGTTGCCAAGACTCTCATCAACACGACGTCTCGGCCGTACGTCCGCCTGTCCAACCTGAACGACTACGACATTACGGTTCACCGGGACACCAACCTAGGAGTCTGCGAGCCCGTTACCTGGATTGCCCGCATCACAGATACGACGGACGGACACCTGCAGACGGACAACCGAAGAAGACGCGCCCTGCCAGAAGAACTACAGAAGCTGTACCAAGGATCCCAGGACCATCTAGACGAAGAGCAATCACGCCAACTTCAGGACCTGCTACGCGAATTCCAGGATGTCTTCTCCGTGGGGAGCAAAGACTTCGGCAGGACAAGCTTGGTCCAGCACAGAATCGACGTTGGGGACAGCGCACCAATTAGGGCCCCATTCCGACGTGTCCCGCTCGCCAAGCAAGCCGAAGTCGACCGGATGGTAGAAGAGATGAAGGAGCAAGGGGTGATCGAGCCATCACATAGTCCTTGGAGTTCTCCGGTCGTGCTAGTGAAGAAGAAGGACGGTTCCACCAGGTTCTGCGTGGACTACAGGCGGGTGAACGACGTCAAGAAAAAGGACAGCTACCCTCTACCCCGGATCGACGACACGCTGGACACCATATCAGGATCAAGATGGTTCTCCACCTTGGATTTGAAGAGTGGCTGCTGGCAGGTGGAGGTCCACCCTAAGGACCGCGAGAAAAAAGCGTTCTCTGTGGGCAGCGGGCTCTGGCAGTTCACCGTCATGCCATTCGGTCTGTGCAACGCCCCTGCAACCTTCGAAAGGCTAATGGAGTCCATTCTGAGGGGACTACACTGGAAGACCTGCCTGGTATACCTAGACGACGTCATCGTTCTGGGGAGGAGCTTCGAGGAGCACTACAGCAACCTGAAGGAGATCTTGTTGAAGCTACGGGCTGCCCAGCTGAAGTTGAGCCCCAAGAAGTGTCAGCTCTTCCAGAAGCGGGTCCAGTACCTTGGGCATATCGTCTCCGAGGAAGGGGTGCGCACCGACCCAGAGAAGACCGCAGCTGTGAGGGAGTGGCCAGTTCCGAAGGACAAGTCCCAACTACGAAGCTTCCTGGGACTCTGCACTTATTATCGTCGCTTCGTGAGAGGATTCGCCGACATCGCCAAACCTTTACATCGACTGACTGAGAAGGACCAACTCTTCACGTGGACAGCAGAATGCCACAATGCCTTCGAGCAACTCAAGCAGGCTCTGTGCACCGCGCCTATTCTGGCCTACCCCAGACCTGGAACAAGGTTCATCGTCGATACCGATGCCAGCGACTTTGGCATAGGGGGGATCCTGTCGCAAGTAGTGGACGGCGAGGAGAGAGTAGTGGCCTACTTCAGCAAGGCCTTGTCAAAGCCAGAAAGGAACTACTGCGTCACCAGGAAGGAGCTGCTCGCCATCGTGAAGACCATTGAACACTTCCACAAGTACCTGTACGGGCAAGAATTTCTCATCAGGACCGACCATGCATCCCTGCGGTGGCTCCTGAACTTCAAGCAGCCCGAGGGTCAACTCGCGCGGTGGTTAGAGAGGCTTCAACAGTACAACTTTGAGATTCAGCACAGGAAAGGCCAACTGCATTCTAACGCCGACGCCCTGTCACGAAGACCGTGCCCCGAAGACTGCACCTTCTGTGCCCGAAGGGAGGAGAACACCGGGATACAGTGCCGACGGACTACTGTGGAACTTCAGGGGAACTGGAGCCGCGAATCTTTCACGCGGGCACAAGCAGAAGATGATGACCTGGGACTGATAGCCGAATGGAAGGGGGCCTGTGTCCCCAGACCCGGGTGGAACATTGTGAGTGACTGCAGCCCAAAGTTTAAGTCCTACTGGGCACAGTGGGACTCGCTGATTGTAAGGGATGGCCTCATCTGCCGCGCCTGGGAGAGCACCGACGGGAAGACATCTTGGGAACAAGTCGTCGTTCCAAAGGCTATGACGGAGGAAGTCCTGAAGGAAGTCCATGGAGGATCATCTGGTGGACACCTAGGGATAAAGAAGACCCTGGAGAAGCTCAGAGAGCGGTTCTACTGGATCGGATGCCGAACAGACGTGGAGAACCACTGCGCGAGGTGCCACGATTGCGCAGCCAGCAAGGGCCCAGGACGAAGACGACGGGGTCCACTGAAGACCTACAACGTGGGCGGCCCCATGGAGAGAGTGGCCATCGATGTTGCTGGGCCATTCCCGTTAAGCGAGGCAGGGAACCGCTACATATTAGTCGTCAGCGACTACTTTACCAAAGGCCGGAGGCGTATGCGCTCCCTAACCAAGAAGCCGCGACGATCGCAGAGACCCTGGTGAAGGAATTCGTCAGCCGGTACGGAGTACCCCTGGAGCTGCACTCCGACCAAGGGAGGAACTTCGAGTCGCAGGTGTTCCAGAACCTATGCCAGCTGCTGGGAATCCGGAAGACAAGGACAACGCCGCTACACCCTCAGTCCGACGGGATGGTAGAGCGATTCAATCGCACCATCGAGAACCATCTCCGAATAGTTGTCAGCGAGCACCAGAGGGATTGGGACAAGCATCTTCCACTATTTCTCCTGGCCTACCGCGCCGCCGTTCATGAAGCCATCGGGTGCACACCAGCCCGGGCCATGTTTGGGAGGGAGCTCCGTCTACCCGTCGATCTTGCCTTCGGCCGACCTGGGAATGATCCGATCCCGGTAAGCCAGTATTGTCAAGAACTGGTCGACCAACTGGAGGACGTGCACGCGTTCGCGAGGAGGAAACTGCGGATCGAGACCGACCGAATGAAGACCCGATACGACCAGCAGACGGAGGCCGGAGGATTCCACGAGGACGACCTGGTCTGGCTCTTCAACCCATTACGGAAGAAAGGCCTGTCACCCAAACTGCAGAAGTCCTGGGAGGGCCCGTACCGAGTCGTGAAATGGATCAACGATGTAGTCTGTTAAAAAAATGCAAATACTTCTAAATGGAACTACAAGAATAGTCAACCAACAACAAAGTCAACCCCCGACACTGTACAGCCCATGAAGGGCCTAAGCAAATATAAAATGCAAATACAAATGGTTGTTGCTTATATTAGGGGCTACAACATCGTGGTCTTGTAGCCCCATGTATTTGTGTGTGGAATTTGTGTGATAACCTGTGTTATTGTTATGGCTGAACTAGTGTGTTTGTAAATTGGGGATTGTAATGGGAAGGAAGCGGCCATGGCCTTAAGTTAGGAACCATCCTGGCATTCGCCTGGATTAGAAGAGGGAAAAACGTGGAAAACCACTTCCAGGATGACTGATGTGGGAATTGAACCCTCCTCTACTAAGCTGCTTCAAGAGGCTGAGTGCACCCCGTCCCAGCCCTCACTTGAGAATTAAATTTCTTGGCAGAGCTGGAGAATCAAACCCGGACCTCCGGGACGACAGCCAAGAACGCTAGGCACTACACGACGAGGTGGTCTAAAACAGAATGGTAGCACTGAATGAAAGTAGAACGAGCGATAATATTGTCTATAGTACATGAATTAGCCAAAATACCTTATCAAACGAGAAATAAATCAGGGAATGATGTTTTAATAGATGCTTCCTCCTCCTCTGTATGTAACCCACCCAGCCATCCCAAATAGCATTGCGACTCACAATTTGGCTTCAGGAGAGGAAGATGCACAATCCAGGCAATTCTAGGTCTTCAAACTGAGTTTGCGTCTACCCTGTCAGTAAATATAATATCTCTAATACCCTGTCAGTACCGAAGGGAAAGTTACAATCCATATTCATTGACTTCTCTAAAGCTTTTGACTCGATTAGCAGGAAGAAAATATTGGAAAAACTAGACAGACTATTGAGAGGTAACTTAACAGCTACACGAAACGTCTTGTCAAAAGTATTTTAGGCTCTAACAATATAGTCATTAACGATGGCATTACAACATCAATCCCAATAGAGCAGACTACAGGCATGCTACAAGGAGACCCATAAAGCCCTCTTTATTTATCACTGCTATGGCAGATAATATCATAGATATATTATCAGAGAGGGTAATCTCATTTATATATGCAGATGACATGGTGCTCGCTTCAAGTTCACAGGTCGAATTACAATCTGCCCTCGACGCTTTAGAATGATGGGCGTTACACAATGACCTTAGGTTAAACAGAAACAAGACTAAATCTATGACAGTTTGCTAGATCGGAGACTTGTTTTTCCGAAGGCTAGTGGTTAACGCACGCCCACATTCAACTAACAGAATAATCCTATGGGAACATTTTACAGTTGAATTATGCAGTTAAATCTTTTGAAAGACACGGAAAGTATGATACGGGAAGCAAATAGCATGCATAAATTAGGGTTTTACTAGAGTTTGTATAAATATAATATCATTTTGAGCAACGTCTTGTGATAGAACGTTTGGCTGGAAATAGACACGGTGTGGAATAATTAATGTTTAAACTGATGGTAAAATTACTGTAAACTCATTTAGGAGCTTACTAGCTTACACTACAAAATACACCACACAAGTGACAGAATTCTTCTCGTATGGGCAGGCATTGTTTCAGTCGCTTGTTAACCACTTTCTGTGTCGGATTTCCTTTCATTGTCATTGTTTCGTTACTTTTACTTCGCCAAAGTTCGACCCGAGGACTGGACACATCCCGTACAGCATGTACAGAAAGAAATACTGGTCTGGATATCGCGATGGATGAAATGATTATTAACCTTGGCAATTCATCAAGCTCTGACGAAGACAATGATGGTGGTGATGATGATGATGATAGGGACAGTGAAGGGATGGAGGGTATTAAAGAAACCCTTGCCAAGTGACTGACTATAATTTATTTATTGGTGTCAGTTCGCTTGCGTCAATCGATAATGGAGCAAATGCTATTGTTTCCCGTCATAGTGTTCAAAATACCGTCTGTCATTCAATAGCCTACAACTCGACAATATAAAACCACGGCAATAATATTGCCGCAGAGCGGCTTGTTTGAGTGCTCAGTGCTAAATATGTCTCTACCTTAACTTTACTTTTGTGTTATCACGAAAGCTAATATTAACCGTAGAGAGTCGCGATTCAGTGAGTGTGCATGGTGTTATCCGTCGACTACTGTAGTAAGCTGTGAACTACCTCCTCTCCGACTCTTGTTTCATGTTAAAGGATAAGTGAGTGTTTTATATTCATTAGCTGTAGAGTGTTTGCCCTCTCTGTCGTATTTATTGAATTGAATACCAATGATAAAGGTATCGTAGCTTCGGTGTGTAATTTATTTATTCATCTAAAAGTATCGTATTTCTCTCTGTTTGAATGTCCTCGGCGTTGACTCAGGATCGTTTTTAAAATATATTACGTACAATAGTACAGAAATGTCTGAAGTGTAGCACTGTGTATTATTCGAATCAGTGGATTTACAACACTAAAATCTTAACGACGCAGCTCAGCTGTTCCAAGCTCCCGACATATCCTTCGCGTTGTTTCCTTTGAAATACAGGGTGTAGGTGAGAACCATGCTCAGAATTCTTGCCGTGTGGCGGTTGGACGTAGGGTCTTGTTATGCGGCGACCGTGGGTTGCGGGGAGGAAAAGCAGGACAAAGTGACAGGAAGGCTGTCATTACCGATTGCGCAGGGTTAGCAATACTGTATTTGTCCCATAATTTACGCGTGTAATAGCGGACACACCTCCAATTTTACTATAAAAGTCGTGATCTAAAAAGGGATAGTGGGTGGGTAACATCTATTACTACATGACCCCCAAAATTATTATTCATTATTACAAAGGGTATTTTGACTATTTTCAGTAGTGTAGAAAATTGTATCGCCTTGTTCCGGGCTCCTATAGAGCTTGCATTTTCTTGCGATCTTTCATTTGCCATAGGACGCGCCACTGGAGTATGGTTATGCATTACCAGCTTCTGGTTTAGTAGTCAGGTAATGGAAGCAATGGGAACTGTGTAATACAATTTTCCTTGCATGTAACTAAGCAAATTATTGTTGTTAAGAGAACATAAAATGCACCAAGAATGATATGATCTTAAGCTGTGTGCAGTGAGAAAGCTGTGCATGCGTTCATTCCTTATAATGTATTAAAGATGCGAAATGTCCGCTAACGTTGTGCCACATATAACACTCGTAGTCTCTAAATGTTGCATATTTTCCCGTAAATTACAGCAGTTTATGTTTGAATTGCTTATAAGATCGTGGCAAAGAAAATATTTCTCCAATTGGATGAGTGTATTTAACTGTATGCACGTCGTATAATCTTGGCGAAGTGTATTTTTTTCACGGAGCATCTTTGCACCATATTAAGCATGCAGCCTTTTGTATTTAGTTTTCTGGCATCTTGTTTTAAATTATTGACTAACATATTTCTAAATGCAGACAATCCATACCTACATTAGGATTCGGGTTCCATAATTCATGCAAAATGAGGTTCGTTCGTTTGTGAAATTAAGATCATAAACCCCCTACCCTTTCAGTGATTACCGGTACCGTATGGTACTTTCCGTGATTACCGTATGGTACTTGACGTAGACTAGGGTGAAGATATAAATGAGCATTTAAAAATAAAATTGTCGCCAGTTGTTTTGGTTTATTAACTTACGGTAATATTTTCCATAGGTACTGAAAACTAGGCACGGTTGGATTTTAAGGTGGAACCGTTATGTGCTATCAAATATCGCTTTCTGGCAATGCCTGGAATATGTATAGAATTATAAAATGATTATTGGTTAAATAAGTGTTAATAGATAGGTTATCATAAGTTGAACGCCTAAAAACAAAACCACAATCCGAAATAATAAGGAAGATAATCACGAACGATTCACTGCCAATGAAAATCAAATGAAGATTCGCGGACCGGAAGTTCGCTATGCATAAGCTTCGGTGCCATTTTAACCCGTGGAAGTGGTTACGGTACCATACAATTAAGTCACTCCTATTCTCTACTCTCCCAACCCTCCTCAGTAAAACAGTCATTTATATCAGCTCTCCTCAGGTGAACGATATTTTATTGGTGTTCGTAGCATTTCATCCTATCTGAGAGAGAGTTCACTCGCACACGCGCGCTTTGCTCACACTACGGATTAGGCCTACATCTCGCCATCACCCGTGGGTTGCGGAAGTATCTCCAAAAATGCAGTTACACTTACGCCAGAAAATCTTGATTCGCGCTTTAAGATTCATTTTTCAGCCATTCGGTATGCGAACTTTAGTCTTAGAGCGTTCTAAAATATACGGGAATTTGGTGGATTTTCGTACGGGAAATACGGGAATTTGAAAAAAGGTCATCGCTCGACACCCTGTGCATCCATTATGCTATTTTTAGCATTTCTTCATTAACTTTTTAATATTTTAAATAAAATGAGATAATTTTACGGATTGTGTTATTTTCAGAAAATCTCCTTCTATCCTTATTGTTGCATCGAGCCGAAAATCAGTAAAGCAATTTTTTTTTGTGATATTGTACTCACTTTAACCCTGGGATGTTTAGATTCTCATGCTGACTGACTTTTGGTGAAAATGCATATGTGGTCGTCTGGACTTAGGTCTAAACGGGCACAGTACAAGAAACTAAATGGAAAGGAAGTAGAGCAAGGGAGATCGGAGGAGCTTACAAACTGCAATAAGAATGGAATTGGAATAATTTTAGACCAGAAAATGAAGGAAGGAGTAGTGGAAGTGATTCGAAATCAGACAGAATTACTGCAATGAAAATACACCTTGATGGAGATCCATTGCATGTGATAAGTGTGTATGTACCACAGGTGGGATGTAGACAAGAAGAGAAAGACTGTCTCTGGACAGAGATGGATGAAGTACTACGGGAAATACCAAAGAACGAGAGGTTGTTTATAGGTGGTGACCTCAATGGACACGTGGGAGAAAATAACATAGGAAATGAAAGGATACAGGGAAAATATGGAGTTGGACAGAGGAACAATGAAGGGGAAACCATTACAGACTTTGCTGCAGCAACAGACATGGTGATAATGAACACCTATTTCCACAAACCTTAAAATAGCGCTTGACATATAAAAGTGGTGGTAGATATTCACAAATCGATTACATCCTCTACAGAAGAGAGATGTTAAAAGAAGTGAGCGACTGCAAAGTGCTAGCTGGAGAAGTAGTGGCACCCCAACATAGACCAATAATTTGAGTTGGCAGATCACCAAACCTAAACGAAGAAGAACTATACATAAAACAAAATGGTGGAAGCTTAAACAACCTGACTTGCGGAGGAAATTTGTGGATGAGGTCACGGAACATCTCCAATCGACAGTTGTAACTGAAAAAAAAAAAAAAAAAAAAGGATGGGTTCATGTAGCTGGTGTTACGCGAGATGCAGGTGTTAAGGTCCTGGGACAGACTACAGGAAAATGTAAACTTGACAAAGAGAGACATGGTGGTGGAGTGAAGAGGTGCAGAAATGTAACAAGGACAAGAAGGAGGCAAAGAAGAAGTGGGATTGGAAGGAGAAAATGCCAGAGAGGAGTATAATTTAGCAAAGAAGAAAGCAAAGAGAGCTGTGGCCAAAGCTAAAGCAGAGGCATATGCTGATTTATATGAAGACCTTGAGACCGAAGAAGGCTAAAAGAGAATCTTTAGAATTGCACGAGAGAGGGAGAAGAGCAGCCAAGACGTATATCATACAAGGGCTATTAAAACAGAAGATGGTAGATTGTTTTGGAATGACCCTGAAATTCTAGAAAGATTAAGGGAATATTTTGAGAAACTACTGAATTACAAACATCAGTCAGCAATGGGAGAAGAGGGTGAGGGATCTAAGGGAATGGTGCAAAATATCACCAAAGATGAGGTGGAGAACGGTAAGGCTGTAGGACCAGATAATATACCGGTGGAAGCTTGGAAGGCTCTGGGAAATGAAGGAGTGAATTGGCTCACAGGTCTATTCAATGTCATCCTAGAGGATGAAGAAATGTCGGATGAATGGAGAAAGGGTGGGCTGATTCCAATATATAACAGAAAAGGGGATATTCAATCTTGTAATAACTACAGAGGAATCAAACTGATGAGCCACACCATGAAATTATGGGAGAGAGCGATCGAACAGCGACGGAGACAAGAAGTGGTGATTAGCAAGGACCAGGTTGTTTCATGCACGGCAGAGGAACAACTGATGCCATATTTGCCCAGAGACAAATAGTGGAGAAGTACATCGAAGGCAACAAGAGCTTGCCGATGGTCTTCATTGATATGGAAAAAACGTACGACAGTGTACCAAGACCAGAAGTATGGAGCAGCCTACGACAAAAACTTGTGCCAGAAAAAGATAAACGCCTGATCCAAGACATGTACAAGGACAGCAGAACCATGGTTAGATATATATATCTGGAACTACAGAATCCTTTCCTGTGAACGTTGGAGTACATCAAGGTCCTGTCCTCAGTCCATTACTTTTTGTACTCGTCATGGATGTGTTGACAGAGGGAGTCAGGAAGGAAGCTCCATGGTCCATGATGTTTGCTGATGATGTGGTCCTGTGTGCAGAGATGAAGAAACTTGCAGAGAAATGGTTGGAGGAATGGAGAGAAGCACTAGAAAGCCAAGGAATGAAGATAAGCAGATGTAAGACAGAGTTCCTGAGCCTGAGGGGTGCTGAAACATGTTTAAAATTGGCTGGAGTAGAGATCCCAACAGCAAGTTCATTCAGATATCTTGGTACAGTTATCCAACAAGATAGTGGACAGAAACCAGACAGCAGTCATTCGAGTTGAAGGACATGAGAGAGAAGCTGGTATTCAGAAAGGTGTAAGGCAAGGCTGCAACTTATCACCCATACTTTTCAATCTTTACATTGAACAAGCAATGAAGGAAATTAGAGAAAAATTTAAAGTGGGAGTGAAGATTCAAGGAGAAATAATTTCAACTCTGAGATTTGCTGATGACATCGTCATCTTGGCCGACAAGCCTGAGGATTTGAATGAGATTTTGAATGGTATGGACTCTGTCTTACGGAAAGAATTCACGATGAAAATAAATAAATGTAAAACAAAAATACTGGAATGCAGCCGAAATAAATCGGAAACCTCTATGGAGATCAAATTGGCAGGTGAAAAGCTGAAGGAAGTAGGAGACTTCTGTTACTTAGGAAGCAGAATAACCAGTGATGGACGAAGCAAAGAGGATATTAAAAGTAGGTTGGCTCAGGCAAAGAAAGCATTTCTACAAAAAAAGGAATCTGCTGACATCGAATATAGATTTAGGTATTAGGAAGTCATTTTTAAAAGCCTTTGTCTGGAGCGTGGCGCTCTATGGAAGTGAAACTTGGACTATTGGTGCAGCAGAAAAGAGGAGAATTGAAGCATTTGAAATGTGGTGTTACAGGAGAATGATGAAGATCAGATGGGTAGATAGGGTTACAAACAAAGAGGTATTAAGACGAGTGGGAGAGGAGAGATGTTTCTGGCGACTGCTAATGAAGAGAAGAGATAGGTTAGTAGGGTACATACTAAGACACCCAGGAACAGCAAGCTTAGTTATGGAAGGAAGGGTCGAGGACAAGAACTGTAGGGGTAGACCAAGGTTAGAATATGTTAAACAGATTGCCTCGGATGTAGGGTGTCGGAGCTATGTAGAGATGAAACGATTAGCTCAGGACAGGGAGGCATGGAGAGCTGCAACAAACCAGTCAAAAGACTGAAGACTCAAACAACAACAGTGGACAGGAGGAGGAAATAAAGACCAGGATATGGTTAGAATGGTTCAACTGGAGGAAAACATCAAGTGTAATGTGCGACAAGAAGGTACCAGAAAAATTAAAAGGGAAAGTACGCAAGGCCGTGGTGAGACCAGCAATGATATACGGGCCAGAAACCCGGCAGATAACAAGGAGATGGGCAGAAAAACTGGACGTGGCAGAAATGCGAATGCTGAGATGGGAGATTTAATACGTTAAGCAGGAGGGCGGGAGAAGTGGTATAAAATCGGGAGTCTCCCGCCTAAATCGTGAGAGTTGGCAAGTATGTATTTTGCTTACAACAGCAGTAGCACAACTGATTTAATATTCTTTAAGGAAGCTGGGATTACACTCACGGACTACAAAGTATGCTACTCAAGAGCTGAAATATTATATGGTCGACTGTTTGGGGTCCTTCGTTACAGGAACACTCTGGGCTGCGTATAATTTTAAGTCTGTAGATAGGAGTTGATATTACCATGTCCTGATATCAATGTTGTCAAATTTGGCGTGAGGTTAATTTTGCTTGTTATCTACTTTCTACTGTTGGGAAGAATTCCTTTGTGATAGTTCCTTTTGAAGATTCTTCCCATTTCTGCTGCCATACATTAGATTCTCTCCAGAGTTCAGTTTTTACTGTTGAGAGAGGTAATTTGTCCCAACAGATTTGATTTAATATTGTTGCTTCCTTTGCCAGTTCATCTGCCAACTCGTTGCCTTCTAAACCTATATGTGCTTTAATCCACTTAAACTGTATACTCCAATTATTTGTGATTAACGTTGCCGTATTTTTCTTTATTATCTCAATTAAGTGATTGTGTTTTTTGCTATCCGCTAGGGAGTCAATAGTTATTTTGCTATCCGAGTGTACAGTGGCTCTTTTTTTCTATGTTGTCCTCAATCCTCATCATTCCTAAATATTTTTTATTATGGCCAATTGCTCCGCCTGATTGTTTGAACATCGGTCATGAAGTTTAAATTTCAGTTGGTTTGTTAGTTGGTTTGCTTTGTATATAGCTATCCCAGCTCCTACTCCATCATTGCATTTACTTCCGTCCGTGTAGATTTGCCATAGGTAGAGGTGTTAGATTTAGTTATTTAGCGATAAAAAGAAAAGTCATATTTCGAGGTTTGGATGTTTTATTTTCACGTATTTACATGTTTCGTGCTGCCCAGGAGTGAAATTAAATAACGAAATAACATGAATTTTGTGAATAACACTGATGCGTTTTATTTTCCCTGACGTGACCTTTATCCTTTCTAAAATGTAACCGAGTTGGTCTAGCTGCCGTGTATGTGATTGTGATAAACAGACTTGCCACGCTACTTGTTGAGCACGAGTAGAAACTCGTTTGTCGCCGCGGGATGCTGCCATCTGACGGAGAATTTTAGTACTACTCCTTCTGGATTTGCCGCTGGGAGCGTTTTACTCTCTAATCTACGATTTCCTCCGATAGCTACCGAAGTCAACAGTGTCTGTTACCTTGGATACAGCTATAATAAGAAAAGTTGTTCTCTATTGGAAACCTTACAAGCATGATGCAAAATTTATAACTCCGATATTAAACCGGGCTGGTTAGCCCTGAAGGCTAACATAGCCTCTATTCTGGAATATGTTCATATCCAACTTGATTCCGAAGTACTTCCGACATCTCCCTGAAGATATTTTGACTTACTTGGTGTAATAATATTTTCTGGCATCGCAACCAGTATGCTTTAGAAAAGGTTTGTAAATATTGTGAGATATTTTGGAAACTGTTTTTTTTCTGTCGATATGTTTTATTTATCTTTGACGTATTGTAATTTCTTAACTTGGTGTTATTTTATGTTGGCGGTCTGTTGTTCACTCGTGTTTTGGCCTAGCCTCGTGGTCGGAGTAACGGCAAGGTATCTGTCGATATATTTAAAATAGTTTCCAATTATCTATTTCCTTACTATGTATCTTTTGGGGGAATGTGGTTATTTAATTTATTTTCTGAGCTACAAGCCATGTAGAATTCAGTCTTCATCTTGGTCTAGAGCAAGGACTTTCTTAACCTAAATATCTTTATGTAAATTTTTCTTTTCTCCTTGTATCTTGTTAGTATGCCTCATATAGGCACTGTAACTTGTGTCGAAGATTATGGCACTTATTTTATTCTGAGTAATGGGTTGCCTGGTGACAACCTAAGCTATTGTTATCGTTTCTTCCTTGCAGTAAAAACAATTGTTTATGTTTCGTGTCGATAAATGAAGGACATGTTTTAGGATTTGATTGCGATCACACGTACCTAGAATTTGCTCCTGTTCATAAAACTACTTAATTGATTGCATTGAGTTGAGACCGTATTTGAACTTAAACTAGTTTCGGTTCATACCTTGAGTATCGTTTAAAGGTAATTTATTCTGTTTTATTTAACGTTGGATTTTTGTTGGTCTTTGACCTTTCTTGCTCATTTAATATGATTTATTCAACCCTTTTCCTCCTCAATCGATAGGATTCCTTGCCTTTATTTCCTTAGCTGTCTATACTAAGAACTAATTTATTTTTAAATATTATTCACTTCTTGTAATGCATGTAATATTATTATTTGTCAATTATATATATATCAAAAGTGACCTCTGTGTTCTGGTATCATAGTTTTAGTTATTCTCTTATGTTCATGCTATTTAACTGCCTGGATAAATGGTTTTGTTCAACACCTTCCACTTTCGTCACTGGTATTTTTTGGGGGTCTTTCTTATTTTATTTGTAAATTAGTTAGCTCTCAGTACTACCAGTGTGTCAAACACCATAAATACCGCAATCTGCGAAATAAAAACATTTTTTATATATTTTTTCCCACACCACTCCGAACATTCTTGTCCACAAGCCGATAATCGAATTTGGTGATTTTTATTCATTTCCGTCTTATTTTGGTTATGTTGATATGGGTTCTCTTCTGTTCTTTACAGTTGTTCCATCGCTACCTACGGTACAGAAATAGTTATGATATCCCTTCATGGTCCGTAAGCATCCGTAAGGACCAGTTCTTAGGAAGATTTTTCCACATCAATTATAATTATTCAAGGACCCTGTTACTTCATATATGTCAGTGAAGAACATATACAAGATCAAAACAGTTGATTGGACCAAGTTTCTTCGTAGAAGATGAAATATAATTTCACTTGAGAAGTCGACAGACAATTCATGGTTTTTAGTGGTATAGGTTTCACCCACGTGTTTTTAATATAGTGGTTCTTATTTGTTTTTAATGTTTGTATGTAATGAGCATCTTTAAGCGATATCTTTGTGATCGCATGATGTCAGTAAGACGATGAGTGGCTGATGAAGGGAGCAGTTATAGCCCCGAAACATGTACCACAAATGTAAGTGTTAACATAGTTTTAACATTTGGTTTTGTATTGATTGACGGAATATATTTGCATATTGTTTTATGACCACAGTCAACCGTGTGATAACAGTGTTTGTTACTGGGCAGTTGAGTTTAAAAATGCTGAAGGTAGCAGTTTCTGCCACAGACAGACTTAAAGAATTTAAGAATGAAGGATTTATAATTTCTTGTGGCATTCTTATGTGCAAATATTGTGATTGTCAGTTAGCTTATCGCAGGAAAGATGCATTAGACAAACATTGCAAATCGGAGAAGCATTCAAAATGCCAAGAAAATTTGCGTCTTGAAGTTAGTGTTCCTAGAGTGACCACCTTGAAAGAAACATTATTAAATGCTAGTCGTGTGAAGGATATGAAAGAAGGGTTTATTTTGGACACTACTACTGCGTTTGTGAAAGCTAATATACCAGTAGAGAAACTAGGCAATAGTGCTATCCGTACTTGGTTTAATAAGTGCGTTCGCGGAAGTGGAGATTCCATCATCATCATCATGAACCGGCTCCAGTTTCCCGGGTGCGGTGAATGAGCGCTCTCCATTTAGTTCTTTCCAAGAATGTTTCCTCCTCCATGATCCGCTGCACATCCAGACCTCTCCCTGGTCGATCCATCCCTTCCTTTTAGTTCTTTCTCAAACCACACTCTAGCTGTTCTTTGTGTGTCCATTGTCTTGAGATGACCGAACCATTTCAGCCTGGCTTCAACACAGATCTCATTAAGAGATTGTTCTACTTGAACAAGATGGCGTATCTCATCATTTTTTAACTTTGTCCCTCCTTGTCTTCTGAATCATAGTTCTTCAAAACTTCATCTCCACCACCTGTAGTTTACTGGTATTTCTCTTGCATTGGGTACAGGTTTCTAAGCTATATGTAGTAACAAGTACAAAGAAGCTCTTGTAGAATATTAGTTTTGATCCCAAAGAAGCCCTCTCACGAGATGATAAAATTTTGCTCCATGTTGAACTCTACTAGTGATTTCTGCAGATGGTTGGTTATCTGTGGACACTACACTGCCAAGGTAACAGAACTGATGTACTTGTTCTAATTTTGTACCATTGAGAGTGATGTTAGTGCAGATGTTTTGTCGACTAATGGGCATCACAACCATTTTGGACTTGCTTATATTCAGACCAAATTGCTTGAATACAGCATTCCAATCATTTAGCTTCTGTTGTACTTCAGCCTCATTTTTACCCCACATTACATCATCTGCAAATGCTAAAGCTTTAAATTCAGAGGTCTTATTGAGTCTCTTTACTCTTTTCATTATTTCATCCATTACAGTAATGAATAAATGTGTGGATAGAGTGCTGCCTTGCTGTACACCCTGCTTAGTGTCGAACCACTCTGAATAGCCAACTTCTATTTGGACACAACTCTGGCAGTGTTCATATAGCATCTTCACTTTATTTATTAAAGCGCATGGTATTGATCTATTTTGAAGGCATTCCCAGATTGTGTTTCTCCGTACACTGTCATAAGCCTTCTCAATATCCAGAAAAATGAAGATGATGTCTTTTCCTTTTTCCCAGTGCTTCTCCATAATCATTCTGACAGAAAATATCAGATCTGTTGTTGCCCTGTTCCGTCTGAAACCGTACTGCTCTTCTTCAAGCTGTGGTTCAATGATAATTCTTAATCTGTGTCCTATGATTTGTTCCATTTATTGCTTGAATACAGCATTCCAATCATTTAGCTTCTGTTGTACTTCAGCCTCATTTTTACCCCATATTACATCATCTGCAAATGCTAAAGCTTTAAATTCAGAGGTCTTATTGAGTCTCTTTACTCTTTTCATTATTTCATCCATTACAGTAATGAATAAATGTGTCTCCTTTCTTAAATAGAGGGACGATAATACCTTTAGTCCAGTCTGTTGGTTTTTTTCTTCTTTCCAAATAGTGTTTAGGACTCTAAACAACCACTGCAATCCTTGTATTCCAGCTGCCTTGATCATGTCAGCGTATACATCATCAATGCCTGTTGCCCAGCTTTTTTCATGTTCTTTAGGGCATTTAGGGCTCAAGCTATTAGGCGATGGTGGAGTGTTCAATCATACGATCCTCCAGAACTTGAAACAGCTTCATCAAAAGATGCAGATAATGGTTAAGTCGAAGCTTACGTGTGTTGCCCAGTCAACTCTAGTGAAAGTCAGGACTTTAAGGACCCCGGATCCAGCCAGGAAGACTGTAGAAGCCATCGGGTCATTGTTTGATCCTCGGCATGCACCTAAGAACGTATCTCTCACAGAACTGCTCCAATTTAAAAAGAATGCCCCAGAAGATGGAGTCTCAACAGTTTTTAGAGACTCGCAGCATTTACCTGACTGCAATCAAGAACCAACTGCGTCATGAAGATAATGTGAATGTTCCAGAGATCCTCATGGGATTAAGGCCTGATCACCGAGACTATGCAACAGCTGCATTAACCCCTCAAGCGTGATATTGTGAAACTCTGGGCTGCACCCACAACGTGCATTATTTATAGCCTACTCCCAATGGTAAGCGCGGTATCATATGCATTTCCCTATAATTTCCAAACGCACTGGCAAAAGTTTTCAGAAAACACACACAATAAGAACAACATATAACATAATATTATAAACTATTAAAACCTGGTTATCCCTGGTCAGCGGCACGTCAATACTGGGACAATATCACAGTCGCCTAATGTGTTCGTATTTCTTGGCGTTCTATCACGAATTACATCGTCAGCGTCACTATCTTCACTGGAAGTTATAGCGAACTCATCCTCTATATCGCTGTCACACTCTGAATCACTTTCGTTGGCACTAATATCGAGCAAATTAGCTATTTCTTTGTCATCAATAACTGTGCCACGACCTGCCATGTTTACAAGCAAACTCACGCTCCGCAAAAGCGGAAACACAAGTGCAGAGATCTGAAAAATAAATGACTGTGAATATATGCGACACCTCCTGGCAATAATAAGTAGCTCGAAGTGTTGCCAAAAGTTGCCTCTTCCTGCCATCTTACGACCAAATAAATAACTATTACGAAGTCCACGTAGCGGGCGTTTCAAATTCGACGGCGCCCCCTTGCGCCGCACACGCTGTGAACGTAGCTGGCTAGTGGGCGCACCGTTGCGCCGTACACGCTAAGGGGGTTAAAGTGTGTGTGGTATCCTAGTTCAAATGTGGATTCTGAAAGGTCATTTTTGAAATACAGTCTCATAGTAAGTGATAGGAGGCGACAATTAACAGCTGCAAATGCTGAGACTTTAACTATGATCTACTTCCAATGATTTCACTGCAGTATTTGGATAAAACTGAAAAAGGTATTCACTGAAATGTGTTTCGAGATGGTGAATGTAAAATAAAAATGTGACTTCCATATAAGTATTATCTCATTCTTCCATAGCCATGTTTAACGGTTTACCCTGCTGTTATGTTTTTTACTTTGTTTTATTAATTGTTTACATTTTTAAATGCATTTATTGTACAAACCTTATCGCTTTCCAAATTTTAACATGTAATCCCCCGAAAAAAGAAAAAAAAAAAAACACAAAACACCACCTTTTGGATTTTAAATCAACAAATCTTCAAAAAAATAAAAACACTTTCTAACACCTCTGGGGTGTTGTCATTTCCTTCCATATCTGAGTCTTCAGTACCTATAAGAGATGCTGGGTGGATCCATCTTATTAAGTTTACTAGGAGATCAATTTTGTAATCTGTAGTTGTCTTTCCTGATTTTTTGGGCAACGACCTCTCTTGCCTTTATATCAATAGGAATTATTCCAGTGAGATATAGTTCTGTATGCCTTGGCTATTCTCGTGAGTATAGGTCTTTGTACTCGAACATACCGTATTTCCTCGCATAATCGTCGCCACTGTGTAATCGTCGCACCCCACTTTTCAAACACTAAAATAGGTTTATAAAGTTTCATAATGTCGATTATTCAGTTCGGTATTGACGTAACTATAACTTTGAAAGAATAATAGATTTTCCGCCTTCAATACTGTTTATTTCTATTACTTACAGGGACTAGTTTCGAGGGTAAATACTCCCCCTTCCTCAGCCTGTCCAACAAAACTTCACAATGGAAAAACTTTCCATGTACAAGTTCATACAAAATACATGAAGAATAAAGAAATAATATTATTTACATTCCCGCTCGACGCTCCAAAGAAGATACTTTTATTGCATCACTAAGGCCTAGGCGCATCAGAACTCCTGAATTGGGCCGGTGCTGCGGTCCGCTGTCCCCATTGCGTCATCGTGGGACCACTCTAGTCCCCTTGTTGCTCTTGGCAAGCGTCAAGGCGAGAAAATTTGTGGCCGGGGCACGCGCCGCCAGGAACTGCAGTGCGCAGGGCGTGAACAAAAACAAACCGGAATTCACCTTGCGAAGTCTCTTACAGCCGAGTGTTAGTGACGTGCTTGGGAAAAGGTGGCGTTTGGGTTGTGGGAGATGGGAGGCTAAGGAAATGAGAATGAGTGAGGTTTGTTGAAGCGCCTATTATGGAGATTGATTAATGCGTAGAATGAGTGTGTCAATCTTTAGTATGTTATGAAAAATGATGGGTATGAATAGTGGAATATAGCGGGAATTTTATCTATTACAATATAATTCGTCTATTAATGTTCTGTATAAAATGCTAGTTTCAAATATTATTTCATTAAGATTGTGTGAAAGGTTGAATCTCTGTGCTTTATCAATTTCTATTTGTTCCAAAATATTCATGAGCGTGCCTTTATTTTCTTGATGTAAAATTTCTAAGTCATTGTCTATGGTTGTGAATTTATGCCCAGTTTCTGCCATGAGGTTGCCCATCGCTGAAAATTTATTATGTTTGATGGCATTGACATGTTCCAAAAATCTGGTGTTGAACCCTCTCCCCGTTTGTCCCACGTAATAGGCATTACACTCGTTACATTTAATCTTGTAGACACCTGAATTGCTGTATTTGTTGGTTTTGTTGAGAATATGTGAGTTGAAAAATTTATTATGATTAGTGTTATTGGTTCTGAACGCTGTGTTTATTTTATATTTTTTTAGTACACTAGTAACATTGTATGTGGATTGGTTCACAAAAGTGAACGTTGCGTATGTGGAAGGTTCTTTGTCTTCTTTTGCTAATCTGGAAACTGGTTTGTTCTTAATTTTGTTAATTATATTGTTAACATATTTACTATTGAATCCATTAGCTTCGGCAATTTGGTGAATTATTGAAACTTCTTTACGATAATCTACGTCAGATAGTGCGACGTTCAACGCTCTATTGACGAAACATGCGAGTGCTGCTCTTTTATGGGAAGCTGGATGATTAGAATCTTGTCTAATTACAGTACTGGTTTGAGTTGGTTTCCTGAATATTTGATAGCTCAGGTGATCTTTATCATGCATGACTAGTAGATCAAGGTAATTTATGGAACTGTTTATTTCATTTTCTGACGTGAATTTAATGTTGCTGTTTATTTGGTTCAAATATTGCAAAAGTTGTTCTATTTTCGTTTTAGAGTTGTCAAGGATTACGAAAACGTCATCAACATATCGTCCCCAAAAGAACAAACCATTCTTTTTGTTAATGATTGATTCGTATTCCAGATTATCTAAGAATATGTTAGCTACTATTCCTGATAAAGGAGAACCTATGGGGAGGCCTTCTTTTTGTTTATAGATTTTCTTATATCGTCCCCAAAAGAACAAACCATCCTTTTTGTTAATGATTGATTCGTATTCCAGATTATCTAAGAATATGTTAGCTACTATTCCTGATAAAGGAGAATCCATGGGGAGGCCTTCTTTTTGTTTATAGATTTTCTCAAAGTGTAACGTGTTTTTCGAGGGGTTTTATGCAACTGGCATAAGTCAGTAGGAAGCCATTCTATATTTATTTACGCGGCAAATTGTTTAGCCAAGAGAATTTTTCATGTTAATTTATTATTATTATTATTATTAATTTATTATAATTATTATTTAGGTATTTTCGGAGCATTTTATAAAAATTATTAGCATTCAGATAGGTTTTCTATGTCTTAGAAAACGCTATCCAGCAAATTATTACGAACGACGATATCATAGAAAATTATCTGATTACGGAATTTTACGGAGTTTTCGTCAGTTAGGGTATATCGAGAGACGTGACTCACTGGGATTTCAAGTACACGCTTAATCTTGTCGAGAAGCATGACGCAATCTTGGGTCGTAAGGTCTAGAAAAGACGAATTGTTGGAACGGAACCCTCCCGCCGAGTGTAATGACCCGGAGGAGGAGAAGATCGCGTGGTGGGTCAGCCAATCAGGGGAGACGACGTAAGCTAGTTGGGACTGAAGAGTGGGGAGCCGGCGTGTGGTTATATCGTTCGACGCGCCGTGAAACAAGGACTATCTGTGAAATACTTGAAGAGTATGGATGCGAGTGCGTGTCGCTCCGATGTTCAGTGGAGTTAGCGACGAACTTTTGTAAAACTTGGTTGTACGAGTGTTTGGGTCCGAGGTACGGACCATAGAATTATCTAAGCTACCAGAATATCATCAAATTCCGACGGAGATGACGACGTCCAGGAGACTGTGGGAAGCTCACAGCATCAGCAAGTACGAGGGAAATGCCTTGGCAATTTCCAATGGTAAGCGCAAATGACGCAGAAATACGCAATCTCTCATTTTTCTTTGTTTTACATTTCATATTTCAGTAACTTCATAGCTTGGAAATAAGAGTAAAATCAATTTATCAGACTCCGTTTTCACGTAATTTTCTATCGGTAATATTCAAATCACAACGCTCCAATTTAAATTTTGTACTTATTATTATTATTAATTTTGCTATACTTGTTTTATATAATAAATTCATTTCTTTTACAATGCAATCTTTGCTTTCAGTAGGTAGCATTAGATATAGACCAATTCCTTCTCCTGATACAATTGTTTGTTGGGTTAATGATCAAATCATACCACGATCTGAGTGAATAGAGTCTTGAATGTGTTCTGCCAGAGCTAGACGTTGTTTAATACAAATTTAGATTTCAACATTGCATTGAGGTCTTGGCGCCCATTAAAACGACATAGCTTAGGCAAAGGTAAACAGTTACATTTCTCACCCAACAGTTAGGAGCTAGCAAAACGTTACACTTGTCGCTCAACGTGAGGGCGAAAGAAACCATTACATTTGTCGCTACCAACATGGGGCACTAATTAATAAACGTTTCATTTGTACGCTCAACGTGGAGCAAAGTAAATACCGTTTCACTTGTCATCCCAGCCTAAGGAAACGTTTCATTTGTCGCCGACAACTTGGGGCTGAAAACCTAATAACATTTGTGGAAGGAGAAGGGTATATATTTCTGTGCCTGTATTTTGGGGGTTATTTGTCTGTATCAGTGTATATCATTATGGGGGATGAGAAAGAAAGACAGATGAGGTTACGTAGTGGTCATCAACGGGAGAGTGATGATACGAGCAGTATGTCGAGTGATGGTAGTACCGGGGTAGCGGAGGTAAATCCCGATACTGAAACAGGGAGTGTAGGCGGCCAACCAGAATTAAAAACTTTACTTCTCGAGTTTATGTATCAGAACAAAGTTAGTAGTGATGCCTTAAATGCAAAGTTAGAACAGAATAACGCTAAACTAGAACAAAACAGTAGGGAAAATAAAGAGAGTAATAGGGAATTGAGCGATAGTTTAAACGCCAGATTAGAACAAAACAGTAAGGAAAATAGAGAGAGTACTGAAAATTAAACGCTAAATTAGAACAAAACAGTAGGGAAAATAAAGAAAGTACAGAAGCTTTAAATGCAAAATTAGAACAGAATAATGCAAAATTAGATAAGAACAACAAGGAAATTAGTGTGAAAATGGAGCAGATTAGAGGAGAAATCAGAGGAGTAATGGAAGAGAAGGTTAAAGAGATCATTGCAGATGTAGACAAGAAATTAGGAAAAGTACAGGAGGAGTTAGAAATTAGAATCAGTACACAGGCTGAAAATTTAAAAGAACTAGTGCAACTGGAAACACAGCAGGTCAAAAAGCAATTGGGGGGAGAAATTGACAAAATTCAGGTAGCAACTAAAGAGGTTAAGGAACAGCTGGGGGGTAGAATTGAGAAAGTCCACTCGCAAATAGTTGCAGAAGTAAATGATTTAAGAGAGAGTAATAGAGAGAGCATTAGCAAGATTGAGGAGAAACAAGCAAAGCTATATGATAAAGTAGAAGAATCAGAAGGAAACATTAAATTAACAGTAAACAGTATTGAGAGGAAGGCTGAGGAGAAAATCGCAGAATTAGAATTAAAATTAAAAGCTAGGATCAGGCAAGAAAATAGTCAGAATAGGCCAGTTTTTGTGAATAGCACACACAGGGAGGTAGAACTGGGTAAGTTCAGCAATCGACAGGGGTGCCCAATGGAGTTCATGAACACTAAAGAAAATAAATTCGGGGAGAGGTTGGAAAATGGTAGTATTGAGTGGTGCCAGGTAGTTGAAATTTTAGAACAAGTATTTGTGGGGGAAACGAGGAATTGGTTTGCTGTCTACAGAGACAAGTTTACTGATATTAATGATTTTAAAATGAAATTCTGTGAAAAGTTCTGGAATGAGGTTATTCAGTCGCAGCATCGTGAGGGAGTAGTGTGTGGTAAATATAACCCTAAAGGAAGCTCCACCATGAACGAATACTTTTTAGGGCAGGTATTAGTGTGTAAATATCTGGATGGCTTGAAGGAGGAAAGTGATGTGGTAAGGTTGCTACTTAGGCACTTTCCCTATAGGATCAAGGAGGCTGCTTGTATCCAGAATGTAAAGACAATATCACAAGTAGAAAATTTGTTAAGCACATTTGATGCACTAGGGAGAGGGGGTTATGAGGACAATTTCAATCGGAACCAGGGTAATAATAATAATAGACCTAATGAAGCCAGGCATCAAGAAGTTCAAGGGAACGGTGGCGAAGGGGCCAACGCTCAAAATAGAAATAATAATAATCAGCTATATCAGAACAGAGGAAATGGCTATGGTAATCAGTATCAAGGGAGGAACAATGATTTCAGGGGAAATCAAGGGAGGAACAATGATTACAGGGGAAATCAAGGGAGAAATTATAATGACAATAATTACAACCAGAATAGGGGTCAAGGAAGAGGACAGCCTAGTGGTAGTAATATACAGCCAAACAATGACAACACAGCCCAGAACAACCAGACCAGTTTAGTAGTTAGTAGTACTACGGCCAGCTGTAGCGGTTCTTTAAACGCGAACCAGGCTGCGAAGTAAGGTCAGAATCTCAGTCTGTAGCATGCCCTGTCCATACAATTATACAGGAACCCTATGACCTAAATGTAAGAAATGAATTATTACATGAACTAAATGATGAAGGTATTATTCAGGAAGTGGTTAGTAAGAGCCCCATAGTTAAATTTAACGTGTCCGAGGCGTACACAGATGTTTTAATTGATAGTGGTTGTATGAAGAGTTGCATAAGTAGTGCATTTTATGATAAAATGAAAGGAACTGGAGTAAATTTTGAGGAGATGCCAATTAAAAGCACTTTTGTTATCACAGCTGTTGGGAAGAGGTCTAAAGTAATTTCTAAGCAAGTTTTAGTAGACATTAAAATTAATAATCATGTAGAGAAGCAGATTTGCCTTGTAATTCCAAATTTAGTATTCAGTGTTATCTTGGGTTCAGAGTGGCTAAGTAGAGTGTCTGGTAACTTATGTTATGATGTAGGGAGTTTGAAATTTAAATGGGGAGATTCTGAAGTAGAAGTAGCGTTCAATGACCATATTCAGAGTAGTATTGTAGGTGTGATTTGTACTTTAAATGAGATATCGCCAGCCGTAGAGCGGGGTTCTCCATGTTTTGTGGGCAGTGTGATTACGAACGGAAGTCTAGAGGACTCGTTACGTGAGGCTGCATTTCAGGGAAATATAGAGGATGAACAGTGTGTTCGGCTCTATGATGTGTTATTGTGTAATAGGAGAGTTTTTGAGGATCGCATTGGTATGGCCAATTGCTATACACATTCATTGAACGTTATTGATAGGTCAGTATTCACAGGACATAGATATCCTGTACCTTTCGCTTATCAAAGTGCAGTTGAGGCACAAATTAACCAGATGCTTGAAGATGGGATTATTGAGCACTCGAACAGTCCATATGTTAATTCTTTGATCACGGTACCCAAGACCGACGGCACTGTTCGTATTTGTTTAGACGCTCGTTTGGTTAACAGTAGAATTAGTTCAGATCAGCTGAAATCTATGTCAATAGAGGAATTAATGCAAACATTTGAGGGGAAGAAGTATTTCACTTGTGTAGATTTGAGTTCCAGTTTTTGGCAAGTGCCACTTATGTACGAAGATAGACCATTTACAGCTTTTAGTCATAAATATAACCTTTATCAATTTTGTAGAACACCTTATGGGTTAAAGAGTAGTTCAGCAGCTTTAATTAGGGCTTTAAACATCGCATTAGGGGATGACACAGGAGAGTTTGTAACCATTTACATAGATGATATGGTAATTAGTTCACGCAGTTTTGAGGAGCATCTACGTCATTTAAATATAGTTTTTCAGAAGTTAGATCAGGCAGGGTTCACTTTGAAGCTGTCTAAGTCGTCATTCTGTCAGTCAGAAGTGACATTTTTAGGTCATAGAGTGTCGAGTAGAGGTGTAACACCAGAAGAAAGTAGGGTTAATAAGATACTTAACGCAGAGGTGCCACAGAATGTTAAACAGTTAAAAACTTACCTGGGAATTTGCAACTTTTTCAGGAGGTTCGTTCTTAAATACTCAGGGTTGGTAGAACCATTCAGGGAATTGCTTAAAAGTGGGACTCGGTGGAGATGGGAGTCTAAGCATGATCAGGCTTTTAGAGCGCTGAAGGAAGGTTTTGGGAAAGCTGTAGTGCTGAAATATCCGTTAAAAGATAAGGAATATGTGGTTATGACAGATGCTTCACATATAGGCATTGCTGGAGTATTATGTCAGAAAGATGATGAGGGTAATCTGTGCATTGTATCTTTAGCCTCGCGAGGACTGACAGCAGCGGAGAAAAGATACACGATTACTGAGTTAGAGCTTTTAGGTATTGTTTTCAGTTTAGGGAAATTTAGAATGTATTTAGTAGGGGGGAAATTTGAGATCCACACAGATCACCATGCATTACTGTATATGAGGACTTGTAAACTCAGTTCTAACAGAGTTAGTAGGTGGATTCTTGCTCTGCAGGAATACGAATTCACAGTAAAATATATTAAAGGTAAAGATAACATTCTTGCAGACATGCTATCGAGGGACACTAATTTATGTAGGGATTATCCTGTGGTTAAAGCAGAGGATGGTATTTTAATATGTGCATGTGTGGACAGTAGCAACAGGGCATCGTTACAGACACTGAGAAATATGCTAGTGGAGCAACGTGATGACGTTAAGTTAAAGGAGCCACTGGCTAGGTTGGAAATAGGTGAAGAAGAGTATGTGAAAGTAGGACGGTTCACGTACAAGATGCAGGATGGGCTTCTTGCAAGGAAACGTAGGAATAATCGGTGGGCAATATGTGTTCCTGCCACTTTGCGGGAGGAGCTAATTTGGTTCATTCATAGGGAATTAGGACACTTTGGTGCTGCCAAGGTCTTCTATGAAATTGGTCGTGACTTTATTTGGAGTAAAATGGGAAGGGACGTTAGGAGGATTTTAGCTAAGTGTGACACCTGTCAAAGGAGTAAATATCCAGTTAAATATTTAGTGGGGGAGAGATCTGCAGTTCTCACCAGTAGTCCCGGTGAACTACTGTGTGTGGATTTATTTGGCCCGATCGTTAAAGGACAGTACGGCTACGAGTACATTTTTATAGTTATTGGCGCTTTTAGTAAGTATGTCAAGCTATATCCGCTAAGGAAAGCCACGGGACTAGCGTGTAGCCGTCTGATCATTAATAAGTATGTACCTGAGTTTGGCATTCCTCTCAGGATACTATCTGACAGTGGACCACAGTTTACTGCAAAGAAATGGAGAACCAGTATGCAGGAAGCTGGTATAACACACGTTCATTCCTCTGTAAGGTACCCTCAGGGTAATTCTGCAGAGCGTCCATTAAGGGAAGTGGCTCGTCTTTTTCGGACTCTAGTGCATGACAAGCATGCGGCCTGGGTTGGACATCTTCCCAAGGTCGAGACTTGGCTGAATTCTGTCCAGCATGAGAGCACGAAATTGACGCCATACGAAGTTCACTTCGGAAAAAGACCACAAAATGAACTAGCGAGGGTGTTGGGATTAAATGAGGGTAAGCAACCGGGGATGGATTACATTGTCCAGTTGGCGAAACAGAATTTATCTAAGTCAGCACAAAAGAGAATTCGCCAACAAAAAGAAACTAAATTTGACCTATTCGAGCCGGGAGACAGAGTCTTACTTAGAGTGCCGAAACAGTCAAATAAGCTAGAGAAAGTCATGTCCAAGTTCTTTTATCTCTACGAGGGCCCATTTATAGTTTCCAAACGTATTGGCAAAACAGCATATGTGCTGGAGAATAGTGAGGGAAACAGATTATACGGGACGTATAATATACATAGTCTCCGAAAGTATGTGTCATAAAGTGAGGATGTTTAGCTGGCGAGCCAGCCTATCAAATGAGTAAGTGTGGTATTGGGTGCGTGGGAGGATCTGGTCTTAAGGCAGGCGTATCAGAAGTCACACAGGGGGGTAGTATGTAAGTAAATGAGAGTTTTTAAGGTACAGGGAAATATGACGGGATTGTCGGATGCTGTTGAGCACTAAATTGTCTCGATGCACCAAGGCCATTTTGGCAGCGCTGATGGGTTCCCATTTATCTCCAAGAGATGGGGGAGCGCTTGAATAGGGCTTGTTAGCTTAAGGCGTCCACGAGATAAAAGATGGGCCATCAGAATGCGAGACAGTCCGTCATGAAACTCATACATATCAGCACACGTGATTTCTGTTTACGGCCTCGCCATGTAAGATTTGTAAGTGTGTAATTTAAGATAATTTGTACAATGGTATTATTTCTGTGAGGAGAAATGGTCTGTGTTGAGAACTAGTATTAAGTAGAATATGGTTAACGGGAACTTAACAAGACAGGGCGATTACGGCACAGAAATATTTGGTGTTATATGTAATGCGCATTTACTGTTTTTTTTTTCAGAAGTCAATATTAATTTAATCTACTTTAAATAGAGATTAAGTATTATGGTCACGAGGCGCTGCCACAATAGTGTGATCGTGTGCTCAGTGATAAGTGGAATTAAATGTCACCATAAGGAGGGGACCTCCAGTGAAATTAGGAAGTTCTATGGTGATATAAATATATCAGAACACCTTCAATGCGTGTGATATGACATCATAAATACATAGTGCTCACACATTAATTATGTCTATTTCTCCAACATAGAGAAATTTGAGAGGCGGAAATATCCGTGGGACACTATTCCATATGTAGAACATTGGACTGGTTGCAAAGTGCAATCCATAGTGACAACAAACTTTGACGCAAAGTGCGTGAAGAAAAATTATGAGTGTATATATCTGTAATTTAGGGTGATTTCATTTATGTAATATGTATTTTGGATGGGGTTTATTAACGTGTCTGGGATAATAGGATAATGGACCGTCGTCACGGTAAATCATCCGATGATCCGAGGCGAATATGTAACGTGTTTTTCGAGGGGTTTTATGCAACTGGCATAAGTCAGTAGGAAGCCATTCTATATTTATTTACGCGGCAAATTGTTCAGCCAAGAGAATTTTTCATGTTAATTTATTATTATTATTATTATTAATTTATTATAATTATTATTTAGGTATTTTCGGAGCATTTTATAAAAATTATTAGCATTCAGATAGGTTTTCTATGTCTTAGAAAACGCTATCCAGCAAATTATTACGAACGACGATATCATAGAAAATTATCTGATTACGGAATTTTACGGAGTTTTCGTCAGTTAGGGTATATCGAGAGACGTGACTCACTGGGATTTCAAGTACACGCTTAATCTTGTCGAGAAGCATGACGCAATCTTGGGTCGTAAGGTCTAGAAAAGACGAATTGTTGGAACGGAACCCTCCCGCCGAGTGTAATGACCCGGAGGAGGAGAAGATCGCGTGGTGGGTCAGCCAATCAGGGGAGACGACGTAAGCTAGTTGGGACTGAAGAGTGGGGAGCCGGCGTGTGGTTATATCGTTCGACGCGCCGTGAAACAAGGACTATCTGTGAAATACTTGACGAGTATGGATGCGAGTGCGTGTCGCTCCGATGTTCAGTGGAGTTAGCGACGAACTTTTGTAAAACTTGGTTGTACGAGTGTTTGGGTCCGAGGTACGGACCATAGAATTATCTAAGCTACCAGAATATCATCAAATTCCGACGGAGATGACGACGTCCAGGAGACTGTGGGAAGCTCACAGCATCAGCAAGTACGAGGGAAATGCCTTGGCAATTTCCAATGGTAAGCGCAAATGACGCAGAAATACGCAATCTCTCATTTTTCTTTGTTTTACATTTCATATTTCAGTAACTTCATAGCTTGGAAATAAGAGTAAAATCAATTTATCAGACTCCGTTTTCACGTAATTTTCTATCGGTAATATTCAAATCACAACGCTCCAATTTAAATTTTGTACTTATTATTATTATTAATTTTGCTATACTTGTTTTATATAATAAATTCATTTCTTTTACAATGCAATCTTTGCTTTCAGTAGGTAGCATTAGATATAGACCAATTCCTTCTCCTGATACAATTGTTTGTTGGGTTAATGATCAAATCATACCACGATCTGAGTGAATAGAGTCTTGAATGTGTTCTGCCAGAGCTAGACGTTGTTTAATACAAATTTAGATTTCAACATTGCATTGAGGTCTTGGCGCCCATTAAAACGACATAGCTTAGGCAAAGGTAAACAGTTACATTTCTCACCCAACAGTTAGGAGCTAGCAAAACGTTACACTTGTCGCTCAACGTGAGGGCGAAAGAAACCATTACATTTGTCGCTACCAACATGGGGCACTAATTAATAAACGTTTCAAAAGTTATAAAGTTTCATCGCATAATCGTCGCATAGCATATTCGTATTTGTGCGCCAGTCAGTTGCACATGCTGCCGCAACTTTATAACCTGACGCGGCTTTGTCAGATGAAAAATATCTTGTCTTTATGATTGCGGGCTATGAACTGTGACGCGAGCGGCAAGCTTCATCACTTAGTACATTCCGTGAGCGTATAATCTGGTGTGATCTTGTTAGGAGAAAGTAATCTCGTCTTTATGCCTGCGGGCTATGAACCGCGACGCGAACGGCCAGTGCACATTCCGCGAGCTTATAGGCCTAATCTGGCGTGATCTTGTTAGGAGAAAGTAATCTCTTCTTTATGCCTGCGGGCTTTGAACTGTGACGCGAGTGGCCAGCGCGCATTCCGCAAGATTATAGGCCTAATCAGGCATGATCTTGTCAGGAGAAAGTAATCTCGTCTTTATGCCTTCGGGCTATGAACTGTGACGCGAGCGCGGCCAGTTTCATCACTTAGCACATTCCGCGAGCATATAGGCCTAATCTGGCGTGATCTTGTTAGGAGATAGTAATCTTGTCTTTATGCCTACGGGCTATGAACCGCGACGCGAACGGCCAGCTCGTCCGCACATTCCGAGATCTTTAACCTGTCGTGACCTTGTTAGAAGAAAGAAGCCTCTCTCGTGACTGCAGGCTATGACACGCCAGACTCACGCTACGTGAATGACTGGCCCGTGCAGCAAATAATGATACAGTATATTCTTTGAACTTAAATATTCTTCGCATAATCGTCGCACCCTGCTTTCTTCCACGAACTTTAGAATAAAAAAAGTGCGGTGATTATGTGAGGAAATACGGAGATTACATTTCTTTTCCAGGGATTCTATCCAGACTGGTGCAGCATATAGTAGCATTGCTCCTTTATAGATATATCCAGTGCTTGATGTTTTAGTCCCGACCCTATTTTTGCCGATTTAGATAAGGCGTTTATTAACTTAATGCATTTTTTCACTGACTTTGTTGATGGGGAAGTTGAACGTAAAGCGGGAGTCAATAGTAATTCCTAAATAATCCATGTCGACTTGTTCTAGACGTTTCCCGTTCATGTAGATATCAATACTCTTCCTTGTTTTCCGTCTTCTCGATATTAATATAACCTTCGACTTATCCTCATTGAAGTGTGTTTTGTTGTCTATCGACCACTTTGTAATTTTCCTCACGTCTATATTCATAAAATTTTCTGCTTCAGCTTCAGTTTCTGCACTGACCCCAATGATCAGATCATCAGCAAATGCTGTGTGTTCGCATTTGCGAATGATTAACTTGTTAATTTTTGTAGTTTTTTGTTATGGCAAAAGTCAGACTAGTATTTGATTTCATAACCTCATTTTTCGTCACCACGTGTTCGTGGCAAATACTACTTTATTTCACTTTCTTGTTTAATTCAATTATATCAAAATTATTTTCATACTCACCTGTTGTGTTACAATATATATCTCGCCTTTAACATTTTTTTTCCGGGTTCGATTCCCGGTCATTGCATGTGAGATTTTCGAAGTGAAATGCCATGTCCTGTGGTTCGGATTCCACGTAAAAAGGAGGTCCCGTGGCTCATGATCTCGAGATTAACTGTCACGTTAAACTACAAGCTTCCTTCCTTCAAGTGTTGATTAGGTCACCTTTCTCATACCTCGTGGTATCATGGCCTGTCCAGCTGACCTCAGTAAGTTACGCGCTCATTGGCCGCCTCCATGGAGTGGCCTCTCTCTGCCAATCAGCACGCTTCTTCCTGGCAACGTGTTTGGGACACGCCAATGGCCGGACATCGAGCATTCTGGACTCTTGTTCTGTCTGCTATTTAAGCTGCAGGCCGACCCATCCTCGATGTGATTTCCGCGTTAGCATTACGCTAACCACCCGTCTTGAGAACCGGACGATAAACTTCATAATTGGAAAAACTTCGCATCGTAATTCTGCATCAAGAAGTGTTAACTTTAACCTTCGCCATGTCGTCAAAGACATGTTACAAATAATCCAACTTGGATCGAACTTCAACGCGTTCCTGCAACACGAAAACAAGTATACATCTTCGTGTACTAAGGAAATCTATTCCGACTTAAGTGAATATTGTCAGTTCATCTTTCCAATAGCTAAGGTCAATCTTACTATTCTGTGAGTGTTCTACAGCTCCGTCAAATACTTTTGTGAAAGAAACCACAACTGGAAATGAACTATTTCTCAAGTGTTCTACGCACACATGTGGGATGTTAACCACACCCTTTCAAGTTAAGTACTTTTGTGCATGCAATCTCAAACTAGACATAACCTATGTCTTCCTTGTGCTAAGCAAATGTGGATTGTCGCCAGCACTATCTTACAAAGTTAAGTACTAAGATGTATTATGTATTTCATACTTTGTCATGTTTATTCTAAAGCAGACCTAATCTGCCATTGCACTGTTCTTGTGCACTACTTATTTTATGGTTCACTTTCAGGTTATAGGCTACTTGCCCACCTGTTTCTGCCATTTCATCTTCTCAGTAAATCTTGTATGCAGTTCACGTATTCTGTTTCTGTCATCACATTATTTCATTTTGCAAGTTATTCTGTTGCATCTTGGCAACTACTCAAATATTACAATCATTATAGGGTACTGTAGGACTAGGCCCCTGTCAGCTACTGGCCCCCTTAATAGGTCATGTCTTTTTGGATAACTTCTTTAGTTTCCCCTTTTTTTCTTTCCCGGTATGACAGGATTTGCGCCCTGTCAGCCACTTAAAAGCTGCGTCACTAATTCTCTTTTTTGCAAAAGCAACTTGATTCGTGCTTTCAAGCATGTATTCGTGCTTAAGATTTGTAAATTTAATTTAGTTGTGTTTAAGGCACTAACCTGGTTTCAATGTTTATTGCTAGACTCAATCATAATTTTGTAAAGAAAACTGTGAACTTGTTTGAATATGTTATACTGAAAATATATAATTATGTTAAAGCTACTTGCTCTCTCTTTGTTTTTTGTCTTTGTTCTTATCATGTTCCATCCCATATACTTTAAAGCTCAACCTTTACTGATTCTGAACTCACTCAGAATTCTTTCTGAAAATGGAGACTTTTAATTGGTCGGTCCAATGGTGTTCTAATTACACCACTATGCCTTTGGTGTTCTTCCCATAATATAGGTTGAGTAGGTTATTATAATGTATATTCCAGAACCCCGGTCCACTGCATGAGCCTTGTGGACAACCTTTACTAATTGAAGTTTCAATTAGAAGACTGTTGGAAGTGATGAAGGCTGTCCGATCTTTGAAGTAGTTCTTAGTAAGGTGGTACAAATTTCTGGGACATGACAATAACTGTGATCTGACCATTTTCAAAAGCCTGCTGTATAAAGTCTTTGACTGCATCAGTAGTACTTTTTTGGAGTGTGAGGCCATATTGATTTTCGATCAATAATGTATTGCTATATAGATAGTGGTTTATTCTATTTATTAGAAGTTTTTCTAGTATTTTCCCTCTAGGAAGAGGTAGCGCTGACGTCATACGCTATCTTCACCAACTTCGAATACTGCGCTTTCATAAGATAGAGACACAACACAACCCCAGCAGCTACCTGAAATAGAACTCGCCCTGGAAGGAGCAGTTTTGCAGGTGTTAACGGACTGGACTAGTATTAAGGATACGCGAAGAAAACGAATAACAACATTCACTTCGTTGTGATATGACGCATTAATGATTGACAGATGTCGAGAGCACAACCCTTCCTTCATCATTTATCTTCTACTCCAGTTGCCCGGGTGTAGTTTAGGAGCGCCCTCCACTTGCGTCTGTCCATGTACCATTCTTCTTTCAGGATTCTATCCCAGCTAACTCCCCTTGTTCCTATGTCCTCCTTCACCTGGTCTAGCCACCTCTTCCTTGGTCTTCCTACTGGCCTTCTACCAACCACATCTGTGTGTAGTCTTTGTTTTGCTATCCTCCCCTCGTCCATTCGCTTGACATGGCCAAACCATCTCAAATGGGTCCTTGTCACTTTTTCTTTCAGAGTTGGGTACACTCCAGCTTCTTCCCTAATTTGTTCATTTCTTACCCTATCCCTCCTAGCTTTTTTGACCATTGTTCGTAGAAACTTCATTTCTACAGCTTGTAGTTTGCTGTCTATCTGTCTGGTTGTTGTGCAGGTTTCTAGGCCATATGTTATTATGGGGGTAAAGTATGATTGAAAGAGCGTCTGTTTTGATCTAGAGGGGACTTTCGTTCCAGAGTAGGTTCCGAACTTGATGGTAGAACTGGGTTGCTTTTTGAGTTCGGCTATTGATCTCATGCTGTATCCTGTTATTGCTTGAAATAATGCACCCAAGATAGTTAAACTGGTCTACTGTTTCAAGCTGTGTACCTTCAAGCCTTATTTCTCCTTTCTTGTTCTGTCTGTTGACTGGCATCGCTACCATTTTTGATTTGTTTATTATTAATCCGTGTGCTTTTAGACAGTTATTCCAGGTGGCCAACCTCTCCTGTACTTCTTTCTCTGTATTACCCCAAATTACTACATCATCTGCAAATGCAAATGCAAATGCGCTGATTTCTGTGTTGTTGTTATGCTTTATTCCTTTCATAACTTCGTCCATTACAGTAATAAAAAGTAATGGCGGGAGGGCACTGCCCTGTTGAACTCCTTTAGTTGTTTGGAACCAGTCAGAATTACCATTTCCTATCTGAACACAACTGTGGCAACCTTCGTAAAGCATTTTAACTTTCTGGATTAGCCCCGCGGGTACGTTTTTCTTTCTTAGGCATTCCCATATAGTCTTTCTTGGGACATTATCAAATGCTTTTTCAAGATCTAAAAATACAAGTGTTAGGTCTCTACCCTTCTCCCAGTGCTTTTCTAGCAGCATTCTGAGGGAAAATATGAGAACTATAGTTGCACGGTGTTCTCTGAATCCATACTGCTCTTCCTGCAGTTGAGGTTCTATTATTTTCCTTAGCCTTTTCTCAAGTATTTTTTCAAATATTTTCAGGCCATGAGACAATAAAGTGATCCCTCTATAATTGCCACATTTCTTTCGGCTTCCTTTTTTGAAGAGAGGTACTATTATTCCTTTTTTCCAATCATCTGGAACTTTTCCATCCTTCCATATTGCACCTATTACTCTATGAAGCCACTGTATTCCTAGTGGACCAGCTGCTTTGATCATGTCCGCACTGACTTCATCAAATCCTGTCGATTTTTCTTTGGGCATACTATTAAGGGCTGTTTCTACCTCCTTCCATGTTGGTGGATTCTCTTGATCAAGTTCATCATTACAGCATAAACTGACCTTTGTGGTTCCATCGTTGGGGTCTACTCCTGTACTGCTGTATAATTTTTCGAAATAAGATTTCATGACCTTCCTTATTTCTGTCTCTTCCCAGACTATGTTGCCATCTGGTTTCTCTATTGCTGTTATATATTCAAAGTCTCTTCTTATATTTCTTATTGTTCGGTACAGTAGTTTAGAGTTGGCTTTGCTGTCCTGTTCCAGTTTATCTGTGAAATCGGTCCAAGTTTTATGTTTTTCTTCGGCCACAATTCTTTTAACTTGTAGCTTCAGATCTCTGTATTTCTGCTGTAATCCATTCACACTGGATTCATTTCTTCCACTTCTTTTTTGCATTTCTTTATTTCTGGCTTTCCTGGTTTCATTCTTCTCTTTTACGGCTTTCTTCACCCTATCGTTCCACCAAGGGGTTTCTTTTGCCTTTATTTTGTTGTTGGTCTTGCCACATACTTCTACAGCAGCTCCGACAATACTTTCTTTAAATCTAGTCCATTCAACATTTCCTTCCTGCAACGAGTCTGATGGTAACTTATTGCCCACATTCTTCATGTACTCTATTTGTTTCTCTGTCTTCTTTAATTCCCATGTCCTAATTTTTGGTTTCCTGCATTTCTGAGTTTTATGAACTACAATGTTTTTAATTGTTGCAAGGAGCAATCTGTGGTCACTGTCTAGACTTTCACTTGGTATAACTCGAACATCACAGATGATCTTCCCTGCTTCATAGTCTGATATGATATAATCGATCACAGTCTTAGATTCTCCGTTCCAGCTATATCTTGTTAGTTTGTGACTTCCTTCTCAGATGTAAATAACGGATAGTGCTTCAGAACTTTTGTTGCTGAGCATGTGCTCCACTCTGGGCGAGCATGCAGCACAGGACGAGGCTCTTCTTTCTAACTTCGAAAATTTTTAAAATACTAATACATAATATAAATGATAATTGTATGCAATAACAAAGGTAATCAATTGGCAGATAATTATAGGAAGCTATTATGACGAAAAATATATATGTTCAGAGTTCTTTCATGACAAAAGGTGAGGTAATAAAACCAGTGTAGGGGTTAAAAGCAAAAGCCCGTAAGACCCGTAGACTTTTCTCAACGCTGGATGCTCTATAGGCGCATGTTGGACTCCACTGAAGTCCTGACCAGGCACGTATACACCACTTCTAAACATTATTATTAATAATTGGCGGAACCCTTGATAATGCCGGACGCAGTTTCCGGTGAAACGTCGGGAGATATCCTGTCTGGACCACGGCCTACAAGCCCGAAAAACGTGTACTTAATTATGAACGCCGGCCGTGAAAGCTTAAGCTGTTATATTATTATTAATATTAATAATAATGATTTAATAGAATTTTTGAGCTCCAGGTTTGGGATGAGATGGGAGTTCAATTGTCTTGTGTGTAAATATGTGTAATGTTACTCTCTGTGTCACTGATAAGGTATGGTTGTGTATTCCGGTTTCTGCCATTATAACCTTTGGTTCTATTATTATTATTATTATTATTATTATTAATCTTGATTGGTCACATTGGACCACTTCAGTCGTTCCACAATCACTTCTTCTTTGAAGGTAGTACTGCTTGGTTGTTGAGCTCTTTCCAGTACTTTTTCATTCTTTCAGATCGGGATTTTCTCAACACATCTCAACTCATCAACTCCATAGGCTTTCTATGTGTCATTTCTGCAGAAAATTTGTGAGTTTTAAGAATGGTGTTAATTTTATTTTTCTCCTCGGCATCTGTTATATTGAGTCCAACTGCTTTGAGATCTTGTTGGATTTCTTGGATCCATTTTCCTCCAGTTTTCTTTCCTATATTTCTCATCACTAGTTGGCGTACAATTCTGTTTTCTGGAAGCCGTAAGATGTGAAAAAAGTATGAAATTCTTTTCTTCTTCATTGTGCTGGTGATTGGATCAATCTCACGATAGACAGTTTCATTTGGGAGAATCCTCCCAACTCCCTCAACCTGATACTTTTTATTTATGCACGTTCAAATGAATTTTCTTTCCGTTTTGAGGAGCTGATAAGATCTTTGTTCATTTTTAATTAGGAACAGTGTTTCACAAGCATAAGTGGCTTCAGGGAGAGTTACAGTTTTATAATGTTGGATCTTTGTAGCTATTGATAGGCATTTTTTGATGTGTAACATCTTTCCACTCGGTTGCTGGCTATTTGTGGGAGTGATTTTGAAAAATGGGACGGAAGTGGATCGGACGATCCAGCTGGCAGTGGTGGATCGAACGGAAGTGTGTAAGACGCACTGCCAGCTGGATTGCATTGCCTAACACTTTCATTCTGATGGTAAACGCTCATGCGAACTCTGGTGTCAAGTGATTGAAACAATGCACATGGCACATGTTCGAAGTCTTCGTATCAGTATTTAAATGATAAAATGCTTTAATATCAAACATTGTAAGTAGTCGGCATTGCCGGTATTATGTTTCTGCACAATGGTTATTCAAATATTAACCCATATAACGGTAATGCAGTCATCAATATAATATAATCGTCGTGTTGATTAGAGAATTGAGCAAGCCTTCATGAACTATTGCTGAATATATTCTCTTTACTCACAAGCGGGCCTATTCATAAGGCATTTTAAACTCAATATCATGCAGGAACATTATCGAAACAAGCAAAATATAAATGAAACTTAATTCCGTGATGCAGTATTATTGGTACTACGTGAAAATAAGTCACCTTCTTGTACCTAATATTCGTGTGGTCGAAATAGCCATGGGGTTAGCATCATTGAATGTGAATCTAGAGATCTCGGGTTCGAATCCCGGACGGGTTAGATATTTTTGCTACCAGATTATCGTTTTAAATGATATTTATCATATCAATATGACTCATTTTAACAGAATTCATATGAAATTACGTGTTGGTCTGTGAATCAAGAGGTCCGGGAACTGGCAAGCCTTTCATGATCTACTGCTGTGCACATTGCATTCACTCGCAAGGTGGCCTATTTATAGGGAATTTAAGGTTATGAGCGATGTCGCGTCTATTAATCTACTTGATCCATATCGTATTCTTTATTTAGGCTAGTACGGTGGAAGCTACAAAAACTCTAATAAAATGAGTTCCGTATTATAAACTACAATATCTGTAAAACACTCCCTTTTACAATAGGTTAATATTTGTGCCAAAAATATTATAACATACCGGTGTATCAACAATTTGCGTCCTTGACATGGTTTTCCGTGGTTTCCCATTTTCAACTCCAAGCAAATGCTGGGTCGGTAACTTCTGACAGGCCACGGCCGCTTCCTTCCACATCCTTCCCCAGTTTCATTCACCATCATTCATTTCATCTCTCATTAACTCCTCTCGTGATGTTGGCATCAGGAAGGGCATCCGGACGTAAAAACCATCCGCCACAAATACTTCCATCGCCTCTCATCCCCGACCCCGTAGGAAATCGGGAATAATAAGGGGTAGACATACAATACCGGTGTATCAACAATTTCATGTGAGGTTTCTTCTATGTCAGATGTTACACATCATATGCGACTACTGTAAGGCTCGTAAAGTTTTTTTCATTAATGTTGACCAGGTTAGATATTGTGCCTTCTTCATTTTATTTGTTCTACACACATCAAAAAAAGTTTTGCATCACCTCGGTTCCCAGATCTCCGGCATATAGACGTTGACTGTGTATATTGTATCCAAGATACAGTCCCTTTGACTGTTCATAGATGTCACTAAAACTGCTCAAAGATGTAAACAACCATGCATGAGCAGGGCCTATTAGACGGAGGGGGTACGACAGCCGATCAGTTCCAGTCATTCCACCAGGACGAAGGTACGCTGCTCATGTTGTCTGTAGTTCTACCATGCCTAGAAGGTCAATACCGCAGTTCAATCGCGTCCGCATTGTTACTTTGTGTCAAGAAGGGCTCTCAACAAGGGAAGTTTCCAGGCGTCTCAGAGTGAACCAAAGCGATGTTGTTCGGACATGGAGGAGGTACAGAGATACAGGAACTGTCGATGACAGGCCTCGCTCAGGCCGCCCAAGGGCTACTACTGTAGTGGATGACCGCTACTTACGGATTGCCGCTCGGAGGAACCCTGACAGCAATGCCACCATGTTGAATAATGCGTTTCGTTCAGCCACAGGACGTCGTGTTTCAACTCAAACTGTGCGCAATAGGCTGCATGATGCGCAACTTCACTCCCGACGTCCATGGCGAGGTCCAGCTTTGCAACCCCGACACCATGCAGCGCGGTACAGATGGGCCCAACAACATGCTGAATGGACCCCACGGAATTGGCATCACTTTCTCTTCACCGATGAGTGTCGCATATGCCTTCAACCAGACAATCGTCGGAGACGTGTTTGGAGGCACCCTGGTCAGGCTGAACGTCTTAGACACACTGTCCAGCGAGTGCAGCAAGGTGGTGGTTCCCTGATGTTTTGGGGTGGCATTATGTGGGGCCGACGTACGCCACTGGTGGTCATGGAAGGCTCCGAAACGGCTTTACGATACCTGAATGACATCCTCCGACCCATAGTGCAACCATATCGGCAGAATATTGGAGAGGCATTTGTCTTCATGGACGACAATTCTCGACCTCATCGTGCACATCTTGTGAATGCGTTCCTTCAAGATAACGACATCGCTCGACTACAGTGGCCAGCATGTTCGCCAGACATGAACCCTATCGAACATGCCTGGGATATGTTGAAAAGGGCTGTTTATGGACGTCTTGACCCACCAACCACTCTGAGAGATTTACGCCGAATTGTCGTTGAGGAGTGGGACAATTTGGACCAACAGTGTCTTGATGAACTTGTGGATAGTATGCCACGACGAATACAGGCATGCATCAATGCAAGAGGACGTGCTACTGGGTATTAGAGGTAGTGGTGTGTACTGCAATCTGGACCACAAATGCTGAAAGTCTAGCTGTATGATGGTACAACATGCAATGTGTGGGTCTCATGAGCAATAAAACGAGCTGAAATGTTGTTTGTGTTGATCTCTATTCCCTTTGTATTTAAAGGTTCCGGAACTCTTGGAACCGAGGTGATGAAAAACTTTTTTTGATGTGTGTATTTATCCAAGTTACTTTTTCCTTTAAGTTATGTGTGATAATTTCTCCAAGATACTTAAATTGAGAAACTAGGTTAATTTTATGATCATTTAAATAGACTTTATTTATATCTAAGGGTTTCATAGGCATGATCTCATTTTTTTCAAAGGATATCTGTAATCCTATCCCTTGAGCAATTTCTTGGAGACTAGTGATCTGAGTACAAACCTCTTCCTTGTCTAGTGCTAAAAGAGCCAAGTCATCTGCAAATCCTAAGCAGTTTATTTTTATTGATGGTTTTGTTCCAATTTTGATCTTAGGAGGGTTTTCCTTTTGCCAAACCTTCATGATGTAATCAAGAGACTGATTTTTACTGAGAAAGCTGTTGATATTTCTCCCCTAAATTTAACTTTAGAATTTGTGTTTGTTAATGTTAATTCAATGATTTTTATCAATTTAGGATGGAGACCGTATGATCTGAGGATTTTTAGTAGTGTCAGTCTATGAATACTATCATAGGCTTTCTTGAAATCTATAAAAGAGATAACGAGTTGCTTATTTCTGTTTTGTTAATATTCCATTATTAATTTCAGGTGAAGGATTTGGACTGGACAACTTCTGTAAGGGCGAAATCCTCCTTGGTATTCTCCAAGTTGTGGTTCCAGAATGTTTTTAATCCTGTTGTAAATTAAGCGAGAGAAAATTTTATAAGTGCAGTCCAGAAGGGTAATTCCTCTGTAGTTATCTGGGTTCGTTTTGTTTCCTTTCTTAAATAATGGATGGATTATTCCTTTGATCCAGTATGCAGGAATTTCTTCAGTAATCCACATTTTAACTAGATGTTGATGAAGATTTATAATCGCAGGTTTACCAGCATTTTTCCAGATTTCTGCAAAGACTAAGTCTTTGCCACAAGTTTTGTAATTCTTTTGTTCTTTAATTGAGAGTTCTACTTCATTGATGTTTGGAGGATTTATTAAATCAGGTGAAGTTAAAATAGGTGTATCAGTGTTTACTTGCAGGGTTTCCAGTGGATCATCACAATTTAACAGTTTCTAGAATGCTTCTGCAAGGATCTCTGTATTTTCTTGGTTAGAATGTGCCAACTTTCCTGTTTGTTTTTCAACATTAATGTTGGAGCTTCAATTTTTTTTTAGATATTTACCAAATATTTTGTAATAATCACGAGATTGCATTTTCTTGAAATCGTCTTCTATCTTTTCCAGTGTATTTTTAAGATGATTACGTTTCGTTTGTCTGATGATTTTATGGGTTAATTTTCTTTGTCTTCTTAGTTCCAAATTTGATTCTTCTGACTTTAGAGCTTGATGTTTTATCCATGCTTGGTGTCTTTTCTCTATTGCTTGATCACAATCTACATTCCACCATTCATGTTTCTTCCTTGGATTAATAATAATAATAATAATAATAATAATAATAATAATATCGTATGGCCTCGGGTACCGGGTGCAAGCTTTGTAATTTGACACCCAGAGGGTAGCTTGCATGTCGAATTTCGTTGTTCCTTGAATCACTATGAAAGTCAAGGAGGTTAGATATCTAAGCTCCTTGAACACTATAGTGCTTTTCTAGTAGAGAAATGAGGAACTTTGTGTTGGCGGAAAATCCCGAGATTAATTTTGCCATTATGAACTCGGTCTACTGAAATCAAATGGGTTCATTGACATGCCAACATCGTATGACATGCGAGTCGTATTTTTTCCGCCTTTCAAAACGGCCAGGAGCGAACCTGCAATCTTGGGGTTCGTAGGCCGACACGCTATCCACTCACCCACCGTGGATTTATTGGTGCTAACTCCTCTGCTATTGATTTTAATTCAGTGATTAATTTGTCCAATGTTTTAGTGTTGAGAGATTCTTCTCCTGTTCTTTCACAGTACTCTATATTTTTTATTAAGGTAGATGGATCAAATTTCCTCCTATTGTTATTATTAGGTTTTTTCTTGGCCATTGGAGTTAATTTATTTTGATCTTTACCACATAGTGGTCTGATTCTGACAAGGGACGGATTGCGGTGTAAAATTCTAATCTGGTGGAAATTTAGTAAACAATATTCCTACAAAGTTCTACAATGACGTAGTGAAAACCGCACGGGCCATTTTCAATTCTGAACGCCGAAAACCTGCCGGACGACGGCATGAGCAAGGAGGTGGGATGAGATAAAGCTAACCTTGAATCCTACAGAATGCGATGGCTCCAGGCCTACAGATTTCATAGTGATAACTTTCAGCAAAGCTGCTTTGTAGACAAACTACCACATTCCTAGGATTTAAATTTGGAAGGTGTTCTAATTGAACATCGCCATTGTCACTTTCCGACATTTGTAAATATTTTGACTGTAAAGTGAAGTTTAACATTAATTGTTGTATGTGGCAGTAAAATTAAAAACAGACGAAATTAAACTGTCACACTTACATGGCTTCATAAAGGAACGATTTGGGACCTGTTCATCCGATACATCACTTTTGTTTTGCATAGTTCTACCAAAATTATAAGGGAGTGACGAGATGAGGGGAAGGTGAAAGATGGGGAATGCAAGGCAATGCCTGGTGGCCGCGAGCCATCGCGTGCTGCTAGGATTCAAAGTTAGCTTTACCTATTCCCTCCTCCTCGCTCATGCCGTCACCCGGCAGGTTTTCGGCGTTCAATATTGGCGTTCAAAATTGAAAGTGGCCCCGGTTTTCACTACGTCATTTTAGAACTCGGTAGGAATATTGTTTACTAAATTTCAACCAAATTAGAATTTTACACCGCAATCCGTTCCCTTGTGAGTCAACTCCCCTTAGAACCTTAACATTGTGAATTTTGCGATGGTGAAATTTATCCAAGCAGACATTATCCAACTGCCATTCACCCCTTCTGAAGTCAGGATGTTTCCAAGTTTTCAATTTATGGGGTTGTCTTTTAAAACATGTTGATTTAGAGATTAATTTGTGGTTTCTACAAATCTCGACTAATCTTTGACTATTTTTATTGGTTTGTTTATGTGCTATACAATTTTCATAAGAAAATATGCATTGTCCGTTGAGCCATAATCTATTTAAACACAAATAGTGCTAAATGTTCCGGCATAACTCAACAAGATGACAGTGTTTCGCCCCGGTGTGCTATTGGGCTCTTCAGTTGGTTAAAGCACACCTCACCAAGACACTGTCTAGTGCACACTGGGAAGGCCATTGCAAGACGTATTTGATACATGTGTATCCGCGTCACGAGCAAGCCAGTGCACTATGGGAGTCGAAACTCCATTCCAAAGCAATTATAACCTTACCTTGGCATTGAATATACAATTTTCATAAGAAAATATGCATTGTCCGTTGAGCCATAAAATATTTAAACACAAATAGTGCTAAATGTTCCGGCATAACTCAACAAGATGACAGTGTTTCGCCCCGGTGTGCTATTGGGCTCTTCAGTTGGTTAAAGCACACCTCACCAAGACACTGTCTAGTGCACACTGGGAAGGCCATTGCAAGACGTATTTGATACATGTGTATCCGCGTCACGAGCAAGCCAGTGCACTATGGGAGTCGAAACTCCATTCCAAAGCAATTATAACCTTACCTTGGCATTGAATATACAATTTTCATAACAAAATATGCATTGTCCGTTGAGCCATAATATATTTAAACACAAATAGTGCTAAATGTTCCGGCATAACTCAACAAGATGACAGTGTTTCGCCCCGGTGTGCTATTGGGCTCTTCAGTTGGTTAAAGCACACCTCACCAAGACACTGTCTAGTGCACACTGGGAAGGCCATTGCAAGACGTATTTGATACATGTGAATCCGCGTCACGAGCAAGCCAGTGCACTATGGGAGTCGAAACTCCATTCCAAAGCAATTATAACCTTACCTTGGCATTGAATATACAATTTTCATAACAAAATATGCATTGTCCGTTGAGCCATAATATATTTAAACACAAATAGTGCTAAATGTTCCGGCATAACTCAACAAGATGACAGTGTTTCGCCCCGGTGTGCTATTGGGCTCTTCAGTTGGTTAAAGCACACCTCACCAAGACACTGTCTAGTGCACACTGGGAAGGCCATTGCAAGACGTATTTGATACATGTGTATCCGCGTCACGAGCAAGCCAGTGCACTATGGGAGTCGAAACTCCATTCCAAAGCAATTATAACCTTACCTTGGCATTGAATATACGATTTTCATAAGAAAATATGCATTGTCCGTTGAGCCATAATATATTTAAACACAAATAGTGCTAAATGTTCCGGCATAACTCAACCAACTGAAGAGCCCAATAGCACACCGGGGCGAAACACTGTCATCTTGTTGAGTTATGCCGGAACATTTAGCACTATTTGTGTTTAAATATATTATGGCTCAACGGACAATGCATATTTTCTTATGAAAATTGTATATTCAATGCCAAGGTAAGGTTATAATTGCTTTGGAATGTAGTTTCGACTCCCATAGTGCACTGGCTTGCCCGTGACGCGGATACACATGTATCAAATACGTCTTGCAATGGCCTTCCCAGTGTGCACTAGACAGTGTCTTGGTGAGGTGTGCTTTAACCAACTGAAGAGCCCAATAGCACACCGGGGCGAAACACTGTCATCTTGTTGAGTTATGCCGGAACATTTAGCACTATTTGTGTTTAAATATATTATGGCTCAACGGACAATGCATATTTTGTTATGAAAATTGTATATTCAATGCCAAGGTAAGGTTATAATTGCTTTGGAATGGACTTTCGACTCCCATAGTGCACTGGCTTGCTCGTGACGCGGATACACATGTATCAAATACGTCTTGCAATGGCCTTCCCAGTGTGCACTAGACAGTGTCTTGGTGAGGTGTGCTTTAACCAACTGAAGAGCCCAATAGCACACCGGGGCGAAACACTGTCATCTTGTTGAGTTATGCCGGAACATTTAGCACTATTTGTGTTTAAATATATTATGGCTCAACGGACAATGCATATTTTCTTATGAAAATTGTATATTCAATGCCAAGGTAAGGTTATAATTGCTTTGGAATGGAGTTTCGACTCCCATAGTGCACTGGCTTGCTCGTGACGCGGATACACATGTATCAAATACGTCTTGCAATGGCCTTCCCAGTGTGCACTAGACAGTGTCTTGGTGAGGTGTGCTTTAACCAACTGAAGAGCCCAATAGCACACCGGGGCGAAACACTGTCATCTTGTTGAGTTATGCCGGAACATTTAGCACTATTTGTGTTTAAATATATTATGGCCCAACGGACAATGCATATTTTCTTATGAAAATCGTATATTCAATGCCAAGGTAAGGTTATAATTGCTTTGGAATGGAGTTTCGACTCCCATAGTGCACTGGCTTGCTCGTGACGCGGATACACATGTATCAAATACGTCTTGCAATGGCCTTCCCAGTGTGCACTAGACAGTGTCTTGGTGAGGTGTGCTTCAACCAACTGAAGAGCCCAATAGCACACCGGGGCGAAACACTGTCATCTTGTTGAGTTATGCCGGAACATTTAGCACTATTTGTGTTTAAATATATTATGGCTCAACGGACAATTCATATTTTCTTATGAAAATTGTATATTCAATGCCAAGGTAAGGTTATAATTGCTTTGGAATGGAGTTTCGACTCCCATAGTGCACTGGCTTGCTCGTGACGCGGATACACATGTATCAAATACGTCTTGCAATGGCCTTCCCAGTGTGCACTAGACAGTGTCTTGGTGAGATGTGCTTTAACCAACTGAAGAGCCCAATAGCACACCCGGGCGAAACACTGTCATCTTGTTGAGTTATGCCGGAACATTTAGCACTATTTGTGTTTAAATATATTATGGCTCAAAGGACAATGCATATTTTCTTATGAAAATTGTATATTCAATGCCAAGGTAAGGTTATAATTGCTTTGGAATGGAGTTTCGACTCCCATAGTGCACTGGGTTGCTCGTGACGCGGATACACATGTATCAAATACGTCTTGCAATGGCCTTCCCAGTGTGTACTAGACAGTGTCTTGGTGAGGTGTGCTTTAACCAACTGAAGAGCCCAATAGCACACCGGGGCGAAACACTGTCACCTTGTTGAGTTATGCCGGAACATTTAGCACTATTTGTGTTTAAATATATTATGGCTCAACGGATAATGCATATTTTCTTATGAAAATTGTATATTCAATGCCAAGGTAAGGTTATAATTGCTTTGGAATGGAGTTTCGACTCCCATAGTGCACTGGCTTGCTCGTGACGCGGATACACATGTATCAAATACGTCTTGCAATGGCCTTCCCAGTGTGCACTAGACAGTGTCTTGGTGAGGTGTGCTTTAACCAACTGAAGAGCCCAATAGCACACTGGGGCGAAACACTGTCATCTTGTTGAGTTATGCTGGAACATTTAGCACTATTTGTGTTTAAATATGTTTATGTGCTGTCCATTTTCCAATGATATCTCTATGTCTTATTTCTTGTCCAAGTTGCGCATTGAAATCACCAAGGAGAATTTCAATGTTTGATGAAGGGATGTTGATTTAAGTTTGATCCAAAAGATCCCAGAATTTATGTACTTCTTCTCTGTCCTTAATGGTGGTGTTGTTTTGATTAGTAGGAGCATTTGCGTTAACAATTGTATATGTTTTATTTGCCGATTTTTAAAGTTAGGGTTGTAAGTCCAGAGGATTGAGATTTAAATTCTGTTATGGAGTCAATGGTTCCGAGATCTATTAAGAATCCGTTACCAAATTGTCGACAATTTTTCATGACCTATTTTCCTGGAATTCCTTTATATAGTCTGTATCCTTGTGATGCCAGATGGTCTTGATCACTATTTCCAATTTCCTGAAAGGCCATAATTAGAATTTTATGACTTCTCATTATATCCGTGATGATCTACAATTTTCCAGTTTGAACCAGAGAGTTAATATAATGTGTAGAAAAGAATGAGACTTGTTTAGGTTTGATTTTCTGTAGTATTTGTTTGTTTGCTAATTGATGAGTTTTCAGACGCTCCAATTCGTCATTATCTTCCGCATGACAGCCCACCATATCCGAATGCTGTCTTTTCTGTAATCTATCATTACAGATGGCGGAATTATTCTTCAAATGACTTTTCATGGTCGACTATCTAAGGTTTCACCTTGAGGGGAGGATAAATCCTCGAATTACAATCCTGAATGTTATTCAGAAAGGTGAACTCCACTATACCGGTGGCAAGTCCGGGGCCCTATTCTCAAGAAATGGGGAAGGAGGAGTCGGAGGAGTAACACCTCGTTAAAAAACCTAGGTCCAGCTGACCCGGCTGGTAGTACCTTGTAAGGGTCCCTTGCCAGGGTTACGGTGAAGTCCTCAACGGCATTGTTGGTGGAGCGGTTTAAATGCGGTACAGTAATAATGGCGGAAGGGGCCTCCTTGTGCTCGGGAGATTAGGAGTAAAAGGTATATGGTCCACATATATCAGTGCAGCGTCTGTCTCAGATTGAGCGGCTACAAACAGCGTCTGTTCCAGATTGGGCAGCTGATTTTAATACTGGGAGGCTTACTACCTCATCAGTTATAACCTCGCTATCCTTCGGGATAGCCTTTCTCAATTCTTTTCTTCACTCATGATGGAAACACAAAGTATTGGATTATCTACCCCCAGGTGGTAATTACCCAGGTGGTAATAAATCCACCTCCACGTATTGTGGAGTTAGTAGGCCTGTGGAGTCTGGGGAGCCTGCAATGTCATGTAAGAAGAAATATATTATGTACTTAGCAACACTTAACATAAACTCACTCCTTCAGATAGGAAAACTAAAGCAAATATTGGATGTTCTTGAGAAACATAACATTGTCATCACTGCATTGCAAGAAACACGGTTTTGTGATGAAGAAGCTTTTGAGTCTCAAGGATTCAGAATTCATAAAGGAATACCTGGCACAAGAGTTACACAGAACATCCCTCATCTTGGTACAGGTTTTATAGTCCACAAGAAAGCTGTTGAGTCAGTGCTGGATTTTACATCATTCAATGGAAGACTATCCACATCACTTAATAAAGCCTACACCGTGGTCAATTTTCATGCACCGATGAACTTGTCAAACAAGAAAGACCGAGAGCAAACTAATATATTATGGGAACAATTAGAAGACATGATTGACAATATTCCAGCGCATCACACCACCATCCTACCGGGTGATTTTAACGCTCAAGTAGGAAGAGAGAAAAAGTTTAGGAATATAGTTGGAAACTATCCCGCACATGAACGAACAAACAAAAATGGCAAACGGCTGATTGACACCTGCAAAAATAACAACCTAGTTCTGAAATCTACTGCGTTTAAACATCTTCCTCGGAAAGCAAAGACATGGAGAATTCCAAATTCACTTATGGGTTAATTTCAACTGGATCATGTTGCAATATCAAAAAAATCAGATCGTGAAATCCAAAGTGTGAAGGTCCTGCGTAATGCGAATATAGATTCAGACAATTATCTGCCCCTTATTAAAATGAAAGGTAGTCCGTTTAGAAACAATAGAGTGAATGTTGAAAAGGGAATGAAAACGCAAAAGTACAACATCGGTGGTCTTAAGTCAAATAACACTTTTGCGGAAACACTCCACAACAAACCAAAAGATGGAACATGGTCTACTTTAAGGAACGCCATTGTTACTGCGGCTTCGGAATCCATTCCTCTTGATAGAACGCGCAAACACCCTTGGTGGAACGATCAATGTGATCACGCAATAGAGGAAAGTAGAAAAGCTTGGATCAAGTGGAATATCAAGAAAGACGATGTGAACCTTGAGAACTTTCTCTGCATCAGGAAAGAAACTTGTAAAATTTTAAAATTGGCAAAAAGAAATTTCCACAAATCACAAATTATTCAAATTGAAGATGATTTTCAAAGACACAAAACAAGGGATTTCTATCAAACTTTTATGCACCAACTGTCCAAATACGTCGCCCCTACTCTTCACATCCGAGGATCTGATGGTAAACTTAATCTCAATAATAAAGACTGTGCTAAAGCCTTTGGAGAATATTTTGAAACCCTTTTGAACACGGACATACCTACTGAACAACTTGCTTTCTATCCTCGCATTGCATACCACGACAGCTCACCACCCTCTGTCAAAGAAATAACACAAATCATCAAGGGGCTAAAAAATAATAAGGCCTCTGGGCTGAATTATGGAAATATGCAGATAATGACTCCATCATTTGTCTCCAGAAAACCATTGAAGAAATATGGCATAGTGAAAAATTGCCGGAGGATTGGACTTCCGCCATCATTCATCCTATACATAAGAAAGGGGATAAATCCGAACCAAATAATTATAGAGGTATTTCACTGGTATCGGCAACGTACAAAATATTTGCAAGGGCTCTTCTGAACAGAGCAGAACCGATATTAGACCGTCAGTTAGGGGAATATCAAGCTGGTTTCAGGAAATCAAGATCCTGTCCTGAACAAATTCATAACATTAAGACCATAATTTCCTACTGTACGGTACGATCAAAACCTTATGTTGTGATTTTTGTGGACTTTCAAAAGGCTTATGATTGCATTCATAGAGACACAATAATTAACACCTTATGTGAGTTTGGCCCAGACATAAATCAATTAATTTGTTCAAAGCAAGCTTAGAAGACACCATTTCTAAGGTCAAATTTTGTGGTGAATTGTCCAATGCCTTTGCAATCAAGGCTGGCTGTAGACAAGGTGATCTGGGATCACCAATGCTGTTCAACTGTGTCTTGGAAAAAATTATAAGAGAATGGTTAACAATCTTACCAAATAATTATGGTATTCGAATTGGTTATAAAAAAGAACACCTGAATATAAACTGTCTCACTTTTGCAGATGACATTGCTTTGTTCGCTAATACAATGGAAGAGGCCACTGACCCACTTAATAAACTACAAACCATAGCTGCTAAAACTGGACTTAAAGTGGCCTTCCATAAAACTAATTTTATCACAAATGTCAAAGATGCCTCAAAATTCATCACGATTGGTCTGCAAATAATCAAAAAAGTCCGAAAATTTAAATACCTAGGGGAATGGATTACCCCTAATAATTCAGAAATAGCTGCCATTGACAGCAGATGTAACAAATTGGAAGGTGGCTTTCAAACCTGCAAAAACATTTAAAAAAGTAAAAGCTTGTCCCGGAATGTCAAACTTTGTCATTATAACACAGTAATTAGGCTGTCAGCACTGTATGCCGCAGAATGCTTACAGATGACAAACAAAGGTCCATTGAGAAAATTAGAACTTAAGGATCGGAAAATTCTAAGGAAAATATTAGGACCTGTTAATGATAATGGTACTTACAGAAGAAGACATAACAATGAATTATTTGAACATATAGAAGATTTGGTGAGTGTGATGAGAAAAAGGAGAATGTCTTTCTTTGGACATTTGGAGCGGATGGAGCATCATCGACTTTCATATCGAATCCACTCATCATCATCATCTTGCACAGTTTCCATCCACTGGCCGGGTCTGTTTGGAACACAAGCCTCTCCAACGTCTTCTGTCTTCCCACCATCTCTCAGCCTCCACCCTTGTCAGTCTTCTCCTCTCTTCTTCACGCTTTCTTCCACCCCCTTCAGCCACCTGTCTCTCGGTCTTCCCCTCGGTCTCTCTCCTTCCCACTTCGTCTCATGTACTCTCCTGGGTATCCTCTTCTCCTCCATTCGTTTTACATGTCCATACCATCTAAGTCTAGATATCTCTATACCATCCTGTAATGGTTCCTCCTTCATTAATTCTCTGGTCCTCTCATTTCTTATTCTGTCCATCTTTGTAGCTCCAATACTGCTTCTCAAGAACCTCATCTCACTGGCCTGTATTTTGCTCTTCTCCCTTCCTTTCATAACCCAGGTCTCCGAGGCATACGTCAGGATAGGGACATAGTACGTCCGATATATGATCTTTTTGCTGTTCTGAGGGACATCCTTGCTCCATAACATGCTTCTCACACTCCTCCAAAATGCTTCTGCCTGCCTCCCGCGCTCATTTATTTCTCTATCGTTTCTTCCATTATCTTGTACCAGGCTTCGCAGATACTTGAAACTCTCCACTTTCTTCAGCTGTTCCCCACCAATTGTTATTCCCGTTGTGGTTCTTCCCTTCTTCCTGGTTGTGATCACCATCTCACTCTTATTTATGCTAAATTTCATCCCATATCCTTGTATTATTCCTTCCCACACGTCCAACTGTTCCTGTACCTCCTCCTCCTTGTTTCCCCAAATCATCAAATCATCTGCAAACACCATTGCTTTCATCTTTCCTTCCCCAATTACTTGTGCCACTCGGGTCATTATGTCATCCATCACCACAATGAAAAGTAACGGTGACAGTGCACTTCCTTGTTTCAGGCCGTTTCTCTGTTCCAACCAGTCTGATCTCTCTCCTCCCACTTTCACACAGCTCACGCTTCCCTTGTACATCTCCTTTATCCTCTTTATAGTCCATTTCTCTACTCCTCTATCCTCCAGGGACTTCCATACTTTGTTTCTGCATACACTGTCATATGCTTTCTCAATGTCCAGGAAGGCCATCAGTAGATCTGTTCCATACTCATAGTGCTGTTCTTGTAACTGCCTTACAGCAAAAATCAAATCCACTGTGGACCTTCCTGCTCTGAAGCCATGTTGTTCTTCCCTCATTCTATCCTTGTCCTAATTCTCCTTTCCAAAACTTTCTCGAAGATCTTTGCACAATGACTCATCAGTGTTATTCCCCGATAGTTTCTGCAATCTGTTCTACTACCTTTCTTGAAGATCGGGACAATGATTCCTTTTTTCCAGTCCTCTGGGGTCTTCCTTTCCTTCCATGCTGTCCTCATCACTCGGTACAGCCACTGTATCCCCACCTCTCCTGCTGCTCTCACCATCTCTACACTCAACTCATCCACACCCAGTGCCTTCCCTCCTTTCATCTTGTTCACTGCATCTTCCACTTCTTTCCATGTTAAGTCCTTTTCTGTTTGCAGTTCATCTTCCTCTTCCCCGATTTCTTCCTCCTCACCATCTTTTCCATTTGGGTTCAGAAGTTCTTCAAAATATTCTTTCCACATTTTCTTCAGTTCTTCCCTATTTTCTATCTCTTGTCCCCTTTTGTTCACCATTCTAACATAATCCGTAGGATCCTTCCACCTCTTATTTTTTACCATCCCATACAGGTCCTTTTTTGTACCTTCACTATCCTCCTCCATCATCTTTGTCCACTCTTCCATCCACTTCCTTCTCTCCTCAGCCACCACTCTCTTCGCCTCCTTCTTTCTTTCCTGGTACTCTTCCCTTGTCTCTACCGTCCTATTTTGATACCACCTCCTAAAGGCTCTATTCTTTTCCCTTACTATATCTTTTGTCTTCTCATTCCACCATGGTATTTCCTTCCACCTCTTCTTACTACTTGTCCTCCCACATACTGCTTCTGCTGCACCTACTAGTGTCTTCTTAAATCTAGCCCATTCCTCTTCCACCCCTCTTTCTTCATCTGTTGGAATCCCTTCCTTTACCATTTTGAGGTACTCGACCCTTCTATCCCCTTCTTTCAGTTTCCATATCCTTATTCGTCTTTCCTGGTTCTCAGTCCCTTTCTTCTCCTTACTCCCTCTCAGGTTCATTACCAGCAATCGATGGTCGCTATCCAGGTTCTCCGATGGTATAACCTTGATGTCCGTGATGTTCTTATTTAGTTCTTTCTCATACAGTATATAGTCGACCACCGACTTCCTTGTCAAGTCATCACTGTACCATGTGATTGTGTGGCTCTCTCTTTTCTTAAACCAGGAGTTCCCAACTAGCAGGCTATTCCTCTGGCAGAAGTCCAACAGCCTCTTTCCTTCCTCATTTCTTCCGCCCCAACCCTCTGGTCCTAGAACACTCTCATAACCTTGTCTTTCTCTTCCTACATGGGAATTGAGGTCCCCCATAACAATCATATTTCTTCCTACCAGCTGCTTCTGCAATTCCTCTTCAAACTCCTCCTTTTCTTCAGAGGCGCAGCCTACTTGTGGAGCATGCACTTGCACTATTTCTACGGTCTCTCCCCTCAGTGCTACTTTCACTTTCATCATCCACTCATCAATATCTAAAAAAAATTCCTATTGTAAATGGTCGATGCAAGTTAAAAAGGACCTAACAGAAGCTCAAATCAACCAAGCTCTGGTTTGGGATAGGAACCTGTTCAGAAAGGCGGTTAAATCAACCAGTAATCTACACCCTTTAACATCTGTGATGCCTCGCCCTCACTGCAAGTGGACGGAAGAAAGGAGAGCAGAACATTCGTCAAGAATGAAGATCTACTGGCAGACAAGAAAACAAGCATTACAGTGATCATATGAGTGAGGAACATCGTGGTCCATTGATGGCCGAAACTTCTCAAAAAAAATAATCAGAAAGGTGAAAGAACTGAGAAAAGATTTCTATTATATTATATTCTTCAGAAATTATTTATATTTTGGGGGTGACTTAGCAGGTTTCTTGGGGTAATATGAATGTTGGGACATCTATTAAATGCACATACAGTCATACCTGAAGTCCCTCAACTATATAGTGGTTTGAGAGTGCTTTATCTTGCCGTTCCAGGATGCTATGGTAGTAGGTAGCTCGATCACGAACTTCATCATCAGTGTCCATTTGACATCGGGCGAGAAGAACTTGAATGTTAGGATGTAAGTCTGGGCAGGTGGCACCAAACTGTGCCATGGCAGCTACAGCAGCAGCACGGACTGGGGCATTCTCCAGGATCACACGATTATAAATAAAACGAATATACCTATAATATGAAGAATGTCATCCAGCATTACAAAATTGCCTCTAAGCAAACTAAAGAAAAAAAAGGAGTGAATATTGACACATAATGTGAAAAAATTATCAAAATATATAAATACAGTACTGTTTGTAGAAAGTAAAGCACCCAGGAGAAAGGGTCGGAGACACTCCCAGAACAGGGGTCGTGTTGGCCTGCGGTACCATACTAAGGGATTGAAATCGCAGGGAGATGGCATCCACATTGGCCCACCAGTGCCATCTGTGGTGGGACCGGACAGGCCAGGGTTCCGCACAGCTCTGTCGGCGTGGGGCCATCATACCAAGTGGAAACGTGTAAGCACGTGCAACGATGCCTTGCCGACATCACAGGGTGGAGATTAACTGGAGGGTTATCCATTTTTAAGTCCGTATTGACGCTTACAAATCGAAATAGTGAGTAAAAAATTTCCGCCCAATCAATACCTTTCACACTATAAATTTAATGTTTCTTTCTCATACTAGGGACATGTTTCGAACAATATTTGTTCTTCTTCAGCCTTATACATTTATCAACATTGTAACTTATCTTAGACATTTGCATAATTAAAACACATTCACAATAGACAATTCATTAAGAGCATACAACTAAAAACGTAATGTTAAAAAACTTGGATAACACATTAAAACATTTGGAACTTCTTATTCCCATTTGTACTATATTCAGTTCTGAATGGCCTTGCTATGAAGGCTTAATTTAACGGTGATAAGCAGTAGGTCAGTAAGAAGCTCAGAGTCATCTCCCTCTGGCTTATGCTTGCAGGTGATGTATTGATGGGCTACACATGGCCTTTGGTTAAGTTGCTTTAATAGCTGCGTCATACGGATTGTTGGTGTTAGCTTGGTAAGGCGATCCTGCCGTGGGGTGTTTATTGTGGAGTAAACTGTAAAGATACGAAATTTAATTAAACTGAAAAATGCGTCTGAGAAGAAGAATAGATAGAGTTGAAGGGGCTAAACGGTAACTTACTGGGTGACGTCTTGAATGTGACTTTCGGGTTTACTGAGTGAAAACCCTCCTGCCTGGTTGCTGTAATGAGCCAAAGATCTAATATTAGTATGTATGTGTGGGAGAGGGAAACTGTTGCCGAATGATGTTGCATTAAGCGGCTTACCTGTTCTGGCCTGTGAGACGTGTAGCGTGGAGCTGTGTTACACTGAGTGACCTGCTATGCGCTGGCTGAGGCGAGTGTTTACGGTAGTGTGTGGCGGGGAGGGGAGGGTAAAGAGAGGGGAACCGGTCTCGGCTGAGTGGAAACAGGTGTGTGGGTGTGACGCGTGACGTCATATGTTTTGATTAGTAACTTCATGGGGGGTGCAGGGTTAGCGCTGATGCGGGAGGGAGATTGGTTTGGGTGTTATTCGGAAACGTTTGTTTATGCCGTTTAGAGTCGGGAAAAAATTTGTTGATGTTCTCATACAGAATGTTTACTTCGAAGTTGATTTCATTGAGATTGTGTGTTGGGTTATTGCGTTGCGCATTATCAATTTCTATTTGTTCAAGTACGTTCATTATTGCTCCCTTCTTGGCATAGTGGATGATCTCCATATCATTCTGGATATTTGTAAATTTATGTTTGGTGTCCTGCATGTGCTGTCCCATGGCCGAAAATTTTCTATGTTTTATGGCGTTAACATGTTCGTAATATCTTGTTGTGAAGCTGCGTCCGGTCTGTCCTAGGTAATCTGCTCTACATTGTTGGCATTTAAGTTTATAAATGCCCGACGAATGATATTTGTTTGACTCGTTGATTTTCTTGGAGTTGAATATTAGTTTGTGGTTGTTATTATTGGTTCTAAAGGCGATTTTAGTGTTGAATTTCTTGAAAATACTTGTTACATCGTAGGTGTATTGGTTGATATAAGTGAAGACGGCAAAATGTGTTTTCTCTTTCCTTAAAGGGGTGAGCTCATTACGTTTTTAGTTGTATGCTCTTAATGAATTGTCTATTGTGAATATGTTTTAATTATGCAAATGTCTAAGATAAGTTACAATGTTGATAAATGTATAAGGCTGAAGAAGAACAAATATTGTTCGAAACATGTCCCTAGTATGAGAAAGAAACATTAAATTTATAGTGTGAAAGGTATTGATTGGGCAGAAATTTTTTACTCACTATTTCGATCACAGGGTGGACTATCAGCATGCGAGTGCGGTCGAACGGGGCAGAATGCTTGGGCTCCAGGAGGCGGGTCTGTCGTTCCGGGACACTGCGGCTCGTACAGGGCATGCTGCGTCAACAGTAAAGCATATGTGGATCCAGTGGAGAGAGGATGGCCGTACATAGCGGCGCAATGTGACCACAGCGCGAGACGACCGCCATCTTCTCCACATGTCCGTATCGGACAGAACAGCGTCGTCCTCGCTGTTGGCTCGACGGTGGAGCACTGCAACGGGGGTGGACATGTCTGCGTCGACGGTGCGGTGCCGTCTTTTGAGGGCTGGACGGTAGCACGCATGCCACTGCGTCGGCTTAAGTTGATTGGGAACCACCGATGCCTCCGACTACAATGGGCACATGCACGCCGATACTGGCAGGCTGAGTGGCGAAATGTAGTGTTTTTGGACGAGTCCCGCTTCAACCTGTCCTACAGTGATGGCCAAATACGCGTACGCTGTGGAGAACGCAATCAGGCAGACTGTATTGTTGAGCGGCATAGCGGACAAACACCAGGTGTAATGGTTTGGGGCGCCTATAACAGGCGATCGCACCTCGTACATCTTGCAGGCAATCTGAACAGTGACCGCTAATTCAGGGAAGTTTTACAACCCGTGGCACTGCCACTCTTGCAGGCCGTTCCACAGGCCATATTTCAGCAGGACAATGCCTGCCCGCATGTGGCGAGGAATATGCAAGCCTTCTTCGGAGAACAACGGATACCTCTGCTTCCCTGGCCTGCCCGTTCGCCTGACATGTCGCCCATCGAACATGTCGGGGATATGTTCGGTCGGCAACTTGTTCATTCAGGTCTACCTGCCGCCACTGTCGATGCTTTGTGAACGCACCTACAAACCGCGTAGGACGATATTTCCCAGCAGCATATTCAAGCGCTGTATGATTCCACGCCACGACGTCTAGCGGCACTGAGTGCAGCACGTGGTGGCGCGACGTCGTACTGAAGATCGACCGTCAACGTGCATGTCTTTCTAATGTATTGTCCTGTCCCTAATCTGTGGTATAAAGAGCAATGAGGTCACATCTCTTGTTCTCGGTGTTTCACTTTCTATGAAAAGTAGTGTATAAAATATATTTTCTTGGGATGTGAATATTTGCTCAAATATTCACAGATCAATGTAATTCAATACAAAGTTTATTGAATCTTTAAAAAATATTCTAAAACTTAAAAGAACCTAAATATGTGATAATTCAAGACCACAATTTTCTTAACAACTCAAATATGAAGGTCATTTCAATGACGCATTACCCAGAAGACAAAAGAGAATCAGGCATGAGCGCTACTAAAATTCAACGGCCTCTTTAAAAATTCACTGTTACTGCCATATAGCTCAGATTATTTGTAAACTTTCATAATTCAGTCTCAGAAGAATATAGTGTATAGACATTTATGTTATTTTCTTTATTATAATAATTGAGGAAAGACCACATTCTATATTTTAGACAAAATGATACTGGTATTCCTTTTTCTTTCTGCAATGGTTGTTTCAAGATGCAATATAAACTAGTATTATCGTTGTCTTGGAAACTATGTATGGAAAAGTTGGAGATAAATTTTTAATGATAGTACACACCCTAAGTTGATAGGATAGTTAGTTTATGAGAAAGAGGCAATTTATTTGATGCATATCACGTTCTACCATCTCACAGTGCTCGCAGAGAGCACTCGTATTCCATCTGGCGTGCATCAGATATCCCCTTGCCATACATTCACACCTAGTATAAAGTCTTAATACCTATCGATTGAAAGGTTCCAGATCATACTATTGATTCATTTTGATACGTTACAATATCTAAAATATTATACACATTTCATAGTACTGGTAACGTAATTCTAAAAGTGAGACTTGACTCCATCTGTGTGCTAGTCTTGGAACTAAAGAGCATGCGACGCTGATATTGGATATGTCAGTCGTCATCAAGAAACTTAACTAAGTAAATAGTAACTCAACCTAGAGAGTAAAAAGTGTCATGGACTCAGCAATGTTCGTGCTCACCGCTAAATGGCATGTGCAGTATTTCTCATAGCGATGTACTCATTGTATTGATCACTAGATCCAACTTATATTGAATACATCTCTATACATCGAAATACCTAACTATTGGATACAAATAATCGGCCGTTGTTGAAGGTCAATTCTTAAGTTTTGGAATCACGACCAAACAAGAAGTGATTGATTGAAGAGCTTGAACTTCGGGGATTTAGGTTAACCTGTGGGCTTTTCTAAGGCCTATTACAAATTCCAACACCATCAGATGAATATAATCGAAACTAACTCCGTGGGAAAGTAATATTTTGATATTTTAATCCTTAAATTTAACTAGTATTGGCCTTCAGGAAAAGGTATGTAATGGTGGTGTTCTGTAAAAGGACATTGAAATAATTATTTGATATAACCTATATTGATAGTTGTCTAATGATGTGATAATTCGCGATGTATTTTATTCGTGGCTTTGAACTTTTTAGTCTACTGTTGTTCTCAGTTGAGTTCTCAATCTTTTATGAGACGTGATAAGTAAGTGGCTAGGATGACAGAAACTATGCAATGCAGATTATGTAAGTAATTTTTCAATGTTGCTATTTGTTCATATGTAAACTTTTGAAGGGTTTTGTACATATATATTAAGTCAATCCTTAACAAGCTAGTCTAGTGATTCTGACCCATAAGTTGCTTTATGACCAAGAGTGCTCTTTTTAAATACTGCATAATTGTAATGTTATTTCTTTTTCCTTCTTGCCACTTGCATCTTGTAGAATGGGCCCTTAAGAACCCTGTGAAATGTATCACGTTTTACGACACTTATTTTATGAAATCTTCTGTTGCTTTGTCAAACATCCTGTAGGGTATTGTTAATGTAAATTCATTTTGTTTTAAACAATTACTGTTTTGTTTTTGATCATAAGATGAGAAGACATTTTGGATTGGTTGAAGTTAGTCGGTTATTATCTGAGCTCCTGATTTATTGAAAGATTTGAAGTATTGTTTGTTGATTTTAGTCCTCGTGTGGACTTGTGTCATCAACACAATTAAGGTAATTTACCTATGTTTCCTCTGATTTGAGTTGATATTGAATTTATCTTACTGAATCCCTACGGGGAATGATTTCTTGATTATCTGACTTCGTTGTCATTGGTTGCTTTTAGTTAATTTCCTTATTTGATCATTTCTTCTTGTCTTGGATTCGGATTATTTGCTTGTTTGTTTTTTATTTCATTAATTGTATTTTTATTTAAACTACATTTTCTGTGTGTTTTATTCCAAGTTAATCTGTGCTTGTAATATGATTGTTCTAATTACATGTTCCCTAAATTTACTTTTCTGTGTTCTTTCTTAACTGTAAATTCTGTATAATACAGTCTCTATTTTCATTTGGATTATGGTAGGTAGCAGTTCAGCAGTTTCCCTTCTCTTAATCATCTCTCCTTATACCTACTGGAATTGGGCGGAGGGTACATTCTTGGTAGCAGAGTGTGGTTGTGATATTGTACCACAATTAATTAAAATTGAGACTGCTACACAGGATTGAAAATTGAGGAGAGCAGTGAAATGTATTTTTAGGCTTGCTTACCCTGGAAATGTATTAATTCTCTGTGTTGATTCTCTATCATGCATTTTTTTTAGTGTGGATGGAGGCTAGGAATCTGTTTTCAGTTGCCAGCTTGAACAAGGATGAGATTGCCTATGAAGTTATAATAAGAGGAAAGTCATCTTATTTTATGTAAACTTTGAAAGCTGTTCCTGTTTTCATTCCAACCTGTAGGGAATTTAATTGGGACGTTGGTAAGTCAATTATTGTACCTTCTCTTGAGAATCTCTTCAATTTGATTCTTTGACCAGTGATAGGGATCCTTCTGCTTGATTTAGGATTTGTGCATTGCATTGGTACCATCGTTTGGGTGACCTGATTGATATTTTTAAGGAAAAAGATCCTGAATTTCATATTGTGTTAATTTCTCTGCATGCCAGGCTTGTTGAGTGTTTTTATAAATTGTTTCCTGCTACTGAAGATAGTGCTCACGTTAATTGTATAGAGTGTTCTAATCGTAGCCTACGTTATAATACAAGGCCTGGAAATGAGGCGCCAGACAACATTGCGTGCTATGTTTCAAACTTGTTCCGCATTTTGCCGCTAGGTTCACTTTCTGGCGCCCTTATTCGTATCGTTTGCATTATGTACAATGTGATTTGTATCTTTGTATTTGACTGGTGAAGAGTGTCGCATTATAGATGTACTTTAGTTAAGGGCAGTAGACTGCTGTTTGATATTGAGATGGGTGCTAAGTGGTCTTCATGAGCAAGACGTAGTAAAAAGCAAATTTCATTCCAGTGAACTATAGTAAATGTGGCATGCATATAGGGTAAACACCTTAGTATAAATTCACGGAGGAGGCTTCGGTGCTGTAGTTAGTTGCATGCTGAGCTTCTATGTACAAGAACGCGGGTTCAAACCTGGCTGAAGTCGTCGGATTTTTCAGGCCTTCCTTCAGAGGGGAAGCAAAGCCGGCTGGCACATGTCATAAATTTATGGCATGTAGAAGAACCTTCCACTAACTACACTTGTGTGAAGCTAAAATTTATAGGTTAGATTTGATTAACAGTATATTAGTTCCAACGTTCGCCACCAGGTGCTGATTGCGATGACAACTAGTAGCCAAGTTCGCAGCCAGGTGTTGTGGATGGTAGCATTTGGTAGCAAAAGTAGGAACTAAACTTGAAATTGATCATCTGCAGTCCTTACCTGAATCACAGATAACAAACACTAATACAGCCATCACAATTAATACCTGTTATCAGACATATTCTACACACATCCAAAGTACATGGGGCTACATGGCCATGTTGTTGCAGCCCCTAAATTAAGGAACCAACTAACCAACCAAATTCACGGAATAATTTTTTGAGAGTAACTTACGTGCAAATTGTAGTGTTATGGTTGTGTTTATAACAAAATGGTGCATTGAAGCGTGCCGTGTTGTATATCCGGTCAAGTTAAAGGCAATGGACTTTCGTTTCATAAACTATCATTGAACAATGACATAGTGAGACAATTGGTTCAGTTTCACGCCAGGGAGGAAATCATGGGCCTTCATGGACACCAAAAGAGTCTTCTACAATTTGTAGCAAGCATTTCAAGGATTCTAATTATAGTAAAAGTACGGTATTACAAAGAGAACGCTCTTCCTGAACGCATTTCCGACGTCTTTTGAGGACTACCCCGAACATAAACAAGTACAAATAAATAGACATACGCGCATAAAGACAACCGCATAAACAATAAAATAAATTGTTCAGGAAATTTAAATATTACGGAAGACTGTCATGATAAATGAATTGAGGAAAACTATGATCAAGCACTTGTTAGTGTTGGAACGCAATGTTCTACAATCAAGCCAACTCATGGGAGGTCAACAAAAATAAGATTAAAATTAAGGAGGGCACTAAGAAAAAAATTCAGTGTATAGGACTACAATTAAGTCATTGAATCGGAGGATAATTTTATTAAAACAAAACTTACATTCACTGCAACACTAGGACAAGCTCGATGTTCAAATATCAAAGCTCACGAGTGAAGCGGAGCATGGACACTTGATAGCTAATTTCTTAATTGAACAAATTCAAACTACCACGAAACGAAAGTGTAGCATAAATACAATGAAACAATCAAAATGTGTAATAAATCACCACCCATTTGCCCTTACTGAGAGATATACACTAATATTTTACAACTTCCACATCCACGAACACTGAAAACTTGTAAGGAACACATGACCTCGCTGTTTCACCCATTAAAACAACAATGCGGCTTCGGTGGCGAACTTGGTAGCATGCTGAGCCTCTATGCCCAAGATCGCGGGTTCTAACCCGGCCTAAGTCGTCGGATTTTTTAAGAGCGTTAAAAATCCCTCAGTATGCCTTCCTTTGGAGGGGAAGTAAAGCTGGCAGTCCCATGTCATAGATTTATAGCATGTTAAAGAACCTTCCAATAATTACACCTGTGTGATGCTAAATTATATAGGTTAAGAATGTAAACAACGCTCTTAGGTTCCTGCATTTGTTGCCAAGAGCCGACTGCGGTGGCGTCTAGTAGCTAAGTTCTGAACTAGTAGTCGTTGACTGTGGCGTTTGGCAGCAAAAGTAGGAACTATTTGAAAAATTCAAAGTCCGCAGTCCTTACTTGAATTAAAAAACAGATAACACACACTAATACAGTCATCACAATTAACACCGGTTATCAGACAGATTCTACACACACCCAAAGTACACGGGGCTATATGACCGCGTTGTCGCAGCCCCTAAACTGAGGAACTAACCAAAACAACAAAAACTAACTACAGTGGGTACACGAACGGAGAGGCGGGTGTCACGTCACTTGCAAAAGCTAGGTTGACAGCTGAAGAAAAGTCACTGACTCACGATAATGAGAAGGTTGGTTCATTAATCACTGATGAAATGGCCATAAAGTCTAGACTATTGTACGACAAGAATTTAAACATGTCTCTTGGATTAGTGATATTGAGAAAGATGCAATTGGAATCGAACTTAAATTGGCTAATAAATTATAATGCATACTGTACTGCTGAACAGTCCGACACTCTTCTACAGGATACCCGGATACAGATTTAAAGTTATCCCAATAAAAAGATGAGACTTATTACGAAGGAAATGTATCAAGCTTTGGTGCAAACAACTTCATCAACTGTGACTTGCATGCAATTCCTAATCAGCATCGGCCTCCATTATGTGATTATGCGGGATCTGTCAAGTGACGATGTAGAACTGCTCTTCAGTCACCTGAGAAATAAGGGAGGTAACAATGACATGATGGACATGAGATCATGCCTGCATGCCATCGAGTCAATACATTGCACAGGAATTATCGAAGTGGAAATGTGGAACTGCGGGAAGATGCAGTCGCAACAGGTGCCTTGACCAAGTTTTTGAAGCCAAGGTGGAAAACCTAGCCAATGCTACAGAAACACCCCAGATTCCAGCACATGTATTAGAGATTCTTAAAAGCTCTATTCGGTAAGAATATGGGGCATATACATGGTGACCACTCAAATCGGTCTACGATTTTCCAGGAGTTTTCCAGGAATTTTCCAGGAGTAATTCTCATTTTTCCAGACATAAAAATAAGCGCGAGTTCCGGGAGGGGTGGGGGCAACTTTATCGGTTGCCTACTTCAAGACCAAAATAAACCAGTTGTGTTTGGTTTACTTATACACATGTTGACAAAAATTAGTGGTGATTGCGTTATTGATACGCAAGCCTACACACAAATGATTTTATTGTTGTTTAAAAAAGCCTTTGTGACTCAAATAACTGCTTGAAAAAAAAAAAGAGAAAAGAATGCTGCCTGAAATTTTATTGCAGTGAAGTTGTTTATATTCAATGTTTTACAAATATACTATCGCGCGTTCTCCCACACGGGAACAGGTAGCCTGAGGAAATTTCTTTCGTTAACGATAGAATGCTCAACCAAAACCACAGCGGGAGTATGATTTAAGATGGAAAGATTTTTATAATTAATTAACATTGACTATTTTCCAGGAGTTTTCAATTTTTTTGTTATTTTCCAGGAGTTTTCCAGGCGTTTTCCAGACCTAATAAAAATCCAGGAGTTTTCCAGGATTTCCAGGTTTTTCAGGAGTAATGGCCACCATGCATATAGTCTATAAAAATATTATGATTTACATTAACTGTATTTTAGCATTGCAATATCATTCTTTTCAGAAAAGCCGGCGTCTCTATTTTCCATTTCAATTGCAATAGTAGCAGGGCTTTTTGTACGAGTGGCAGAAGATGGAACAGACTGCGAAGGTAGTTTAGAGAATATCAGCAAGTTCAAACCCATCATTAAGATTAAAATATTTTCAAGACATAGGGGGTATTAAGATATCCCAACATTCCTTTTATACCTCTACTGGAAATAATTTCTAACGTAAACAGCCGTAAATTTCATGTCTCGAAAATATTCACTAATATTTTAACTGACATGTTTTCCGGATACATAAAATGTGTTAAGTGTATATTGACAATGTATTAACTCTGCGTGTTTCGCCTGAAAAATTTATCAAGGCCACTTTTAAAGAATATTGGTCTAAACCACATGCAATGGCAATAGTAGAACAACATTCCTGAATCTAAGAAGTAAGCCACTGGACAGAAAGATTCTTAAAGTGAAGTGAAATACAGTCTAGATTGAGCCAAATTCATCATTTGGGGGAAACTGGAGTAAAACAGATAAGACGTGCTAAGAAAACATGTGTTTAGTGTATTTAAGTTGCATGTAATGGATAGTCAACAGCAGACAACTAGGGCAACCAACCACGATCCTAGTGGCGTAAAGTGGAACTACTAGTTTGGCGCTCCAAGTCCCTGCTCCATTTCCAAGCCTTGAGTATAACGTAGGCCACGGTTCTAATAGTTTTGTACCTTCTATAAGTTAAACGTGTGAAGTGGTCGATACTGTTGCACCCTTGAGCTCCTATAAGGATCTCACAGGGATGCACCCTTAGCATGCTAATACACATTTTCAGCCCCCCATCCAATACACATTTTCAGCCCCTTATCTCTAATACACTTCAAACACATGCTGAGACCATAGAGAAGCAACAACTACAACACATTTCACCATCATTGCTACACACACGGGCTAGTGGCAGTCCCAACACTGCAACTAGGTCAATTATGTTATTTATCGTATGACATACAGACAACAAGCATGCAAGATAAATATATACACACATAAACATTGATACATACATATTTACAGGGACACATGACAAGGCAGGCTTATATCTTGAAATCTAAATTCTGTATCCATTGCAATGCTGTAGGTTTTGCCAACAGGATGTCAGACCGATTACCCTGATATGCTCTTCTATGGCATTCGTGAACAATGTGGTGAAATGACTGTGAAGGAGCACCGCAGTCACATTGGGGAGAAGGAATTTTACCCCATTTGAAGAGTGATTCAGCACAGACCCCGTGGTTAGCCGGATCCTATTGAGGGCAGTCCACATTCCTCTTGGCAGGTCAAAACCGGGTGCAGCTCTATCTCCAATTAAATCACTCCAAGCTTCAAGGTTGATGTTGGTACTCCATTCATTTCTCCATTGGATATTCGGCTTAAAATTGTTGCCTGTGAGATCCCTAGCATGTTTGATGGGTGGATGTCTAGATTTCAGTCGGTTTCTGTTCAGATCAGGAATGTCGCAGTGAATAGGAAGAGCTGGATTACTCATCATTTTCTTATACTCTCGGATTAGGGCAGCTTTCCTGCGTAGATCAGGAGGCATGATGTTGCTGAGGACAGGAAGCCAATAAGTGGGCGTAGATCTAATAAGGCCACTGATCAGTCTCATGGTGTTATTGAGTTGGGTATCAATTATCTTTACATGGGGGCTGTTCAGCCAAACTGGAGCACAATATTCAGCAGCGGAGAAGACAAGACCTAATGCAGAACACCTCCGAGTTGTAGCAGAAGCTCCCCAAGTAGTTCCACAAAGCTTCTGCAGGATATTATTCCGGCTTCTAATTTTGGCTGCTGTATTTTCAAGATGTTTTTCAAAAGATAATGTGCGATCCAGAGTGACACCTAAATATTTAGGGTGTTTATTATTTCTCAGCACAGAACCTTGAAGCGATACATGAACTGCACTATCAGTCATTCTGTTGTTTAAGTGGAAACATGATACTTCAGTTTTTGTTGCACTTGGTTGGAGCCTCCATTTGTGGAAATAACTTTAAAGTCTAGCAACGTCATCATTTAGCACATTCTCCATGACACTGATGTCCTTGTGCCTTATAGCCAAAGCTATATATATCATCAGCATAACAAAACTTTCTGGACTGAGTATCTGGTAGATCAGAGAGATACAGATTGAAGAGAAGGGGAGCCAGCACTGAACCTTGTGGGAGGCCGCTGTTCAGCTTTCTTTGTTTGCTCATTCTTTTTCCTAGAATGACTTGGAAAAGTCTGTTACTGAGCATATTACCAATAAGTTGCATGGTAGTTTTGCAAGGTATTACTCGAGACAGTTTATAGAGTAACCCCTCTCTCCATACTGTATCATAAGCGGCAGACAGATCGAGAAACACAACAGAAGTTTTCAGCTGGAGTTGAAAACCAGACTCGATATGCGATGTAAGAGCAAGGACTTGATCACAACAACTGCGATTAGGTTTAAAGCCATCCTATTCCACAGGAATGTGTTCTAAGATAGTCGGACTGATCCTGTTATAAATCAGTCTTTCAAGAAGTTTGTAGCAACAGCTCAGCAATGCTATAGGCCTGTAGCTTTGGGGAGCATCTTTTGGCTTACTAGGTTTCAAAACAGCTATAATTTTAGTTTTCTTGAACTGATTTGGGAGGATTCCTGTGTTTAGAATATCACTAAAAAATCGAGCAAGCCATTTTCGAGCATTTTAGCCCAGATTTAACAGAAATTCAGGGTGAATGCCATCAAACCGGGGGCTTTCCCATGTTTGATGTCTTATATAGCCACATTGACTTCTTCAAGGGTGAATACTTCGGAGTAAGACGAAGTTGATGGAAGTGATACTTTTATTTTCTTGAAGTTCCTTTTCAGCATTCGTGTATGGTCTTTATCTTGTGCAACCTTAGAAGTCGATACAATGTGGCTGGCAATCTTATTAGGCATAATGCTAGGTTGCTCTCTTTGACCTATAGAATTTTCTCCAAGCTTCCTTAGCAGACTCCAGGCTTTTCTGCTTGAGTGTTGAAAATTCAACTCCTCAACAGTCTCTGTCCATTTTTGCTTGCGTGTTGCATCCAAACTATGTAAGAGCTCATCAGCCACTACATGATTACCTGTATTCATAAATTCATTATAAAGAGTATCACTCTGTCGAAATTTTCCGGAAAGCAAAACATGGTACCCATTGCATCCTAATGAAATCTACCTAAAATATTGAAGTTATGATTTTCTTGAATCATTGGTATTTTATAAAATGGAATTATAGCACATGAGTTTTAAAGCGACTGGTATTAAAAGGGCTTAATCACTTGGTTGTGAAAGCCAATACGAGATCTTTTTGGAAACCTCTATAGGGAGGAGTAAAGCTGTAAGAGCTCTAAGCTCTCGCATTAAAGAAGTGCAAATGCGCTTCCTATAAAGGGGCGTTGTGCAAGGTCCACTACTCCATGCGCCTGTCCAGGCACAGTTGCCAAGAGCCCGCTGATGAGTCTGACTTAGTGCACCTGCACGAAACGCCGCAAAAGACACGGCAAAAACATACAATAATTGGCAACGTTTATTAAGGCACAAAATGAGTGTGGTTTGAATTACAATTAAATTAAGAAATCAGTTTGATTTCTGAATTCCTACCCTACAGGTTTGTTAAGTTCAGGTAATGAAGAGATACCATACTGTTAAAAATATGTACAAAATTACACAATTTTTCCCCGAAGCAAAAACAATTTTAAAAAAATCAAAAATAAAAGAAAACAATTTGCACTACACCGTTGAAATATGTTTTAAAAAAATTAATAAAGCAAACTACTTTGCAAAAATAAATAAATTTAATTCGTTAATACACAGTCTATACAACAAACATGCACCCAAAAGACATAAGAATATCACGCAAATTTGATATCAAGAATATCATGGTTAACCTTTGATGTTAAAACAAATGATGTCTCAAAGTGATACACTCTACCGACATTACAAACGTACCCAAGACCCAAGTGACTATGAAAATTATAGAATAATGAGGAATAGAACTAAACAAATCATCCGTGATCTGAAGTTTAAATATGTTCGTGAATCAACGAGGAATCTAAATACGGCTAGTGCTTGGAGGCATCTCCGAGCCATGGGCATAGGCAAAACACGGGAAGAGCTTCAGCTTCAGGTACCTGACATTCCACTTGACGATTTAAATGCGTATTTCACGGAAGAGAGAGTTCAGTCTAATCCGCTTAACAGACCTCATGTAAATAATGACCCATCATTTGTCCCACAAAATCGCTCATGCTTTGCTTTTCGTACTGTCAGCACTAATGAAGTTAAGAAAGTCTTGTATTCTATTAAATCGAAAGCTAGTGGTGTCGACGATATTCCTATCACTTTCATACATAATATCATTGGCGCTATTCTACCCATTCTCACCCATATTTTTAATTACTGTCTCAAAAACGGCACATTACCTGCAATTTGGAAGTACGCTAATGTAATCCCACTAACTAAGAACCCAGGTTCTAAACTTCTATCCGATTACCGTCAAATTTCTATTCTCCCCGCTCTTTCCAAAGCGTTAGAACGGTTGGTACATACTCAAATACTGGAATACCTGCACGCTCACTCTCTTCTGGATCCACTTCAATCTGGCTTCAAGAAGGGCCATAGCACAGCAACTGCCTTACTCAAAGTGACTGAGAATATCAGACAAGCAATGGACGAAAGACAAGTGACAATACTCACACTCCTTGACTTCAGTAGGGCTTTTGACACGATACATATCCAGACATTGTTGAAGAAACTTGCATGCTTTTTCAGTAATGAGGCTTTAAAATTTTTCACCGCACATCTTACAGATCACATGCAACGTGTAATAACACAAGATACTGCTTCACAGTGGCGACTCAGGAAGGCAGGAACCCCCCAGGGTTCCGTTCTTGGTCCTCTTTTGTTTGTCCTTTATATTAATGACTCTCCTCAGTAATAAAATATAATAGATATCATCTTTATGTGGATGACTCCAAATTTACTGTCACGTTGGTATCAAAGATATAGCGAACGCGATACGAGATGTAAACACCGACCTGCAACAACTCAGCGTGTATGCTAGTGATAACGCTCTCCTTGTCAACCCCAAAAAGACCCAAGTTATTATAATTGGTTCGCAGGGATTATTGAATTCCATGTATAATAAAAACTACACTATCCCTCCTGTGACTTTAAATGCAACCGTAATCCCGTTTAGTAAAACAGTGAAAAACCTCGGTATGACTCTGACTGAAACTCTTGACTGGTCTGCACATGTAAGTAATACTTGCAGGAAGATGTACGCGACGCTACACCCACTCAAAACGGCATAAGGACATTTTACCACAAGACAAGGATAAAACTTATTGAGACTCTGATACTACCAATATTTGACTATTGCGACGTGGTCCTTGTTGATGCAACTCGTGAACAAACTAAAAAACTGCAACGAACATTGAACTCTATTCTTCGGTTTGCTTTCAACTTGAATTACGATTCTCACGTAAGCCCTAGCTACAAAGCTCTTTCTTGGCTAAAACCTGAAGGGCGTCGAAATTTTCATATTTTGACGTCGGTATATCGAACCCTAGACGAAAATCTCCCACTGTATATTTCTTCGAAATTTAATTTTCTGTCCTCATTTCATAATATTAATACTAGATCTGGCTCTTCCCTCACTATTCCCGTTAACCACTCTTCCAAGTACAATAAATCCTTCATTGTGACTGGGTCGCGACTTTGGAATACACTCCCAGCTGACGTAAGGAAACGCAAGACCTATACAAAATTTAAGACTGCTTGCCGAGATTTCCTTTTGAACACCGCTGACTGTTTCGTGTGACTGGTGATGTATGATAGACAGCATGATTGAGCCATTATGGTATATAAATAACTTTGTCGATTCAAAATTAAAATACCCAGTTATTTACTAGATCGAACACTATCACTTATTATTAGTAGTAGTATTATTATTATTATTATTGTTTCACGTAACTTATTTTATATGTTTCTTTGTTTGATGTGCATTGCTACCTTTATTTTTTATGTCCTGTATTATTCTATCTTAATTTCTAGTTTACGTATTTTATTCAAGGGTAGTATTTGTGTATTTTATTATAACTGTGTGGTTAAGTGTAAGAGAGGGCCATGAGCCCTAACTTCGCCACTGCAAAAGACATAAATAAAATAAAAGGATATAAGTCTCTTTTCATAATGTCTACGCGGCCATGGTATGGTAAATTTCGAAGTAAGGGATGTTACAAAGTCCAATAAAATCTCCTGTTTTTAATAAGATCTACATTATATTTTTCCATTAAAAAGTAATGTGGTGCTATCTAGCATCAGCTTGTACTACTTCATGCCCAGTGCCATAGACACAAAGCACGAGAAATAGAACAACGTAATATTGCATCCGCTGCAGTTTTAGAAAGTCACTTTGCAAAGTAATATTACGGTTCTTCTGCCCTAACTGTTTATTTTTATTTTTATTTTTTAAGCCACATTTTTTTTTTTTTTTTTTTTTTTTTTTTTTTTTTTTTTTTTTAACACCAAAATTATTAATTAAACCTCACCTAGACGGCTGTCTTGTGCGAGGTCCTTCCTTCCCCAGCAGGTGCAAGATACGAACTGCTAAGCTTGTATGTTCACAATCCTCAATGAACTCGCAGAGGTGTGCCAGTCCTGAAACACAACCAGAGCAAAGGTTACTATTTTAAAGATACAGCTTAAATTACAGGAAAAACAGCAATGAACCCCAACATTCAAAAGAACAAAGCGGGCATGCATTTAAATATTAGTTCGTACTCCACACAACATGTCCTAGAAAATTCCACAAATTAGTCCGTCGGATATGGGGGGGGGGTGTATAAAGCGGTTAAAAGCTGTTGCTTGCCACATGCATAAGCAGATCAACTGTAGCGTCTGCAAATACGCAAACTAAAAAATCGATCAACCTCACTTTCTGCAACCTAGTGGTCCAATTCCACTAAAATTTGGGTAATAGTTGAAGATCTAACAGATGATCACATATGAATTTCATCAGGATCGGATCAGTGGTCCAACTCCCTTCCTCCTTATCACATTGTTAGCCTCCCCACTCGCAGTCAACGAGAGAACCAGCCTGTTTCTATCCTTCGGCTGGTGCGGTCCTTGTTTTGTTTTGTGTTCTGTTTTTCATTGTTTGGTATTTCAAACTAATAGGCTCGATCATTGTTACTGTACACGAAAATACCTACCCTTTACCTGTTGAAATCCCTCGATGGTAACTGGATCGCAGAACCTGAAAACCCCCGGCTAAGAAATTCCCAAATTCCTAATAACAGCAGAAGGGAGTATCAGGGTGCAGTAAATCCTAACAGAGGAGGCATTAAGTAACACCAAAGCAAAGCAGCAAACTGCTCTAAGAACACGAGAATCGTGAGAAATCACCTTCACAGGAGCGTGGGAAACTCTAGAAATACCCAGCTGTGGCCCTCCTAATGCGACCTCTTTATACTTCTATCAATAATAACATCGCACGATTAAAAGAAATGGCAAAAATTTATTTCCAAAAATAAAATCTGACAGAAGGTCAGACCAAAACGTCCATGACTGGACACAAAAACAAAGAAAGTAGGCACTAATGTCATGCCAATAAATGCATCAGCTGTCCCCATGGAACAAGAATGCATTTGACCCTCAAATGAAATACAGTAATATATGTACAACAGCTGATCCAATAAGAAACGAAAAACAAATCAAAGAGATCACCTTTATGGTTCTTCCACCGATTCCAACATTTTCAGACACGCGAATAAATTCATATATATCTACATATTTACAACAAAATTATGATTAACTTCTTACACCCTCAAGTGTAAATGCCATCCCAAACAGGTAGTTCTGCACTCCTCATTGGTTCTGTGTCATTATTCATAAGTATAAATATTGCCTTAGCAATCTAGTTAAAGTCTATTTTATCAATCAAGCACTTAAGCTAAAAAGACATACATGAAGTTCGTAATTCAAAATCTCTAAAGATTCAATAATTTCTCAGTATTTATGTACTTATTTAAATTCATCCAGAATTTATAGTTAATGGATCATGTGTCATCTCTAACATTTTGCTTAAATCTTATAAATTGAGTACAACCGAAGAACTAATTAAATGGGGGTGACACAAAAGAAAAACTCTGAGGCTTGACAAAAACTAGATCCATAAATGGAGTTATCAATTTATCACCAAACCGTAACAAGAAAAGCCAAAGAGAACCAACAATGTCCTTTCAAGAACATCCTGAAATTGATATAACCTTGCACTGAAATACTGTAATTATAATGGTCACACATGACCTCGACGATTTCTGAATACAGGTGGGCACTACCACCGCCTTGACAAAGATTATACTTTTATAATCTGCATTATACATTATGCTTTCACTAGCATCATAACATTAACGTACTCCAACGAGTACTACCGTGAATATTATGTTATACGTCCACAGACGTTCCTTCCCACATAATCACTCAGATGGTGATTATTTACTTCAATAACAAGTATTCAGATATATTCAGCTGTGATTCTGAACTATATGTTTTCTCATTTCAATGCATCATAAATTTAACATGGGTGGCTACTTAATAAAGTCCACTGGATTACAAAAAGCTTGCCTTACAGAGTTGTATTTACAGTCACGTAAGAATACGCTCCCCCTTAAAGTTAATTCATGGGATTTATCTCAAAAAAGATTCTTGTTCTTCAAACAGTACTCTTAAACAACGTTCTACTCAAGAAAAACTCGAAAGACTGAATCAAAATTCTGCTATAGCAATATTATTTAGTTTAAAGATCATCAAGGTGTATTCAAGTACACGTGGCTACAAAATCCGAAGTCAAAGTTTATCAGACGAAAATAGAAATGTCCCCTCAAGAGAGATCACGAAAATTGGACTGAATCTACAGCATGTATCCAGGTAACAACTCAAGTTAGCTTCTGTTGATACATAAGAATCCAGTATGACAGCATTCATTCTCAAGAGAAAAATCCCCATTCTAAAAGAATGATCAAACTTCACATTCTGTACTCTATTGTAATAATCTTAATGCAAAAATGCATAGGCAAATTCGAAACTCGCAATTGTCGAACACAAACATAATAGAGCGACAACCCCCCAAGCCCTTGATAAGAAACAACAAGAAGTACATAAAAGAGTGGAAAATAACTAATCCACTAAATGATGAAGATTCCCTCAGGAATAATGTAAATATCTTCCCCTATGAAGATCTGTTCTCCACAATAAATGAGTTCAGAATAAATTTAATGAATTTAATTAATTAATTAATTTGAAAAACAGACAATTAATTCATAATAAAAATTTATGAAATGAGTGCACCTGTTTAACCAGGCCTAAACTCGACTGAAAATGAAGTCACACACGACATGGAAATTCATGCATAAACCTCCACTTCAATCATACTACTAAAAACGTATAAAAGGTGGCAATGTGGTTTCACTGGACTATCTCTACTTTGCAACGCTACATGAAAAGATTTCCTCTACCTGGCTGAAGACATCCGAAGGGGGTATGAAGCATGTGAGTACCACATCATTTGATTCCAACATGGTAGAGCAGGATTGCACGGATCCATTCCATTTCCAATGAACGAACTGGGGACCTCCTACTCCAATGTCCCAGGTCCACTGCGTGCTCCCTCATATCGGAAATGGTCCTCGCCCGAATTTCGAACACTTCCAACCCGGCCCGGAAAGACATCATGCACACGTTTGCAACATCGCAATAATCAAGTGAACACACGATTGTGGCATGATATCAAAAGTTTATGTTTCACATGCCAATAGTCCGCATTGCGTGTATGTTCCACTTCGAAGATAGCATTGTAGCTACTCGAAACGTCCACTACATTTGCTTGGAGAGCGGAGTCCACACTTATATCTAGCCACACATGGGTACAATGTTAAAATACATCGAAACCATCTCTCCCAACACCTCAGGTTTCCACACACAATACATGTTTAAATATCTTCACTCGAAACGTATATAACGTTGAATTGCAGTAATGTTGGTGTGCGTATAAGTAAGAACACCGTTTCAATCTGCAGAGGCTTCAGTAACAAGTCCCATAATGTATCACTGCACTTCGCTTCTCGTCTACACATGCATTTTAATAACATGAAGTGAGACAGATTCCTATAACTGAATGCTGCCCGCATACAAGTCTCCTTCGACACTGAGCTTGGTGTAATTTAGCCTCAACACTGCACAACACGAAGTCTAACCATGAACCGGCATCGCCGTTGATTTGTGCCTAGACGCACACTTGTCTGAGTTGAAAATTGATATGTCTGTCTCCGCAGTGTAACCGGTTGCAGGCGACAGCGGGAACCCCCCCCGACGAGTGAAGTAGGAATCCACCTGTGATAGGTCGGTATGATAAATACATATTCTTGACGTTCCAAAAGCTATTTCCCCAAAAGCAAGATTGCATTATCTCTCTGCTGTAATATCTTGTACTCCAATATACATTTGACATCATAACTGTGCCTTATTTTCATTTAATGTTCGAATATAAATGTCAATCTTCCCACTGTTTCACAGATGAAGGCCTCCCGCGCTCTCCTCGCGGTCTAAATGTGAAACACACTTCGGAAGGTGGCCGCTGAGACTCGAACTGACCCGAATGATTAACACATGTTCCGATCATCTGATCTTGGCTTACTCAAAACTAGGTCAAAGCCTGTTTCTTGTAGCAGCGGCTCGTCGAGCAAAAATGTCCCGTAATTTCGCACCAAAAAAAACGGTACAGTACATAAGTACCTAATCTTTCGAAGTGTCTAAGCATTCAAATATGTTTGAGTGGTGATGTTTTGTAATGAGTAGGTAATATGGAATGTTCACTGCAGCCATGTAAAGACAGTGGTGGTAAAGTAGTTGTATTAACTGAAAAGGGGATACAGAAAATATTTGAATGCAGCGAAATCAAGCAGAACGGAGTTAAAGAAAAGTTTGTAAAAGATGCTGTTACTGAAGTTCATGCTGCATGCCGACTGTCGTGCATCCACTGTCCACAACCTCCCTCATCACATCATGTGCTGTGGTTCAACCAATAAAATGAGCTGAATTCTCGTTCAAAACTCATTGTTTTCATTGTACCCGTGAGTGCATTGATTACACCAAATGCAGTAATCCTACAAAGGAAGAATGGAACAGCGTCACAACTATACAATTCATCAACTATGTATGTAAAAATGCACTTGGGCGAAAATGTGATGGCGTACTTCATAGACTGAGTGGTATAATTGATCTTGTAGCTGCTGAGGGAAAATACCACCAATATTGCTTATGTACTTTCCAAGGAAAAAGATCTAAAATACCTGTAGAAGGGGCCAGAAAGGAAGGAGCATGGCTATGTACTTTCCAAGGAAAAAGATCTAAAATACCTGTAGAAGGGGCCAGAAAGGAAGGAGCATGGCTGATGATGAAAGAGATGCTGGATTTAAAAATTTGTGCCACACTGTAAAGTAATGATGAGTGCCAGCACATAATCAACTGCAAGATATGCTTGCGAATTTGCATTCAACAGTTGAGTCCTATAATGACATTCATCTGAAAAGAAAAATTATGTATAATTTTGGAGATGCTGTTTTTGTATCAGATATTCCAAGGAAAGTTTCAGTAATTTGTTTTAAAGGAACAGCCTTACACATCTTGAATGCCGAATGGTACAAAAGCCGTTGCATTGACAGGGTGTCGACAGTAAGGAAGAAGTAAAAATTACCTACCTTTTAGTTAATTTTAGTTACCTAGTAATTCAAGATGCGTCTGCAGTCTGCAAGGATAGAAGTTCATTATGCGGTGAAAAAAAAAATAATAACAATGAACTATGTTTAAAGTGGTAAATAAAATTCTCTCTTGATGTTATAAAAATTGTATAAATAATTGATTTTTAATAAACGAGTTGCTTCAGCGAATACGGCGTCTTGTTTACAAGAAGTTATTACGATTACCAAGAGGTTACTTTGCTCTTGGCCATTTGGAAAAAATTTCCTTTGTCCCCGATGTAGAGCACGATGAAATATATGCTATGTAATGTGATCGTCACCGAATTCTGTCTGCACAGTGAAGTACGGACGAATATCAAGATGTTACACGATCGGAGCTACACACAGCCGTCGGACAAGATTCCCGTAGTTTTCACGGTAGAACACGCAGAAAAATCACGATTTAGATAATCGGTGTCAATTTTTGTCATTTGACAAGATTTCCATTGTCCTTGAATGCGGGCATGGGAAAGTATAGTTTTATTACGTATTCGGCGTCACTTGCTGTCCATTTGACAAGAATCCAGTTGTCCAAGTCATTGTATATAGAGAAAAATTGCGAATTTACGCAATCGACGCCGCTTGACGAGATTCACGCCCTCGCAGTTGGACACTGAGAACGCAATATTATGCAATCGGCACCGCACCCGGCCATTCAACGATTGTCTGCTTGTCATATCTGTCCTAGCAGAATGGCGGAGGCAAGTTCCAGGTTGGGCATCATTAATTTTCACGAGCAGTTATGGACATCTTGTATGGTCGGCGCTGCTCGTCAGTGGGGTGCCGTGATTCCCGCTGTCCCTTCGCTGTGATTGGGAGTTCATGGTGGATCACGAGAAAAAAATTAGTATTACGAACAGAACAAAAAGGAATGGACCAATGACTAGGTCCAACTTGAACCTTGTATTTTAATTTTTATACATTCCTCAACTTCAATATTAACCATTTTATATTAGCATGTGAACAAAAGTCATAATCTATTTTGGATTTTTTAGGAATATGCAGTGTAACAAGTGTGTTTTTTATCTTCTTGTTTATTTATATGTGTTAAGGACATGGAAAGTTTCTCCTTATGTTTTTGTCAAGCAGCCTGTTGAAGGGGGAGTTTAAGACCCCCCGAAACATGTACCTGTGAATACCAATTCCATTAAAATTGTATTGAATAGGCGGAAATTTTAATATTTCACTGAATATATTGCGTCAATATGGACCACGATTGAGCAGAATTATGAATCAAATGGCAAGCCAAGCAAAAAGGTTACACTTCAAATACAAAGATCTTAAACTAAAACTTCCCAATGTGATAAAGGATATAGATTTCATGAAGAAGGGCAGGAACAATAAAGTAGTACCGAGACATCTAGTAACTTTTCAACGTAAAAACTTAAATAATGATTATGAACGTAGGACTCCGGAAATTGTCAATTATAAAATCATTCAGCAAGAATTCAAGTTCCTCTATATCAAAAAGAACCATAACAACAATAAACTCTAACGAGCTCACTTGACAGCATCTAATGAGTCAAAAGCAAAAAAAATGGGATGAATTCATGATTCATGTAAATCAAATAGTACAATATCAAATTAGTATTAAAAAAAAACACAACATTAGCCAAGAAATTTGAAATTCTAGTTAAAAGTAAGGGTGAAGAATTGAATGCACAATCCGAAACAGCTAAATATATTTTCCAAAAACCAATAAGTAATCCAACAGACACCGAATTCAACCAATCTGAACTACAAATATTAGAGAAAGGCTTTAAACCATAGATAAAGATTTAGAAATTCTACATCAAGAAAATAAAGGCATGCTCATGAATATTCTAGAACAGATAGAAATCATAAAGCGCAGAGTTTTAACCCTTCATATAATCTGAATTAAATAAATTTCGAAACCAACATTTTATTTGGCACTTTAATGGACTCATTATACTGCAATAGATAAAGATTTTTCGGCAGGATTTCACTCTGCATACCCATTTATTTTATGTTTCCAGTACAAAACTAATAAATACAACAATTCAGGTGTTTACAGGATTAAATGCAAAGAGTGCAATGCCGATTACATAGGCCAAACGGGGAGAGGGTTCAACACCAGATTTTTGGAACATGTCAACGCTATCAAACACGATAAATTTTCAGCGATGTGTAACCATATGGCAGAAACAGGACAAAAAAACTTTAAATAACGCAGTATTAAAACAGTAGCACCTTCCAAATACCCACAACAGCGCTTCACGCCACGTCATAAACCCCTCCCATCCACATTCTCTCAGCCTTCCCCTCCCCTCTCTCCACACGCATCACTGATACACAGCTGAGAGGTTCTCTGCCAGGCACTTCTCATTCTGTATCTGTTCGCGCCCAGTCACTTGAGTAGCAGAGCGGGCGCTCCAGATTCCTGGTGAATAAAGATCGAGCAGGCACTCATGTCTGTTAGCGCCTGCTCATGTTTCCTTGAGCTAGCTCTGTAGGTTACTCCTAACAGTCGGTTCAAGTTCAGTAGCATGGCAGAGTTTATGATGGTGGTTAATAGAAAAAGGAAATTATATAAACTTCGCAGAGAATCATCTGAAATTGATTACAAAGTGTTATATAGGTTCAGTAAGGAACATGTTGAATGGTTAGCGGAGCATTTTCTAGAGCATTACGAAGAAACAAGGGGCGGAGCATTAACAAACGAAGAAAAAAGTGTTATATAGGTTCAGTAAGGAACATGTTGAATGGTTAGCGGAGCATTTTCTTGAGCATTACGAAGAAACAAGGGGCGGAGCATTAACAAACGAAGAAAAAATGAGAATCTTCTTGCGTTATGTTGGTCACCCTGGATTTCAGAGTGGAGTTGGTGAAGACATGCATATGGGTGTAAGTCAGAGCACTGTGTCAAAAACATTATCGCAGGTTTTGACTTCAATAGAAATGAAAGCAGATTACTGGATAAAATTTCCAACAAATGTTGCTGAAATGCAGGAAGCACAGGCTAAGTGGCAAGAACGTTTTACCTTTCCTTATGCTATCGGAGCTGTGGACTGTACTCATGTTCAAATTAAAAAACCACATGTTCATGGGGATGAGTACATCAACAGAAAAGGCATCCCTAGCATTAATGTACAGGCCACTTGCAATGAGAAAGAACAGTTCACCAGTGTAGATGCATCATGGCCTGGCTCTGTCCATGACTCCCGAATTTGGAGAAACTTTGATGTTTGCAGTCTTATGACCAGACGTCATGGAAATACGCTCCTGCTTGGTGATGTGGCTTATGGCATCTCTCCATGGCTCATGACACCATTTCAAAACGCTGCCACTCCTGAAAAGAGGGCTTATAATACTTGCATCACAAGGGAGCGAGTCGTGATAGAAAGATGCTTTGGTCAGATAAAGCAGCGCTTTCCTATTTTGCAAAGCAAGATTAGGTTAAATATAACAAGTTGCAAAGTTTCCGCCTAATCAACACATATTTAATTTTAAGTTAGCGTCTCATGGGTACATGTTTCGGAATTTATGTCAATTCCTTCTTCAGCCCTTTACAATAAATATTAGGAAACATCATTACACAGACGAGGTCATTTTGGTCTGTGTAATGATGTTTCCTAATATTTATTGTAAAGGGCTGAAGAAGGAATTGACATAAATTCCGAAACATGTACCCATGAGACGCTAACTTAAAATTAAATGTGTGTTGATTAGGCGGAAACTTTGCAACTTTTATATTCAATTCTAAACGTCAACACGGAACCTGGAATGGATTCTTCTTCGAATAAACAAGATTAGGTTAGCCACAGAAAGGATACCATCCGTCATTTTATGCTGTTTCATTCTTCACAATGTCGCGAAGCATATCCAAGATGAAGATTACGAAATCAGAGACTTAAATGACGAAGAAGACTTCAACGTGCCAGTTGAACACGATGGTGTTCATATAAGAGAGCGGGGTCAACAAAGGCGAGATGAAATAGCAACAGCAATATATGGCTTACAACATTAGGTGAGTAAACTAAATTTGGCAACTTCTATCAATCGATGTCATACCTTTTATTCATTTAGTTTAGTTACTTCAATGTAATAAAACAGTATGAGTTCGTAACTTTATATTACTAACCACCAAGAGCTTCCATAACACAGTACTGTATATGCTGCTCTAAAAAATTATAATCATAAATAAAATAAATAAACAAGAAGTTCCGTAACGAACTAAAGAGCCTACTTTTCTTAAAAGTAAGATTCATGCCAATGATTAATCTACAGTATATGAACCTATCTAGAATAATGACGAAATTAAGTTAGTAATATCGAAACGTTTAATTAGTTAGAAATATACCTGGTATAATGTAGCCTGGCAGCCCTGGTGACTGAATATATTCTTAGTTCCATCTCTTAAGGTACAGAATACAGAATTTAGTTGTAGTCCAATAGACGTTACATGCAGTTAGACATTGGATCTATCAGCACGCGTAAAAGCATGTTGGCAACAATGTCATGTGTGTGCTGGTCAGAAATAATCTGAAATATTATGATATCTTGTTGTGCCAATTTTGGATGAAATCCATTTGTTAGTATAGAAGTTACATGTATTTTAAAATTGGACATATCAGCAGTCATAGAATCGTGTTGGCAGCAGTGACTTATATGAATTACTCCAAATTACTCTAAAATGTCAGGTACTATACGTGTGCATAGTTTAAAGCTGTCGGCTTGCATACTTTCTGATATATTGGTATTTGGATAAAAAATAGAGAGAGCAATTATTAACAGTTGGCAGCCCTGGTGGCTCTTAAGAATATGCCCAGTCATATGTGTTTATGTACACATATTACATACAAAATTTGGTTGAAATCCAATTGATAGTGTAGAAGTTATATGCATTTAAATATTGGACCTATCAGAAGGCTTAAAATTATTTTGACAACACTGTCATGTATGGCCTCCTGGAAATTAAACTGAAATAGTATTATCTACATGTGTGCCAGTTTTGAAATAGCTCCCATGCATATCTTCCAAGATATCCAACATGGAGCTCAAATTTCTAGTGAGTTTTTTCAGCAGTTGGTAGCACTGACATCATTTTCAAATATGGGCTTGAGATATTCCGGTATACATCTTTACTCATACTAAATTTGGTTCCGATTGCTGCAGCCGTTTAGGAGTTGATAGGGGGGGGACACAGCCAGACAGACATAAGGACAGACACACATTTTCCAGGATCGATCTCATAAGTCTACTTTGTCCTAATTTTTTGCAAAATGTGAAAAGTAGGCTAAAAATAAATATATAAACAAGAAGTTCCGTGACGAACTAAAGAGTATACTTTTCTTAAAATTAAGATTCATGCCAATGATTAATCTATCTAGAATAATGACGAAATGAAGTTTGAAATATCGAAAATTCTAATTAGTTCAAAATATACCTGGTATAATGTGGCCTAATAGAGCACTACAGTCGGCAGCCCTGGTGACTGAATATAATTTTAGTTCCTTCTCTTAAGGTACAGAATACAAAATTTGGTTGAAGTCCAATGGATAGCATGAACGATACATGCAATTCGACATTGGATCTATCAGTGCGCGTAAACTCATGTTGGCAACAATGTCATTTATGTGTTGGTCAGAAATAATTTTAAATATTATTATGATCTCTAGTTGTGCCAATTTTGGATGAAATCCATTTGTTAGTATAGACGTTACATGTATTTTAAAATTGGACCTATCAGCAAGCTTAGAATCATGTTGACAGCACTGACTTATATTAGTTACTCCAAATTAATCTCAAATGGCAGGTACTATACGTGTGCAAAGATTAGAGCTGTCGGCTTGCATACTTCCTGATATATTGATATTAGTGTAAAATAAAAAGAGACAGCACTTATTAACAGCCATGGTGGCTCTTAAGATTACGCCCAGTCATATCTGTTTATGTACAGATATTACACACGAAATTTGGTTGAAATCCAATTGATTGTGTACACGTTATATGCATTTAAAAATTGGACCTATCAGCAGGCTTAGAATAATTTTGGCAACACTGCCATGTGTGGCCTCCTAGAAATTGAACTGAAATATTATTATCTATATGTGTGCCAATATTGGAATAGCTCACATGCATATCTTCCAAGATATCCAAAATGGAGCTCAAATTTCAAGTGCATTTTTTCAGCAGTTGGTACCACTGACATTTTCAAATATGGGATTGAGATATTCAGGTATATATCTTAACTAATACCAAATGTCAATTACTGCAGCCATTTAGGAGTTGATAGGGGGGGGACACACACAGAGACAGACAGACAGAAGGACAGACAGACACACATTTGCCCTGATCAATCTCATAAGTCTACTTTTTCCACCTTTTTGCAAAATGTGAAAAGTAGGCTAAAAATTAAATACCGGTAAATACAATAAATGAAACAAATAAAAATAAAAAACAAATGAAATAAATTAAATAAATCATCATCATTTATTGTATGTAACAGGCCATTGACTCATAGCAGAAAAACAAGGGAATACAATAATTCTTAATTACAAATCAAACAAATAAAATAAAAATAAATGAAATAAACCACATAAATAAAATAAATCAAACAAATAAAATAGATAAAAGAAATGAAATAAAATAAAATAAAAAAACAAAAATAAATAAATAAATGAAATAAACCAAATAAATAAATAAATAAATGAATGAAATAAATCAAACAAATAAATTAAAAAACAAAAAAAACAAAAATAAATAAATGAAATAAACCAAATTAATAATATAAATAAATGAAATAAATCAAACAAATAAAATAAATAAAAGATATGAAATGAAACAAATAAAATAAAAAACAATAAATAAATGAAATAAACCAAATAAAAAATGAAATAAATCAAACAAATGAAATAAATAAATAAATAATAGAATGAAATAAATCACACAAATAAAATAAATCAAACAAATAAAATAAATAGATAAAAAAGCAAAGTAAATATAGTTCACGGTCACATCTGATGATCACAATCCATCTCTTGTTCCTCCCTTTCTCTTTCCCTCTCTCTTCCTGTGTTTATTTCCCTTGCTGTTTCCCGTTCCCTTTTTCTTTTCACATCACTTTCTATTCGCTTCAGCTGTTTCTCCTGCAATAACAACACCTTATGTTTTTGCTCTAAATGTTCAATTGCTTTAACAGCACCAACCTTTGCAGTTCACTGTTATTTAGTTTCCTTGTTAGGTCCGTTTCATCTTCCAGTAATTGCCTGTTAGCAACCGGTACGCTCGCTGCTGGTGGTGTTGTGCTATGATTTACCAGCGATGACGTAGAGGCCCCTGCATTAACTTCATCATCATGTGACGAAACTTCTCCATATTCCATAATCGGAGTAGTGACCGCTCCCCCTTAAAAATAATAATATATACAAATTACTATACAATAGAAAGATAGCATTGCATAATATTTAAAATAAATTCTATCTTCCAAACTTATTGGTACCGGCACTGTATTTATATTATTGCCTTACCATTCAGGTTTTCACTGTTGGTTCTGCTGCAAGTCGAAGTGAGGACAGCTCCTGCAGATCTTGCTCCTGAAATATGCATTCAATTGTTGTTAATTGTCAATTGTTAATATAATATTTTCATGATAATAAAGTTTTGTTATTTACATGATTCCAATTTCCTCAATTTATTAAATTATTAATTATTACTGCTGTAATTTTCAGGTTATTATTTCCTACCTTTCAGACGGCCGATGGTTGGGTTATCCTCCCCTTGCATGAGACTCATTAGCTGTTTCTCCCAATCTTTTAACGTTATGGATTTGTTTCCCGTACGCTTTAAATCTAACTTACATTTTAACCTGGATTTTAAGTTCTGTAATTTTTATACAGCTGTTGGACCGAAAGATTTAAATTAAATTTTGAAAGTAAATCACACTGAACTGCATTTATTGCCCTTGTTTTCTTGTGTTTTGTATCCGGTAGCTGAGACTTCGAAAACAGAATCGGATGTTCCTTCAAAATTGAGACAAAAGCGGACTGGAATTCAACACTGTCTTCTGCCATGGTGAGCAATGAACTGCCTTTCAAACATCGGGAATTAGCGTCATATTACACGACACATGTACGGCCTTGAGCAATGTCACCGAGTGGATGCTCCAGACGCTTGAGTGTGGGCTGAGCTTGCACACACCAGAAATGCGGAGTAGAAGCTCATCGGCAGTCAGACACTCGGGCACTCACTGAGCATACGCTCACGAGCTTTGACTCATTTTTATTCACACCACCCAATGTGTGAGGTCTGATCTCTCCGCGTGCTGGATAATGTAAGTGTGTGTTGGAGTGGAAAGGTCTCTGTGGCTCAATTGCTAAATAAGAGGTGTTTCCCAAATAAGCGTAGTGGCTAGCGAACAAGGAGGAAGAGACGTGAAGCCTGCTGACTAATGAATTGATTATGGTGCAACCTTGAATAACGCACGCGTCTAGACCTGGCGGCCAGCAGGTACAATGTCAACTAGCAGCTTGCTAGTTCCGACGCAACAGCTTATAAATCTAAATGCTAATTAGGGAATGAGGAATAGTGACATGTACCGTAAAGAATAAAACAGGTAGCCAATTATAAGAAAATGTGGATGTTTACTGTTAGGGCATATCTGCACTGAATAAGCTCCACTAATCAAAAATTAGTGAGAGGCCAATTATGTTATGAGGTGATTACAATTTAACAGGTACCGGTATGGTTATTTGAAGGAAAGAGTTTATAGGAATTAACCTGAGTACACAACTAACCTTGACAGTACACAACTAACCTAGACAGTAGATCGGTGTCCGGTATCTCGGTGATCGTTCGGGTAGCGCCACAGGCAGACAGATATTTTTCCCTTAGGAGTAGGGATTAATTTATAGGTCATGGCTTTGCTGACTGTGCTGATTGGCACACAGTCGGTCTACTTAGTTCTTACCACCTGTGTTATGGAAGTGTGGTAATAATTTCGTAAGCGTTGCTCCATAGTTGTAGTTAATTTACCGAGTCTTGTTTAGAAAATGTTGCAAGTACATGTTTGTGGTTGTTGCTTTGGGTGTGATAATTGGGGTGAAGCGGGTTGAGGGGGGGTAGTTGTAGTGTAGTTTTAGATGTGGATATTCGTGGATGTACCCTGTGGGGTATCCCAGGGTACAACAATACACAGTGTAACAAGTGTGTTTTTATCTTCATGTTTATATGTGTTTAGGGCATGGAAAGTTTTTCCTTATGTTTTTGTCAAGCAGGCTGATGAAGGGGGAGTATAAGAACCCCCGAAAAATATACCTGTGAATACTAATTCCATTAAATTGTATGGAAAAGGCGAAAATTTTAATATTTCACTCAATATATTGCGTCAATACGGACCACGATGAGCAGCATTATGCATTTAAGTATATGGGTCATGGAAAAAGTATATTTGTCATACCAATCATGGGAAAAGTGTAGAGTAGGATTCGAGTTGTTTCGTGATGGGCACCCTTATCACCTTTGACAGGATTCTCGCAGTCCTCATGCGATCGGACAAGGGTTTTATATGCAGCCGGCGTCGATCTTGGTCTGTTTGAAGAGATTGCCGCAGGTAAGTCGTGCGGTCAGCAGGCCGTCTTGGGGGATGAACGTTCGAAAAAGGTATTGAATATTATGAATTATTCTGAGAGGATTGCACGAATAATACTACAAGAGGGCACATTTTCTTTCAAATCCCCCACGAATTATACAAGTTTTTGAGATAACCAGTTAGATTATACTGTATATCTGATGGAACCAAAGTTCTAAGGAAAAATAGATATGTAACGAAATTTCGAATTAACCATACTGGATGTTGCAAACTTATGAGATGGATAGATTTTTAAAATATATGTATTTCGATGTTATTTTGCGAATTTTTTCAAAACGGTATCATTTCAAAAGACTGCGACATTAAATCATTTTGCGTTATTTCTGGACTTCAATTTGAGATACCCTCCAAATTTCGAGGTCAATGACAGAAATGAGAGGTTTCTGTTGAGTTTCGGAAGTTTTCGTGAATAAACGTCTCGCAGGGCTCCCGAGTTTTGTATCTCACATTGAGATGTTGAAAATGAGCTTTGTCTCATCTTTCTACGCCCATTTCAGCATGCATTTTAAGGAGTAGGCCCTCTTTTATGAGACGTATGGAGAAGAGTTACATCAATGATTACTTTCGTGCCTCTGATGGACATCTGTACCAAATTTTATGTTGATCCACTCAGCCGTTCTCGAGTGATGCGCGTACATAGTTGTACACAGATACACAGACAGACAGACTGTAGCGGGACACGTCCGAAAACACTGGCCCATTCTGATAATTTATGTGATCACATTAATATTTGTAGGAACGGCACTTAAATTTAACTTCTCTATATATTTGTTGTATTTTGATTTGAAATTCTGTTCATAATTATAGCTTTTGGTGGGTCTGATTAGGAAACAACCAAGCCTCCTGGCTTTATGATGGTCAATAATGGAAGTCGACAATTTTGATTGTCGGCAGCCATTAAGGATTGATATGGGGTAACAAAAAAAAAAAGTCTTATCGTGGCATTGATTGATGTTTCTTCTTGTTCTTCTTCTTTCGGCCAACTAAGGACCACGACGTTTCAACTTTTCAGCTTGGCGAGGGACTTGATGTTTGCCCAATATTCACGCATTCTCTGGCTATGTTTCTCCTTTCTCTCTTTTGTCCAGATGATGCCGGTTTTCTTACAGGGTGGTCTGTCCTGAAAAACTCTTCTGTTTAAGTATCTTTCTGAGATGTGATCGGCTTCTAATATCTCTTTTCATTATCTTCATTTCTTGGATATCCTTGTTAACTACTGTTAGTGACGGTGTCAAGCTCTTTCTATTCCCCCAGTAGTTGAGAAGCCGGTTGGTTAGTCTTGTTGGGTTCATCCATGAGACATGTCCGTAGAAAGCCAGACTTATCTTCCTGGCCACATCTGTGATTTTCTCAGTATATCTATATAGCTCCTGATTTGGTGTTCTTCTGTATTCGTCATCTATTTATTAGTTTATTAAATGAAATTAGTTTTCTGGGAATATCTCAGAAACGTGGTTTTAGAGCCTTAAAATGTAGTAGCCTCCGAGCCACCGAGGGGCTGAAAATGAGTTTTGTCTCGCCCTTGTATGTCATAATATAATAATAATCATAATAATAATTTAATAATATAGGGATAGTGATATAATATACCTTTAATACCACACCCGCCCGTGTAAATCACGTGAAGAAATTCAAGAGTACCCCTTGACCCCCTTAAGCGCATTATATAAGTATTGATGAATTTTACAGCTTAAGTTGGTTCCGTGATATCCCTATAGCCATTTGCGAACGTTCACAGTAATGTAATAAATGGAATGGCATTGCGTCTTACAGAAATAGATTTTATTTTTATTTATTTATTTGTCTAGAAAAATGAAAAGCCTCCGTGGCTCAGGCGGCAGCACGCCGGCCTCTCACCGCTGGGTCCGTGGTTCAAATCCCGGTCACTCCATGTGAGATCTGTGCTGGACAAAACAGGGGCTGACAGGTTTTTCTCCGGGTACTCCGGTTTTCCCTGTCAAAATTTCATTCCAGCAACACTCTCCACTATCATTTCATTTCATCTGTCATTCATTTAATCATTGCCCCAGAGGAGTGCGTCAGGCCTCGGCAGCCGGCACAGTTCATATCCTCGCCGCAAGATAGGGGCTTCATTCATTCCATTCCTGACCCGGTCGGAGACTGGAAGCAGGCTGTGGATTTTCATTTTCATTTGTCTAGAAAAAGATTCCCGAGAGCAGAGCTCTGTCGTGGGGAACAGTACATAGTTCATTACATAGATGACGGACTAACTATACATATGCTAAATTATAATACATATGCTTTTGACACAATACATGACCAAGGAAAAAGCGGTATAATATAATTGGAGAAATGAGACTATAAGCTAATGAGCATGCTTTGAGGTTATGAGTCAATTAGTGTTGATAAACATAAAAGATAAAGATTATTTGGAAGAATGTGGTATCACAAGAGTAAGTTATTATACATTCAGAGTAAATTATTATACATACATTATTATACATTCAGAGTCAGCAAATAGTACTTTTTCAACTTTACACGAAATGGCCCAATTTGAGAGATTCTTGCTAGATCAAGTGGTACGAGGTTGTACACTGAGATGAGCGAGTGCTGCAGTGCATTAACTCCAAATTTAGTCGTTCTATTGGTGACTACATGTAACTTATTTTTTGTCTTGTGCAGTGCATGTGAATTTCATTAACAAAAGAGAATGTCGTGTTTGTGGTCATGAGACTATGCAATATTTTATAAATAATTAAAGTAGGGTTGAAAGATTCAAGCAGATGGACTTCAGAGATTGTGTTGCCATGGTTACCGGCTTGCATTCTTTCAATAGCTTAATAAACGAAATTAGTTTTCTGGGTATATCTCAAAAACTGTTGGTTTTAGGACCATAAAATGAAAGGAAGATAGAAAATTAAAATTACATGAGAGATATGAGGTGTACTGTGCTTTCATTGAGTAGTCAATATGTGTACATATATGGAGATTCCTTTGCTTCGCTACACAATTGTTCAGATTGCCCACAAGACATACGAGGCGCGATCGCCTGTTATAGGCTGTTCGTAGGCTCAAAATAGCCTTTGAATTTCTGTAATAATGTGGTATCTTATGTTTGTTATGGCTTATGCTTGTTCCGCGTTGGTGGATTCCCTTCCGCGTTTTCTTTCGAGTTTTTCCAGCTCATAATTCTGACTCTGTTGGCCAGAGAATTATATTCCCTTTTGCCAAGATTTGCTTACCTCTTGGTGTTGTTTTTCTTGGAGTATTTTATTTCGTTTGTAGGCCTAATGCCTCCTTTTCATTTAACCTTTCTGCCTATTGCTTAGGCGTAATATTCCCACCTTTGTGAAATATTGTATTTTGATCTGTAATATTCTGCCATCTTCCGATGACCACGATAAAAGACTTGACCACGAGTGGGGTAAGTCACCCAAGTATTAGATCAGGAGGGTTTCCATGTCTTATTTTTATCTTGTGTTGTATTTTGTGTTCCACATGCTTCTTATTTCAATTATATTACTTTCTCAAACCTTTTAATGACTGGTGTTATTTCACTGAGGGTATACCGTGTGCAGCTTAAACCGGCCTTTGTGATCGTGGTCCCCCTCCACACCACAGGAATTTTCCTGCCAATCCCTAGCTTCGTCGAGGAGGTAAGGGGGTGTAGCAGTGTTCGCAGAGCATGTGGTTGTCTTTCTTTACATGCTACCTGCATTGTATGCGATCGGTGTCATAAGGCCAATGTGCAGAATTATAGAAAATTTTGTTTTCTTTGGGTGTGTCGGCCATGTGTCGGCAGTCATGAGTAAATGCAAATTACAATTCAATTAATCAGTAAATGTCAATGTGGAACAATAGGGATTTAGTGTTAGGGATCTGTGAGATTCCATTATCTAATGCATTTTGTTTGACTTGTTTCATGAACACAAAATTATAATGGAGTGCCATGTGCTCAAGATCCAGTTCTTGGATAATGAAGAAGTTCACTATGAACTTACAATAAGGAATCTTGTGACCCCAGTGGAGGCAGAGGAGGCTCGTGCCTTATTACAATCATCTTTTCTGGATCCTGTTTCCTTGCCAGAGTTGTCGGATATGGACCTCTAGCTTGGTGAGTCGGCTATTGCCTATAAGGTAGATATTTGTGCTAACATGATTAATCTGTTCTTCCTAGAAGACTATGGGACATCTGCCCAATACAGTAGAGTGCGTGCCCGTTTGCAATACTTGTTCACCCAGTGTGAAGATCTGTTAGCTGTGTCGGACCATCGTTCAGATGAAATGTTATTCAACGTTTTCGAGGTTCAGCGTAAATTGGTGGAATGTGCTGATAAGATTTTTAATGATGCCACGACAGGTGGTTATTTTCTTGGTAAATCCCAGCTTGCCAGCTTAGATGGCCAAAACTGCTTTCCCTTGTAATGATGTTCACGATTCGCCTCGAACTGTTTATCTTAGTGGATCCAAAGGATTTCATTCAAATGGTGACGGTAATAATAGTCTTTCAGTTGCTACTAGCATTGCTGCCTTGCTTAATGCAGTTGTTTTGAACGATGATGGTTCAAATGATGTGAACATACCTCAGTCTAACCAACATGATGAAAATTATTGCCCCGCTTCTTCTAATTACAATTTTGCTCCTGTAGAGAGTAGCCGTACTAAGTTGCCTGAAGTTTCTGTCAGTAGAGTAGATAACTCTAATGCTTTGTCATTGCCTCCTGTGAGCAATTTATATAGTGTGTATCGTGTTGTTGGTTCTACAGCCAGGTCACGTGCTGTGTCAGTGTTGTCAACCTGCAGTGTCGAGGCTGTTGGCGACAGAAGTGCTCGTCCTATGTATACTTGGTATCCCTCAGTCACGGAGAGAGTACCTGTTAATTCTGATCTAACGCCTGAACTTGGGCAATTTAATGTAAACGAGAGATTATCGAGCAGTACCAACTTAGTTGCAGTATCGAACACACCGCGCTATGATAATATGGGTGCATTTTCTGGTTTTCGTGAACCGTAGTCTGTTCATTCAGTTAGTGCTGCTAATAACGGCGATGTTGGTGATAATGTAAATCGGTCGGTTTCTGGTATCGTACAGCCGAGTGCTAGAGGGTTGGTCATGTCAAACGAGGTGTCTCGATCTGTGTGCGTTACTTCTCCTGTGTATACCACTAGTAATTCCAATCATGGAGTTACGCTTTCATACTCAAGTGCCTTTTCTCGGCCTACTTGTAGTGTTCAACCTCCTAGTACGAGGAGTGATCAACAAGTCAATTTTATCCGTCCGGTTGCCTTGCGAGCACCGAGGCGAAATGTAACCCTGTTAATAACCTTCAACCTTCATTAGGCTTTAAACCTGTTTACGCTCCTGTCCGTTGGACAAGAGATGGAGTCCGGTCTGACTGGAACAGAGGTTCTTCTCGTTCGGAAGTCAGAGGTTGGGATGTTTCTAGCCCATGTAATGATGAAAGTGAACCGATTCGTAACGAACGAAGGGTTCCCAGTTCGAGTCGTTCTGTGTTCTCCACTCGAAACTTCAGTAATCTGGCGCACCCATTGTCAGAGTGTGTTGCCAAGTTAAAACATATTAAAACCGATTCTCGTGATGGTACCATTTATTTCTGCGTGAGTTAATAGAAATAGACGAGCATGCCGCAGTGTTCGATGTGAGTTGTACTCAAGTTTATCAGCTGATGTTTCCATTTACGACTGGGATGATGAAGAGTATGGTAGTCGAAGCCATGTCCATGAACACTAATATCGAGTTGTTTTGTGAGCAGGTTATTTCAAAAATTGTCCCCTCGAGACAAATGGGTTCGGTAATAGACCCGACATTTTGGTCGTAAGCAACATAACGGAGAGTCGTTAGATACCTACATCCAAGACATGATTAAATTCGCTAGGGTGTTTTCCATTAATTTCACCGAGGTGGAAATGGTTGAACATATTTTAGATGGCGTAACATCTGAGTATCGTTCTCTTTTGAGTGTAGGGCCTCATCCCACTAATTGGTCAGAGTTGTGTGCTGCCACTGTGCGAGCGGAGTCGGTACGTCAATCTGAGTCTCGTAGAGGCACCGTTAATCTGTTTCACAAGGATAAATTCTGTAAACCTCATGGTCCGTCGGAACGTTGGAGTGATAGTAGACCACGAGGTCAGTCTGGTCATTGGAATGATGGTGGACCACAAGGTGGGTCTGGTCGTTGGGACAATGGTCGTTCCCAGGATCGACCAAATGCATGGAACTATCAAAAACCTCAGGAAGTAAGAGGTAGATGGTCTAATAATCAGTCTCAAGCTGCGCCTATTAGGAAAGGTGATGTCAATAGCCCTGACGTTGTTAATCGTCAGAGGAATGTTCGATTCCAAGATCCCGCCAATCATGTAGGGGTCCAGGTTCAAGATCATTCTGACCATGAAGGTGGTGATCAACCCGAAGGTGATCCTAATCATACTGAAAATTCGAATCAACAAGGAGTTTCTGTTCGACGGAAGTCTAAAAATTTAAGGTGTGCCAATTGTGGTCATTTCAGTCCCTCGGACCAGAAATGTAATTCTCGTCAGCAATGACATCAAGAGTCTAGACATCGTGGTGCACGTCCAGTTGGGACAGCGATGTCAAATGTATCTAGTGTTGAGGACAATAGTATGGGAGTGTGTTCAAGGGTTGCTGCGAATGTTTTGTTGACTGCACCTATTATAGGCGTTCTGATTAATGATGCCAATGTGAAAGCGTTATTGGATTCTGGTAGTGCCGCATCACTTATGAGTGAGGAATGGTACAAGGCCATGAAAGGCATCTGTAAATTTCCTGGAGTGTCCAAGGTTTACGTTCGCTTAATTTCTGCGAATAATTCTCAGTTGGAATTCCTTGGCGTTGCTAAACTTAAGGTGAAATTTCACAATTTTGCTTGGAAATTTCCGTTTTGGATCGTGTCTAATTTATCCTGCCCTGTTATTTTCCTTGCCCATTCTGGGTTGTCTTTAGATGTGAAACGGGAGAGATTTTGATTCAATTTCCGTCCTGAATTAAAATTAGGGTTTTCTGAGACCGAGTGGTACAATGTTGGCACCCGTGTGGTGGACATTGGCGAGGTTGAGTCCCCCGAATTGTCTATTGGTGTGGACGACCTCAATCTTAGTAATCTGTCGGATGGTCAGGGAGCGGGTATTCGTGATTTGTGTAAGCGCTTTCTCAAAGTCTTTACTGACAAACTTGGTGTAACGGACCTTTTGTCTTACAAAATTATTGTTACTGATGACATACCTGTCAGGCACCTGCCGTACGTCTCAATCCTCCGAAGATGAAGGAGCTTAAGAAGATAGTGGACCAGATGCTGTCAGATGGAGTCATCCATCCTTCGATTTCATCCTATTCATCACCGATCTTCTTAGTCCCCAAGCCGAATGGTGGGTTTCGCCCGGTAGTTGACTACCGTCGTCTGAACAAGGCGGTGATGAAGTCCATTTCCTTGCCTGACATCCACTCTTGTTTTTCTTGGTTCGGGAAGGCTCGCTACTACAGCTTGCTCGACCTGAATCAGCGTATTATCAGGTTCCCCTGGCGGAGGAATCCAAACACCTGACGGCGTTCTCCACTGACTGGATCTTGTACGAGTTCAACAGATTGCCGTTTGGCCTGTCTACCGGGGGCGCAGTTCTAAGTAGGTTGTTGGACAAGGTCTTCTATGGTATAAAGTTCAAGTTCCTCTATCATTACCTGGATGATGTGGTAATCTACAGTCAGACGTTCAACGATCACGTGCGTCACCTCAGGGAAGTTTTCCCCCGTCTCAAGAAGGCTGGGCTTACTGTCAAATTGTCAAAAGTTTTGTTCGCCAAGCCTCAAATCTCTTTTCTGGGGCATATCATCTCTGCCGCAGGAGTTTCTATCGATAGTACTCGAACCCAAGGCATTCGGGATTTTCAGGCGCCCGTTAATGTCAAAGGAGTGGCCCGCTTCGTCGGAATGGCCAACTTCTTCCGGAAGTTCATCCCGGATTTTACACGCAAGGCTATGCCATTGAATAGATTGCGGCAAAAGAAAGTCCTGATTGAGTGGGGCGAGTCTCAGCAGGCAGCTTTTGATGAGTTGAAAGAGACGTTGTGCAACGCTCCTGTTCTCGCCATTCCTGACTTCAGTAGGACGTTCATTGTGCAGACTGATGCCTCGTTAGGCACTGTTGCAGCCGTTCTGCTACAAGAAGGAGAGGAAGGACGCCATCCCATTGCGTTCGCTTCACGTACATTAACTGTCCAAGAATGTCGGTATTCCGTCTATGAGTTAGAAGGATTAGCCGTGATGTTCGGCCTGGAAAGGTACAAGTTAAATGTGGAACATGTCCCGTTTGATCTGGAGACTGATAACCAGGCCCTGAGCAGGGTTCTGGCTAGGCCAAGAAACACGGGTCGCATCGCTCGGTGGGCCACCAGAATATCTTCATTCAATTTCACTGTTCGTCATATTAAGGGGACAGACAACATTATCGCTGACTCGCTCAGTCGTATGTATGAGGAGTCTCCCCTCAAGAAACCCGAGCAGGCCTCCGTTGAACCTGATGTTGTTGAGGTGCGTTCCGCCCAACACATGATGAACCATTCTCCGATGCTGCTTAAGGACATTACTGTTCATCAAAGGGAAGACCAAGAATTAGAAGCTATTATGTCTAAATTGAGTTCTGGTGAACCTGTGAAACCTTACTTCTTAAGGTCAGGGGTATTATGTTGCATTGCCAGGCATGACAGGAAACCGAAGGTTGTCTTGCCTGTCCAGCTAGTGGATGCGATGCTTAAATACTATCATGAGTCACCTGTGGGTGGTCATTTAGGGATCTTTAAGACCAGACAGAAAGTCAAGCAATCATTTACGTGGAAGTACATGGATAGAGATGTGAAGAGGTTTGTTTTAGGATGCCGAGATTGTAATGTCAGTAGGCCTATTGTTAATAGTAAGGTAGGATTTTTATCCTCTGAACCTGTGATGTACCCTATGGAGAGGCTGCACATATATTTTGTAGGCCCTTTTCCAAGATCCAGGTTCTTCTTCTTCTACCTTATCCGATACAGACGTTGGCTACCACCATGGCTAACACCTTCTTATCTTGTGCAATCCTGAAGAGTTCCGTGGAAGACAGCCCAAACCACGTTCTTAAATTATCCATCCAAGTTATTCGTCTCCTTCCCGGTCCACGCTGACCTTCAATTTTACCCTGAAGTATAACTTGAAGCAGACGGTATTTTGGACTCCTCATCACGTGTCCCAAGTATTCCAATTTCCTCTTCTTAATTGTGTTTAACAGCTCAGGTTGGCTGCTCACACGCTGAAGAACCTCGGCATTACTCACATGTTCTGTCCACGAAATTTTAAGAATCCGCCGGTATATCCACATTTCAAAAGCTCGAATCTTCTTTTCTGTAGCTACGGACAAGGTCCAAGCTTCAACACCATAAAGAAGGGTGGAGACAACATAACACTTCACAATTCTTTTCTTAAGCGTCATACTGAGATCTCGACAGCATAGTAGTTGTTTCATTGTCATAAAGATGGATCTAGCCTTCTCTATACGGCATCTTATTTCAACCGAAGGATCCCAATTCTCATTAATATTCTGTCCTAAATAAACCAAACTCTTGACTCGCTCAATCTCATGTCCATCGACTAAAAGGACTTGTGACAATGCTGGTTTTCGCGATATTATCATATATTTTGTTTTCTTAATGTTGAGGTCAAGGCCATATTGTTTACTCTTTTGATAAACCATAGTAACAATCTCTTTAAGTCCTTCGAAACTATTTGCAATCAATACAGTATCATCTGCGTACCGTATATTATTAATATAATTACCATTGACCTTAATACCTTGTTGAATGCCATCAAGTGCCTCAGAGAAAATCTGTTCTGCATAGATATTATAAAGAAGCGGTGAAAGAATGCATCCTTGTCTCACACCACGCATTATTTCCACTGATCTCGATATATGTCCATCAATTCTGATACTAGCCTTTTGACCCCAGTATAAGTTAATGATGATCCGAATGTCTTTCTCATCTATTCCTGAGTTCTTGAGTGCATTATACAACTTATCATGCTGACAACGGTCAAAGGCTTTTGCATAGTCCAGAAAACATGCATATACATCCTGATTTACCTCACGGCATCTCTGAAAAAGAACTTGAAGCGCTAATAATGCCTCACGAGTTCCTAGACCGTTGCGGAACCCAAACTGCGTGTCACTGATATTCATCTCGCATTTCCTGTATATGCGGTTATGGATAACTTTGAGAAATATCTTGAGCACATGACTCATAAGACTGATTGTCCTGAAGTCACTACATGCTTTAGCCATCGGTTTCTTCGGAAGAGCAATAAATGTAGACATGAGCCAGTCTTCTGGTAATATGCCCATGTCGTATATCTTGTTATATAAATTAGTGAGCGTCACAATGCTATCATCATCCAAGATCTTCAATAATTCCACTGGAATGTCATCTTGACCAGGAGCCTTACCATTTTTCGCTATCCTAATCGCATATTTCACTTCATCCATGGTGATCATAGGTCCAACAACTGAAGGAATTTCGGGTCGGGAAGGACGATGATCATCATAAAAAAGCTCTTGTATATAGTTCTCCCAAACCTGTAATTTTTCTTCAACTTCAAATACCTTGTTACCTTGACTATCAACTAAGTTGACTGTGTTTCTTTTCCTGTGTCTACCTGAAACTTCTTTGATTTTCTTATGGACCTGGAAAGTATCATATTTACTATTAAGTTCTTCAATTTCTTTGCACCTATCTGACATCCAAGCTTCCTTGGCTTGTCTGATCTTATTCTTTATCAATCTATGAATAAACCAATATTCTTCATTATCTCTTCCTTTGACCTCTCTTCGTTTATCCATTAGATTCAATATTTCATCCGTCATCCATGCCTTCCTTTTTTATGTTGTCTCTTGTTCTTAAGAAAATGATCTCCAACCCTCTTCAATGAGGTTTTAAAAGTGTCCCAAAGTTCCAAGGGCTGCATGTCATTTGAATTCAACGTCTTAAGATCAGTGGCAAGAGCAGCAGCCACCTGTGACCTTGTATTTATTTCCCGAAGGGCATCAGTATCATATTTCTTTTGTGTTGTTTTTATCGGAATCTTGTTAAGCCGGACACAAATTTTGCTAATGAGAGGATTGTGGTCAGAAGGAACATTTGCTCCTGGATAGGTTTTTGCAAAAATCACGCTGTTTCTAAATCTGTTTTTAATTAGAATGAAATCAATTTGATTTCTTATTATGTTGTCTGGACTATCAGCAGGTGCTTTCCACGTATAAAGTCTCCTGGCAGGAAGCTTAAACCAAGTATTAGCAATGACAAAGTTCTCCTCTCTACAAAACTGCACTAAACGATCCCCTCTGTTGTTTCTTTGTCCGAGACCCCACTGGCCCACAATGTGTTCTTCAGAACCTTTCCCAACCTTTGCATTAAAATCTCCCATAACAAGGGTTACATCATGTCCTACCTTACTATTAACAATAGATCCAGGTTAGGCAACTGTTTTGCTCTTGTCTGCATTGATGGTTTCTCGAGATTTTGTTGGATATTTCCCTCGAGAATGAGCAATACTACTGCTGTGATTAAAAGTCTGAAGGTCATCTTTAGTTCGTTCAGTCCTTGTCAATACCTTGTGTCTGATAATGTCCGCACCTTCACATCGAATCAGTTTCGAAACTTCTGTTTCTATTTCTCGATATCCCACGTCACAACTAGTCCATACTATCCGAATCCTAGTTTAGCCGCGAGGGTTAACAGGAACCTGAGGGCTGCGTTGATCGCCTATCACCGCGACAACCATGCCAAGTGGGACTCATCATTGCATTGGCTTTCATTTGTGTTCAATACCGCTGAGCACGAATCTTATGGAAAGACTCCATTTGGCTTGATGCATGGATTTGAGCCGAACTCACCTCTTTCAAACCTTGGTCGCTAAAGGATCATAAAGGTCGTGGTCAATGCAAATTTAAGGTCAACGATTTGGTCTTCGTAAAGAATTTTTGGAGGAAAACTCCAGGCCATCAGGTATCTGGCAAACTCATGCCGGGGTTCTGCGGCCCGTTTAGAATTCTGTCATTTCCGACTGATGTCACTGTCCTGTTGGAGGACGACCTGAGAAAGTGCATTTTCAGGATTCACCTGAGCTACTGTAAAGCTGCTGGTGAGCGTGAGGCTGAGGGAGAAGAAGAAGGAGCAGAGGATGCCGATTGCCAAGTGTGTTCTTGCGTTGCGATGGGATTGCATTAAACTTGTAATTTTAGTATTGTGTAATGTTCTGAACCTAGTGTTGGTTCTAGTTCGTGTTACCTTTCTCTTTGGTGCTGCTGTTGTTGCAGGATTCTCTTGGTGAGAATTAGAGTGTGTCCCCTGTAGAATTGTTGGGTATTTGGTGAAGTTTATGGCGTTATGGTGAAGTCTGTTCTGGAAGTGTTACGTTGAGTGTGGGAAGCAAGCACCTGATGTCCTGGTAAGGATATCCTTGATGTGTTAAGTACCGTGGGCATCCTGTTGTGTTGATAGTTATCTTGTGTTCGATTTTGTGTTTTGGTAAAAAAAATCTTCCTTTAAATTGTTTTTGCATCCTGTCGCCGCGTGTGAAGTTTATGTTTTCTGTTAATATGTTGTCTGTTAGTCTGCGTTCTGTTCTGCTGGGCCTGTGTGTTTTTCTTCATGGTACGTCTATCTGTATTTGGGGCATTTGATGTGTAACTTAAAGATAAATATGTGGCAATATAGATGACGCCAAGTGTGGTGCATCTGTGTGGAGGCTTGTGTGCCTCATTTTCTCCCCTGATTTTGTGAGAGCTGAGCCCTCCCTTGCTGACATTTGGGTCTCTTAGCTTCAACCTCGTGGCATCCCCATTTTAATTATCTTATTAAAGATTTAGAATTGTAAAACTGTAAAGATCGTTTTTTTGGAAGGGAACCAGTTAGTTAACTTGATACTTCTGTGGAAGATGAAGTGGTCTTTTCAGTGAACACCATTAAGGTGATTCGTACAACCTTGCAATTTATCATTAATTCAATTAATTCTGTGTAAAGTAAAGTCTTGCGTGTGCTACTTGAGTACATCGCCTAGTACTCAAAGTAAAAGTGATCTCGTATCACAAGGCAGGTGAATTGCCTAGTCCTCCCTCGTTCATGCTAGTCCCAGTGTGTGCTTCGGAAGTCTCAAGTGCTCTCGCCCTGGTCTCGTGTCAGACCAGTGGCCATCTTCGATCCTGCGTGCAAGCTCCCAGAGGTGGAAGACCTTGACTCAACCTTGCGTTAGAGTCACCCTGTGTGCTATGTCTGCTGTGTTCTTGGTTGTTACAGTGGTAGTCCTGTTTGGGGATTGCACCCCTCACATTTGGAGAGGGTGGCCTGTGCAAAGGTCACTGTCATGATGACATCCCCCATCTGGTGGCGGATCCTGATGCCTGCTGGTCGGTGCTCTGGTGATGACTCCCTCGTCGTCAACCCATGGCTGCTGAACATCCTGGAACTGGGGACAATGGTTTGCTATGGTGGTGTTGGTGCCAAATCTCCTTAACATCTGGATGGTTCTGCTCGACATCATCTGCCTGGTCGCTGCTTATCTTCTGAGACTTCGAATGATGTACTGGTGGCGTGAGTGACGCATGAACTTGTATCTATTTTGCCTGCTTGATCTATGGTCGGAATCAACTAAACGACTCCTGAGGGCCTTCTACGTGTCACCCTCACCCCTGGGTGAGCCTTTATGAGGGGGAGGCTGTGACGCCTAATAGTTGTCACATTTCTCCTCGCCTGTTTCCTCCCCCGGCGGCCCCCTAATTTGGACATGAAACAATAAAGAATCATTTCTCCTACATTCAAACTCCCGCCGAGCAACGCGGCCATTGTGACGATCTCACTCGATTGGACTGTGAGTGAACATTCTGATAGGGTTTTTTTCATTCATTTTTTCATTCGTTTATTTGCAATTGGGGGTGTGTCCCCCGGTGAATCCTTTCATCTTATTGGTGGAGGCCCTGCAATGAACTCTGGGTGATTTTGAACTGTACCAAAGTGTCATGCTACCAACCTAAATTGCGCACTAGTAATTGTTTCTTTAGGCAATACCTTGCCTATTTTCTGTGCCGCGATTGGTACGTCTCCGGCCCAATGCGTGTGTTCGGCTACGATCAACCCTGCTCAGAACCCCGCTTGGCTGCTAGGAACTTTGGAGGTAATGAGTAGTGTTCAATATTTATTGCTTGATGAACTGAGAACATTCAACGAACCTTTCGTTTGGTTATTTATACATTTTGATTCATGCTCGTGTGCGGGTACGAGCCGTGCCGTAAAAGACTTTAGCTTATGTGGATCACCTTTTGAAACTAACATTTTCGTAATCGTGGGGCCATGGCTTCATGCTGGCCCATTCTGATAATTTATGTGTTCACATTAATATTTGTAGGAACAGCACTTAAATTTAACTTATCTATATATTTGTTTGTATTTTGATTTGAACTTCTGTTCATAATTATAGCCTATTGGTGGGTCTGATTAGGAAACGACAAAGCCTCCTGGCTTTGGTCGTTATGATGGTCAATAATGGAAGTCGACAATTTTGATTGTCGGCAGCCATTAAGGATTGATATGGGGTAACAAGAAAAAGGTCTTATCGTGGCATTGATTGATGCTTGACATGAAAGTAACGAGTTCTGCTCGTAGGCTCAAAATAGCCTTTGAATTTCTGTAATAGCGTGGTATCTTATGTTTGTTATGGCTTATGCTTGTTCCGCATTTGTGGATTCCCTTCCGCGTTTTCTTTCGAGCTTTTCCTGCTGACGCTGTTGGCCAGAGAATTATATTCCCTTTTGCCAAGATTTGCTTACCTCTTGGTGTTGTTTTTCTTGGAGTATTTTATTTCGTTTGTAGGCCTAATGCCTCCTTTTCATTTATCCTTTCTGCCTGTTGCTTAGGCGTAATATTTCCACCTTTGTGAAATATTGTATTTTGATCTGTAATATTTTGCCATCTTCCAATGACCACGATAAAAGACGTTACCATTGACCACGAGTGGGGTAAGTCACCCAAGTATTAGATCAGGAGGGTTTCCATGTCTTATTTCTATCTTGTGTTGTATTTTGTGTTCCACATGCTTCTTATTTCAATTATATTACTTTCTCAAACCTTTTGATGACTGGTGTTATTTCACTGAGGGTATACCGTGTGCAGCTTAAACCGGCCTTTGTGATCGAGGTCCCACTCCACACCACAGGAATTTTCCTGCCAATCCCTAGCTTCATTGAGGAGGTAAGGGGGTGTAGCAGTAAACTTCGTCGAGGTAAGGGGGTGTAGCAGTAAACTTCGTAAGAAGAGCATTGTCGCCTGACCACAGCTCGCTTTATTCTAACAATCGGCACCTTGGTATCAGTGAACTAATACAACTTTCCGCCAGCCCTCGACGTTCTCTCCATCTCGCTTGTGGAGTTAGCACCGTACCGATAACACCAGCAGCTCAGGGTAATTTGAGTTGCTGCACAACACCAGATATTGTTGATTGCATAATGAGAACATGTCCTTTGAATCTTTTCAGCATTGTTCAGGTGCCCTCGTCTCATGTCATACAACCAACCGACAGCACTTGAGCTTATCTTGCCAAGTAGCCCGGCTGGTGCCTTTATTTTCAGAGATCTCACATTTCTGAAAAATGTATGAAGTGTCAAGTTTCTACATTTCTTTGATACTGATATTGGGATTTTAGTACTTCAAACACTCCCTTAAGGGGCAGATAACCTCGTAGTTCCGCCCCTTAAAACAACAATAACTAACTAACACTCCCTTAGTAAAGAAAACACACACACAACAGGACACTTAACACTGCTGCCAATGCAAATTGTATAAATGAATGTTGACAACCCTGTGAACTTTGTTGTGCAACTTTCATGTCTACTCCAAAGATTTAAAGGATCACATTTTATCAGTCTCAAAAGTTTTCTTAAGTTAAGTTAAACAGAATATGCAGACATGCAATTACTGCTATACTGGTACCTTTTTGCGACTCTTGACTGACAATCTGTAAAACAGTAGCGTATCCGAATTCAAGGAGAAATCGTCGGACACCATGTAACATAACCTGTAACTCTCACATTGTAGAGAAGACTTTCATCATATTATACAACATTCCCCAAAGCGAGGAGAATGCCTAACAAAAATTGTCTATTCATATCACGATAAGTACTTTACAGTTTTTGTATTGGCCAACGCGGGAAGTCAACAACCCACCAAGAGTATTCTGGTAATAGTGGACAATGTATAAAAATTTGTTGGCCAAAGCATTAGATAATGATGTGATAATACAAAGAGTTGACTTTACAAAGGTCGCTTGACAATTTAGCAAACATGTGGAGGACCAGACAATATTATTGTCACTAAATAAGGAAATCCAGGAAGGCATAAAGGACACGACACCACCACTAACTAATAATAAGATATATTATGAAATAGGTGGCACATAAACATATGAGAAACACTAGCACAAATTTACACAATTGAAGAAACACTCATAAAGAATTAACACACGTTACGTCTTGAGCCTAAAACACACATATTGTCTTGAACGTAGCTGCAGATCAGTACATCATAGAACGGCATGCAATACACGGCGGTTCCAAAGAATGATATAATTTAAATATGCAACACAAGTGGAGTTGCAACAAATAATGAAAAAACAGGTCGCATGGAACGAGAATGTGTCGTCGAACCAGGACTGACTTACAGTGATGCGCCGATACTGTAAGCCCAAAATGAATTGTTAATAAAGCAAATTATGTGTGAAACGCAGGAAGTCAAAGTAGTTGCTGCCATACAAATACCGGGATATGCCAATCGCACGGTATTGTCACAATGGTAAAGTAGTTAAACCCAGCGTCAACTTCCATTCCAGTGATGTTGCAGGAAGTCAAAATAGTTGCTATCATACAAATACCGGGATATGCCAATCGCGCGGTATTGTCACAATAGTAAAGTAGTTAAGCCCAGCGTCAACTTCCATTCCAGTGATGTTGCGGGAAGTCAAAATAGTTGCTATCATACAAATACCGGGATATGCCAATCGCACGGCATTGTCACAATAGTAAAGTAGTTTAGCCTAGCGTCAACCTCCATTAGTGATGATGCCTAGCCTTGTAACATGCTTCCAGACACGATGAATTACTTATCACACGAAGCATCATCATTATTCATACGCGTGAAGACAAATTGTTAGGCAGTAAATGAAGATAGAAGTGAACACATTACAACAAACTATCCGACGCCGCGGATTGAAGAATTCGTCGACATGACGCGTAGCACCATCAAGCATGGTGATGATGAGATCGAAAATCACCGTAATGTCACTGCCCAAACAAAATATGAATCATGTGCATAGGACATGGTTGCTAAGCACGGTTAATATGAAGATAGCACCAATTATAGAAAAGATTAGCTGGATACTTGATGATATATCACAACCAACGTTGAAGCACACCATTGTGTCATGGCTACACACTTAGATAACAACGAAGAAGAAACACGTGATTGGTCGCTACAAGCAGCAAGAAGGCCTCTGATAGGCTGGAAGCAGCCAATCACAGTAGAGAGTTTAAAAAACAAGAAAGAGGCCTCTGATAGGCCGAAAGCAGCCAATCACAGTAAAGAGTTCAAACAAGTTAAAGATGAATCAATGTGGCCAACTTAGAATACAAAATTACCTTCTAAGCCAAAATATCCTACTGGAAACACGGCAGTGGGAATACTACATGCAATCAAAACAAATAAATCACGACAACCAATCAACATAAACAAAACTAACTTGACAATGAATAAATACAATGAAGACAAATAATACAGATATGTACAACCACACAGAGTGGAAACAAATAGGGAAACACAAAAACTGGTTTGCCAAGACAGTGGCCGAACCATATTGCCCGCACAGAAACAACAGGCAGGTTGTTTATGAAAATACAAGAGTGTTTAGTTCTGCGGCAACAAGGGAGACACCTTGACGATGGGACGTTTCAACAGTCCAGAGGTGGTATGTAGAGAGACCACACGAGCTAGGCCGTCCTTACCACAATGAACCTCAAGAATACGTCCAAGTCGCCAGTAAGTAGGAGAAACATTGTCGTCCATAATAAGCACAAGCGTGCCAACCTTGAGGTTAGGAGACATACGGTTCCACTTGCGACGTTGTTGAAGGGAGAGTAAATGATCTGTGGACCATTTACGCCACAATGAAGTCATAATCTGTTGAAGTAATTGCCATCTAGACAACCTATTGATGGGCACTTCAGAAGCGTCAGGAATGGGCAAGGCATTCAAAGGTCGTCCAACAAGAAAGTGACCTGGCGAGAGATAGCACAAGTCAGTAGGATCCTCAGTCATAGGCGAAATGGGTCTAGAATTTAGAATGGCTTCAATTTGCACCACGAGAGTGGTCAATTCTTCATACGTAAGTACTTGAGCCTTCATGATTCTTATTAAATGAGATTTCAAAGATTTGATGTTTGCCTCCCATAGTCCACCAAAATGCGGAGAACTAGGAGGAATGAAGTGCCACTGAATTAGTAGCGATGACGTAGAATCTTGAACAACAGATTGAAAATCTGCAGAGGAGAGCAACGTACCAAGATCAGCAAGGTCAGACTGTGCGCCTTGAAAGTTGGTACCATTGTCGGAATCCACTTGAGCGGGAACGCCCCTTCTACTGCAGAAGCGAGTAAAAGCTACAACGAAAGCATGACTGGAGAGGGAAGTGACGACCTCAGTGTGCACAGCCTTCGTAACCATACAAACGAACATTGCGATGTAAGCCTTCGTCGAGACCTTTGACCTGGGGCCACCGTACCTGATAATGAATGGACCACAGTAATCAACACCAACGTGATTAAAGGGAAAGGTTTGATGGAGGCGAACAGCTGGGAGTTGACCCATTAACTGTTCAGAAGGACGTGCAGCGTAGCGAACGCAAGTAACACAAGAGCGAGATAGGCTACGAACAAGTTTTCGTAGTGACGGTATCCAGAAGCGTTGTCGGATAGTCGCAATCACAACCTGGACCCCGCCATGAAGCAACTTTAAATGGGTATGTCTGACCAGGACTTTAGTGAAATGATGGTCATTGGGCAAAAGTATCTGGTGTTTTGTATCAAATGGAAGGTCGGCCAATTCCAAACGGCCTCCCACACGAATAGTGCCATCAGAGTGAAGCAAAGGGTGCAAATTGCTGATGGTGGAAGTGGATGGCACTTGCTCATTCTTCATTAGGGCAGTAAGTTCAGTAGAGTAGCACTGAGCTTGAATCATTTTCACACATGTAAGTAGTGCAACATCAATTTCAATGGCAGTGAGTGGACCACTGATCCTAGTGGTATTTCTACAATTAGAGAAAAACCTAATACAGTAGGCTATGACCCTCAACAATCTTGTGTAGGAAGAAAAATTGTTTAAAAAATCAATGTCAACAGGTTTAGATACATTTGCGCACGAAATTCTACACTCAGGCAATTCAGACACAGGAGTTTCAAAGATATCTGAAGTACTGGAGCTTGTAAAGGCCTTCAACCATGCTGGACCATACCACCATAGCTGATTATTTTTCAATTCTGAGGGCATACAGCCTCGGGAAATTATGTCGGCTGGATTGTCACGGGAAGAGACATGTTTCCAGGCGCAGTGAACAGTAAGCCTTTGTATTTCAGCAACTCTATTGGCTACAAAGGTTTTCCATTTTGAGGGGGGCGAAGCCAACCAAGACAAAACAATAGTGGAATCTGTCCAACAATAGACGGATTCAATAGGCAAGTTCAAAGCGGGTTGCACCTTTGCAATTAATTTGGAAAGCAAAAGTGCACCACATAACTCAAGTCTGGGCAAAGACAACTGTTTAAGAGGAGCAACCTTCGACTTAGCGCACACAAGTGCAACAGTGACGATGTCGTTGGTATCAATTGACAATAAATAGAGACAAGCTCCATAGGCCTGCTGACTGCTGTCGCAGAAGCCATGAAGTTGCATAGATTTGATTTCTGAAGCAGGCTTAATCAAACGTGGAGTAGAAATCTCAGAAATCGCAGGTAAATTGCAATAAATGTTCAGCCAAGCCTGCGTGATTTCCATTGGAAGGGGGTCATCCCAACCGAGTTTGTGAATCCACAAATCTTGGAAGAGAATCTTACAAGCAACCACAATAGGTGACACTAAACCCAAAGGGTCAAAGATAGAGGCAACAATGGACAAAAATGAACGCTTAGTAAAGGTAATTGAAGTGTCACAGTTCACGATAGGTGACTGAATCCGCATCAAGTCATCGATAGGTTGCCAATAAAGTCCTAGCGTTCTGGCGACTGTTTCTTCACCATCGCCGAAACTACGGAGTTGTTGTTTCTCTTGATGATCAAGAGGAATGTTATCTAATAGAGTCATGGAGTTTGAACTCCACTTACACAGTTCAAAACCACCTAATCTCAAAAGAAGGGTCAATTCATCATACAGAATGAGTGCGTCATGCTCGGAATCACATCCCGAGATACAATCATCAACATAGAAGTCGTTTAAAACAATCTGAGTGGCAGCTGGAAAAGCTGTGCCATCAGTGAGGGCGAGCTCCTTTAGCACACGAGTGGCTAAGAAGGAAGCTGGGGCAGTACCATATGTAACGGTGTTTAATTGATATTCTACTATAGGGTCTGAAGGAGAGTCTCTCCAAAATATTCTCTGTAAGTCACGATCTTTGTGATCTACAAGAATCTGTCTGTACATTTTACTCAGATCAGCTGCAAACGCTATCAAGTGAGTACGGAACCGAAGCAAAATAGAGAACAAATCCTGCTGAATTACAGGGCCCACCAACAAAGTATCATTAAGGGAGCACCCAGACGTAGTAACCATCGAAGCGTCAAATACCACTCTGAGCTTTGTAGAAGTACTGTGCGGCTTGAAAACAGGATGATGGGGAATGTAGTAAACTTCACCATCAGTCGGGTGGGGGGCAACTTGCATATGGTTTAAGGCTAGATATTCATGCATGAATTCAGTGTATTCTAACCTTAACTCAGGGTTACGAGCCAAACGTCTTTCGAGAGAGTGAAAACGTTTTAGTGTAGCGTAGCGAGAGGCACCTAGAGGCTCCGAGTCTACCTTGCGAGGGAGTCTAACCACAAATCTACCATCGTCCTTGCGAGTGGTAGTAGCAACGAAGTGTTCTTCACATATGGATTCATCAACAGACAACACTGGGATTTCAACTTCTTCAACGTTCCAAAACGCTTCCAGCTGTTGTTCTACATGAGGGCGTGAGAGTGTAAGTGCTGATACCACGTGCGATGGTTGCGAGGTGCTTGCACTGGGCAGCTTCCCAGAAAACACCCAACCCACAGAGGTATTTTGAATGATGGGCAAATCACCGACTGGTATGATTTTACCAGGACATAACAGGTCAAAGAAATATTCTGCACCAAGAACAAGATCAATAGATTTAGTGCAATTGAAATCAGGATCAGCTAAATCAATATGTGATGGAATGTTCCATTCAGAGGTATCGAAACCAGCAGCGGGTAGCTCAAGTGCAATATTGGGAACCACGAGACATTCAAGCTTAGCAGACCAATTAGTAGCACAGGCAAAAACGTTCACATCAGCAACAACAGTAGCAGTGCTTTGATTTTGACCAACACCGTGAATGTGTACCTTCATAGGTTTGGTGTGGAGTCTTAATTTCTTAATTAAGTGTGACGAAATTAAGTTACAATCTGATGCAGAGTCAAGTAGTGCAGTGACAGGTACACGTAAGCCATTGCCAGCTAATATATTCAACTTGGCAGTGGGTAATAGCGTCCTTGAAAATTGATTGTCACGAGCGACGTTACTGCAACTAGTGTTTACCACGTTAGCATGAGCTTGAGAAGCATCATTACTAGTGCCACTGGAGGGCTCATAGTGAAGAAGAGTGTGGTGTTTTCGGGAACAAGTGTTACAAGAGTACTTCGAACATTGATGATTAGGCTCGAAATTACGCAAACAATTATAACACAATTTACGAGACCTGACAAAATCCCATTTGGCTGTGGACGAAAGTTTGATAAAGGTACCACATTTCGACAATTGGTGATCAATGCTCCTACAATATGTACAACGAGATTTGGTAGTAGTTAACATGGGTTTCTGAGGCGAATGACCTTCAGCTTTAAGTTTGGTTACAGCAGTATGTAATGCAGGCCTGGACACATTCCTTTCAGTTATTTCCAGTACCTTGCATTTTTTCTCTAAGAAGCTAACCAAGTCCTGGAGAGTGGGAATTCTCCCAGAATCAACATGATTCTCCCATTCACGGATGCTATCATTATCTAGTAGCTCCAATATAAAATGTGACAATAACAGGTCTTGAAGGGGAACCCCGTTAAAGTCCAAAGCTTCTAACGCATTGACATGAGAAACAAAGTGGTCGATGATGGCACGCAATGACACTGAATCATTACCGTATGCGGGGGGCTTGAAAAGCTTGGTAACATGATTGTGCGCTATGAGCCTAATATTATTGTATCGAGTTGTCAGCAAGTTCCATGCAACCATAAAGTTATCATCTGACACAGTAATGTTCTTTAAGAGGAGTTTGGCCTCACCACTAAGACTAGAATTAAGGTAGTAGAACTTAACAATATCAGACAAAGCATGGTTATCAATTACTATAGCCTTGAAGCTATCTCTGAAATTCAACCAGTCTGTGAAGTCGCCACTGAACTGCGGAATTTGAATTTCAGGCAACTTTATATGCGCTGCAGCTACGTTAGCATTAGGAAATTGTGCACTCTGCAAATTATTCAAAGGGTTATCACTGTCTGTAGTGTTGGATTTTTTGAAATTGTCACAATGTAGTTTAATTTTAACCAGCAACTCAAAATATTTATCTTCGAAGTCACAACGTTCGGCTATTTCTTCGTCGATATTGTCTGTAATATCCTCTAAAGCGACTTGCGCTTCGTTATATTGTTTATAAATTTCCTCGCATTTGTGTTTGCGTAACACTAACATTTGATATTGCTCTTCTGTAATGTCCTGAAAGTTGCTAATTACTTTTTCTTGTGAGGTAAGCATGGCCTTAGCGACTGCACGCTTCCTAACTAAAGGTCGTTTTTGGGCATCCTCCATAATGACTTTAGGATTGCCCGCCTAGATGTAATTACCAGAGTTGCACACCTAACTAACACAACCAACTTAACTAACACAAAAAATAAACACTGAGACAATGGTCTCGATTAAGTTGTAAACAAACATCTGAACATAGAATACTGTATTGTGTCCTTGGGAAGTTAATGGGAACGTATACAATTTAAATTTATGGCCTTCCTGGTGAAATAGCAAGAAACAAGGGCCCAAAATGGCCAACACATAGCTTAATGATTCAAAGTAGTAAACAGCTCAATATCCGGCCCGGAGAGGACCAAATAATGTATTGGCCAACGCGGGAAGTCAACAACCCACCAAGAGTATTCTGGTAATAGTGGACAATGTATAAAAATTTGTTGGCCAAAGCATTAGATAATGATGTGATAATACAAAGAGTTGACTTTACAAAGGTCGCTTGACAATTTAGCAAACATGTGGAGGACCAGACAATATTATTGTCACTAAATAAGGAAATCCAGGAAGGCATAAAGGACACGACACCACCACTAACTAATAATAAGATATATTATGAAATAGGTGGCACATAAACATATGAGAAACACTAGCACAAATTTACACAATTGAAGAAACACTCATAAAGAATTAACACACGTTACGTCTTGAGCCTAAAACACACATATTGTCTTGAACGTAGCTGCAGATCAGTACATCATAGAACGGCATGCAATACACGGCGGTTCCAAAGAATGATATAATTTAAATATGCAACACAAGTGGAGTTGCAACAAATAATGAAAAAACAGGTCGCATGGAACGAGAATGTGTCGTCGAACCAGGACTGACTTACAGTGATGCGCCGATACTGTAAGCCCAAAATGAATTGTTAATAAAGCAAATTATGTGTGAAACGCAGGAAGTCAAAGTAGTTGCTGCCATACAAATACCGGGATATGCCAATCGCACGGTATTGTCACAATGGTAAAGTAGTTAAACCCAGCGTCAACTTCCATTCCAGTGATGTTGCAGGAAGTCAAAATAGTTGCTATCATACAAATACCGGGATATGCCAATCGCGCGGTATTGTCACAATAGTAAAGTAGTTAAGCCCAGCGTCAACTTCCATTCCAGTGATGTTGCGGGAAGTCAAAATAGTTGCTATCATACAAATACCGGGATATGCCAATCGCACGGCATTGTCACAATAGTAAAGTAGTTTAGCCTAGCGTCAACCTCCATTAGTGATGATGCCTAGCCTTGCAACATGCTTCCAGACACGATGAATTACTTATCACACGAAGCATCATCATTATTCATACGCGTGAAGACAAATTGTTAGGCAGTAAATGAAGATAGAAGTGAACACATTACAACAAACTATCCGACGCCGCGGATTGAAGAATTCGTCGACATGACGCGTAGCACCATCAAGCATGGTGATGATGAGATCGAAAATCACCGTAATGTCACTGCCCAAACAAAATATGAATCATGTGCATAGGACATGGTTGCTAAGCACGGTTAATATGAAGATAGCACCAATTATAGAAAAGATTAGCTGGATACTTGATGATATATCACAACCAACGTTGAAGCACACCATTGTGTCATGGCTACACACTTAGATAACAACGAAGAAGAAACACGTGATTGGTCGCTACAAGCAGCAAGAAGGCCTCTGATAGGCTGGAAGCAGCCAATCACAGTAGAGAGTTTAAAAAACAAGAAAGAGGCCTCTGATAGGCCGAAAGCAGCCAATCACAGTAAAGAGTTCAAACAAGTTAAAGATGAATCAATGTGGCCAACTTAGAATACAAAATTACCTTCTAAGCCAAAATATCCTACTGGAAACACGGCAGTGGGAATACTACATGCAATCAAAACAAATAAATCACGACAACCAATCAACATAAACAAAACTAACTTGACAATGAATAAATACAATGAAGACAAATAATACAGATATGTACAACCACACAGAGTGGAAACAAATAGGGAAACACAAAAACTGGTTTGCCAAGACAGTGGCCGAACCAGTTTTATTTATAATGGTCAAATACTAGAAATGAGAGCCGGCGCGATAGAAACCAATACCGGTATAAGCATAACCTTATTACTGTAATTTTTTTTAAAGAATCAATACAAACGATTGGAACATTCCTTTTATTAGCACAAACTAATGAAACTACGAAATAATTTCTCCAAAAACATCGTTTTATTGGCGATAAACAGTGGATATTATGCGGCAATAACAGCAGCCATTTTTAAATTGATTTTTACAGAAATCAATTGTTTTCACGACAATAAACGATGTTCGTTCATATCGATTATTACTCGTAAATATCGATTATTTAGCCGAAATTTCCATTCCTAGGAACTCGCAAATTTCAAAGTTGCGTCGCGAAAATGCAATAAAACATTGTATTTAATATTTTTCGGTAAATTGGGCACTTTTCGCATTTATGGGAATAATTTGCAAGAACCCCTAGTTATCGCACTTTGCCGCATATTCAGTTTCGCAAATTCTGGGTATACATAGTCATAATAGTTACCAAATAGATGAAAAATCGAGAAATAGTAAAATTCGCATTTATCACAATTGCGATTTTCCTATACCTCTATATCAACATCATCATCATCATGAACCGGCTCCAGTTTCCCGGGTGCGGTGAATGAGCGCTCTCCATTTAGTTCTTTCCAAGAATGTTTCCTCCTCCATGATCCGCTGCACATCCAGACCTCTCCCTGGTCGATCCATCCCTTCCTTTTAGTTCTTTCTCAAACCACACTCTAGCTGTTCTTTGTGTGTCCATTGTCTTGAGATGACCGAACCATTTCAGCCTGGCTTCAACACAGATCTCATTACGAGATTGTTCTACTTGAACAAGATGGCGTATCTCATCATTTTTTACTTTGTCCCTCCTTGTCTTCTGAATCATAGTTCTTCAAAACTTCATCTCCACCACCTGTAGTTTACTGGTATTTCTCTTGCATTGGGTATGGGTTTCTAAGCTATATGTAGTAACAAGTACAAAGAAGCTCTTGTAGAGTATTAGTTTTGATCCCAAAGAAGCCCTCTCACGAGATGATAAAATTTTGCTCCATGTTGAACTCTACTAGTGATTTCTGCAGATGGTTGGTTATCTGTGGACACTACACTGCCAAGGTAACAGAACTGATGTACTTGTTCTAATTTTGTACCATTGAGAGTGATGTTAGTAGAGATGTTTTGTCGACTAACGGGCATCACAACCGTTTTGGACTTGCTTATATTCAGACCAAATTGCTTGAATACAGCATTCCAATCATTCAGCTTCTATTGTACTTCAGCCTCATTTTCACCCCATATTACGTCATCTGCAAACGCTAAAGCTTTAAATTCAGAGGTCTTATTGAGTCTCTTAACTCTCTTCATTATTTCATCCATTATAGTCATGAATAAAAGTGGTGATAGAGTGCTGCCTTGCTGTACACCCTGCTTAGTGTCGAACAACTCTGAATAGCTATCACCTATTTGGACACAACTCTGGCAGTGTTCATATAGCATCTTCACTTTATTTATTAAAGGGCATGGACATCATCATCATCATCTTGCACAGTTTCCAGCCACTGGCCGGGTCTGTTTGGAACACAAGCCTCTCCAACGCCTTCTGTCTTCCCACCATCTCTCAGTCTCTACCCTTGTCCAGTCTTCTCCTCTCTTATTCATGCTTTCTTCCACCTCCTTCAGCCACCTATCTCTCGGTCTCTTTCCTTCCCACTTCGTCTCATGTATCCTCCTGGGTATCCTCTTCTCCTCCATTCGTTTTACATGTCCATACCATCTACTGTCGGGGAAATAAGTATAGATACTCGAGTTTAGAGGTCAATAAAACCTTTACCCTTAGTCTTACATAAGAACAACCTACACCAAAATTTTCCTTGTTTTATTTGTCGTTTAACGATATAGAGTAAATATTTGCATTGTATCTTGTTAAAATTTTATAGCAGATTGAACAAAAAAAAGTACCGGTTTTTCTTACCAAGTTCACGGAGCGCTCACTTGGAAGGAAAATTATGTTAAAAGTATGTATCGGATCGTAACGAAACTCTAATACGTCTTAAAGGAACTTATTGTTAATGCGTATATGAAGTTTTAATCTGATCTGACGTTTCTTTAAATAGTTGTTGTGAATTTTGTAAAACAACTTTTTTTCGGGCCTGGGTGGTCATAGCAGTATGAAATATGGCTTGTTATGAGGCTCATAGCAATGCAAGGCTAAACGAAAAACTACATTTTATCTACTTTTGATAATTGCTTTTATATCGATTGATATTTAATCAGGTGGTTATGTGAAAAGAATGTATCGTAGCAAGCGACAGGAACAACGCGCTCGGTCGAGGAAAATCGTGCGACGTTGCCCTGTGAAACATAATACATAATACGCACGCGCGTTCCAAGTCGTAAGGTCTGTGAATTTCTGCTGTTGTTTTGTAATTTGTGTTAGGGCAGTATTACACAACCAAAGAAATTTGTCAGATAAATTTTATCAAATATTTTATAGAACGGAACTTTTATCAAAGTTATACAAAGCAATAATCACACCATTACACTACATCAAATATTTTATCATAGTTCAGCAAAATCGATAAAGGACAACTCCTTGTTCACTTAACTGTATTATGGTAGTTGTAGTGGCAATACCGGTATAGAAAAGAAACGGAAAGATAAAGTGAATGTCTATGGGTTAAACCATGGGTCGCTCACGTGACAAGGAAGATATTATTTTATACGAGTAAAATCTTGGTGAAGGAGCTGCAGTCCTGCAGTACGAGGACTTGAAAAATGACATTCATTAAAATAAATTGAAAACCATAAGTGAAATTGACGAATTATAATACAAATATTATAATATATATTCGCCTCCGTGGTGTAATGGTCAGCGTGCTTAGCTGCCACCCCGGATGTCCGTGGTTCGATTCCCGGCTCCGCCACGAAATTTGAAGAGTGGTATGAGTATTGGAACGGGGTCTACTCAGCCTCGGGTGGTCCAAATGAGTAAAGGGGGGGTTCTATTCCCACCTCAGCCATCCTCGAAGTGGTTTTCGTGGTTTCCCACTTCGTCTCCAGGCAAATGCCGGGATGATACCTAAAGTAAGGCCATGGCCGCCTCATTCCCTCTTCCTTGCCTATCCCTCCCAATCTCCCCATCCCTCATAAGGTCCCTGTTCGCTTTGCAGGTGAGGCCGCCTGGGCGAGGTGCTGGTCACACACCCCAGTTGTATCCCCGAACCCGAAGTTTCAAAATGGAGGTGGTAAATGCGGGATCCATCGCTGAGTCCGAGGGAATAGCCAACCCTGGAGGGTAATACGACTAAGAAAAAAAAATTAAAAATAAAAATACACTATAATTCACGTCTATTTTACTTAACTATTTAATTCTTCTTTATATCCTGAAATATGCGTCCCTTATGTACATCGCTAATATCCTCTGCTAATTTTACCTACAAGTTAGAGAAATGAGTCTTATTTCATTTTCGCAAGAAGTGAAACGTTTCCCAACACCTTTTTTAATGAGGGCTTTGAACCTCCATTGGCAGGTTTAAAAATGGTGTGTCAGCTGAAAAGCTATTATTATAAGATTAATAGCTTGCCACGGTGGGTGAGTGGATAGCGTGTCGGTCTACTAACCGCAAGATTGCAGGTTCGCTCCTGGCCATGGTAAGTGATTTTTGAAAGGCGGCAAAAATACGACACGCATGTCATATGATGTTGGCATGTCAAAGAACCCATTTGAATTCAGTAAACCGTGTTCATAATGGCAAAATTAATTTCTGGAGTTTCCGCCAACACAAAGTTCCTCATTTCTCTACTAGAAAGCGCTATAGTGTTCAAGGAGCTTAGATATCTAACCTCCTTGACTTTCATAGTGATTCAAGGAACAACGACATTCGACATGCAAGCAACCCTCTGGGTGTCAAATTACAAAGCTTGCACCCGGCACCCGAGGCCATACGATATTATTATTATTATTATTATTATTATTATTATTATTATTATTATAAGATTAATTGTTTGAAGTAATTTACACTTTGAGATAAGATTATAAAACTGCTCCCTTATTAACCGTCTGAAAAATCACTGCCCGATGAATCAGATGAACTGTCAATTAAGTTTATAACAAGGGGCTCAACAACGGGGACGTCTTCTTTTAGCCCAGTAATGTTTCTCTATTTTTTTGGTGTGTTCGATGCATTTTTTCCATAGCTCCGCTGTTACGGACCTCAAGGCTTCTTTACAGAGATCTCGCATCACCTCCATTGATCTTCCTCTCTCCGCCTGGTTACTCATATTCACTTTAGCTATTATATTTTTCACGTAGGACCAAACCAGCTCTATGGGGTTGAGCTCACAATGAACAACTGGCAGCCAGACGAGTTCGACGTCAGGATGAACATTCTTGATTATCTGTTCCAGCTTCTTTTTAGGTGCCCTGAAGTGAGGTTTGGCATGAACAATTAGCTCTGCTTTCGTCATACTTTCATACTTTTCTGGGAGGAAGAGGAATATCTTTCATTGAAGCGGCACATCTCTTCACCGTGGCTATCGACCTTCCAATACACTTGGATACTTTTTGCTGAACCCTCTTATCATTATTACTTTCTCTCTCGCTTCTAAAAAAAACATATTGCACTTATAATCATGGCAAATTCTCCCTCCGTTAACTGCAGTTTGATACAGACAGTGATAGTCGCTGCTTGTTGCTAATGACTCAACGAAGAACAAAGGTCAGAGTTGGGTGTGCGTAGGAACGAGCACGCAGCGAGTTCGAAATATGGTAGTCAACTGGCAACATTGCCAGGCTGCTACGGTACTATCGCCGCCCACAATGGTCTGAATAAATATCAATCCATATAAAATCAATAATTACAAGTAGATAAAATGTAGTTTTACGTTAAAGACTGGCATTGCTATGAGCCTCATAACAAGCCATATTTAATACTGCTATGACCACCCAGGCCCGAGAAAAAGTTGTTTTACAAAATTCACAACAACAATTTTAAGAAACGTCAATTCAGATTAAAACTTTATATACGCGTTAACAAATAGTTCCTTTAAGACGTATTAAAGTTTCGTTACGATCAGATCAATACTTTTAACGTAATGATCTTTCTAAGAGAGCGCTCCGTAAACTTGGTAAGAAAAACCGGTACTTTTTTTGTTCAATCTGCTATAAAACTTTAACGAGATACACTGCAAATATTTCCTCCATATCGTTAAACGACAAATAAAACAAGGGAAATTTTGGTGTAGGTTGTTCTTATGTAAGACTAAGGGTAAAGGTTTTATTGACCTCTAAACTCGAGTATCTATACTTATTTCCACGACAGTAAGTCTAGATTTCTCTATACCATCCTGTAATGGTTCCTCCTTCATTAATTCTCTGGTCCTCTCATTTCTTATTCTGTCCATCTTTGTAGCTCCAATACTGCTTCTCAAGAACCTCATCTCACTGGCCTGTATTTTGCTCTTCTCCCTTCCTTTCATAACCCAGGTCTCCGAGACAAACGTAAGGATAGGGACATAGTACGTCCGATATATGATCTTTTTGCTGTTCTGAGGGACATCCTTGCTCCATAACATGCTTCTCACACTTCTCCGGAATGCTTCTGCCTGCCTCCCCCGCTCATTTATTTCTCTGTCGTTTCTTCCATTATCTTGTATCAGGCTTCCCAGACACTTGAAACTCTTCACCTTCTTCAACTGTTCCCCACCAATTGTTATTCCCGTTGTGGTTCTTTCCTTCTTCCTTGTTGTGATCACCATCTCACTCTTATTTCTGCTAAATTTCATCCCATATCCTTGTATTATTCCTTCCCACACATCCAACTGCTCCTGTACTTCCTCCTCCTCATCTGCAAACACCATTGCTTTCATCTTTCCTTCCCCAATTACTTATGCCACTCGGGTCATTATGTCATCCATCACCACAATGAAAAGTAACGGTGACAGTACACTTCCTTGTTTCAGGCCGTTTCTCTGTTCCAACCAGTCCGATCTCTCTCCTCCCACGTTCACACAGCTCACGCTTCCCCTGTACATCTCCGTTATCCTCCGTATAGTCCATTTTTCTACTCCTCTGTCCTCCACGGACTTCCATACTATGTTTCTGCATACACTGTCATATCTTTCTCAATGTCCAAAAAGGCCATCAATAGATCTGTTCCATCCCATAGTGCTGTTCTTGGAACTGTCTTACAGCAAAAATCAAATCCACTGTGGACCTTCCTGCTCTGAAGCCATGTTGTTATTCCCTCATCCCTCCTTCTATCCTTGTCCTATTCTCCTTTCCAAAACTTTCTCAAACATCTTTGCACAATGACTCGTCAGTATTATTCCCCGATAATTTCTGCATTCTGTTCTACTACCTTTCTTGAAGTTTGGGACAATTATTCCCTTTTTCCAGTCCTCTGGGGTCTTCCTTTTCTTCCATGCTGCCTTCATCACTCGGTACAACTATTGTATCCCCACCTCTCCTGCTGCTCTCACCATCTCCACACTCAACTCATCCACACCCGGTGCCTTGCCTCCTTTCATCTTCCTCACTGCATCATCCACTTCTTTCCATGTTAAGTCCTTTTCTGTTTGCAGTCCATCTTCCTCTTCCCCGATTTCTTCCTCCTCGCCGTGGTTTCCATTTGGGTTCAGAAGTTCTTCAAAATATTCTTTCCACATTTTCTTTAGTTCTTCCCTATTTTCTATCTCTTGTCCCCTTTTGTTCACCATTCTAACATAATCCGTCGGATCCTTCCACCTCTTATTTTTTACCATCCCATACAGAACCTTTTTTGTACCTTCTCTATCCTCCATCATCTTTGTCCACTCTTCCATCCACTTTCTTCTCTCCTCACCCACTACTCTCCTTCTTTCTTTCCTGGTGCTCTTCCCTTGTCTCTACCGTACTATTTTGATACCACCTCCTAAAGTGCATGGTATTGATCTATTTTGAAGGAATTCCCAGATTGTATTTCTCCGTACACTGTCGTAAGCCTTCTCAATATCTAGAAAAATGAAGATGATGTATTTTCCTTTTTCCCAGTGCTTCTCCATAATCATCCTGACAGAAAATATCAGATCTGTTGTTGCCCTGTTCCGTCTGAAAACCGTACTGCTCTTCTTCAAGCTGTGGTTCAATGATAATTCTTAATCTGTGTACTATGATTCGTTCCATTATCTTCAGGCCATGAGTTAGAAGAGTAATTCCCCTGTAGTTGCTAGGTTTCCGTCTGTCTCCTTTCTTAAATAGAGGGACGATAACACCTTTAGTCCAGTCTGTTGGTATTTATTCTTCTTTCCAAATAGTGTTTAGGACTCTAAACAACCACTGCAATCCTTGTACTCCAGCTGCCTTGATCATGTCAGCGCTTACACCATTAATGCCTGTTGCCCTAGATTTTTTCATGTTCTTTAGGGCATTGTCCACTTCCAACCATGTTAGAGGGTACTCCATATCTGGGATGTTTTCTTCTCTTTTAATCTCCTCTTGCTTGGTATTTCAATTTTGATCATTATATAATTTTTCGAAATAATGCCCCATCTCATCTCGAATCTCCTTCTCATTCCATGTGATTTCCCATCTTCCTTCTCCACAGACATTATTGGTTCTCTATATATTATATTAAATTATACGCCAATCAGTACTTATTAGTACCGATTGGCGTATAGTTTAATATAATATTGAGACAATACGAACTCGCCTCGACCGTAAGTACACATGATTTTGACAGCTGTATGCAACTACTCTCGAGTTGAGATGTTGTAGTGCTCTTTATCTCCACTAGAGTGCACTGGTGAAGGTTATAACTGGGTCGTATTCGTCTGGTGGTGAAGTCAGTAGTCTTATCAGCGTGCAGAATGGAAGTTCTTCCTTTTGTCAAGAAAAAGATAGTATCCCGTAGTGACAACTATTATTTTCGTTACGATGATGATTATGTGTTGGGACATGATCAGAAAAGGACATAACATCATGTAGTCTGCTGATAATTTCATATATTGAGTAGCTATCCGAAGTCTTGTTTCATAATAATTGTCGTAGGCAGCTCTAACAAAATATGAATCGTTATGGAATAGTTTACTTTTAATTAATTAATTTTACCATGTAAAATGTGGCAGAAAAATTAGGTTGGTTCTCGTGTACACCTGGGATGTGTGGTGGTCTGTGCTTTGTTTTGAAACGGATACCTAAGTGGGAATGTCGACAAGAAATATAATTTGCCCCTTTATTATTATTTATATATGTTGCTGAGACAACTTAAAGTAAAGCAAACCAATATGATGTAGATTTCTATATGAAGCCAAATGTGGTTAAATGAAGTTGTGAGTATTTGGTAAAACGTATTATGTTCCAAAAAGAAGTAAGTGGATTATTATATATTTTTGGGGTGCAAGTGTAATCTAACCTTGTGCAAGATGATTTAAAACTTAACGTCCCACCGTGATTGGCTCACGTAGTTGGGTGGCATTCAACTAGCAGTGTGGATAAAGCTTTCTAATATTTGTTTCGGGTTTATAAATGTAATCTTTCTCTTCATCCACGTTTAGTTTGCCCACTAGAGGTCCGTGTTAATTATTTAACTTATTTTTATATAATTGAGTTGGGGATCGTATTGCTGGCTTTGCGTTCGTCTTCTATTTATTTGTAATTGGGTGTTGTCTTCTGAGGTAACGATGAAATGATTGTCAGCTGATGTATGACAAAAGAGAATCGTAACGCCATGATTAAAAGTTAGTTATATTGAGGTTTAGCTCCGTGGTCCCTCAGTTTTAGAAAGGAAATAATCAAAGATTTAATATATTTAGTGTCTTATGACATTACCCATTGATAGAGGCGCCTGTTTTTCACGATGCGCGAAATCGTGAAATTTTTGCGAAATTTAGCAGAAAATGCTAAATTACTTCTTTTCAAAGAAGGTCGCGAAATAATTGTCGAAATTACGATCTTTTTGCGCCAGTGGAAGATAGCCGAGATTGTCAACTGTTTCTTTCGATAAGTCGATAGTTCCGTTAAATGCAACTATCGATTCTTAACCTATTTTTCGTGTCGAATATTCGTATCGATTTATTAGTAATCAGGCGTCATTTGTCTCATGGTGCAGAGCCGCTAACACGAGTTGTAGCCTGAAAATCTTTAATCGGCCCTTGTGTACCCGTATACTTTTTCGTTGTTCTTTTAAACATGTTATGAAAATGGTGACTACAGTTTTTGACCGTGAAAGAGAATTTTCATCGGATGGATTTTACGTTTTCGACAGAAACAAAAGTATTCTCATGTGCAAATATTGCAATGTACGTATAGAATGGAAACGTAAAGACACGTGCTTGAAACATATTAATGGTAGCACTTCCCACAAAAAGAACAAAGAGAAAGCACAATTAACAACTGGTGTCAAAAGACAACTTTCTATAACGAGCGTCAGTTCCGCGGCAAAAGCAGCAAAACAAGACAAAGACAAATTTATATTGTCGACTACCCGTACTTTTATGGAGGCTAATATTCCCCTAGAAAAATTGGATCATCCCAAAATGAGGGAATGGATGGATCAATATGTTCCAGGTTTGTACAAATTAAAATAATTCATTATTTTAGGACAGTTTTGAGGTTATGTTGTGGTGCTCATTCTTTTTTAATACTATATATTTTAATGTTTCGTAACTCTTTTTAGGCGCTGGAAACCTACCCACGGCTGGCAGGTTGTGTGAAGGTTATGCGCCTCAAATCAAGCAAGAAGAGGAGGGAAAGCTGAAAGAAATTGTGAAAGATGAGCTTGTTGCAATTTTTTGTGATGAAACAACGAATAAAATAGGGCAGTGTGTTTTTTTAGTTTTGGTCAAAATACCAAGATGTGGTGATGATACAGTCCAGAAATTATTTGTGGGTGGTGTAAAAGTTATTGAAAATGCAAATGCTACGGAATGTGCGCAAGAAATCATGTGTGTACTTCAGATAGTCGAAATCCATTATCACAATGTTATGTCGATAACTTCGGATTCAGCGCGTTATATGGGAAAATGTGTCAATGCAGTTAGAGTTCTAGTTTCTGAATAAGTAGTGCATACGCAATGTTGGGCTCACAAATTGAATCTGGTAGGCAACGTATGGGCAGTGGAGCTGAAAGATTTGAACCACTGTGTTGTGCAAGTGAAACACATCTTTCTGAATACACAAACAGGGTGTCGAGCGATTACCTTTTTTCAAATTCCCGTATAATTCCCGTATTTCCCGTACGAAAATCCACCAAATTCCCGTATATTTTAGAATCCTCTAAGACTAGAATTCGCATACCGAATGGGTGAAAAATGAATCTTAAAGCGCAAATCAAGATTTTCTGGCGTAAGTGTAACTGCATTTTTGGAGACACTTCCGCAGCCCACGGGCGATGGCTAGATTTAGGCCTAATCCGCAGCATGAGCAAAGCGCGCATGCGCGCAAGTCAAATCTCTCGCAGATGGGATGAGATGCTACGAACACAAATAAAATACCGTTTACCTGAGAAGAAAAAGGAAGCTTGTAGTTTAACGTGACCGTTAATCTTGAGATCATGAGCCACGGGACCTCCTTTTTACATGGAATCCGAACCACAGGACATGGCATTTCACTTCGAAAATCTCACATGCATTGACCGGGAATCGAACCCGGACCACCTTGGTGTTACCTGAGAAGAGCTGATATAAATGACTGTTTTACTGAGGAGGCAAGAGAGAGTAGAGAATAGGAGTGTCACTTAATAGATATTTACTGGAAGTGACTAAATTGTATGGTACCATAACCGTATAGAGCTTCCACAAGTTAAAATGGCACCGAAGCTTATGCATAGCGAACTTCCGGTCCGTGAATCTTCATTTGATTTTCATTGGCAGTGAATCGTTCGTTCGTGATTATCTTCTTTATTATTTTGGATTGTGGTTTTGTTTTTAGGCGTTCAACTTATGAAATAAGAACTAGAGGGTTGGCCTTTCATGAATATTCCAAAGACAAGTGTCTCCTAAAAGAGTAATTAGTAAAACTTCGCATCAGAGACGACCATAACAAACAGCTTGCCTACAAAGTGTGCGATTTAAACATTTCAAACGGCAGTGGTCTAACATATCTTAAACTACAATTATTAAGTTGGTGCAAATTAAATATGTTATAAGTGAGAATATTATTATAATTTGCTATCCGGTTGTTATATTAGTATATTATGCATTAACGTGGCCCGTTTAAATGCTAAATTGTGACGGATGCTACGAGTTATAAGCTATTCGCCTACCGGTAGGCCTAATATTTACTAACGCATCGTTTCTTCTTTAATATTTATTTAATCATTATAATTATAATAGAATATCTATTAACACTTATTTAACCAATAATCATTTTATAATTCTATATATATTCCAAGTATTGCAAGAAAGCGATATTTGATAGCACATGCGGTTCCACCTGAAAATCCAACCGTGCCCAGTTTTCAGTACCTATGAAAAATATTACCTTAAGTTAATAAACCAAACAAATGGAAACATTTTTTTTTTTAAATGCTCATATACATCTTCACCCTAGTTTACGTAATCACTGAAAGGGTGGGGGGTTATGACCTCAATTTCACAAATGAACGAACCTCATTTTGCATGAATTATGGAACCCGAATCCTAATGGAGGTATAGATTGTCTGCATTTAGAAATATGTTAGTCAATAATTTAAAACAAGATGCCAGAAAACTAAATAAAAAAAGCTGCGTGCCTACTACGGTGTAAAGATGCTCCGTGAAAAAAAAAAAAAATTATATATACACCTAGCCAAGATTATACGATAAGCATACAGTTAAATACAATCATCCAATTGGAGATACACTTTCTTTATCACGATCTTATAAGCAATGCAAACATAAACTGATGTAATTTACGGGAAAATGAGCAACATTTAGAGACTACGAGTGTTGCATGTGGCACAACGTTAGCTGGCATTTAGCATCATTAATACATAAGGAATGAACACAAGCAGAGCTTTCTCACTGCACACAGCTGAAGATCATATCATTCTTGGTGCATTTTACGTTCTCTTAACAACAATAATTTGCTTAGTTACATGCAAGGAACGTTGTAGTACACATTTCCCATTGCTTCCATTACCTGACTACTAAACCAGAAGCTGGTAATGCATAACCATACACCGGTGGCACGTCCTATGGCAAATGAAAGATCGAAAGAAAATGCCAGCTCTATAAGAGCACAAGGCGATACAATTTTCTACACTACTGAAAATAGTCAAAATACCCTTTGTAATAATGAATAATAATTTGGGGGGTCATGTTGTAATAGATGTTACCCACCCACTATCCCTTTTTAGATCACGACTTTTATAGTAAAACTGGAGGTGTGTCCGCTATTACATGCGTAAATTAAGGGACAAACACAGTACTGTATTGCTAACCCCGCGCATTCGGTACTGACAGCCTTCCTGTCACTTTGCCCCGCTTATCCTCTCCGCAACACACGGTCGCCACATAACAAGACCCTACGTCCAACCGCCAAACGGCAAGAATTCTGAGCATGCTTCTCACCTACACCCTGCATTTCGAAGGAAACAACGCGAAGGATATGTCGGGAACTTGGGACAGCTGAGCTGTGTTGCTAAGTTTTTAGTGTTGTTGTAAATCAACTGATTCAAATAATACACAGCGCTACACTTCAGACATTATTTCTGTACAATTATACGTAATATATTTTAAAAAAGATCCTGAGTCAACGCCGAGGACATTCAAACAGAGAAATGCGATATTTTTTGATGAATACATAAATTACACACCGAAGTTATGATACCATTATCATTGGTATTCAATTCAATAAATACGACAAAGAGGGCAAACACACCACAGCTAATGAATATAAAAACACTCACCATGCAATGATTATCCTTTAACATGAAACAAGAGTCTGAGTGAAGGTCGTTCACAGTTTACAGTACTGTAGTTGACAGATAACACCATGCACACTCACTGAATCGCGACTCTCTACGGTTAATATAAGCTTTCGTGATAATACAAAAGTAAAGTTAAGGTAAAGACATATTTAGCACTGAGCACTCATACAAGCCGCTCTGTGGCGATATTATTGCCGTGGTTTTGAGTTGTAGGCTATTGAATGACAGACGGTATTTTGAACACTATGACGGGAAACAATAGTCTGTGCTCTATTATCGATTGACGCAATCGAACTGATACCAATAAAAAAAATATCCTCAGTCACTTGGCAAGAGTTTCTTTGACACTCTCCATCCCTTCACTGTCCCTATCATCATCACCACCATCATTGTCTTCATCAGAGCTTGATGAATTGCCAAGAAAATGTGGAAAGAATATTTTGAAGAACTTCTGAACCCAAATGGAAAAGATGGTGACGAGGAAGAAATCGGGGAAGAGGAAGATGAACTGCAAACAGAAAAGGACTTAACATGGAAAGAAATGGAAGATGCAGTGAACAAGATGAAAGGAGGGAAGGCACCGGGTGTGGATGAGTTGAGTGAGGAGATGGTGAGAGCAGCAGGAGAGGTGGGGATACAGTGGTTGTACCGAGTGAAGAGGACAGCATGGAAGGAAAGGAAGACCCCAGAGGACTGGAAAAAAGGAATAATTGTCCCGATCTTCAAGAAAGGTAGTAGAACAGATTGCAGAAACTATCGGGGAATAACACTGATGAGTCATTGTGCAAAGATCTTCGAGAAAGTTTTGGAAAAGAGAATTAGGACAAGGATAGAAGGAGGGATGAGGGAAGAACAACATGGCTTCAGAGCAGGAAGGTCCACAGTGGATTTGATTTTTGCTCTAAGGCAGTTACAAGAACAGCACTATGAGTATGGAACAGATCTACTGATGGCCTTCCTGGACATTGAGGAAGCATATGTCAGTGTATGCAGAAACAAAGTATGGAAGTCCCTGGAGGATAGAGGAGTAGAGAAATGGACTATAAAGAGGATAAAGGAGATGTACAAGGGAAGCGTGAGCTGTGTGAAAGTGGGAGGAGAGATATCAGACTGGTTGGAACAGAGAAACGGCCTGAAACTAGGAAGTGCACTGTCACCGTTACTTTTCATTGTGGTGATGGATGACATAATGACCCGAGTGGCACAAGTAATTGGGGAAGGAAAGATGAAAGCAATGGTGTTTGCAGATGATTTGATGATTTGGGGAAACAATGAGGAGGTACAGGAACAGTTGGACGTGTGGGAAGGAATAATACAAGGATATGGGATGAAATTTAGCATTTATAAATAAGAGTAAGATGGTGATCACAACAAGGAAGAAGGAAAGAACCACAACGGGAATAACAATTGGTGGGGAACAGCTGAAGAAAGTGGAGAGTTTCAAGTATCTGGGAAGCCTGATACAAGATAATGGAAGAAACGATAGAGAAATAATTGAGCGGGGGAGGCAGGCAGAAGCATTTCGGAGGAGTGTGAGAAGCATGTTATGGAGCAAGGATGTCCCTCAGAACAGCAAAAAGATCATATATCGGACGTACTATGTCCCTATCCTGACGTATGCCTCAGAGACCTGGGTTATGAAAGGAAGGGAGAAGAGCAAAATACAGGCCAGTGAGATGAGGTTCTTGAGAAGCAGTATTGGAGCTACAAAGATGGACAGAATAAGAAATGAGAGGACCAGAGAATTAATGAAGGAGGAACCATTACAGGATGGTATAGAGAAATCTAGACTTAGATGGTATGGACATGTAAAACGAATGGGGGAGAAGAGGATACCCAGGAGGATACACGAGATGAAGTGGGAAGGAAAGAGACCGAGAGGAAGACCGAGAGACAGGTGGCTGAAGGGGGTGGAAGAAAGCGTGAAGAAGAGAGGAGAAGACTGGACAAGCGTGGAGGCTGAGAGATGGTGGGAAGACAGAAGGCGTTGGAGAGGCTTGTGTTCCAAACAGACTCGGCCAGTGGCTGGAAACTGCGCAAGATGATGAATAATCATATCATCCACCGCGATATACAGACCGCCTTCAGTATTTCTTTCTGTACATGCTGTACGGGATGTGTCCAGTCCTCGGGTCGAACTTCGGCGAAGTAAAAGTAACGAAACAATTACAACGAAAGGAAATCCGACACAGACAGTGGTTAACAAGCGACTGAAAATATGCCTGCACATACGAGAAGAATTCTGTCACTTGTGTGGTGTATTTTGTAGCCACATGTTGGTGACGGGTGTTTGATAGTAAAATGTCGAGAGCTGTGAGATATTGCTTGTAGTTTTTGAAATTTATGCATGTGTGACGCATTTGCATTGAGTGTTTCTACGGACTTGAAAACAATTAGGTATGTGCATCTCCCCTGCGAAAGAAGACCATGGAAAGGCTAAAAACAGTAAAATTCCACACGCGACACGCCGCGAATACTTTTTAATTTAGATTTATTTTATCAAAGTAGATAATAGAAAATAAAATAATGCAAAACAAAATTAAACAAGCCACTTTGACAAATACTAGACTGTTACTAGGAACTTCAGTTATACACAGCACAAAATTAAATTCTTTTGACAGTACTTTTTTTTTCCAATTCCTGGAGATCTTTCGTGGCTTTTCTTTCGACTGCCACCTTAGCCGTCGCTTCGCACCTGTTTTGCTTCCTTGAACACGGCGTAGGACTTTCGTGCAGTATGGACTCTTGCCCACGGTTATCTTTTCTACTCCACCAGCTGCCATCACAGCGTCCTGAACAGTATGCATGCCAATCAGACTTGCTTATGTGTGATTGACGATCATGCACTCCTTGTTCAGGGAGAAACCTCTGTCTAGAGCTGCATTGTTGTGGAACAAAATCAGTATCATTTTAACGAAGCTTGTTAGATCGTTTTTGGCAGGAACTGAGGAAGGTGCTGAAGCCACTAATTCAGACAACAGCACGTCGAGCCATGGCTCTTTTCCGTCAAACTGCTTCAAACGCGCAGTGACGGAGGGCAGTTTCAGAAGTGTGGAGTAGCTGCTCATGATGCGGTCAGCCATTGCGCCAGAAAGCAAATTCTTCTGATTACAAAGAATTTCCATGGCAATGACGATCCTAACTTCTTCCGACTTGGGAGTCTCAGCGACCCCTATAGGGTCTAGGCAGGAAATAGACGGGTCTCTTGTGAGCAAGAGTTGATCTCTCTTTGATATTATCAGCCATAAGATACGAATGTACAATTTTCGGCAGTTGGTGCGAAATTGCAGCATATCCGCGTCTGGAATTTTCTGAGATCTTGAGCTGTTAGCTTCTTTAAGGGCTGCTCTTGTCGAGAAACCCAGGTCTCCTCTGTGAATAACAATGCGGACTGATTCCTGTATGTCATGGTCAGCAACAAGCGCGGAGAGGGAACGGCCGGCGGTCGGCCAGGCAAAGCATGCATTCGACGTTGGCTGGGTTCTCATCCCGCTTAGCTCTCTATCGGCGACGCAAATTGCGGGTGGCAGTGCGGTCTGCAGGCGAAATAGAAGACTGAGCAGGAGGACTCTAACAAGCGTTCGGGGGCTAGGAAGTCAGGCATTATGAGACTTTTCAAGATTTCCCGTATCAAGTGCGAATTTCTCGTATAATTCCCGTATTTTTCCCGGGTCACTAAAATTCCCGTATTTCCTGTATCACTCAACACCCTGACAAAGGAGAAAACATGCGTACATTCAGTTCTTGTTTCAGATATTTGAAAAGGAACCCACCAAGATTAAGCATTTCCCTATTCCTGTTTTCACTCAGTGGAACTCTTGGTTTAAAAGTGTGGAGTACATTTCGGAATACCTGTATCAAATAGTGGAATTTGTCCAAAACCTTGAAAATGAGAGTGTTGCGGTGAATTATTTCAAAGCCTTGAGTGCCAGGGAAATTCAATTACTTCATTGCCAAGCAGTTTTTCTGGTTGAGCACTGTTCTAAATGTTGTCACTTGTTAGTCATGTTAGAGAGCTCTAAAATGGCATTAATTCATACCATTTATTCCAAACTTGATGACCTTTGTAAAAGTTTTCAGTTGCTGGAGGATGAATTCTTTTTTCAAATAACCTCACATCTTCTTTCTTATCTACCAAAACAAAGTCAGGCACATTTAACATCTCTCTTCAAATCTGTAGGTACAGCTAGTTTCAACAAGTTGAAACATTTAATGGAATCAGACACAGGAAAACTGAAACTTATTTCGGGTACAAATTATTACTAAAATAGGCGTACGAAAAATAGCGAAATTTTTGACGAAATGAAACAAAAGTAGCGAAAAATATACCGAAATCATACAAAAATAATTGACGAAATCGGGCAAAAATATTCACCGAAAACAGGTGACTCTACCTATTGATTGACGGGTATTAAATATTATTGAAGATTGATATTCTGTAAGGGTAGACCAAGGTTAGAATATGTTAAACAGATTGCCTCGGATGTAGGGTGTGGTAGCTATGTAGAGATGAAACGATTAGCTCAGGACAGGGAGGCATGGAAAGCTGCATCAAACCAGTCAAAAGACTGAGGACTCAAAAAAACAACAACATTCTGACTATAACTGAGAGTTTGTGAAACTATGTAAATGTGGAATCTTGTAGGTTAGACCTACGTGTTTTGCTATCGAGTCAACTGATAATAATTAATGTGGATTGATGTATTTGGCCTAAGAGGATTATTTTGGGAGCCAATGCAAGTAAGTTGTATCCTACGTCAGGTACCACACCTTTTCTTTTATTTATGTTGCATGTAATTGTTTATGTTATGTATTTGTAAAATTGTTTTGTGATTAGAAGTGTTGTGTTCTTAAATATGAATCGTGTGTATCATTTCTGGGTCCGGGGTTCTGTAAACAACTCTCAAGGTAGACGCCTCGGGTTATGATTGCAAATAGGTCCAGTCGCTTCCCTTCCATAGTACGTTAGTTGTTGTTGTTTTAACTTCGTGAGGTAAGTTGATGTGATTACCCGTTAGGTCGTTTTGCCAATTGTTCACTTGTAACTAGAGTATGGTTTATCGTGTTTAACACATTTATGCCTATTTTGAGAGTTGTTCAGAATTAGGAACTAGAAGTGTATGCCGAAAATAAACTGCGATAAAGGTATAAAGGTTGTATTCTGTAAATGTTACTAATCATTGTGTTTTCCGTGTTTCATGTATACAAACCTACCTTTTAATGGAGAAACGAGTTCTTCCTGTGATTTACTATTTAAGAAAGGATGAATTGGGGTTCGAGATCTTGATTCGTGGAAGGATTCCACATGGTAATAGAGATGCTGACTTGGCTTTGTTAAGGTCTTTATGTGATGCTCCTGTAAATATCCCGCCTATTGACAGCGAATATTGGACGATGGGTAAGTCTAGTGTCATTACATCTGTTTCTAGCTTATTAAGTGCTTTTGCTTCGTTGGAAGGTGTTATCGATTCGTCTGGATATCAGAGAAATAAAATAAAGTGGCGTGCTCTGCATTGGTTATTGAGATTAGCTGATTTCATTAATGTCTGGTCAAAAGTTGATAACGGTATTTTAATTGCAAACGAATTGTCAGGTTTGCGTGATAGGTTGGCTGCTGTTTACGAACGTATGTTTTCTGGTGTAACCTGTGATTATAAAAGTGAATCTTTGGCGTCGTCAATCGGTGGATGTTCTGAGAGTGGTAATCGGTGTGAAGTGAATGTTGATGATAATTTGGTTGAAGATGTAGAATCTGTGTTGCCGATAAATGATTTACGAATTAGTAATCCTGCTGTTATGCAGAATCAGAAAGGGTCGTCTAGTCAGCCTCTGAGAAATATGTCATGTTTAAGTAGGCCTAATACTATTGACCAGGCTAATTTAAATAATGGATGCAACTTGTCATCTGGGTCCTTATTGAGAGAAAATAGTGTGAATGCCTCAATTAATCCAACTTTTGGAATTTCTCGTTGTGTGAAGTCTGTACAAACCATTGAAAGTTTAGTTATTATAACTGATGTTGAACATAATTTAATGAAGCATAATTTGAATTCGGGTGATTCTTCTCATGTGTGTGATCCTGGAAATGTCATGTCAGATGGCAATGTTAGATTTTCTACGTTACCCAAGTCTGTAGCTTTGATTTTAAAGAATTTTCACATCTGTAATGGTACGGAAAATGATTTATTAGTGCAATTCCTAAGAAAATTTGTAGAACTAAAAGACAGTGCCGTGGTGTTTGGTCTGTCCGAACGTCAAATATTTAGAATGGTGTTTCCTTGCACTAGGGGTATGCTTAGAGAAATCTTAATTACCGTATTGACTCGAATACGACCCGCCCCCGAATAAGACCCGCACCCTGATTTTGAAGAACAAAATTTAAAATAAAAAAAATTTACTCAAAATTATTTACTATCTTAACTAAATAAACAGAATAGCATTTATCCAAAATAGTTTCCAACAGTTTTGAAGTCATCCTAAAATAACACACATCAAACAATTAAAAATACAAATAAAAGTACACAAACACTGCATTCATCGTCATCAGAAGTACCAACTTCGGAACTTTTATCACCATCACTTTCCCACTAAATGTCATCATCACTGCCATCCATAGCATTCAAAATACTACTTTTCTTGAGCTCTTCCGTATGAGATCTCCAAAGATACGATTCCACGCCGTCAAATTCCACAAACACAGCAGCTGAACTTTCGGGCGCTGAATACGACCAGTTGGAGTCGGTGTGTACTTATCGGCCGCCATCCGCTCCGTATACAGCTGTTTCAAGGCTGCTTTGAACAGGCGGTTCACGCAGACATCCAGTGGTTGTAGCATAGACGTCATCCCGGTCAATCACGAATACATGACTCGTCAATATCATATTTCCTACCGGGCACGATTTCCAATTACTTCAGCTTCCCTCACAACTTTCAATTTCTCACTCAAGGTAAATGACCGCAAACGTTTCGTTTTCATGTTTACACTCGGAGAACGTGCGCGTGACTGTATGACGCCGCGTGCTTACAGTAAAACAAAGTTATAGGCGGAAGAAGGCTAGCACCATCTAGCGGATACTCGCAACACCAGATATCGCGCGCGGCGGGCAATTTAGATCTTTCACATTTGGATGACTCAAATAAGACCCGCACCCCAATTTTTCACGTCCGAGTTTGTTTAAAAATGTGCGGGTGGTATTCGAGTATATACGGTAATAACATGTCTGCTGGAAATTCCTTAATTAATTTTCAAATGGAGGTTTTAAATTATTTTATAACCCCGCACACGTTGTCAGATCTTCATCGAAGCTATTTATTCAGAGGACAGAGAATGGATGGAACACTGAACGATTATTTTGTGGACGTTAGGTATAATTATGCTAAAGTATTTGCTGTTCAGTTGTCAGAGGAACAAATCGTTGCCTCATTAGTCGAAGGAATTAACCCCATTTATAGATTGTGTCTAACCATGTCTGCTAGGTCGAAGACTTATAAGGAGTTTTATGATATTGTTCTTGCTGCTGAGAAGATGCTGTATGCATGGCAAATTCATCGCTACCATGTTCTTCTATTCGGGGTACCTTTGGGCAAATTGGTTCTCAGCCTGTTTTTCAGTGGACGAGTGCTGTTCAGACTGGAGGAAGACAACCTGTTCAGGGTTTTAATAATGTTTTATTTCAGGGAGAGGTATGTCAGGATCTTGTTCCTGTTTCTGGTCCATACCATAATTTTCAGGGGCGTTCCGACCGGAGATATGGTGAGAGTGGCACATATCAAGGTAAGCGGTGCGACTTAGGTGGTTCTTATAATCACCTTAGACGTTGGTGTGATGCCAGAATGAATCATAATTCCTGAAGATGTGGTGGTGATCTTTTAGGTATTAATTTTCTAAATTGTGTGTGATTGCTGGAAACCACACACATGTATGTGTGTATTTTCTGTATGAATTGTATGTTTGATGTTTCGGTGGTTGTCACAATTTACGAAAATAAGTTGTGCATGACCAAAAGAGATACATGAGCGACGGATGGATTTGTGTTTATTGTGTATAAATGTCTCTAATTGGAATCTTCTACGTTGTATATGACCAAAGTGACCCATTGTTTTCCGTCAAGTTGGTATGTAAGTGACAGGTTAGAATTTTCTAAATGGCTTTTGACATTTTGTTGGTATGGAGAGGATTAATATTTTGTGTTATGGGAATAATTTTGAATTTTCAAGATCGTGTATGATCTACATGATGCCTTTATTGGTGCGTTTTTGTAGTAATGTGACCTTTTTTGAATCTTCAAAATTGTGTACGACTTCTGGAGGAATGTAGTATAATTGTGTGTAAGTGTATTGTATTGGTACGAATGTGAATATCTAGATTTGTCTGGTATTTTGGGGTGGGACTTTGTTGTTGTTTTTTGTTTTTAAGGGTAAAGTTAGGTTTTATTTTATTGTTTCCAGTTTTAAAGGGCAGCCGAGTATATAAATGGGTTTTGTTAAAATATCCTTGTTCAGCTTACGATCCTAATACATATTGAGTTATGGCCATGGGACTTGAGTATTAGGTGGCATAAGCTGATAATGTGTTTAAAGGTAGGTATTTACAAACCGTTCCTAAAAGTTTCTCCGAGTAGTGACCTTGTGCACTTTTTATTGCTTGTTGAACTGAGGAAGTAAGTACTTACAGGTGAGTTGTGCGAGTTGTGATGTTAATTTAGTAATGGTCGTCGTTTCGTTGAAGTGAATTTGTTGAGATTCTCATCCGAGACAGCATAAAGGTAATTGTTTATTTAAAGGGTATTTTGTGTAATGTGTCAGGGTTTTAAAGAGATCCTATTTATATTCCGGTGGAAATTTTGGGGATATTTGTGGGTAGTAACTGTTTTCTTTGGTGAATTTAGAGGTTATGCTATGATGTGTATGTGAATGTGTTGTGGTTTTCTTAGGTCTGCACATGTGGTCAGCTGATACTTCGTTTTTTTTGTTGTTTTCTTGGTCTTCCTTTCTTCTTGCATTTTTTAATCTGTTAGTGGTTGTCTTGGGTAGATTTTTCCTGCTTGTCGCCTAAATGAGTTGAGACAGATGTGTGATAAGAGACTTATCCCCATATTAGTTTTTTTTTTTTTTGGGGGGGGGGGGGGGGGGGGTGGTACTAAAGAACTCATTTTTCATTTGGGATTTGCTTGCTTCACTGTAATTGTTGTGAATTTGGTTTGTCAATTCTACATTTTCTTGATTGTATTGAGTACTCATGAACACTTCGAATTGTTTATTTAAAAGATATGTAAACTTAATTATTTTTGTAAAAGGCGTGGATGTTCCGAGATAGGTTTTGTGTTAGAAAAATATTTCTGCCATATTTTTTATATATGTAATGATATTGTTTGTTAATATTGTTTAATATCAAACGTTTGTGTAAACTATTCCATAAAAACGATACTCGCCTAGTCGAATTTAGTTTCAGCTGCTATCATCGTTGATATGTCTGCGTAGAAGATTTCGGATGTACGGTGAAGGTGTCCATGGGCCCGGATGGTGGAACTGTCATCTGGAAGCTAAAGCGAATCTACACTTATCCTCGGAAGAAATGATGAATTATGTATACCATGATGTATTATTGTCTGTACAAGTTATCTGATGTATCATGTTACACGTAAGATGCAAATTTCTTGGCATGAAAAGGAATGTACCATTAGCTACGCTGATTTCTGTATGAAGTATCATCGACCAATGTGTAGTCAAACTTGTGGTCGTGGATTTTGAACGAACTTGTGAAGAAGTGTTTATTTCTACCTTCTCATATAATGCATGCCTAAAACAAAACCTGTTTTGAGTGATGGAAATTCAGTATTGATGGAAGATTGGTATTTGTGGAAGATTGGTATTTGTGCATGTACATTTTCAGTTTAACAATTACGTTGGCTTGGTACTTTACCGGCGCCAAGGTTGAAGGGAGGGAGTTTTGAGACAATACGAACTTGCCTCGACCGTAAGTACACATGATTTTGACAGCTGTATGCAACTACTCTCAAGTTGAGACGTTGTAGTGCTCTTTATCTCCGCTAGAGTGCAGCAGCGCCTGGTGAAGGTTATAACTGGGTCGTATTCGTCTGGTGGTGAAGTCAGTATTCTTATCTGAGTGCAGAATGGAAGTTCTTTCTTTTGTCAAGAAAAAGATGGTATCCCGTAGTGACAACTATTATTTTCGTTACGATGATGATTATGTGTTGGGACATGATCAGAAAAGGACATAACATCATGTAGTCTGCTGATAATTTCATATATTGAGTAGCTATCCGAAGTCTTGTTTCATAATAATTGTCGTAGGCAGCTCTAACAAAATATAATTCGTTATGGAATAGTTTCCTTTTAATTAATTAATTTTACCATGTAAAATGTGGCAGAAAAATTAGGTTGGTTCTCGTGTACACCTGGGATGTGTGGTGGTCTGTGCTTTGTTTTGAAACGGATACCTAAGTGGGAATGTCGACAAGAAATATAATTTTCCCCTTTATTATTATTTATATATGTTGCTGAGACAACTTAAAGTGAAGCAAACCAATATGATGTAGATTTCTATATGAAGCCAAATGTGGTTAAATGGAGTTGTGAGTATTTGGTAAAAGATATTATGTTCCAAAAAGAAGTAAGTGGATTATTATATATTTTTGGGGTGCATGTGTAATCTAACCTTGTGCATGATGATTTAAAACTTAACGTCACCACCGTGATTGGCTCACGTAGTTGGGAGGCATTCAACTAGCAGTGTGGATAAAGCTTTCTAATATTTGTTTCGGGTTTATAAATGTAATCTTTCTCTATATCCACATTTAGTTTGCCTACTAGAAGCCCGTATTAATTAGTTAACTTATTTTTATTTAATTGAGTTGGGGATCGTATTGCTGGCTTTGCGTTCGTCTTCTATTTATTTGTAATTGGGTGTTGTCTTCTGAGGTAACGATGAAATGATTGTCAGCTGATGTATGACAAAAGAGATTCGTAACGCCATGATTAAAAGATTGAGTTTTAGCTCCGTGATCCCTCAGTTTTAGAAAGGAAATAATCAAAGATTTAATATATTTAGTGTCTTTTGACATTACCTATTGATTGGCAGGTATTACATATTATTGAAGATTGATATTCTGACTATAACTGAGAGTTTGTGAAACTATGTAAATGTGGAATCTTGTAGGTTAGGCCTGCGTGTTTTGCTATCGAGTCAACTGATAATAATTAATGTGGATTGATGTATTTGGCCTAAGTGGATTACTTTGGGAGCCAATGCAAGTAAGTTATATCCTATGCCAGGTACCACACCTTTTCTTTTATTTATGTTGCATGTAATTGTTTATGTTATGTATTTGTAAAACTGTTTTGTGAATAGAAGTGTTGAGTTTTTAAATATGAATCGTGTGTATCATTTCAGTGTCCGGGGTTCTGTAGACAACTCTCAACAGGAACAGCACTCATTCCAGGTTCCGTATTGACCATGTTTACATGTTTAAAACTCTAAAAATAAATTCTATAAAACATTTTCTTTGCATTTAAATTAATAAAGACTCAAAATCTATACATATTTTAAGGCTAGCCCTTTATGTTAAATTATGGTTCTATTATTCTTACATGCAAATGAGAAAATTCAACACTTATGTACAAACATAATGGCCTGTTTGCCATCTCTTGATGAATGCAGTATATTTGCATTTGTCTGTTGGCACAAGCTAGAGTAAAATGTGGCTTTGCACCGAGGTCTCAGTCTTACTCATGGCTGTGATTATATGGAAGCTACTGAGGTATGGGCGGTGCTTAGTAATGACATCCAGGGCACAGTCAGTGCCTGTGGATGCTGTGAAAGGTTCTACTCATAGGGTTAGTACTGCTGTTTTGACTCAGTGAGGAAAGCAATGGCAAACTACCTCACTCCTCATCCTGCCTAGTACGCCTCAATATAGCGCTGCGTTGGATTTTTGTGGCTATATACCCACATAACATAACGGCGGTGTTTTTTGAGGATCCAACCAGCCTTCGGGCTGACTACCTAACAGACAGACATGAAGTATAACACAAATTTCTCGCCAAATCAATACTTTACTTACATTAAAAATACTACAGGTACATGTTTCGGAAAACTAAATGTTTCCTTCCTCAGCCCACTTTTTGGTTTATAACATCATATTACATCGAAAACCTCACCAAATAACAAAAAACACATTTCACATTTACTCTCTCATTCTTCTTTTGTTAGGCCTGTGTCATTAGACACATTAATGTCACTCACGGAATAAACACTTATTAGTTGAAGTATTGAATATGGAGCGAGGAACAGTGACATATTTACTCCTTGTTAGTTTCAACGTGGGTTGCCGAACTGTACACAAGCATCTGAAGAACAGAACAACGGAAAACGCCGGAATCGTACAACCTTGTCAAAAGCGGAGAGACAGTAACTAGCACCAAGGTAGGGTGATTGAGTATGGCGTCAAGAAATTTGATCGATTCATGGTATATGTTGGAAATTACCTATTGCGGCGGGGGTTGAGGAGGCGGTTTGCGTTTTTTATTATTCAAATAATTCGTTAGATTCAAAATTAATCTCGTTTAGATTATTGCATTTGGAAAATATTCATATCAATATTTATCAGAGATCAAAGGGCCTTACAGAAGTCGCAGGACGAGGGTAGAAAGGATGTTGAGGCTTTACATATGAGCACTCGTCAAAACTACAAGCGACTAGAAGAAGAGGGTAAGAAAAATGTTGGGTTGACAAAATGTGGCATTAAAGCAGAAATGACACAGATGCAAGTGTTAACCAACAATAGCTTTAAGGAATTACACACTGAATGTCACGATAATAGCAAAAAGATACAAGATAGTTTTGCTGAAACCAAGGAAGCTTTAGCTGAAACCAAAACCACTTTAGCTAGTCTACAAGAGAGTTCAGCAGACACTATAGACACATTAGCAAATTTGCAGGCAAGTTCAGATAAGTCTGAGGAGACATTAGAAAAGTTACAAGCTAGTTCTACAGTGCTTAGGGCAGAAGTAACACTGTTGCAGGATGATGTAAAACGAAACCTGGACAAATTACAGAAAGATACTAATGAAAATCATATTAAATTTCAAAATGAGGTCACACTTAACATAGGAAAATTGCAATATGAAAATGCTGGCATTAATTCTAATGTGAATGAGTACCTACAAGGTATTGGGTAGATGGTCATAAGTCAGTTATCACCCGGTGCATATACTGTATACCACAACATTGGAGTTTTAGGACATACACAGTAGTTTCTACTACATTCAACAGTTCAATTCATGCTCACCTGTCTCTTTGGCCTCAGGGTTCTCTTCTATAATAGTAATTATAGTGTCTGCAATAGAGGCCTTGTACTCTAAGCCACCCTCATCACGTAGCATGGCTGACAGGAAATTCATTAGCACACTGTGCTTACGTGGGAACTTCAAACACAATGCACGAATAGCCTGCAACAAATGAATTATATTTATATTTTCCATATACAAATAACCCAATGAGTGCTGACACAGCAGGTCTAACAGAGATATGTCCACCTACAGAATGTGTGTGCATAATGTTTATCATTCATTTTTCATTTTTCCTATTCACTCTTGAGGGCAGAGTTGATCTCTTCTATGTTTCTTCATCCTTGAGCATTATGTTGTACTATTTGAGCTTGGATTTCACTTCCTGAAGTAAATACAAGAGTGATTTAGGAAAATTATATTTGGGGCCCTTTAGGTCGTCAAGGACTAAAGAAATAAAATGTTTAAAACTCTAAAAATAAATTCTATAAAACATTTTCTTTGCATTTAAATTAATAAAGACTCAAAATCTATACATACCGGTATTTTAAGGCTACCCCTTTATGTTAAATTATGGTTCTATTATTCTTACATGCAAATGAGAAAATTCAACACTTATGTACAAACATTTAAAATACAACTCAGTATGTAAAAGGTTAAATGAATAATGATTATGAGTGCAATCTCGCATCGTCCCATGTCCTTGGTATTCAGTGTTTCTTTCAAAATATTCACCTCTTTTCAAAGGCAGTCCACATTTGTAAAGTTAGGTTATATCTCCTTAGGCTCACATTTGAAGTATTTCGTCGAAATTTAAAATTGGTCCACAAGTCTTAACTCTTCATCTTTGCATTACATATGGCATTCAGTTCTCCTTCGGCTTATAGAATTTTCTCAGCAGAAATGCCGAACTAGCAGCTGGAACAACGCACGAGCTGTCATTGGCATGACATTCCAAGTGGGGTTAGAAGGTTTGTAGGGAGATCAATGCATGACAGTTGGGTTGGAAATAACTCAAAATGGCGACAAGTAACTTGAGAAAGAAGGATAACTTAAGGGTAAATGGGTGTTCCAAGGTGGTAGAGTTATGTTAGCTTTACCTAAAACCACAGTTTATGCAACTTAACAAATTCTAAGGGTTGTAAGCTAATACTATACCTCACAACGTCACAAGAATAGGAGTATAATCATCTGCAGATCAGTTTGCAACCCAAATGTTGGCATGAGAAAACGGATTTGCAGTGTATACAATATGTGGTTTTTTTTTCTTTTATTCTCAAATTTTTCCCAGCCATTTTACAAGACGGGCAATTTTTTATGGGCTAGGGTTTTCCTCTTGCGTGAGCTTGTTTACGAATTTTAGTATCATAATTTTACTCTGTATTTATTCGGAAGGTGTTTTGCCAGAAATGCTGGTCTGTTAAGTATATTATTTTAGTTTCATTTTGTTTGAAATGTAATCATAATCTTGTGTTTACTTTCATTTTGTAGGTTACTAGTTGGCTATTTGTCATTGGTAATTTGATTGCCGGTTATGTATCGGCAGTGAATCATTTTTGGTGTTCAATTGTATCGACTATATCGTGATTTTCACGTTACACTGCCTGATGTTTCTACAACTTGCCCCTGTACATGAACGTAACCTAGAAATCCAACCTACATCAATAAGATTCATCTCTCCATGTATTTCCCACAAATCTTTCTAATATTATCAGCTGTGGCCAATGAGATCGCGATCCTATCGAAGGGTGATTGGCTATTGCTGTGGATCCAATCACAGGCCATTTGCAAGTGCCGACAACTGTTAAGCAATAATATTGGTGACTTTCTAAGAGTCAAACTTTGGCCTAGTCTGAGGTTGTGTTGGCAGTTCTGAATTAACACAGAATTAAGGTCAACAATTTAAACAATAAAAAGTCCTCTCGGCACGAAGGAAGGCGGAGGTAGATTTCACCTGACAAACTTGGGGATAGGCGAAAATAGGCAGAATATGCAGATTTTCGTAGAAGGATCAGACCTCATTTATTTCGAGAAGGTATTTTATAATTGGAGCTTAATTAACTTTGTTTTTCGTCATTTTATGCTTATTTTAAACATTTTATTGTCTTATGGGAACGGTAAACTTCTTGTCATTTGGGGTCCATTTTTATACTTGTGGTCACACTATCCTTATGCAAGGTTTCGACACTGATGTGTAACTATGTAACGGTCTGTTACTTCTTCACGCAAAATTATATCTCCCGCAGAGATTTTGGTTGGTTCCTCAGTTTAGGGGCTGCGACAACGCGGTCATGTAACCCCGTGTACTTTGGGATGGCTGTATTAGTCTGTAATTCAGGTAAGGACTGCAGACGGTCAATTTCAAGCAGTAGTTCCTAATGTTGCTACCAGGTACTACCGTCAACGACACCTAGCTGTGAACTTGGCTACTAGATGCCACCGCAAGCAGCAACTCGCAACGAACGTTGGAACTTCCCCTCCAAAGGAAAGCATACTGAGGGATTTTTAGCGCTCTTAGAAAATCCGACGACTTCGGCCGGCTTTTAACTCGCGACCTTGGGCATAGACATTCAGCATGCTACCAGTTACGTCACCGAAGCCGTTTCACACTTAGATGGAAATCTGAATCTGATCTCGTGCAAGTGCGTTATCTTGGCAACGTCTGATGGCTCATCCCTCATCAATTCAGTAGTGTTGCCATGGCAACCACTGATAGGTCTTGGCATTTTCTTATAATTCCGAAATTATTTTTCTCATCCCTTGGCATAATGGTGGGTTATATCAAAAATTCTTTCAGACAAAAGTTTTAGGTAATTATTAGGGGAATATTGTCCATTTTGTACGGTTTTGATATTGTGCCTATTAAGAGAGATATGATTAATGTTTCCCGAAAAACCCACTTTTTTCCACACCTTTCGTCAATGGTTGGTGCTATTGACGTCCGAAACGGGGGAGGAGCTTACGGTCAGCTGTTTGCAATATGGCGGCGTTATAGTGACGTAAAGTAATTGGGTGTGCGTTTGTTATGGCTTCTAATTTAAGATGGCAAAATACTACATATTTCCTTTCATTGATAGAAATATTTTTATAATCAATTTAAATGCAGTGCCTAATTACTACCAGTTAAAAATATTACCCACATGTAGATAGTTAATTTACTGTCTGCTGTTACATATATGAAGCCTGTACTTGGGAGCCTAGCGGTATCGATGTTTTTATTAATTTCACAATATATATCTCTCACATAACACAAAGGACGACTCCCTGATAATAAATTGAATCAAGCAACCCTGAATTTGCATGAATGTTTTGGGTTCAAAGAAGCGTTACTTGGGATGCTCAAATCATACTTCAATATTGCAAATATTGACCTACATACTTGCTGTTCAAAGGCAGGAATGTTAATTTATTAATCTCTTGCCACAGGCAAGTTAAAATGGAGACATCCTCTTTATCAATATATTTAATTAAATATTTAAAATACAGATATTTAACAAAGCTGGAGTCTCCATTTGAACTTGTCATAAGCAAACGGAACAGATCAAAAACCAAACTATAAGCCAAACCAAATTCACTCCTCAGCTCGACATAAACCATAATACCAATTAAAACCTATACAAAACATACTCTCCTTACTGTTGTACAACTTTCAAACCAACTATTCGCACTCAAAACTGTAAAACCCTGAAATGGGAACTAATTAAACTTAGAATAGCCTAGGCCGATCCGGTCTCCTGCTACATTACCGCATATGTATACTTAACATCACTATAACTTCAATATTACGGCTAAGTGACCTATCTGCCTGAGTAGTATAGGTGTTGCCGGCCTGCCTGGGATGATGGGTCATCAAACCGGTACTTAAAACTAAGATTTTACATTTTAATTAACTAAATTCAACATTAGGGAGATCATAGCCAAAAACACAATTTAAGCCAAATCATACTTCAATGACCTACATACTTGCTGTTCAAAGGCAAGAATATAAATTCTCTGGCAAATTAAGGCTAGGAACAGCATTTTTCTTAAGTTTTCTAACCATTCGGCTATTGTCAATCGGAAGAACCCCTAAAATAAGTTTACGAAGAGCGGATTACATTCTTTGTACGGCACAGAAGTAATAGGCTATAAGTTTATCAGTATTTTTGATGTAGCTAAATCCATGTGAATACAAATTAGAGACAATAACTATCAATAATCAACAGTACCGGTGGAAAGAAGTCGTCTTCACAAAAATGCAGACTGCACACTGTCATGTAACATGTAACACGTTTTCCAATTGACAGCGCCGAAGCCCATCTTTCTCTCTGAACTTTTTGTACAGGAAAGTAGTAAAGATATTTCGTAGCCGTTTTATACGATTTGCAACCGTATACAGAGCAGTACCTCCTCGAATTTGACAAATTTCTTTCTGTTTCCATCACGACGTCAATGCTTCACCATCTAAATAAATCTCACCAGTCACAATGTTACAGCTTCAACATTCTGCCGCGTGGCTGCGCCATCCAACTTTTCTGACGTCAATAAAGAAACTCTTCAAACATAAATTTTTGGGCTTTATCCGACACATACTATGAACGTTGAACGGATTCGATATGTCACATATTAAGGGAGTTATAGCAATATTTCACTTTTTCTAAAAAAGCCCCCCATTTTCACCCCCTTCGACCGATTTAGCCCAGTAACGAACTCGACCGAGATTTTATAGGTATACATATTCGGTAAAAAAATTCAAAGTGATTGGTGCAAAATTACGGCAGTTATCGTGTCCACAATAAACTGATATATAGACATACATAAATTATATATAACTTTTGAACTGACGGTGGTTTTGGGGTCTGGGGTGTGTGAAACGAGAAGATATGTCGAAATTTTCCGGAAGTCGAAACATGGTACCCATTGCAATAGTTAGCTTTCTAATGAAATCTACCTCTAGTTGGTTCCTCAGTTTAGGGGCTGCGACAACGCGGTCATCTAACCCAGTGTACTCTGGGTGAGTGTAGAATCTGTCTGATACACGGTGTGAATTGCAATGGCTGTATTAGTCTTAATTCATGTAAGTACTGCAGACGGTCAATTTCAAGCAGTAGTTCCTAATGTTGCTACCAGGTACTACCGTCAACGACACCTAGCTGTGAACTTGGCTACTAGATGCCACCCCAACCAGCAACTCGCAACGAACGTTGGAACTTCCCCTCCAAAGGAAAGCATACTGAGGGATTCTAGCGCTCTTAAAAAATCCTACGACTTCGGCCGGCTTTGAAACCGCGACATTGGGCATAGACATTCAGCATGCTACCAGTTACGTCACCGAAGCCGCTTCCCACTTTGTCAGGCGGCTTCGGTGGCGTAGTCGGTAGCATGCTGAGTTTCTATGCCCAAGATAACGGGTTCAAACCCGGCCGAAGCCGTCGGATTTTTTAAGAGCGTTAAAAATTCCTCAGTATGCCTTCCTTCGGAGGGGAAGTAAAGCCGGCGGTCCCATGTCATAGATATATGGCATGTTAAAGATCCTTCCACTAATTGCACCAGTGTGAAGCTAAATTGGATAGGTTAAGAATGTATACAACGCTCTTAGGTTTCTATGTTCGTTGCCAAGAGCCGACTGCGGCGGCGTCTAGTAGCTCAGTTCTGAACTTGGCCTCGTAGTCGTTGACAGTGGCGCTTGGCGGCAAAAGTAGGAACTATCTGAAGAATTGTTAGTTGCAGTACTTAAATTAACAAACAGATAACACACACTAATACAGTCATCACAATTAAAACCGGTTATCAGACAGATTCTACACACACCCAAAGTACACGGGGATACATGGCCGCGTTGTCGCAGCCCCTAAACTTAAGAACCAACCAACCAACCACTTAGTCAGATGGAAATACTGAATCTGATCTCGTGCAAGTGCGTTGTCATGGCAACGTCTGATGGCCCATGCCTCATCAATTTAGTAGTGTTGCCATGGCAACCACTGATAGCTCTTGGCATTTTCTTATAATTCCGAAATCATTTTTCTCGTCCCTTGGCGTAATGGTGGGTCATATCAAAAATTCTTTCAGACAAAAGTTTTAGGTAATTATTAGGGGAATATTGTCCATTTTGTACGGTTTTGATATTGTGCCTATTAAGAGATATATGATTAATGTTTCCCGAAAAACCCACTTTTTCCCACCCCTTTGGTCATTGGTTGGTGCTATCAAAAAACTTATTTGACATAAATTTTTGGCACTTATCCGACACATATTATGAACTTTGCAGGGTTTCGATATTTCATGTATTAAGAGAGTTATAGCGATATTTCACTTTTTCGAAAAAAGCCCCCCATTTTCACCCCCTTTGACCGATTTTGCCCATTAACGAACTCGACCGAGATTTTATAGGGATACATATTATGTAAAAAATTCAAAGTGATTGGTGCAAAATTACGGCAGTTATCGTGTCCACAAGAAACTGATATATATATATATATATATATAGATACATATATACATAAATTATATATAAACTTTTGAACTGACGGTGGTTTTGGGGTCTGGGGGATGTGAAACGCGAAGATATGTCGAAATTTTCCGGAAGTCGAAACATGGGACCCATTGCAATAGTTAGCTTTCTAATGAAATCTACCTAAAACATCGACAGTCCATCTTGGAATATCTCGCAAGAGAGATGTAAAATGTTTATAGTTCTTTATCGGGACGAGTTTTGGCTCGTATCGGAGCCCGAAAATGTTATATTATGTTCGGCAATACTGAATAAAAATTGCTTACGGTGAGGTGATCCTTGGCTTGGCTGAAATGTCCGAGAATCACGTTTCTTTACTTATTCTGCTTTCTGTTTTGTCTCATATTTTCTCAACTTGATTTGGTAATGGTTCGGAACCTTGCGTTTTTCTTATGTCGTTCCTATTTATCTAGGTGTTGTTTGAGTATTTACCCTGTTTTATTTTGGGTGTCTTAACTTTTCATTCTTTCGTGGAAGTTAGGGTTGAATTTTAACTTATTTCTTTTTGCCTATCCTGGGGCCTTGTGCCTTTCTTGTGTTTTGGGGGGTGCTCGGACATTTTCTGCCAAGGCCATTGGGGGCTTTGCAGTGGTCGAGTTCCTGGTGCCAAGTTTCATAACCTTAAATTCTGAGATCCACAGCTCTCATAAAAATTATTAATTTATTTATTTTCCATTTAATCTTGGCCTACTGGGGTCGTAACTTTGGTTTATTAAGGTTTTTGATTCCCTATTATTGTCGTTTCCTGGCGACGGTCGCCATATTTAAAAAAGAAAACCCTTTTTAATAATATTCAAAATTGTGATTGATGTTGCCTGAGGTAAACGTGTTTGATCCGTGTCTTTGCATGAAGGATCTAATTTGTAAAGCAAATAAGTTAATTCTTTTACGAATTTTCTTTGTATCGAGGTTTCCATTCCCAAAACGTGTATCATTCTTTCTTTCTGCCTCAACAGTGCTCCTTTTCCGGTGTAATTATATGGAATTTTTCATTTAAAGGTGGTTTAACTCTACCTCTTGTACAAGGTTTTCATTTGCCGTTTTATTTTACGTATTTTGGGCATTATCATTATTTCTTTTGCGCAATTGATTTAATTTGGTGATTTGGGCACGCCTGCTTCCCCTTGTTCATTCTTTCCCTTTGTCTGTAACAGGCTTAATTTTGTATTTTTCCAAGTGTTACTGTCCTTAATGTAAGCAATATCCTTGTTATTGTTTAATGTATTTGTTAAAAAGTTGTCGCTTTCATTTCTTGGATAAGTATAGTACAGTATAATGATTAGTTTGGAAATTAACTCGGTTCTGGGATTAGGGCCCTCTTTCACACTACGGTCTTCTTAGTACCAGTACAGTATTTTGGTAGCATTCGCGCGGTTATAGTTTTCTCAAATTATCTTTGGTTGTATCAATCGTGTAATTTAACGTTAGGTTAGGAGTGACTCGTGCATTTTATTCTAATCCTTGTATTGTCCTTCTGATTTCATTTAATGGCTCGTCCTGTACCTGTTATTAAATTTTTGATGAGTGAGGAAGTGAAGTACAGGGTGGCGCACGAAATGTCATACACAGGAAATTGTTTGTAGAATATTTAATATACAACATATGTAATAAAATATGGTATTAAAACATTCACTGAAATGTGCATGATTAGTCAGTATGCAGGACATGTTCAATATGTCCACCTTCTCGGCGTACAAAAGCTTCAAGACGAACCTGCATGTTTGTGACCACTCTACGACACATGTCCTTACTCAATCCTCGGAAGAAAGTCACAATGGTCGCTTGCAATTGGAATACATTTTCTGGTTTCTGGCGGTAGATTGTCTCCTTCAAATATCCCCAAAGAAGTCACAGGGATTAAGATCGGGGCTATGTGGTGGCCAGATTGAACCGCTCTGAAAACTTTCGGCATTTCGATGGGACATCACACGGGGCACGAAATGTCCATGCAGGAAGTCCAGAACAACATTTGCTGTGTGCGGACGAGCTCCATCTTGCATGAACCATTGTGTCTCTATTGGTAGTCGTGATGCAAAGAGTTGTGGAAGGAAACTGTTTTGCAACATGTCCATGTAACGCGCACTGTTAACTGTGTCATTGAAAAAAATTGGCCCAATAATTCCATGACTGGAAATTGCAGCCTACACACACACTTTTACACCATGACTTTCAACTTCGTGCACAATAGCAGGCCACTCTTTCGCCCAAAAACCGGACATTCTGTTTGTTCACAGCACCGTTGAGATTAACGTATGCCTCATCGCTGAACCATGTGTTGTGCAGTACGGGATCACCTTCTGCAATAGCCCACGCAGCAAACTGTACTCGCCGTTGCTTGTCAAGCGCCGTTAGTTTATGACCTGTTGTCATTTTGTATGGGAATAGGTCAAGCTCAGACTGCAGTATTCTCTGAACTGACCGACGAGAGTTACCCAGCTGAACACAGGCAGTTCTGGAGGTTTTGGAGGGGCTCCGAGCCACAGCTGCTCTCACAGCAGCAATATTCTCCGGTGAGCGGACTGGCTTGAGACGGGTCAGTTTTCTCTCCAGTATATTGCCTTCTGTTTCAAATTGGCTGGACAGTCTATACCCAGTCTGCCGGCAGGGAACCCACCGGGTACGGAAATGAACACGAAACTTTTTTTGAGTCCTAATTACACTCTTTGTTTCCGCTTAAAACAACACTGTTTTCACCTTCTGTTCATGCGTCAACCTCCCTTTGTCCGCCATGTTGTATAACTGGACGCCGGTACGCATGCGCGAGATGTGCTACTGTCTGTCGAATCGCGCATGAAATACGGTTTCTATTCACGAAAGGACATGGTTGTGAGCCCAGATTTACACATTTTATAAATCATTTTTGATGTATGACATTTCGTGCGCCACCCTGTATGAACTTTCTATTCGTAACTTGGAGAGAGCGGAGATGAGAATTTGGCCCGGGAAATTCTTTCGGAGAATGACGAGTTGGATGTGGTTCACCAAATGCTTGATGATGATGCATTTCAATCTAGTAAGTTCCAGATTGTATCAGATGTAGATGCAATTGTAAATGTAGTTAATTTTTGCTTTTTGGACGGTACTAGTGTTGCCCAATATGATAGGATGTGCTCTCGGATAAAATATCTGTATACCCGTATTGATGATGTGCTAATTGTTTCTGGTCAGCGTTCGAGTGATGATGTTCAGATTTTAATTGATTGCAAAATGAAACTCGAGGAGTGTGAATCCTATATTTTTGATAATGCTCGAGTTATTAATTTGGAGAACCAAGTAGTAACTTCGACTAGTTCTAGCCTTGTTGCTAATTTGAGTACTGAGAATGTGGAATGTTCAAAAGTTTTAGAAAATATTACTCCTAACGTTGATAGGGCATTGTTAATGTGGCTAATATGAATAACGTAACAGCTGGCACATCCGATAGTATACCTGTTCAGAATTTTATAACATCATCTGTTAATATGCCTAATTCTGTCGTAACATCTTCTAGTTTTTCTGCTGTTTATAGTAGCCCTAGAATGAGCTGTAGAGTTAGTTCTAATGGGGATGCTAGTTTTCAGCATAATGTAGGCTCATGTGTGAATTGTAGTGAATATGTTGGACATAATATGCGGTGCAGTAAAGCTAACTTTCCTCCACATGGGGAATATTCAAGAAACTTATCTCTATGTTCTGAGCATTGTATCGTCTCATGTGTCAGTCATGTTACCAGTCTGAATAATTATGTTGATTTGTCTGCTCCGAGGGTGAATATACCTGTTAGTAGGCCAATTGCCTCCGTCGGTAACTCTATGCCCGTTTTGGCCATGAATAGTTCTAACTCGATTGTTAACGGCACTTATGCTCGTGCTGGTTCTCGACCAGTATGTGATTGTTCTACTTTGATATCTAGAATGAACATTTTCGTAGGTTGTAGACAACCTAGCGTTCCTACGTTCCACGTCGATATTCTTGTGTACTCAGTGGTCTCTCATTGCCTGGGGCAAGTAATTATTGTGTTTCGCCACGTGTTCACCTTTCACCTGCTAATGGTTCAGTATTTTCGAATTCGAGTTTTGGCAATTTAAGTCATCCATTAACTGGTTGTGTCTCTAAGCTAAAGGATCTCACCACTGTTACTACTGATGGAGTCATCAGGTTTTTGCATGAGCTGGTGGAAATTCATGAATATGCTAGTGTTTTCGGTGTTTCTGACGCACTAATTTTTCAACTGATTTTTCCTCATACCTCTGGGGAGATACGTAACATGGTTGTAGGTGCCATGTCCAGTGGCATGTGTATCGAGGCATTTTCGGAAGAGGTCCTTTCAGTTTTCATTCCTGATAGACTAATGTGTCCGATAGTGCACCAATATTTTTACAGAGCTCAGGAACTAGGGGAGTCCTTAAATTCGTATGCCCAAGACATTCTCAAATATGCAAAGGTTTTCGGTTTGAATTTATGTGAACGTGAGATTGTAAGAAACATAATTGTGGGTGTTACCCCTGAGTATCGGTGGCTCCTTAGCGTAGGGGATCGTCCGAAAACTATTAAAGATCTTTATGCAGTTGCTAATGAAGCAGAATACATTCGTCAAGCTGATGCTCAGAGGGTTTGTGCCAAGGTTCCGCCTCCCAACTTTAGACCTCCTGATATTAGGCCTGTGCGACCCCATGGAAAAATTAATGATGCTGATGTTGGTAGACGATTTAAGTGTACTGTATGTGGACGCTCAGGTCATTCTGCCAAATTTATAGACTTAAACGCGATTGACAATTTTCGGGCAGACATCGGGATATGCATTCTGTTGCTATGAAATTTGGTGATGATGTAGATGGGATTGTGGAAAGTATCAAGATAATTTGGTATATCCGGAGATATGTTCAAGGATTTGTTCGCCGACTAAGTTTCCTTCTCCGATCGCTGTTTTTTCGATAAATAATGCTCCAGTTAATGCCTTATTAGATTCAGGCAGTGCTGTTTCACTTGTTAGCGACGAGTGGTATCGCTCTATGATGTGCATCGTAAGCTGCCTGAACTATCTTCTGTTCAACATATATTGATGTCTGCCAACCGTTCTAGGTTAGATGTGTTGGGTACTATTAAGATTAAAGTTAGTATTGAACCCTTTATCCTCTGATGGATAAATGATTCGATGTTTTATTTCTACAATTAATTAATATTTCCTCCAGCGTCATGAAATAGCCAGACGAAGATGAGGAAACTTCAAGCATTTGTTGGAGACAGTGGGGACATACCTGCAGCAGTTTGACAAAAGGCTAAATACTTTAAGATTGTGAAAAGAAAGAGCCTAGCAATGTTTCAGTAGGACAGGTGGTGGCTACCTCAAAATAGAAGGGACGCGTGGTGAGACACGCTTATGGTATGTTCATTGTACTATTCGCGCCTAGAAAAAATATAATGCAGTAACGTGAGTGGCTGACGTTATTACTGGACTCTCCTACGAAGCCGAGGTCTGATAAAAACCGCGAAGTTATTGAAAAAGTGGAACCAATGAGAGATGAATGCTTACGAACGCACCAAGTCTAGCTTGGGCACGCGATGGCTAGCATTAACGCGGGAGATCGGCTAGACAACATCTCTACGATCGATTCTAGGATTAATGGGCATATTCTTGACCTGCGCAATTTTACGAGTTCAGTGATATTTGTTTCATTCCTGTACCACTATTATTTTTAGAATTTTTTATATAATTTCCCCCTCTATCGATACCTAGGGCCAGTTCATTTATAAGTGGCGTGAAGAGCCAAGACATTACTATTACATTGTGTGTGTCGGGAGACACAGGTTATTATTACATTTTGTGCGTCTGAGGACGTAGGCACTTGTACTTTGCGTGTCATGAGGACACAGATTTTTATTAATATAAATGTGATGTAAATTCAGTGTGATAGATAGTCACAGTACTATTTTGTAGGGACAGTATCATCGACAATTCGCCAACAGACTGTTCTGAGGAATTAAGTACCTATAACGGTGAATTTAGTAAACAGATATCGAGTGTGAAATAATCTATAACTTTTTGCATCAGCACGAGAGATGACATCGCTTATCCTGGAAGAAGTTTGGAACTGTCAACACTCCGTCGAGATGTTTGAGATGAGCTAAGCAGCATTAAGTAGGGAGATGGCTGCAGATGTTCGTTGACGGTGACTGGCCGAGGATGAGTACTGAATAATATTCTTATTATCTGACAAATTAACTTATGGTATATGGGACATATTTTGTTTGTAAATATCTTGCTTGTGTTGATTAACGTAGTGTATTTAATTTTGGTCTGACACACCTTTTGCATGGAAACAGCTCGCACAAAATTTTATAGTCGTAAGTTCTTGTTTGTTTGTTTTAACTAACGTGGCTATGTGGACGACCGTGTTTGCATATGTTTACGTAGTGCGATTAAGAAGCGTCTCTCGGAGATATATTGTGTTTCAGAAGTAGGACTGAATTAGTATAATCATGCAGTAGATTGGAGGGTAAATTAATCTTGTAATGTTTATTATTGATCAGATTCAGTGAGTTTATTGCCATTGGAGCAATGTGTGTTGTGGCGAAGAGCAGTCAGCTCTCTCGTAGGTTTTAATTTTCTTAAATAGATTGTGAGGATCTGATTCAACCGACCTGTGTGAAATGTGTTATGTCATTCCCAGCAGTGTGAGTGAGTGTTTTATTGGTCATTACAAGCGGGAATTTCAGCGTAGACTGATTTCTGTCAGCTTGGTGCCGAGTCCATATGGTTACCTTGCGAGGACATATGTGGCTATATCGATTAATGTCTTACCATATGTTTATGTGGTTGAGATTTGTTGCTGTTGATTCTACGAGATAAGGGGACAGTTGGTCATGTTATTTTTACACACTGGGGCTGGACGATGACCAGAGTTAAGGAAGGGGGAAGTTGTTTCACAAGGCGGGCTGAAAGGAGTGCATCGAGGTCATTAGTGGAGTGCTTGTTGGCTCCGTAATAATATTTGAAATACAGAATAAGAACTGATCAATGGTAAAAATTGTTAAATAAATGGGAGTTGCCTACGAATCACTATAATCTCCGAAGCGTTAGCTTAACGTGCGTTTTTGTTCATATAAAGTAATCTCAGCCGGTGAGGCTTTTGTTGTTGTTGTTGGTTTCATTCCATGTTTATATTCCGTATTAGTGGCCCGTGCAGTCACGTGCGATGCTGTCTTTTCCTTGTTTGTGTATTGAGCAATTGGCCGTGTTGGCAGCTCATTTGTCAGATGCGTCATCGCATTGAAGGAGGGTCTCGAGGGAGATTCCTGTAAATATTAGATTTTAGACTGTGTGTCAGCATTAATTTTTAAGGGTTTTTATTAGTGTTATGTCCTATATCCGTAAACGTTGATTTACGAGATGATTGTTCGTAAGCAGCGTGGCTGTTACCCGCTGTAAACGAACAGTCATCCAAGTACTCATTCCTCGTAGTTAGTCATTACGCGTACATGAAATCCCAATGCAAGTTAGTGGAACTTGGATCCACATTTTTTTTATAAGGGGGAGATCCGTCTGACTCCTCAACGTTTGATAAATATTTCTGTCATGGGAAGATTCAGGGAGGAATTTTATTATTGTTGTTGTCTATATTCATTTTATTTGCACTAATAGTCATTAAATTATGTTATTATTTTTTACGTCTTGTCACTTCCTTTCTTACTTATAGTTTTAATCCTATGACCCTTCCCTCAGTAGAGCATGTTGTTTGGCGAACGTAAACATCACACTATGAACTGAGCGCGACCCCTTGATCAAGATTCTTGTATATAAACACTGCAATACTAAAGGGTTCAGTATCCATGCGGTTAGTTGGAAATTTTCATTGTGGGTTGTGCAAAATCTATCTTGTCACGTTATTTTTGGGGCTAATTTCTTTTCTTATGTGGGGTTGTTGTTGGATATCCAAGATATTTCATTCTGTTTCAAATTTTGTCCGGACATAAAGTTAAAATTTATTTCATCTGTGAAATTGTCTGATGGTGTTCATGTGAGCGACAATGACGATAAAGAATATGTATTTGAGGAAGTTGCACCATTGTGTGATGGTGTTGATTCTCTTGATTTAAGTAACGTAACGGTTGAGCAGGGGAATACCTTCGTGATTGGTGTAAAGAGTATCCTCAGGTTTTCACTGACAAGTTAGGGGTCACTGATATCTTCTTGAATATAAGATTGTGGTTACGGACCAGATTTCTGTAAGGCATCCTCCGTATAGATTAAATCCTCCAAAAATGATCGAATTAAAGAAAATCATCGATCAAATGCTAGCGAATGGAGTGATAAGGCCATCGACGTCTCCTTATTCTGCCCCAATGTTACTCGTACAGAAAGCAAGTGGTGGATTTTACCCTGTTTTTGATTTCAGGCGTTTGAATAAAAAGGTCGTTTTAGAATCTATACCCTTACCTGACCTGCACTCATGTTTTTCATGGTTTGGGAACGCTAACTATTTCACTCTTCTCGATCTGCAACAAGCTTATTATCAAATTCCTTTGGCAGAAGAGTCGAAATATTTGACTGCCTTTGCGACTGACTGGAATTTATTTGGATTTCAAAGGGTACCTTTTGGTATGTCTACCGGTGGGTCCGTACTAAGTCGGTTACTTGACAAGGTATTTTCGGGCATCAAATTTTCATTCCTCTATCATTATCTTGATGATGTGGTTATATATAGCGAGACTTTCGAAGATCATGTTGCCCATCTACGTGAGGTATTTGAGAGACTGAAAACTGCCCGTCTCACAGTCAAGTTATCAAAGGCCTCATTTGCTAAATCGGAAATTTCTTTTCTTGGTCACATTATTTCTGCCAATGATGTGTCAGTCGATCATTCTAGAACCCAGGGGATCAGGGATTTTTAACCTCCTGCAACGTCAAGGGTGTTTCTCGCTTTATAGGCATGGTCAATTTCTTTTGAAAATGTATTAAGAATTTTGCTCAACGCGCCTTGCCTCTAAAGAAGTTTGAATGGGGCCCTTCACAGCAGGCCGCCTTTGAAGATCTAAAATCTGCTTTGTCGAATGCTCCGATTTTGGCTGTCCCTGATCTTTCTCGAAAGTTTTTCGTACTGACTGACGCTTCGCTAGGTGCAATTGCGGCGGTACTCTTTCAGGATGGTGAATTGGGACGTCAGCCGATAGCGTATGCTTCCAGAGCATTGTCGCCTGCCGAATCGTAGTACTCGGTATACGAGTTACAGGGTTTGGCTGTTTTATTTGCGTTGGAATGTCTCAGAATGTATAATGAGCATGTTCACTTCGAGCTTGAGACTGATAACCAAGCTCTGAGTTGGGTTTTGGCCAAACCGAGAACTACTGGTCGTATCGCTCGGTGGGAAACTAGAATTTTATCATTTCAGTTCTCCTTACGGCACAGCCGTGGAAGCGAAAACTTAATTGCCGATTCATTGAACAGAATGTATGCAGTGCCTGTTGCTAGAAGCAATGAATTGACTGCTATTGAACCTAATATTTCTGGAGTAAATTCTGCTCAACATATTTTATTAAATTCGCCCTTGTTATTTAAGGACATAGCAGAGAATCAGAAGGAAGATAAAGAAATGGAAGGGTTGATTTCGAGACTTTCTGCGGGTGAAAATATTAAACCTTATGTATTGAAATCAGGAGTTTTGTGTTGTATCGCCAGGCATGACAAAACACCTAAGATTGTATTGCCTCCTCAGCTGGTGGATTGCATGCTAAAGTATTTTCATGAGTCGCCTGTTAGTGGGCATTTGGGGATATTCAAAACGCGACTGAAGGTTAGGCAATCCTTTGTTTGGAAGAATATGGATCAAGATATCCGGTGAAGTTTTCAAGATTGTAGAAATTGTAATGTAAGTAAAACCGCAATTAGTACTAAAATTGGTTATCTTTCTTCGGAACCTGCGTCCCGTCCTATGGAACGGGTTTTAGTCGACTTTGTTGGGCCATTTCCACGATCTCAGTTAGGGAACCGTTTTGCATTTGTATGCGTGGATGGGTTTTCCCGCTTTAGTTGGATCTTTCAGACTAGATTGTGCAATTCGCCTACAGTCATAAAATGTTTGAATTCCATTTTTACATCCTTTGGACCCTGTCAGTTCCCGGTGTCAGACAACCCCAAGGCTTTTACCTCGCATCAATTCCGGAATTTCTGTTTTAACCTTTCTATTGCTCACGTAACTACAACTCCTTACTACCCAAATCCTAGGTTCGCTGAACGTGTAAATCGAAACCTGAAAACTGCTTTGATCGCTTACCACAGAGACAATAATGCGAGATGGGATTCATCTCTCCACTGGCTTATTTTTGCGTTAAACACCGCTATTCAAGTGTGTAATGTGAAGACTCCATTTACCTTAATGCATTCTGTTGTGCCTAATTCTTCTTTAACTAACCTGTGGTCTATCCATGATTTGCTTCCTGATCAACCGAGCTCAGACGGTGTTAAACAAATATGGAAAGAGGCACAACAGGCTATTAAAATATCTCATAAAAAACTTGCCGAGAGATACAATCTGGGACGTACTCCGTGTAAGTTTCAAATTGGCGATCTTGTTTACATTAAGAATTTTTCGCCTAAAGCTCCGGGTCACCAAATCTCTGGGAAGCTCCAAGCATGATACAGAGGTCCATATGAAATGTTGTCATTTTTAAGTCCTGTAACAGTGTTGTTGAAAAACTCTTTAAAGAAAAGAATCTTTCGGACTCATCTATCGCACTGCAAATCAGCAGACGAAAGGGAGACCGAACCTAATGTATAAATTTTAAAACTTCACGTAATGTTGATTTTCTTTATTTTGATGTGTACCTTTTCAATCATTTAATTATGGGGCTGTGGATCTTTTTAATTTTCTAACATAATTTGTAATGGCACCTTCTCTTTAATTTTGGCTGTTGAAGGTAAATGTAATGCACTAAGGGGAAGATATATTTATTGTTGAAATAAAATCAGATGTGAAAATATGTACATCGACAACATAGAAATTACAAAAGATCTATGGAAGTAAAATTTAACACCTCAAATTCAAACTACATGGTGGAGTATGGATCTTATCCTTCGCAATTAATGTACGATCAGGTTGTGAAATGGGATGATTGATGACCCGGAGCTCTACTTCTGGGGCCGTTTCCTGGGTTGGTTTATGTGTTTCAGAGAAAGTCTGATGCCCAAGAGCTGTAAAGGCACTATTGCTGTCAGCAATGTCTGGCCAGGGTCGTCTGATGGCAGTTCAGGAGCATGTCATCATCATGAAGAGAGTCTCTCTGGATTTTCTGCTGGCGGACGTCTGGAGTGCCCCGACTGATACCGAATTAGAGCTGCCATGATGCCTCGATTGTAACCACATCCTTGCTCGTCGGTCCAAGAGTTGGAAATTGGTGTCAACACATCTCCCAGGGCGAACGTTGGAGGGGGGAGAATTGTACACGTGATTTTCACGTTACAATGCCTGATGTTTCAACAACTAGCCCCTGTACATGAACTTAACCTAGAAATCCAACCTACATCAATAAGATTCTTCTCTCCATGTATTTCCCACAAATCTTTCTAATACTATCAGCTGTGGCCATTGAGATCGCGATCCTGTCAAAAGGTGATTGGCTATTGCTGTGGATCCAAACACAGGCCATTTGCAAGTGCCGACAACTGTTAAGCAATAATAATTGTGACTTTCTATTAGTCAAGTTTTGGCCTAGTCTGAGGTTGTGTTGGCAGTTCTGAATCAATACAGAATTAAGGTCAACAATTTAAACAATAAAACATCGACAGCCCATCTTGGAATATCTCGCAAGAGAGATGTAAAATGTTTATAGATCTTTATCGGCACGAGTTTTGGCTCGTGTCAGAGCCCAAAAATGTTATATTATGGTTGGCGATACTGAATCAAAATTGGTAACATAGTTTCTTTATATTTTTGCGGTCACGTAAGGTAATATCCTATATGATTATAAACCTTACGGTAAGGTGATCCTTGGCTTGGCTGAAATGTCCGAGAATCATGATTCTTTACTTATTCTGCTTTCTGTTTTGTCTCATATTTTCTCAACTTGATTTGGTAATGGGTTCAGAACCATGCGTTTTTCTTATGTCGTTCCTATTTATCTTTGTGTTGCTTGAGTATTTACCTTGTTTTATTTTGGGTGTCTTATCTTTTATTCTTTCGTGGAAGTTTGGGTTGTATTTTAACTTATTTCCTTTTGCCTATCCTGGGGCCTTGTGCCTTTCTTGTATTTTGGGGGGTGCTTGGACATTTTCTGCCAAGACCATTGGGGGCTTTGCTGTGGTCGAGTTCCTGGTGCCAAGTTTCATAACCTTAAATTCTGCGATCCACAGCTCTCATAAAAATTATTAATTTATTTATTTTCCATATATTTTCTTTTTAGCGTATGGCTTTTAGTGCAGGGAGTGTCCGAGGACATGTTCGGCTCGCCAGTTTTGTAGCTGCTTGGAGACGGACACCCAATGGGTGAGCTACAAGTACCGTTGGGGAGGAAGGTGGGAATATAAGGACGAGGAGTTGGAAGGTAGCGGCTGTGGTCTAGAGTTAAGGACCAACCCCGACATTTGCCTGGAAGGAAGATGGGAAACCACAGAAGACCATCTTCAAGGTTGCCGGCGGGGGCATTCGAACCTCCTCGCCTCCTGGATGTGAGCGACTGCCAGCAGTCATGCCGTAACGACCACGGTTAACTCACCCGGTTATTTTCCATATAATCTTGGCCTACTGAGGGTCGTAACTTTCGTTTATTAAGGTTTTTGATTCCCTATTATTGTAGTTTCCTGGCGACGGTCGCCACATTTAAAAAAGAAAACCCTTTTTAATAATATTAAAAATTGTGATTGATGTTGCCTCATGTAGACGTGTTTGATCTGTGTCTTTGCATGAAGGATCAAATTTGTAAAGCAAATAAGTTAATCCCTTTACGAATTTTCTTTGTATCGAGGTTTCCGTTCCTAAAACTTGTATCATTCTTTCTTTCTGCCTCAACATTGCTCCTTTTCCGGTGTAATTATTCAGAATTTTTCATTTAAAGGTGGTTTAACTCTACCTCTTGTACGAGGTTTTCATTTGCCGTTTTATTTTACGTATTTTGGGCATTATCATTATTCCTTTTGCGTAATTGATTTAAATTGGTGATTTGGGAACGCCTGCTTCCCTTGTTCTTTCTTTCCCTTTGTCTGTTACAGGCTTAATTTAATTGTATTTTTCCAAGTGTTACTGTCCTTTATGTTTGTAATATCCTTGTTATTGTTTAATATATTTGTTAAAAAGATGTTGCTTTCATTTCTTGGATAAGTACAGTACAGTATAATGATTTGTTTAGAAATTAACTCGGTTCTTGGATTAGGGCCCTCTTTCACACTACGGTCTTCTTAGAACCGGTACATTGACAATAACTTAATCGGGAAGAGGGCATTTCATTGCTCTTGTTTAGTGTTAAGTTGCTTTGTTTAACCCTGCAGTGGTCGCGCGGCGTCTGAGAGACTTTATTTCGCCATTGCAGCAAATCTTCCAAGGTCATTGAACTGAACTGTTATCTACCTTTCAAGTAACTATTCATAACCAGTATAACTGAGTATCAGCGTGGCAGTTGCAGTTGAACTCCAAGTCATTGTTACATAAGTGTTGACGGCGTCTGAGAGACGTAGTTAGTTGTTGTTTTAAGGGGCGGAACACCGAGGTCATTTGCCCTTTGAGAGACGTTACAAAGTAAGTTTCTCTTTGAACATATTTTCTTTATGATTATTCCAAGAAAATATTTATTTGTTGTTGTTAATTCATTAAAGGGGCTTGGGACATCATGGTTATCAACCCCGTGTAGTTGGGTACGTGTGGAGCTTGTCTGATAACCTGTATTTCTGTGATGACTGTAGTACTGTGTATAGCTGTAGTAGGAACCGGGATGGGGTAGATGCCCCGGGATTTGAAGTAAGGTACTATCCCGCCATTTTCTTGGAAATAATGTGGGAAAACCTGGCGATAAACCACACTCAGGATAACCGCTGTACGTGCCGGGATTTGAACCTCTGATCTCCGGACTTGCTGCAGCAACCCACGTGGACGTGGTGCAATCCGCCACTGCTCTTGACATTTGATTTTAAACAGTGTTCTGTTTCAGTAATGACAGACTTTGTATCGTAGTGATTTGCGGACTAAAATCGGGGTACTTACTTGTAAATCAATTGTTGTATATTATATATAAGAAGTAATTACACTATAAACTGCCTTAAAATCTATTCTCTATATTGCATAACAGACACTAATACTTCAGAAATACCCAGTAATTCATTTAAATTCTCACTTGAAACTTGGAATTAAATAAATCTCTCAGAATGGTAATGGCGTCTCTCAGACGCCACGCGCCCTTCTATGCGAGAGATGTTCGTGCAACCACTGCAGGGTTAATGGGATTTGTTTGGAATTAAGGGGAATGTTTTAAATTAAGGGGGTTTGGTTTAAAGAGAATTGTTGGGTTATAAACTGCATTGATTTGGGAAACAAAGACAGAAATCTTCCAAAGCTTGCATGAAAATGATGTTTTCTCCTTGTAGTCCTCATTCAATTGCTGCCTCATCACAAGACAAAACAGCAAAGAATTCAGGATCCATGTACAGGGCCACAAGGAATCCCAGATATTCATGATGATGATGATAATTGTTGTTTTAAGGGGCCTAACATCTAGGTTATCGGCCCCTAATGATCTGGGTGATAGCGAAAATGATGATGATGATAATTGTTGTTTTAAGGGGCCTAACATCGAGGTTATCGGCCCCTAATGATCTGGGTGATAGCGAAAATGATAATGAAATGGAAACCAGAACAAAATTATCTGAGACAGAAAATACGTACAAAAAGGACCTCAGATGGAAACAACTCACAATATGGTCTTACAAAAGGGAATTTAGAACGAAAAGTTGCACAAAAAAGAATAGATTGAAAAAAGACCAACAGGACGTAGGCGAGATTCAAAATACGTACAAAATGCAATGTAGCGTCGGAAAACTTACAAAATGCAACTGAAATTCAAAATACTTACAAAATGCAAATGAGATTGAAAATACGTACAAAATGCAATTGAGGTTCAAAATACTTACAAAATGCAATTGAAATTGAAAATACACAATGCAAGTTAGATTGAAAAAAATCCGGTTCAGATTCAAAATACTCACAAAGTGCAATTGGAATTCAAAATACTTACAAAATGCAATTGGAATTGAAAATGCTTACAAAATGTACGGTAGATTCAAACGACTCATGTGGATTGACAATACTTACAAAATGCAATTTAGATTGAAAATACTTGACAAAATGTAATTTAGATTCAAAATACCCACAAAATGCGATTGAGAATCAAAATATGTGCAAAATGCCCACCAAAGAAAATGCAATTTAGATTCAAAATTCGTGCGAAATGCGGTTTTGGTTGAAAATACTTACAAAATGCAAATGAAATTCAAAATACTCACAGAGGTCCCTCCACCATATTGAAAGACTTACTAAAAAGCAATTTAGATTGTCAATCTTTACAAAATGCAATTGAGGTTGAAAACAATCGCGAGATGTAATTTAGATCGAAAAAACATACAAAAAGCAACGTAGATTAAAAATGCCTTAAAAAATCGCTAGAAGGGAATTTAGACACACGGTGAACCAAGAAACAAAAACAGTGCGGGAATCTTAAAGAGAAAAGTAAATATAAGGAAAAGAGGAGTGGAGAGGAGAGGGGAGAGAGGAGAAGGTCCGCCCCAAAGGGAAGGGACAAAAGGACCCAGCTCAGGAATCCCTCGGGGTCGCCAACTCCCGAACTCACCAGCCGTGAGCCCCTGAGGGTGTAACGTTATCGACGGTGCACCAGAAGTGGTGGGGCTACATACACCCTGCCTCCTCAAGGGCCTGGAGCACAAGATAGGAGGTAAGAGGAAAAGAAAAAGAAGGCTGACCCCTCACAGAAGGAGGGTATCAGGAAAGATGAGACAAGGGCCATTTAAGGCGGGAAAGTGAAAGACTCCCTAGGCCTCGGATAACCTAATACCGTCGGGGTCGGAAGAGAACAAGAGTTGACCAAGGGAGGTCGACAGGAAAGAAGACGGAGAGGAACCCGGCACAAGTAAGTGGAAGCAATGCCGGACTCAGCTGGGGTCCCGTGGTCTCCAAGCCACGCCCCACTAGATGTGAGCCCCTGGGGGGCCAGATATTCACAAAGAAATGGGAGCTTCTGCTCTCCTCTGCAGTTGAGTATTGAATTCTCTCAGTTCTCCAAGTTGGCCACTATGGTCCAGGCCTGGCCAATATCAATTCTCTTAGTCTGGAACTCACATTTCTGCTCCACTTCGAGGAAGGCCCCAATCAGCAGACATTCTTCTTACAAGAACGTGGTGGCCATTCTGCCGGTTCCATAGACTGAACAAAGTTATGTGTTACAAGGCCATTCTCTTTCTTCACCTCGTCCACAATGATGTCCTTGTCTTAACCCCTTCCTCAATGCTCTCTGGATAGTGGGTGGGTTTAATTTTCAAGACTGCCTAGAGCATGTCATACGTTGTTGACCTTCAACGCTTGCTCACATCTAAGGGTGGAATAGGCAATCCCTCCTTCTTCAGCTGTCGGGATGCGCACGGTGCCCACAGCTGTTCTCACCTACTTAGCTTTTTTTTTTGACATCTTTCAATGTTTTTAAATGAAAGCAGAATTTGAGATCAACACAGACTAAGACCGGCAATCTGAGTTGTTTCTTGTTTTTCTTTACTGATGATTACCTACACAATAATGTGTAATTTCCAGAAAAATTTGCAATCTACAAAACATGATCCAAGACTGCACCCCACTCCTTGTCAAACCCCAACATCAATGAATGGTGTCATGCCCCTGACGGATCTCTGCACCAATTCTTACGCTGATCCACCCAGGCGTTCTCGAGTTATAAGGGAACAAACTTGTCCACAGACAGACAGAAAAAACATTGAGCTTTATATATACATTTATATAGACAGGGATAACCAAGCTACAAAACATGACCCAAGACTGCACCTCACTCCTTTTCAAACCCCAAACCCATAAAACTATCATACATGCAAATAACACAGGTAATCGGACAGAATACACACACCCAAGTACATGGGCACACACAACTACGACATCGCAGAATACCACAGGAGCTCCACGGCACACAATTAAATATTCATACATATCATTCAATTTACCAAGAAATCTCAACTTATTGCTTGTTCAGAAACAGATGAGAGTCCATATTATTAAGCCAGTAATCTGCTAGCGATTTCACGTCCACAAGCGACCTTGCGAAATCGCTTATACACACATTTAGACACGTACCAAGGACGGAAGCCATTTTGAATTCCCCCCACCAACGCTCCCATTCTTATAATGAAAACACACGCACCTCAGCGACAACGCTTGCACAACTCTCGCCTGCTCAAGACCGCAAGTTCGAATCTTGGCGCAGACGGCTGGCAAGTGATGACACACAGAATACAAGGAAGCAACATCAACTCAGTCACTAGCACATCAAAGATCCCCTATAAAATAAACTCTCGTCTCCAGCATTCACAGTAGGCACAGAGATGCAAGCCCCAGACAGCAACACTAATTCCTAGACACACAATTTCACACCAAAGCACACACGGCTTAACACAACCCACAAACATCCCCCATCACAAGATACAACCCATACACTGCCCCCGCCCCCTAGACACTAGACATTTAATAGATCGCCTGCCCAATACGAGCTAATCCTAGCAAATCCTAGATAACTAACAGTAGATTATAAGGATACCAGCACCTAGCTAACTGACTAACCAGCCAATTACCCAACTAACAAACAAACATTAGATATAAGGATATTCATTCCAAGGTTTCACAAGTAGTAATCGGCATGAAGATAAACATTTCAAACACAAACACGCTCACTCACAATCCTCCTCACAGCCCCCATCCGAAACCCCCTTCGCCCAACCGAATTTCTCATGCAACAAACATTTATCGCCTTGCTGACAAACATGGGAATATCACAGACACTGTTCATTTTAGCTACTTAAAATCGGGAGCCCACGAGCATTGAAATACCCTGCTATGGCCATTCGGCTGCAATTCATATATAATAATAAAATTAAGTTTACGGAGACACTTCATAGACCCCCGAGCTCAAAATAAGCTTTGATCATAACCATGAAAACCACGGAAACCTAATTATGAACACTGTAAGCACAATCCTGTGTATATACAATCACAAGTGAACTGAAAGACAACAACACCTGAAAACACGTGAACAATTACACACAAAGTAATCGGCCAACAAACAAGAAGTAACAAGTAAAACTAGATCTTACAAGGCAATATTACTTTTCTTATATTATTATTAATACCGTTATTATCATGATTACTATCAGTATCCATTATCTACACATCGATACACAACAGAATAACAGAGAAAGGGACGAATTATGATGAATATACGAGGGTAATTCCAAAAGTAAGGTCCAATTCGCCGTAAATATTTGAAAGCGGCGCCACAGGCAAAACACGCATGCGCGCCGACTCCTGGCATGCCTTATGCCGCAAAAGCCGCCAGTAGCGCTGTTACTGTTGCTGTGTGCAGTTGATAGTGTCAGTTCACAATGTTTAAGACAATCAGCCCGCCGATTGTGAAGTAAGGGCAGTGATACGGTTTCTGTCTGCAAGAAACATTTCTGCGGCAGAAATTCATCGGCAGATTACTGAAGTGTACGGTCCTAACATAATGAGTGACAACAAAGTGCGCAAGTGGGTGCGAGCCTTTAATGAAGGACGGGAAAATGTGCACGATGAACCCCGCTCTGGCAGACCATCAGTGATTTCAGACGAGTTGGTACATGCGGTTGATGACAACATTCGTGAAAATCGACGATTCACTATTTCAGGGACAACGATCAATAAAGCCGCCTACCGCGCTACCCTGACTAAACTTCGACGTGCAATCCAGAATAAGCGACGTGGTTTTTTGTCGTCTGGAGTGTTATTGTTGCATGACAATGCCAGACCCCATACTGCGAATGACACGCAAACTCTAATCATGAAATTTGGATGGGAACAGATGGACCACCCTCCGTACAGTCCGGACTTGGCGCCAAGTGATTTCCACCTGTTCCGCTACCTAAAGGAGTTTCTTGGCGGCAAGCGCTTCGGCACAGATGATGAAGTGAAAGAAGCTGTTAAAGACTGGTTAGCTTTGCAGGCGGCCGAGTTTTACGACTTAGGCATTCAAAAGCTTGTGGAACGATGTGACAAATGTGTAAATAAGTATGGAAATTATGTAGAAAAATAAAGACATAAGGAATGTCAACAAAACAATTGTTTTGGAAACAATTTTAATTTTGGATGTGTTTTTTTACCGGACCTTAGTTTTGGAATAGCCCTCGTATGAGAAAAGAAATATGATATATGGAAAAACATCAACACAAACACCTATTCCAATTTTATTGAGTGGCACCTTCGGGCTATTAATTATTATACATAACAAAAACACCAAAGACACAATCAAACACAAAACTAGACCTATCAACACAACACATCGAACACAAAAGACACAATCAAACACAAAACCACAGCCCTTAACGGTACTCAAACACAGCAAACACATACAATACCACAATTGCATCAAGAAAGAAGAAGCATCAAGATACAACACATTACACAGACGTGCCACGCACACACAAATAATAACACAATTGTATCAAGAAAGAGGAAGCATCAAGATAACAACACATTACACAGACTTGTCACGCAAACACAAACAACAACACAATGGCATCAAGAAAGAAGAAAGAAGAGATGGAAGAGTCTATATGTAAGGCATTAAAGGAGTCTGTTAGTTCATTAAACGAGTCTACTAATTCATTAAAGGAGTCTGACAGTTCATTAAAGGAGTCTGTGGAACAGTGGAAAGAGCCTATAAGTAAGGAAGTGAAGGATATAAGAGAAACTAGAAGCAGAAAGTGTCTATAAATGAAAAGGTAGACTTGGAGAATGAGGAGGTTGACTCAATAAGTGAATCACTTGAGCATAAGAAGCAGGAAAATCACCAGAGGGGTGGGGACGTCAGGAAGATGGTAACGAAGAGGAAGAGGATGAAGAAGAAGAAAGGAAAGAGGGAGAACAAGAAGAAGGAGGACAAGGTCAAATGGAGGAAGATGAGATAGAGGACAAGGTGAAGGAAAGGGTGGAGGACAAGATAGAGGAGGACGACAACATACAGGAAGAAGATAAGGTGAAGAAGCGGCGGAGGAGGAAGACGAGTAGGACAAGGTGGACGAGGAGGACAAGTTGGAGAAAGAAAAGGACGAGATGGAAGGCAAAGAGAAGGAATAGGAAGAGGACGAGATGGAGATGAGGGAGTGAAGGTTCAGAAGAAAAAGGAAAAGAAGATAAAGGAAAAGAGGAAAGAAAAGATAAGAAGAAAGGAACTGTTGAGCAAGATAAGGCAGATAAGGAAGGAGAGAGAAGCAGGAAGGAAAGGCAAAGAAGAAAAAACAGAAGAAAAGGAAGAACAAGGAGGAAGGTGAAGGAGAGGAAGCAGATGAAGGAAAGGAAAAGGTAGAAGAGAAAGGGAGAATGGAAGGAGGGAGAAGGTGAAACGGAAGAACGAAAGAAAGCGGGTGATATGGAAGAAACTGGAGAAGGAAAGGAAGCATATGAAGGAAGGGAAAAGGTACAAGAGAAAGAAGAAGGGAAGGAGGAAGAAGGTGAAATGGAAGAACGAGAGAAAACAGGTGATAATGGAAGAAACTGAAGAAGGAAAGGAAGTATATGAAGGAAGGGAAGAGGTAAAAGAGAAAGGAAGGAGGAAGAAGGTGGAAGACACTCTTCAAGGAGGAGGAGAACCAATAGAAGTGATAGCAATTATAGCTACTGAAACTCCAGCGTCAGCAGAGGCCGATTTTCTTCTAGGAAGAGTAGGCGGTACTGAAGTGTTGGAGAAAAGTGTGTGAAGGAGCTTTATTAAAAGACTCACTATGATTTTGGAACACTTAAAGCTATGAGGTTTATCAGGACAGGTTTTAGTCTACAGTTTGTTGTTTTAAGGGGCCTAACATCTAGGTTATCGGCAGTCTACAGTTTGTTTTACTTTGTATGTGCAAATGTGTCATAGTGATTAGTGATAGTTTTAGTAAGTGTTTGTTAGATGTGTATTTTTCAATTTATTAATGTTAGATGTTTCATATGTGTGATTTTCACTTGCTACGCTCGTGAAAATCACATAGGGGCGAATGTCACTGTTCATTTTGGGATGAAAATGGCCGCCTATTGCTGGGGAACCACAAGGAGTCCAGTGCATTATGCCTACTAGATTCTTTGTGGTGAACCAACAATAGGTGGTGGGGAGGGGCTTTGGCAATAGTGTTGGTTACTTAGATTGCGTTTTTTTTTTTTTTAGAAGAAAAAAAAAAGTGAGATCTGATGTTGATGGAAAAGCAAACTTTAGTGGACCATGTAATGAATGATTATGGTGCAGCACTTCAGAAATTAAAGGAGTATGATTAATTCTGATATTTGTCCCAAGAAGTTAGTTATGGTTTCTTGTGTACAAAGCGACCCCAATAACCTCACCACCCCTGATGAAAAGTTACAGTATATTTATTGTTATCATTATTATCATTGATCCATCATCATCCCACTCATCCTCTACTTCATTACAAGTGGAGAACGATACACCAGGGTAAAAAAAAAAAAAGAACACCCGAACATGAATAGAAATTAACACTCCTCTTCGATTACAGAAACCACGGAAAATCCATACTTTCTCTCCACATAACATCATACGACGATAAGATGACCAAGGAAGAAGACGAAGACGACCCCAATGGAACGGAACACAGAAGATAACGATCAAATAGCCTGTAAAGCTGTATATATAAGGTGCGTTCAAAAAGTAACGAGCCGGAGGCTGGAATGCTCAAACCGGTGACGACATCGGCTAATCGTGGCGCGTGTAATGAGGTGTGGTTAGCTGTAAGTTCTACTCCTCCTACACACACCAATTCATCATATGACACACTGTAAAACATTTATCTCACCAGCAAACTTATACAATCATTCATGCATCATCATCCCTACTTTACAGGAAAATTAACGTCCCAAATGCACCACCGCGGCAGAACGTGAACTGCGGAGTGCTACGCAATTCATGGACAAGTCCAAACAGGGGTAGCTATACTTTAAATTCTCTACACCTTCTTTTACACCATTTTTTTTTTTTCACACATACAAATTAATCTCACATTCATACAACATCCTCACTCTCATCCACACCACATCTGAATATATACACCTTCATACACACATCAATATTTGTAATCACCCCCCACAATCAACCTCATATTTAAAATCATCACAAATCTATGGACAAACAAACTCGACACTACATGCACACAGAAGAGACGCAAATGTAAATACGTAAAACAACTGTATATGCCACAAACCCACCCCATGCCACACCTACTTACCTCCCTAGCACGGCACACTTACCTAACCGACTACGAGAAGAGAAGAAGAAGAGAAAAGAAGACAGAAGAAAAGAAGAGGAAACATAAAAGAAACTACACATCCGGCACACCGACACCCCTGACAACACACACACCCTGACTCTAATTATTAAATCTTAGTCATGCCTCTTGTCAGTTCATTCTCCTGCACAATGATTTCCCTGACGTCATGTAGAGTACAGCCGGTGGCTATCTCACCGACTCAGCAATTATCTAGCGACTGCAACAAGGTCTTGCACACATGCCCCTGACCCTGCAGGTGACCGGCTCACAAGCCCATGCGGAGCGCACATTTTGAGTCCACTTCCTTTCCCTCCACACTCGTTCATCCCTACATCCCCCAACACACACACGCACCCTCACAGACACATCCCGTTCAAGGAAGTTGCCCTCTCATGAGCCTACACCACCTTAATGCTGCTACCACTTCGCCAAACACCCAAATTCTACCGGAGAGGGTGGCGACCTGAACAGTATCAGAAGTATTGATGAATTTAGCAAATGATGGGAGGGTGGAATAAGCTTAATATATCTTCTCAGTATGTGCTAGCCACGCGTATTGGTGAGGTGTGTCTGTACCAACTGACGAACCCAACGGCACACTGGGGCGAAACACTGGTATTTTATGTTTGAGTTAACCGGACCAATTTTATCATATTAGTTGATAATTCATCTGCTCAAACGGAAATAACATCATATTCCCAATTGGGAATATTCATAACCTATTTGGATTGCCAAGGTAAGGCTTTTGTTTTATGAAAGGGAGCTTGACTTCGAGTAGCACATTGCATCGCTCTTGACGTCAATACTACCGTATTTCCTCGCATAATCGTCGCCCCCACGTAATCGTCGCACCCCACTTTTCAAACACTAAAATAGGTTTATAAAATTTCATCGCATAATCGTCGCATAGCATGTTCGTATTTGTGCGCCAGTCAGTTGCACACGCAGCCGCGACTTTGTCAGACGAAAATTATCTCGTCTTTATGCTTGCGGACAATGAACTGTGACGCGAGCGGCAAGCTTCGTCACTTAGCACATTCCGCGAGCGTATAATCTGGCGTGATCTTGTCAGGAGAAAGTAATCTTGTCTTTTTGCCTGCCGGCTATGAACAGCGACGCGAACGGCCAGCGCACATTCCGCGAGCTTATATGCCTAATCTGGCGTGATCTTGTCGGCAGAAAGTAACCTCATATTTATGCCTGCCGGCTATGAACCGCGACGCGAACGGCCAGCGCCCATTTCGCGAGCGTATAAGCCTAATCTGGCGTGGTCTTATCAGGAGAAAGTAACCTCATCTTTATGCCTGCCGGCTATGAACCGCGACGCGAACGGCCAAGCACATTCCGCGAGCTTATAGGCCTAATCTGGCGTGATCTTATCAGCAAAAAGTAATCTCATCTTTAGGCCTGCGGCCTATGAACTGTGACGCGAGCGGCCAGCGCACATTCCACGAGCTTATAGGCCTAATCTGGCGTGATCTTGTCAGGAGAAAGTAATATCGTATTTATGCCTGCGGGCTATGAACCACGACGCGAATGGCCAGCTTCGGCAGCACATTCCGGAAGCGTTAACCTGTCGTGACCTTGTTAGAAGAAAGAAGCCTGTCTCTTGACTGCGGGCTATGACTCACGCCAGACTCACGCTACGCGAATGACTGGCCCGTGCAGCAAATAATGATACAGTATATTCTTTGAACTTAAATATTCTTCGCATAATCGTCGCACCCTGCTTTTTTCCACGAATTTTTGGCAAAACAAGTGCGACGATTATGAGGGGAAATACGGTACTTGTATTTTGGGTCTTGCGATGGCCTTCTCAGTATGTGCTAGCCACGCGTATTGGTGAGGTGTGTCAGTACCAACTTCAACAGCATTCTCATATAATTGCCGCTAACTATTCTGGGATATAAACGCATCTTAGTGTAAATCTGTCACCACTGTTCGAGCAGTCTGAATTGGAGTGTGAATGTAAGTGGCTGTGGATTGGTTGTCTTTGTGGTTAGTGTGATGCTTTAAGATGGAACATGCAGCTGAAGGTATGATCTTTGTAATGTGTTTCAGTTATTAATGGGCATAATTGTTACGCAATTTTAGCTATATTTGCATTATATAATATTTAACTACCGTATTTGCTCGCGTATATCTCGCACCCCATTTTTTTAGTTGAAATTTCAGGGGGAAAAAAGTACTCTCATATATCTCGCATTCATTTTTGACGCCGTCATATAAATGACCGTAATAACCTTGAGGTATAAACACGTTCGATTTAGCGCGCCACAAGTCGTCATTGAAAAAGACGTTATAAGCTCGTTAAGGATGATTCAAGGCAGAAAAGGAACTCCAGCATTTATATTGGATACGATCGATCATCTTCCATATCGATTCCTCACTACATGTACGAGCAAGCTCGATCTTACCCGACCGCGGCTGAAGACACAATGTAGGCCTAAAGCGTGCTAACAGTCACGCCGGCGCCGCATCGCATGCTTGAGCGAGGTCTGTCCGAGCTTGTACGTTCGTAGCGGCACTACAGTATAGCGTCAGTTTACGCAAGTTTGCATCAGTTCGTGTGTTATGGTTATGCGACATTAAGAACCTATGAAAAAGACGTCATGAGCTCGTTTAGGATGATTCAAGGCAGAATTTAGAGCGCAGACGCGTAGCGATCGATACGATCAATATCTTCCATATCGATTCCTCGCTACATGCCCGAGCGAGCTTGAACTTAGCCGAGCGCGGCTGAAGCGTGCTAACACCCACGCGGCGCCGCTTTACATGCTTGCACACGACCGAGCTCTGAAGCAACGCAATACGTAAAGACGAAATCATTGAGATTCGAGAAGACTGAACTGCGTTTCTCTGCGATGTAACAGTAGGCCTACTTGCGCAATCTTCGAAACATACGAGCATGTTGGTGCGAATGGTATAGCACAGATTTCCTTATCTTCAAAGCCCAAACAATACAAGAGGAATACGGAAATTCCCCGCGTATATCTCGCACCGAAAAATTTCACTCGTATTTTCGGCTCGCGTATATCTCGCACCCTATTTTTTTAGTTGAAATTTCAGGGAAAAAAAAGTGCGAGATATACGCGAGCAAATACGGTATTATTTTTAAAATTATATTTTCACTTAGATTTTTAGTATGTCGCGTCACTCTGTGTCACTTTCTACTTAATGTTAAAATGTAGATAAAGTCTTGTAGTTTACGCCTGTTATAAGACTTTTTGCATCTTACTTAGATATTTTACGTTTTAGAAGATGCCGCGCAACCAGTTCTCACACGTTTACAACTGTTTGAAGCACTGGGTTCGACGATTATGTGAAAAGTGGAACTTAGTGACTTTGTTAAAAGTAAATTAGGGGTAGAAAATTGTTCTGAAGAGATAACTGCCAACTCCTAGTCATAGACAATTTCTTGCATGCGTAGACGTAGCTTAAAAAAGGTCTTAACTGATGTTTATTATGAAGTAAACAAATTATATACGTTGCTCCACTCTAAATTCATGATTAAAACGTAAAAATAATTTTATCCCCCTTGATTTCGATTTTGACCCACTGTGCACCGGGGCGAAACGCTGGCATTTTATATTTGAGTTAACCGGACCAATTTTATCATATTAATTGATAATTCCCATTCGGGAATATTCATAACCTATATCTTACCTGGACGACAACAATCTTAAACTCGTCACTTATTTCATTAACAAAGCTGGCAATCTGCTTCATGAGTCGATCGACCGATGACTCAGCACCAGTCTTAAGCAAAGTGGTGATAGCCAACGTGGCGATAGACCTGTTGGAGTCTGTGATGAGGTTCTCCAGGTCAAGATTGCAGGCTGTTACGGCAGCAGGATGAGACATAGCCACCTGCAAAACACAATATGCTTCGGGAATTATAAAAGAATGGATATACAGTAAACCATCTTTGAAACACACTACAGAGAAGTAAGACAGTTTAGGAGTAGTATAGATTGAGATTCCTTACACTACAAAATTCCCCTAGGCACATGAGGTCATGGACACTAAAGGTATAAATGATGCATATATGTTAATTCTATATGTTAATTGGGCTTTACATACAAACACAAATATAACATGAGGCTTACGCTTCAGACACCTTTGCTTGTAGTTCAAGCAGTAATTGTCGTCCATACAGTGGTCTAACCTAGTAGAGACCGACGGTTTCGCAGACTGTCATCTAACCCAGTAGTGACCAACAGTGACTAGACTTCTTACCTGAAGATGAATTGTTGGAAGAGGTACCTCCTCGATGGCATATAATGGGTACATGACCTTGGACACCACATGCTCTACAGATGTTGTCTCGCAAACGACACTGTAGTTTTAAGTGCCCTACCTTGCCACAGCATGATGATGATGATGATGATGACGATGATAATTGTTGTTTTAAGGGGCCTAACATCTAGGTTATCGGCCCCTAATGGTCTGCGTGTTAGCAAAAATGACAATGAAATGGAAACCAGAACGAAAATTAAGTGAGATGGAAAATTCCTACAACAAAGAACTCATATTGAAACTACTCACAAAATGGAGAGTGGTAATACTTACAAAAGGGAATTTAGAACGAAAATACTTACAAAAGGATTAGATTGAAAAATACGCACAAAATGTAGGTTAGGTTCAAAATACATACAAAATGCAATGTAGAGTCAAAATACTTACAAAATGCGACTGATATTCAAAATACTTACAAAATGCAAATGAGATCGAAAATACGTACAAAATGCAATTGAGGTTCAAAATACTTCCAAAACACAATTGAAATTGAAAATACACAATGCAATTCAGATTGAAAAACTCCCATTTCAGATCCAAAATACTCACAAAGTGCAACTGATATTCAAAATGCTTACAAAATGCAATTGATATTGGAAATGCTTACAAAATGTGCAGTAGATTCAAACTACTCATTTGGATGGACAATACTTATAAAATGCAATTTTGATTGAAAATACTTACAAAATGTAATTTAGATTCCTAATACCCACAAAATGCAATTTAAAATCAAAATACTTGCAAAATGTGCACCATACAAAGTGCAATTTAGATTGAAAATACTTGCAAAAAGTGGTTTAGGTTGAAAATACTATCAAAATGCAATTGAAATTCAAAATACTCACAAAAGTTCCACCCCCTATATTGAAAGACTTACTAAAAAGCAATTTAGATTGTCAATCCTTACAAAATGCAATTCAGGTTGAAAACACTCGCAAAATGCAATTTAAATCGAAAAGCCTTACAAAATGAAACGTAGATTGAAAAGAGCTACAAAATGGAGTGCAAAAAAAAACGCTAACGGGAATTTAGATATACTAGCCAATTAACAAAAACAGTGCGGGAATCTTAAAGAGAAAAGGATATATAATGAAAAGAAAACAAGAGGTCTGACCCCTCGAAGAAGGAGGGATCAGGAAAGATGAGACAAGGGCCAATTACGGCGGGAAAGTGAAAGACTCCCTAGGCCTTGGATACCCTAATACCGTCGGGGTCGGAAAAGAACAAGAGTTGACCAAGGGAGGTCAACAGGAAGGAAGACAGAGAGGAGCACGGCACAAGTAAGTGGAAGCAATGCCGGACTCAGCTGGGGTCCCGTGGTCGCCAACCCACGTCCCACTAGATTCCCACAGCAATAGCAACGTCTATCGCCAGATTTACTTGATGCACTCGATTTGTTGAGGCATCACTTAGGTCACTTCTCACCAGAGCTGCATCAACAGCAATCTGCATAGTCAGTGCTATATCCTCATATTTTGTGAAAGTCAAATTTCTCTCTCCAAACTTCTTCCGTATAGCTTCATTCTTTAAATCACACACTAATTTGTCTCTTAAAGCTTCATCGAGGTTGTCTTGAGCTAAGGATTTTAGCTTGGAAATATATTAAGGAATTGTCTCATCAGGCAACTGATTCCTGGTACAAAACTTGTACTGCTGTTACGTCCTGGGAGTATAGTGGATGGTACAGCAGGTCCTGGCCCCATCAACCGAACAAATCGGCCACAGTTTGCGCTGTATGTGGGCGAGCATCGTCATGCAAATGGTGGGTGTTTCTGGAGAAAGTGTCAGCACTTCCTTCTCAGGTCGTGTTCAAAAGTGACGATGTCTGATAGACGAAACCCTGGTGAGATGACCTTCCACAAGTTAAAACTGTATTTATTATCTATGAATATACTTTAAATTTTGTTTTACTTCATTATTTTATATAGATACAATCCTCCTTTTCTTTTTCAGTTTCTTTTATCGTCCTTTCATATTGTAGATTACAGCATATTGAATCTTGACTCTTAGCTAATGAATCCTGGCTGGTGGTTATAACACCTTGTGGCTCGAGAGATTTATGCTATACCATATATTATATGTTTATTGTTTTCAAGCCATTAGCTTGCAAACTAGTGCCCTCCCGTATATTTATCTATATTAAATAAAAGTTCAAGAGCACAACCATCTAAAACTATTACATTCTTCTCTGGCACTTTCACTGCTGGCATGAGTATCTTGGACGGATGCCATGTTGAACGTTTGGTGCCAATCTCACACTCAATTAACAAATTCTCAACTCACACGCACGGGCTGGTAAGAATATTAAATGTTGAACGTTTGGTGCCAATCTCACACTCAATTGGCAAATTCTCAACTCACACGCACAAGTGCCAAAGGTCGATTTCTTCGACGTTGTGCGCCTGTCGGTAGTGCCAGCGTCGAAGAAATCGACCTTCATAAAAGTCGAAGTAAAATCGACATAAGACACATACTAAATTGTCAAGCATAGTTTGAAGTTTCTTCCTCCTACCGCAAGGAGGATTCCATGATATGTATCCTCTTTGCTTTGAAATTTCAATGTTTACATGTGGTCAAGATGGCGACTCCATATGTCAAAGACATTGCCGGCAATACTGACCTTATTGCAGAATTAATAGATGAAGGATGTGATTTCAGTGATGTGGAACACTGTGAACATAATAGTTATGATTCAAGTAGTGACAGTGATAGTGAGAGTGGGCAAGAGCAGACTCAAATGCACAAAATCAGTGATCGCGAAAGTGACAGAGGATGATGTACCTCTTCAAGAGAGACTTGATGCTGCTAACGCAGGTAGGACTATGGCTAATCAAACAAGTAGGACACAAATTATCCCTCCTGAAACTGAGAAAGTCTGACTAAGATTTAGGCCTAGATCTGCAGGATTTCAACATAATCTTGAGAGAAATTCAAAGGCTATTTGTTACTTCCTTCTCTATTTTCCTCTCCAATTGTGGAACATGATTTTGGCCAAAACTAATAAATATGGGGCAGATTTGCTTGTGTAAAAGAATGAGTTTATTATATCTCACCCTCATTGAAGAATAAAACAATTCAAACACCTTACCATTGAAGAACTAAAGACCTGGTTTGCTATTGTTTTGAATATGGGAATAAATCCAAGAAACTATGAGAAAAAGCATTGGGACATCAGATTCTATGTAAGTGCTAGAAAGCTCAGTTTCATTGGATGAGTCACTTATTGCAATGAAAAACAGAACTGCTTATATACAGAACATGCCAAACAAAAGGCATGCTAGGTTTGGCATAAAGGAAGCAAATCAGACTATGTCATGCACACTGAACTGTATAGTGGTTCTAAATTCTTTGCATCAGGTGATCCAGAAGGGATGGCATATACGGTGGTAATGCACATTGTAGAAAAGTGCCATCTATTCAATAAAGGTTACCTTTTGTACACTGATAACTTATACACCAAAATACATCTGGCTGAAGAATTACATAAGGCTGGTGTCATGTTGACTGGAACAGTGCGTATAAACTCAAAGGGCCTACCAGCTCACTAGTTCTAAGCCTGAGGCTGGTGAAACACTGTTTTTCAGAAAGGGAGAGGTTATGGCCAATGTTTTCAGAGAAAAGAAACACAGAAAACCAGTCTTTAGCTTGCAGACAGTGCTCTAGTGAAAATGAGAAATGGAAAGGAAATGTTCAAACCAATCCACATCATTGGTTATAATCAATACATGGGTGGGATTGATTTGACGGACCAAAAGGTTTATCATGTTGTTGATACACATGCCACCAGAAGGTACTGGAGGAAAATATTCCAAAACCTTATGGACATGAATCTCCTCAATATATGCATAGCTTACTGTGACAACACTGATCCTGGACAACGACTAGAGATACACGACTTCTTAGTAGAGATAATTGAATATCTCTGTGCAAAGGAACCTCCTGTGACTGTTCCCCTCACAGCATCATCGTCACCAGGTGACATTATTATGCCAAGCTACCAAAGCGCCAGGAGAGGAAGTGGATACACCAAAAAGCAAGGAAGATCATCCCATTGGTGTCCCGGATGAAATGTTGGCATACATGAAAAATGCTGGGGACAACTAGAACACTACCACAGACCTAGAGGACTGAAGAGAAAGAAGCCTGACCGGGAATCGAACACCGTCCGCCTTGGTGAGAGGCAAATATTTTGACTGCAACACCACCTGTGAAGATTCAAGTAAGCTAATCCAACCTAACTACCTGTTTTACATGTCAATTCATTTTATTTTCCGTTGTGAACCAAGTCATGCTGATATTGCAACAACATTTTTACAGCTGACTGAGAAGATATCAAGGAACAATTTGAGTATATTAGATTTTTCAAATCAGATAAGAGTTTTCCTGACAATTTTGGGTTGAAGTTCGAATTAAGTAATTTTTTGATTTTGTTTTTACGTTATCAAAGTAATTGTTAGATCTTCCATTTCCTTAATAGAGCTATTTCCTGCATATAATTAAACTACAGAATCTGGTCTAAGGACTCATAAGAAACATCATTTTTTGATAAAATTTGAGGTAACTGTTAGCATTTAATAAGCCGACTACAAATTGCAGGATTATGTGCTGGCACTACAGAAAATAAAGCTGACACTTGTAGGGTTAATACACACTACGAGATTGGCAATCATCGATCCTCGCCTCTCCTTGTAAAAAAAAATGCTTCTCACATAGATTGTTCAATAATTCACACACTGGAATAAAACACTTATTCTTCACCAGCTTTGGTACAACAAAGGTTCAGAAACAGAAATGCAGCAACATAAACAAGAGAACATATACTAAAAGGTAGCTACTAACTTAACTTCTATAAAATATACTAACAGATGCAAAAATAAAGAAGTAAATAGCAGGGAATATCGTGGAATGCTAGTTCAAGAAAGAGCAAACAGAAATAGAAATGTTTAGTTTAAACTGAATGTTGAAGGACAAACCCAATGAACAGTGTTCTTTTGTTTTTGGGCCAACTACCTTATCATTAAAATAGCACAATTGAAAATTTTCTCAGAAACACCAGAGAAAACAAGTACTTCCATTAGGAACTAAATAGCCTATTTTCATATATCCTACTTATATTCATGCCTCTACCAACATACAAATCATCAGTTTCATTGCTGTAATAGATTCGTAGATATTGAGAACAGTCTAAATATTTTGGATGGTCACCATGTTGGATTTTTATATATAGGCCTTAGAGTTATGTACTATTACATGAAGATTATTGGTTAGGTGTTTTATTCAAACTTCAATCGCCTGATTAGGACACAAGAAATAAAAACGAGATTTTAAAATTTCGTTCAGACGCCATCTTGTGGTTATGAAAATAATTTAAATGAATTAGATTCCAGTGGATTAAAATGTATATAAGTATATACCATACCAAGTTTCACTGTGCTCTGATGGTTAAATCACGAGAAACGACCATTTGACTATTTAAATTTCGCATCGCCACCATGTTGGATTTGTGCTCACCAGGTTATTGAACGTCACATAGGTGAACTTATGTTTATAGCCTCTATAATAACAAAACCCCTGGCACTACAGCCCATGAAGGGCCTAGGCCTACCAAGCAACCGCTGCCCAGCCATTTGGCCTGCAGATATTGGGGTGACACGTGATCATACAAACTTTATTCGTGCACGTGACCACCTCCTGGTTTAGTGACCATCATTCTTGGTTGTTGTCCTGGAGGTCCGGGTTTGATTCACGGCACTGCCAAGCAATTTAATTCTAGTCTGAGGGCTGGAACGGAATACGCTCAGCGTTGGATTCCTACCTCAGCCATCTTGGAAATGGCTTTTCTGTGGATTCGCACTTCTACTCCAGGCAAATGCCGGGATAGTACGTAACGTAAGGCCACGGCCGCTTCCTAACCAAATCCTACCTCAATTACAAATTAATACACACACTAGTACAGACTTCACAGTGATGCAGGTATCAGACAAATTCCACACATACCCAAATACCATGATGTCGCAAAGCCCCTAAAACAATCAACAATAACTCTTGCTTTCAACCATGAAGTCCGGATTAGATTCACGGCTAAATCAAGACATTTAGTTCTGGTCTCAGGCTAAGAACAGCGTACATTATGCCTCGTGAGGTAAAACTGTGAAGAGGTTCTTTTAAAAACCATATACCCTGAAAATTATATTTCTTGCCTGGCTGTGTAAAACTGTTCGGCTACCACTAAGCTTGCTAAGGAACTTTGTTAGCCTATGAATACAAAAGCTCACAGCACTTCTTAAAGCTTCACCATTGTACACTGAATTAATTGATACAGCATTGATGTCACTCTTCCCTTCCTTCTCTGGCAAACTTAAATATATCGACACCTAAATCATTCTCTCTTTAATTATCCCCTCAGTTCAAGGCCAGATGTTATCTCCCGAACGGCTTGTCGTAGCGCCACAGGATTTGGATAGTCAGCTTCAAACTTTTTAGCTCTGTAACATAGGGTCATCAAAATAATTGAAGAATTAATTGATTTCGTGCGCGGAGAGAAATAACAATTTCATTCGACACGCCTAGCGAGTTGAGTTAACTAGGCAACGGCGCGCTGTGCTATTGGCTGGCGCGGGTGAGCGAATGAATCTGGGTCCCCCCTCATGTTCACAATCGTTTTGGATCTGGTATTGTGCATTGTTAACAGGAAGGTTCTGTCTCTATAAATTCAGTAAACTTTCTGTCTGTACATTTGGAATTTTTGACTAAAATTTTGTATTTATCCCAGATGGGATGTATAGTTACCATATATACCCTCAGTTTAACGTTAATGTTAGCATCAAAACTACTACTCTTGACATCGCAATGCCAAGTGTGAGAACGGGTAGATGATTCACCGTAAGGTGAATTGGATGTCACATCATAGTTCTAATAGTAATGATAATGGCGTATGGCCCCGGGTGCAAGCTTTGTAATTTGACACCCAGAGGGTAGCTTGCATGTCGAATTTCGTTGTTCCTTGAATCACTATGAAAGTCAAAGAGGTTAGATATCTAAGCTCCTTGAACACTATAGTGCTTTCTAGTAGAGAAATGAGGAACTTGTGTTGGCGGAAACTCCCGAGATTAATTTTGCCGTTATGAACACGGCCTACTGAATTCAAATGGGTTCTTTGACATGCCAACATCGTATGACATGGTGTCGTAATTTTTTCCGCCTATCAAAAATAACTTACCATGGCCAGGAGCGAACCTGCAATCTTGGGGTTAAACAGTTCTAATGCATGTGTCTAATGAAGCCAGCAAGAAGTTGCAAGTTTTCTATCTATTGTTTAAGCCTTCAGTCTTTCGACTGGTTTGATGCAGCTTTCCATGCTTCCTTGTCCTGAGCTAATCATTTCAACATAGCTAACAACCCTCTATATCCTAGGCAATCTGTTTAACATATTTTAATCTTGGTCTACCCCTACAGTTCTTATCCTCGACCCTTCCTTCTATATCTAAGTTTGCTATTCCTGGGTGTCTTTGTACGTGTCCTACCAACCTATCTCTTCTCTTCATTAGCAGTTGCCAGAAACATTTCTCCTCTCTCACTCGTCTTAATACCTCTTTATTCGTAGCCCTATCTACCCATCCTGTAACACTGCATTTCAAACACTTGAATTCTCCTCTTTTCTGCTGCTGCAACAGTCCAAGTTTCACTTCCATAGAGTGCCATAGAGTGTCTATCAATCACATCATATCAATCCTGGAGTGAGAAAATTTTTCTGTGAACATTGTCAGCTAAAAATATTTATGATGGAATAATAATAATAATGTTATTGGTTTTACGTCCCTTTTAACTACACTGGCTTTAAGAGACGCCGGGGTGCCGGAATTTTGCCCCGAAGGGGATCTTTAACGTGCCAGTAAATCTACTGACACGGCTCCCTCGCATTTGCGCACCCTCAAATGCCAGCTGACTGCGCCAGGTTTCGAACCTGCAACCTTGGGCTCAGCAAGCGAGAATGTTACCCCTGAGCCACGCAGCCAGACTATGTGATGGAATAAACCCTTACCAAGATAAATGAGAAAATATGTCCGGGGAAGCAAGATATAATCTGTATCTTCTTCATTTGTTTCTTTTTGTACCTGACGTGGGTCAGCGGTAAAGTGTTGGTCTTAAAATTGAACTGTAGCATGGTTACCGGTTCGAATCCGACTACGGGTATGGATGTGTCGGTGTGTCTTTAATTGTAAGCCCATTCAATATATCATATAACATATACATTACAATAATCTTTCCTAATCATACCCAGACACAGAATACAAATAACCGCATGGCTAAAAAGGCCAAAAGCCAACAAATATTTTAAAAAAATATTTTATTAGAATTTGTGTACTGATTGATAGTTTATTACTCTTATCAGCTGTTTAAATGTTCATTTATCCCCTCCCCTTTCAGTACCTAATTCAAAGCAGAACAATGTACTGAGAGCAAATTGCAAAAGTGTTGGCCGATCAAGGTCTGACAGTTTAGTCATAACTAAGCTAACCAAAGTCACCAGTCTCCCGAATGGTTTTTTTACTCTTCGAACGCATACCCATCAATGACGGGTAAGAAAAGCTAGTTGTATATAATATGCATTCACTCACTTTGTTGAGGGTCCTCACAGCAGCGAAGCGCAGGGTGGGTTTTGGACTGCTGCAGAAAAGCTGCAACACACTGACTGCAGGTGCCAGCTCTCTTGAGGTGGTGCGACGAAGGTTCACAATGGCATGAGCTGCCTCGTAAATTACCATCTCCGACTTATGGCGCAGGCACGACTCGATGAACTCAAACAGAGGAGAATCAGAAGACCCACCCCCAGAGCTATCCTCCTCTTCCAGAAGCTTGCATGCAATACGGATCTACAATAGAATACCAATATGTTCACTTATCAACCTTCCACACCCTAGAAATGTTTCTAGTACAATAGAATAAAACAAAAGAAGCAGCTTTAGTTACAAACAGATTCACAACTTACCAGCATACACACAGCATATGGAGACTTCAGAGAATTACGAGTCAGTTTTGCTACCAGCTTGGTAACAGCCAGACGATCTGATTTCCGAATATGGAACAGAACACCCAAGGCATGATACTGTACCATCACACTGCAATTAAAGGAGGAAAAAAAACAAACATGAAACGATACATGCCAAGGACACTGGACAACATTCTGTAATAACATGATACTGTTGCTTAAGTCCCACTAAGCTGGTAAATAGCAGGAAAAAATGCAGCTTAAAATTGGTATCTGTTCTATGACAAGTTTTGTCAGTGGGCATGTAAGAAATTCTAACTTCTAATTCGAAATTCGTAAAAATTTTCTTTAAAAACAACAATACAATGGAAGCAATTCAAAAACACAATGGTGGAAGCTACAGTGGCAGTATGTGGAAGAACAAGCAACAGAAAGCGGTGTAAAGAGACACCATGGTGGAATGAGAGAGTAAAAGAAGCTGTGGGAAGGAAGAACAAGGCTTTCAGAGTGTGGTTCCAGGAAAGAACTGATCTGGCAAGGGAAGATTATAAGATAAAGAAGAAAGAAGCAAACAAGATTGTCGCAGATGAGAGGAAGAAGTGGATGGTAAAGTGGACAGAGATGATGGAGGAAGACAGCAGAGGAAAGAAGAAAGTACTTTATGGGATGGTCAAAAGTAAGAGAAGAGGTCTGTGAGAGGATGTGGTAATAATAGACAAAAACGGAAATGAGGTACACAACAAAGAGACACTCAAGACATTGTGGAAAGAGTACTTTGAGGATTTGCTGAATCCAAATGGTCATAGGGAGGAAGACAATGTATTGGAAGATGGAGAAGACAACACAGGAATGGAAAAGGACCTGACTTGGAGAGAACTGGAGATGGCTATAGACAAGATGAAAGGAGGAAGAGCACCGGGTGTGGATGAAGCGAGTGTTGAAATGGTGAAGGCAGCAGGGGAGGTTGGGAAACAGTGGCTGTACCTTGTGATGAGGGTGATATGGAAGGAGAGAAAGACCCCAGGAGATTGGAAGAAAGGATTAATTGTCCCAATATTTAAGAAAGGAAGCAGAAAGGAGTGCAGAAATTACAGGGGAGTCACACTCATACCTCACTGTACCAAGATATATGAAAAGATATTAGAAAGTAGAATATGAGCCAAAGTGGAGAGAAAATTGAGAGAGGAGCAGTATGGATTCAGACCTGGGAGATCAACAGTGGATCTCATATTTTCAGTGAGACAGCTCCAGGAACACCACTACGAATTTGGAGAGGATCTGTTGATGGTCTTCCTGGACATCGAAAAGGCCTATGATAGTGTGTGTAGGGAGAAGGTTTGACAAGCAATGGAAAACATGGGAGTGGAAAAAGGGACTGTAGGCAGAGTGAAGGAAATGTATTGTGGAAGTGTGAGTTGTGTGAAAGTTGGATGGGAAAGAACAGACTGGTTCAGACAAATGAGTGGCCTGAAACAGGGTAGTGTGCTGTCACCCCTTCTCTTTATTGTGGTTTTGGACGAGGTAATGACACGGATAGCAGGAAAGATAGGAGAAGATAAGATGAAAGCAATGGTGTTTGCAGATGATCTCATGGTCTGGGGAAACAAGGAGGAGGAAATTCAGGAGCAACTGAAGGCTTGGGAAGAAACAGTGGGAGAGTACGGATGGAAGCTCAACATCAGTAAATGTGAGATCCTGTTAACGACCAGGAAAAAGGACAGACCAATGAGTGGGATAACACTTGGAGGTGGACAGCTGGAGAAGGTGGAAAGTCTCAAATACTTGGGAAGTATAGTGGAGGAAAATGGGAGAAATGACAAAGAGATTACGGAACGTGGCAGACAGGCAGAAGCATTTCTGAGAAGCATTAGAAGCTTAGTGTGGAATAAAGATGTCCCACAAAAAAGCAAGGAAGTGTTATACAGAAGCTACTATATCCTGATACTGACCTATGCTTCAGAAACGTGGACAATGAAGAAAAGAGACATAAGCAGAATACAGGCAGGTGAAATGAAGTTCCTGCGAAGTAGGATCGGAGTAACAAGAAGAGACAGGGTGAGGAATGAAAAGGTCAGGGAAATGGTGAAAGAGGAGCCCTTGCAAGGTAGGATTGAGACATCAAGACTGAGGTGGTATGGACACATAAAGAGAATGGATGAGAAGAAGATTCCCAAGAGGATACATGAGATGCAGATGCAGAAGAAACGACCAAGGGAAAGACCAAGAGATAGATGGCTGAAAGGAGTGGAGGAATGTGTCAAGAAGAGAGGCGAGGACTGGACCAGAGTGACAGCGGAGAGATGGTGGGAAGAAAGGACTAAGTGGCGAGGCTTATGATCCAAACAGACCCAGCCTGGGGCTGAAAACTGTACAAGATGATGATGATGAATACTCTTCTAACAAAATACATCGAGCCAAGCTTAGAGATGTATGTCCTCAAATGTACAGCTTTCTAGTGATGAAAATACTTTACTGTACATTACCAAATAATAGATATTTCCAAACTAACAACCATTTGATTATCCGTCCAAACTATTCTTTTGCATTGTGTTCTTGCATCCAAGGTTATAGCAAATAAAACATGTTCTGGGAAAAATTATATCGTCGATTCTTACAGTTGTGCTAATGAAAGGTGAGCCGATTGAAAATCTGCTCCCTTACTTCGGGCCCCTTCGGCCTAGCCCGGGCTCTGACGTCACCCCGGAGTCAGCCCCGTGCCCCACCGAATCCCAGTACAAAACCCCGTGGTCGCCATAAGTGATGTCGACCGAAGATTAGTGGGAAAATAAAATAAAGATTTACTGATGGTGTATTGGCTTTCACGGCCGGTGAATTAAAACTCAGCAATTCTTCTAGGTTATTGCCGTGTCTTGTGTGGGGTTTCGCCTAGGACACCAAGCTAGGCTCATCGGCGGGCTCTTGGTGTCCCCGCCCGGACCCCCACAGGAGTGACGAACTGCGCGCCACCTCCCTTTATATAAGGTGCAACTGCACCACTTGACTACGAGAACTAAAAGCTCAAGCAGCCTTAACCTCCCTATGAAGGCTTCCAAAAAGATGGTGTATTGGCTTTCACGGCCGGTGAATTAAAACTCAGCAATTCTTCTAGGTTATTGCCGTGTCTTGTGTGGGGTTTCGCCTAGGACACCAAGCTAGGCTCATCGGCGGGCTCTTGGTGTCCCCGCCCGGACCCCCACAGGAGTGACGAACTGCGCGCCACCTCCCTTTATATAAGGTGCAACTGCACCACTTGACTACGAGAACTAAAAGCTCAAGCAGCCTTAACCTCCCTATGAAGGCTTCCAAAAAGATGGGTATTGGCTTTCACGGCCGGTGAATTAAAACTCAGCAATTCTTCTAGGTTATTGCCGTGTCTTGTGTGGGGTTTCGCCTAGGACACCAAGCTAGGCTCATCGGCGGGCTCTTGGTGTCCCCGCCCGGACCCCCACAGGAGTGACGAACTGCGCGCCACCTCCCTTTATATAAGGTGCAACTGCACCACTTGACTACGAGAACTAAAAGCTCAAGCAGCCTTAACCTCCCTATGAAGGCTTCCAAAAAGATGGTGTATTGGCTTTCACGGCCGGTGAATTAAAACTCAGCAATTCTTCTAGGTTATTGCCGTGTCTTGTGTGGGGTTTGGCCTAGGACACCAAGCTAGGCTCATCGGCGGGCTCTTGGTGTCCCCGCCCGGACCGCCACAGGAGTGACGAACTGCGCGCCACCTCCCTTTATATAAGGTGCAACTGCACCACTTGACTACGAGAACTAAAAGCTCAAGCAGCCTTAACCTCCCTATGAAGGCTTCCAAAAAGATGGTGTATTGGCTTTCACGGCCGGTGAATTAAAACTCAGCAATTCTTCTAGGTTATTGCCGTGTCTTGTGTGGGGTTTCGCCTAGGACACCAAGCTAGGCTCATCGGCGGGCTCTTGGTGTCCCCGCCCGGACCCCCACAGGAGTGACGAACTGCGCGCCACCTCCCTTTATATAAGGTGCAACTGCACCACTTGACTACGAGAACTAAAAGCTCAAGCAGCCTTAACCTCCCTATGAAGGCTTCCAAAAAGATGGTGTATTGGCTTTCACGGCCGGTGAATTAAAACTCAGCAATTCTTCTAGGTTATTGCCGTGTCTTGTGTGGGGTTTCGCCTAGGACACCAAGCTAGGCTCATCGGCGGGCTCTTGGTGTCCCCGCCCGGACCCCCACAGGAGTGACGAACTGCGCGCCACCTCCCTTTATATAAGGTGCAACTGCACCACTTGACTACGAGAACTAAAAGCTCAAGCAGCCTTAACCTCCCTATGAAGGCTTCCAAAAAGATGGTGTATTGGCTTTCACGGCCGGTGAATTAAAACTCAGCAATTCTTCTAGGTTATTGCCGTGTCTTGTGTGGGGTTTCGCCTAGGACACCAAGCTAGGCTCATCGGCGGGCTCTTGGTGTCCCCGCCCGGACCCCCACAGGAGTGACGAACTGCGCGCCACCTCCCTTTATATAAGGTGCAACTGCACCACTTGACTACGAGAACTAAAAGCTCAAGCAGCCTTAACCTCCCTATGAAGGCTTCCAAAAAGATGGTGTATTGGCTTTCACGGCCGGTGAATTAAAACTCAGCAATTCTTCTAGGTTATTGCCGTGTCTTGTGTGGGGTTTCGCCTAGGACACCAAGCTAGGCTCATCGGCGGGCTCTTGGTGTCCCCGCCCGGACCCCCACAGGAGTGACGAACTGCGCGCCACCTCCCTTTATATAAGGTGCAACTGCACCACTTGACTACGAGAACTAAAAGCTCAAGCAGCCTTAACCTCCCTATGAAGGCTTCCAAAAAGATGGTGTATTGGCTTTCACGGCCAGTGAATTAAAACTCAGCAATTCTTCTAGGTTATTGCCGTGTCTTGTGTGGGGTTTCGCCTAGGACACCAAGCTAGGCTCATCGGCGGGCTCTTGGTGTCCCCGCCCGGACCCCCACAGGAGTGACGAACTGCGCGCCACCTCCCTTTATATAAGGTGCAACTGCACCACTTGACTACGAGAACTAAAAGCTCAAGCAGCCTTAACCTCCCTATGAAGGCTTCCAAAAAGATGGTGTATTGGCTTTCACGGCCGGTGAATTAAAACTCAGCAATTCTTCTAGGTTATTGCCGTGTCTTGTGTGGGGTTTCGCCTAGGGCACCAAGCTAGGCTCATCGGCGGGCTCTTGGTGTCCCCGCCCGGACCCCCACAGGAGTGACGAACTGCGCGCCACCTCCTTTTATATAAGGTGCAACTGCACCACTTGACTACGAGAACTAAAAGCTCAAGCAGCCTTAACCTCCCTATGAAGGCTTCCAAAAAGATGGTGTATTGGCTTTCACGGCCGGTGAATTAAAACTCAGCAATTCTTCTAGGTTATTGCCGTGTCTTGTGTGGGGTTTCGCCTAGGACACCAAGCTAGGCTCATCGGCGGGCTCTTGGTGTCCCCGCCCGGACCCCCACAAGAGTGACGAACTGCGCGCCACCTCCCTTTATATAAGGTGCAACTGCACCACTTGACTACGAGAACTAAAAGCTCAAGCAGCCTTAACCTCCCTATGAAGGCTTCCAAAAAGATGGTGTATTGGCTTTCACGGCCGGTGAATGAAAACTCAGCAATTCTTCTAGGTTATTGCCGTGTCTTGTGTGGGGTTTCGCCTAGGACACCAAGCTAGGCTCATCGGCGGGCTCTTGGTGTCCCCGCCCGGACCCCCACAGGAGTGACGAACTGCGCGCCACCTCCCTTTATATAAGGTGCAACTGCACCACTTGACTACGAGAACTAAAAGCTCAAGCAGCCTTAACCTCCCTATGAAGGCTTCCAAAAAGATGGTGTATTGGCTTTCACGGCCGGTGAATTAAAACTCAGCAATTCTTCTAGGTTATTGCCGTGTCTTGTGTGGGGTTTCGCCTAGGACACCAAGCTAGGCTCATCGGCGGGCTCTTGGTGTCCCCGCCCGGACCCCCACAGGAGTGACGAACTGCGCGCCACCTCCCTTTATATAAGGTGCAACTGCACCACTTGACTACGAGAACTAAAAGCTCAAGCAGCCTTAACCTCCCTATGAAGGCTTCCAAAAAGATGGTGAATTGGCTTTCACGGCCGGTGAATTAAAACTCAGCAATTCTTCTAGGTTATTGCCGTGTCTTGTGTGGGGTTTCGCCTAGGACACCAAGCTAGGCTCATCGGCGGGCTCTTGGTGTCCCCGCCCGGACCCCCACAGGAGTGACGAACTGCGCGCCACCTCCCTTTATATAAGGTGCAACTGCACCACTTGACTACGAGAACTAAAAGCTCAAGCAGCCTTAACCTCCCTATGAAGGCTTCCAAAAAGATGGGTATTGGCTTTCACGGCCGGTGAATTAAAACTCAGCAATTCTTCTAGGTTATTGCCGTGTCTTGTGTGGGGTTTCGCCTAGGACACCAAGCTAGGCTCATCGGCGGGCTCTTGGTGTCCCCGCCCGGACCCCCACAGGAGTGACGAACTGCGCGCCACCTCCCTTTATATAAGGTGCAACTGCACCACTTGACTACGAGAACTAAAAGCTCAAGCAGCCTTAACCTCCCTATGAAGGCTTCCAAAAAGATGGTGTATTGGCTTTCACGGCCGGTGAATTAAAACTCAGCAATTCTTCTAGGTTATTGCCGTGTCTTGTGTGGGGTTTCGCCTAGGACACCAAGCTAGGCTCATCGGCGGGCTCTTGGTGTCCCCGCCCGGACCCCCACAGGAGTGACGAACTGCGCGCCACCTCCCTTTATATAAGGTGCAACTGCACCACTTGACTACGAGAACTAAAAGCTCAAGCAGCCTTAACCTCCCTATGAAGGCTTCCAAAAAGATGGTGTATTGGCTTTCACGGCCGGTGAATTAAAACTCAGCAATTCATCTAGGTTATTGCCGTGTCTTGTGTGGGGTTTCGCCTAGGACACCAAGCTAGGCTCATCGGCGGGCTCTTGGTGTCCCCGCCCGGACCCCCACAGGAGTGACGAACTGCGCGCCACCTCCCTTTATATAAGGTGCAACTGCACCACTTGACTACGAGAACTAAAAGCTCAAGCAGCCTTAACCTCCCTATGAAGGCTTCCAAAAAGATGGTGTATTGGCTTTCACGGCCGGTGAATTAAAACTCAGCAATTCTTCTAGGTTATTGCCGTGCCTTGTGTGGGGTTTCGCCTAGGACACCAAGCTAGGCTCATCGGCGGGCTCTTGGTGTCCCCGCCCGGACCCGCACAGGAGTGACGAACTGCGCGCCACCTCCCTTTATATAAGGTGCAACTGCACCACTTGACTACGAGAACTAAAAGCTCAAGCAGCCTTAACCTCCCTATGAAGGCTTCCAAAAAGATGGTGTATTGGCTTTCACGGCCGGTGAATTAAAACTCAGCAATTCTTCTAGGTTATTGCCGTGTCTTGTGTAGGGTTTCGCCTAGGACACCAAGCTAGGCTCATCGGCGGGCTCTTGGTGTCCCCGCCCGGACCCCCACAGGAGTGACGAACTGCGCGCCACCTCCCTTTATATAAGGTGCAACTGCACCACTTGACTACGAGAACTAAAAGCTCAAGCAGCCTTAACCTCCCTATGAAGGCTTCCAAAAAGATGGTGTATTGGCTTTCACGGCCGGTGAATTAAAACTCAGCAATTCTTCTAGGTTATTGCCGTGTCTTGTGTGGGGTTTCGCCTAGGACACCAAGCTAGGCTCATCGGCGGGCTCTTGGTGTCCCCGCCCGGACCCCCACAGGCAATAACCTAGAAGAATTGCTGAGTTTTAATTCACCGGCCGTGAAAGCCAATACACCATCTTTTTGGAAGCCTTCATAGGGAGGTTAAGGCTGCTTGAGCTTTTAGTTCTCGTAGTCAAGTGGTGCAGTTGCACCTTATATAAAGGGAGGTGGCGCGCAGTTCGTCACTCCTGTGGGGGTCCGGGCGGGGACACCAAGAGCCCGCCGATGAGCCTAGCTTGGTGTCCTAGGCGAAACCCCACACAAGACACGGCAATAACCTAGAAGAATTGCTGAGTTTTAATTCACCGTCCGTGAAAGCCAATACACCATCTTTTTGGAAGCCTTCATAGGGAGGTTAAGGCTGCTTGAGATTTTAGTTCTCGTAGTCAAGTGGTGCAGTTGCACCTTATATAAAGGGAGGTGGCGCGCAGTTCGTCACTCCTGTGCGGGTCCGGGCGGGGACACCAAGAGCCCGCCGATGAGCCTAGCTTGGTGTCCTAGGCGAAACCCCACACAAGACACGGCAATAACCTAGAAGAATTGCTGAGTTTTAATTCACCGGCCGTGAAAGCCAATACACCATCTTTTTGGAAGCCTTCATAGGGAGGTTAAGGCTGCTTGAGCTTTTAGTTCTCGTAGTCAAGTGGTGCAGTTGCACCTTATATAAAGGGAGGTGGCGCGCAGTTCGTCACTCCTGTGGGGGTCCGGGCGGGGACACCAAGAGCCCGCCGATGAGCCTAGCTTGGTGTCCTAGGCGAAACCCCACACAAGACACGGCAATAACCTAGAAGAATTGCTGAGTTTTAATTCACCGGCCGTGAAAGCCAATACACCATCTTTTTGGAAGCCTTCATAGGGAGGTTAAGGCTGCTTGAGCTTTTAGTTCTCGTAGTCAAGTGGTGCAGTTGCACCTTATATAAAGGGAGGTGGCGCGCAGTTCGTCACTCCTGTGGGGGTCCGGGCGGGGACACCAAGAGCCCGCCGATGAGCCTAGCTTGGTGTCCTAGGCGAAACCCCACACAAGACACGGCAATAACCTAGAAGAATTGCTGAGTTTTAATTCACCGGCCGTGAAAGCCAATACACCATCTTTTTGGAAGCCTTCATAGGGAGGTTAAGGCTGCTTGAGCTTTTAGTTCTCGTAGTCAAGTGGTGCAGTTGCACCTTATATAAAGGGAGGTGGCGCGCAGTTCGTCACTCCTGTGGGGGTCCGGGCGGGGACACCAAGAGCCCGCCGATGAGCCTAGCTTGGTGTCCTAGGCGAAACCCCACACAAGACACGGCAATAACCTAGAAGAATTGCTGAGTTTTAATTCACCGGCCGTGAAAGCCAATACACCATCTTTTTGGAAGCCTTCATAGGGAGGTTAAGGCTGCTTGAGCTTTTAATTCTCGTAGTCAAGTGGTGCAGTTGCACCTTATATAAAGGGAGGTGGCGCGCAGTTCGTCACTCCTGTGGGGGTCCGGGCGGGGACACCAAGAGCCCGCCGATGAGCCTAGCTTGGTGTCCTAGGCGAAACCCCACACAAGACACGGCAATAACCTAGAAGAATTGCTGAGTTTTAATTCACCGGCCGTGAAAGCCAATACACCATCTTTTTGGAAGCCTTCATAGGGAGGTTAAGGCTGCTTGAGCTTTTAGTTCTCGTAGTCAAGTGGTGCAGTTGCACCTTATATAAAGGGAGGTGGCGCGCAGTTCGTCACTCCTGTGGGGGTCCGGGCGGGGACACCAAGAGCCCGCCGATGAGCCTAGCTTGGTGTCCTAGGCGAAACCCCACACAAGACACGGCAATAACCTAGAAGAATTGCTGAGTTTTAATTCACCGGCCGTGAAAGCCAATACACCATCTTTTTGGAAGCCTTCATAGGGAGGTTAAGGCTGCTTGAGCTTTTAGTTCTCGTAGTCAAGTGGTGCAGTTGCACCTTATATAAAGGGAGGTGGCGCACAGTTCGTCACTCCTGTGGGGGTCCGGGCGGGGACACCAAGAGCCCGCCGATGAGCCTAGCTTGGTGTCCTAGGCGAAACCCCACACAAGACACGGCAATAACCTAGAAGAATTGCTGAGTTTTAATTCACCGGCCGTGAAAGCCAATACACCATCTTTTTGGAAGCCTTCATAGGGAGGTTAAGGCTGCTTGAGCTTTTAGTTCTCGTAGTCAAGTGGTGCAGTTGCACCTTATATAAAGGGAGGTGGCGCGCAGTTCGTCACTCCTGTGGGGGTCCGGGCGGGGACACCAAGAGCCCGCCGATGAGCCTAGCTTGGTGTCCTAGGCGAAACCCCACACAAGACACGGCAATAACCTAGAAGAATTGCTGAGTTTTAATTCACCGGCCGTGAAAGCCAATACACCATCTTTTTGGAAGCCTTCATAGGGAGGTTAAGGCTGCTTGAGCTTTTAGTTCTCGTAGTCAAGTGGTGCAGTTGCACCTTATATAAAGGGAGGTGGCGCGCAGTTCGTCACTCCTGTGGGGGTCCGGGCGGGGACACCAAGAGCCCGCCGATGAGCCTAGCTTGGTGTCCTAGGCGAAACCCCACACAAGACACGGCAATAACCTAGAAGAATTGCTGAGTTTTAATTCACCGGCCGTGAAAGCCAATACACCATCTTTTTGGAAGCCTTCATAGGGAGGTTAAGGCTGCTTGAGCTTTTAGTTCTCGTAGTCAAGTGGTGCAGTTGCACCTTATATAAAGGGAGGTGGCGCGCAGTTCGTCACTCCTGTGGGGGTCCGGGCGGGGACACCAAGAGCCCGCCGATGAGCCTAGCTTGGTGTCCTAGGCGAAACCCCACACAAGACACGGCAATAACCTAGAAGAATTGCTGAGTTTTAATTCACCGGCCGTGAAAGCCAATACACCATCTTTTTGGAAGCCTTCATAGGGAGGTTAAGGCTGCTTGAGCTTTTAGTTCTCGTAGTCAAGTGGTGCAGTTGCACCTTATATAAAGGGAGGTGGCGCGCAGTTCGTCACTCCTGTGGGGGTCCGGGCGGGGACACCAAGAGCCCGCCGATGAGCCTAGCTTGGTGTCCTAGGCGAAACCCCACACAAGACACGGCAATAACCTAGAAGAATTGCTGAGTTTTAATTCACCGGCCGTGAAAGCCAATACACCATCTTTTTGGAAGCCTTCATAGGGAGGTTAAGGCTGCTTGAGCTTTTAGTTCTCGTAGTCAAGTGGTGCAGTTGCACCTTATATAAAGGGAGGTGGCGCGCAGTTCGTCACTCCTGTGGGGGTCCGGGCGGGGACACCAAGAGCCCGCCGATGAGCCTAGCTTGGTGTCCTAGGCGAAACCCCACACAAGACACGGCAATAACCTAGAAGAATTGCTGAGTTTTAATTCACCGGCCGTGAAAGCCAATACACCATCTTTTTGGAAGCCTTCATAGGGAGGTTAAGGCTGCTTGAGCTTTTAGTTCTCGTAGTCAAGTGGTGCAGTTGCACCTTATATAAAGGGAGGTGGCGCGCAGTTCGTCTCTCCTGTGGGGGTCCGGGCGGGGACACCAAGAGCCCGCCGATGAGCCTAGCTTGGTGTCCTAGGCGAAACCCCACACAAGACACGGCAATAACCTAGAAGAATTGCTGAGTTTTAATTCACCGGCCGTGAAAGCCAATACACCATCTTTTTGGAAGCCTTCATAGGGAGGTTAAGGCTGCTTGAGCTTTTAGTTCTCGTAGTCAAGTGGTGCAGTTGCACCTTATATAAAGGGAGGTGGCGCGCAGTTCGTCACTCCTGTGCGGGTCCGGGCGGGGACACCAAGAGCCCGCCGATGAGCCTAGCTTGGTGTCCTAGGCGAAACCCCACACAAGACACGGCAATAACCTAGAAGAATTGCTGAGTTTTAATTCACCGGCCGTGAAAGCCAATACACCATCTTTTTGGAAGCCTTCATAGGGAGGTTAAGGCTGCTTGAGCTTTTAGTTCTCGTAGTCAAGTGGTGCAGTTGCACCTTATATAAAGGGAGGTGGCGCGCAGTTCGTCACTCCTGTGGGGGTCCGGGCGGGGACACCAAGAGCCCGCCGATGAGCCTAGCTTGGTGTCCTAGGCGAAACCCCACACAAGACACGGCAATAACCTAGAAGAATTGCTGAGTTTTAATTCACCGGCCGTGAAAGCCAATACACCATCTTTTTGGAAGCCTTCATAGGGAGGTTAAGGCTGCTTGAGCTTTTAGTTCTCGTAGTCAAGTGGTGCAGTTGCACCTTATATAAAGGGAGGTGGCGCGCAGTTCGTCACTCCTGTGGGGGTCCGGGCGGGGACACCAAGAGCCCGCCGATGAGCCTAGCTTGGTGTCCTAGGCGAAACCCCACACAAGACACGGCAATAACCTAGAAGAATTGCTGAGTTTTAAAGATTTACTGACTTTGACATTCTGATGACCCCGTCCCAATTACCTTGATATTTCAAAAGTGTACGTGGACAATTGACTTTGAAGTTGAGTACTTTGTTAAAGAATTGATATGTTTTTAATGTACACATCTGTACCTGCCAACTCTGCGTCTTGCGCTTTAAATCTGTTGAACTGTATGGACCTATCAGAGCTATGCCTTATAGCGTGACTCAATACCAACTAAAATTGTGTATTCGTCAATGTATACATGATTTAAAAAGGAACCGACTTGGTGGTTCATAAGTTGGCAGCCTGTTATGACTGTGCGCTGTTTTTAGTTCGATTTCTGCTCGCTGCCTGGCAAATATGATGTGTTTTCGTTCAGCCTCATCTTTAATGAAATGTAATATTTTGGATTGGGGAAAAGATTAGCATAACTGTTGACAGTCATTTGCTTGTCGTTGGCAGTTGTTTCGAAGCTTCGCCATTGTGCTCGAGTCGAGTGTGCATGCGTTTGGGGGATGCTCGTAAATTCTGTCTGAAATTTTAAGTTCGAAGTGGGAATTACATGTACTTCTGCAAAATATGTTGGTTGTGACTTAATAGTGTTTCTTTATATCGGGAATAATTTTTTTCTCTGAGTTGAAAGTGATATTTCTGGGAAATTCATAGTCTTAGCATCACATGTGCTGTTACTTGGTCAGTGTGGCTTGGGTATGCCATTTTGAGTCATGTTCATGATTTAAGTGATGTTTTAATCGGGATTTGCAATTTTTCTCCTGGCCTTGTGCTTCTGTCACCTTATGTGATGATTTATTAAGTTCGGTTTAACATCTGGTTTCTGTGATAGTTTCTCTCGCGATAAACATTGTTTGGGTTACCTGCGTGGTGACGCCTAGTCGTGTGCTTCGAGTTGTGAATGGGTTCGCTTTCTCGTGGTGAGATATTACTTGGTTTACTTTGACCATCTCTCGGGCATGTATTAATTTTAATTTCGGGTGCTCATCTTAATGGTTTTTCCTGGGAGATTTTGGTTGATCGTGGTCCTTCTGACCACATGGTTTTATTTTCCCTCCAATGGGTTTTAAAGTTCCCCTCCTTAGTGCATTTCCATTATGTTCATGTATCAACATACCATGTTAACTTATTTGTTTGAATATATCTGGTTTATTTTGAGATCTAATTTCTTTCTGGTAGTGGCAGTTTCGCAAACCACACCTTTGGGTTCCCTTTCACAGTATTTTCACTCAACGAACATTCTGTTCGAAGTCCCCTATCTTCCCGGCGGTTTGTGATCTACGGGGGAACTTGGGGCACTGTTCCCGCTTCCGAGACCGGAGCTCCTTCTGGAAATCCGATACAGAAAGGGTGGTGCAAAAAGTATATTCTAAGCATTTGTATTTTTTATTTATATAGTAGGAAGAGTATGGTTAAGTTTAGATTGGTTTATATTGAGTCATCCACTCATTTCTTCTCGTAATTGATCATTATAATTACGAAGCAAAAAGGAAGGAAGCTTGTAGTTTAACGTGACCGTTAATCGCGAGATCATGAGCCACGGGACCTCCTTTTTACGTGGAATCCGAACCACAGGACATGGCATTTCACTTCGAAAATTATAATTACGACAAGAAGTTCCGTGAAGAACTATACAGCCTACTTTTCATACCAATGATTATTCTCCAGTATATGAACCTATCTGGAATAATGACGAAATTAAGTTGGTAATATCGAAATATCTAATTAGTTCAAAATATACCTGGTATAATGTAGCCTAATAGAGCACTACAGTTGGCAGCCCTGGCGACTGAATATATTCTTAGTTCCATCTCTTATGGTAGAGAATACAAAATTTGGTTGAAGTCCAATGGACGTTACATGCAGTTAGACACTGGATCTATCAGCACGCGTAAAATCATGTTGCCAACAATACCATGCGTGTGCTGGTCAGAAATAATCTGAAATATTATGATATCTTGTTGTGCCAATTTTGGATGAAATCCATTTGTTAGTATAGAAGTTACATGTATTTTAAAATTGGACATATCAGCAGGCATAGAATCATGTTGGCAGCACTGCCTTGTATTAATTACTCCAAATTAATCTAGAATGTCAGGTGCTATACGTGTGCAAAGTATAGAGCTGTTGGCTTGCATACTTTCTGGTATATTGATATTAGTGTAAAATAAATATAGACAGCATTTATTAACAGTTGGCAGCCCTGATTGCTCTTAACAATACTTATAGTCATATCTGTTATGGTACACATAGCACATACGAAATTGGGTTGAAATCCAACTGATAGTATAGAAGTTACATGTATTTAAAAATTGGTCGTATCAGCAGGCTTATAATCATGTTGGTAGAACTGACGTATATAAGTTACTCGAAATTAATCTAAAATGTCAGAATATACGTGTGCATAGTTTAAAGCTGTTGGCTTGCATACTTTCTGATATAATAGTATTTGGATAAAAAAAAATAAAGAGAGCAATTATTAACAGTTGGCAGCCCTGGCGGCTCTTAAGAATACGCTCAGTCATATCTGTTTATGTACAGACATTACATACAAAATTTGGTTGAAATCCAATTGATAGTGTAGAAGTTATATGCTTTAAAACATTGGACCTATCAGAAGGCTTAAAATTATTTTGGCAACACTGTCATGGTTGGCCTCCTGGAAATTAAACTGAAATAGTATTATCTACATGTGTGCCAATTTTGGAATAGCTCCCATGCATACCTTGCAAGATATCCAACATGGAGCTCAAATTTCTAGTGCGTTTTTTCAGCAGTTGGTAGCACTGACATCATTTTCAAATATGGACGTGAGATATACCGGTGCACATCTTTACTCATACTAAATTTGGTTTTGATTGCTGCAGCCGTTTAGGAGTTGATAGGGGGGACACACACACACAGCCAGCCAGACAGACAGACAGACAGACACACATTTTCCCGGATCGATCTCATAAGTCTACTTTTTCCTCATTTTTGCAAAATGTGAAAAGTAGGCTAAAAATGTTTATAAAAGTGTTTTTTATGATATGAATAGGATAATACTTTTTTTCCCATTCTCCACTGATTTATCCTCTTAATGGAATATTTTTTTAATATAGAGGTAAGTTAATTATCACAATGGGTGAGTTATAGGTTCTACCTCAAATAGCCCAACAATTTCTCCTTGTATACTATTTGAATATGATTTGGATACTGTTGGATAGATTGCCAAACATTAGTTGAAAAAAAAAAAAAAAGGGAATATCAGCAACTGCATGTTAGGGGCAAATGACTACACTGTTCTGCAATAATAACTAACTGCATGTTTGCATTGGTCACAAGGTTTGAGCCTTAGAGGGTTCTTTATTGGCACAGGGGGGTGGGTGAGGAGGGGGTAGTTATCTGCAGTTAATCCCAAGAAACTTGAAGCCCTCTTTTTCCACCCCAATCACTTAGAATTATTGAGGTTTAACCATACTGTGATCAGGATCACACAAACATATACCATTTCTCTGTGTCATATTTATGTACAAGCACTTCAAAGGCATATTAAAATCCTATTAATATAACATCAATTTGTGAAGGCATGTAGCAGTTGATAATATTAAAACTAATATGACAATGTGTTCTAATAGTGATAAGCCGTGCATAATCACAGAGCACATGCTATGGCACAGAACGAGTGAGCTGATAGTACTGTAGTCTTAGATGATTGCTCACCACGTAGTAGGATCCACTATGTAGATCTGTAGTCTTCATTTACCGTAGTCTAGAACCACAAGATAAAGATTCCTCAAGTCATTAAATAGAGCAATCACACATTGTTTCATCGGTCGTCCCTTAATTGTGAGCTCTTGCTCACATCACATGCCCATATCATTACAGTTGACCTTCGTGCATTTTCTCGAAATTAACTAACTTCTCATCTACGGGCAGATGACCTTAAAACTCAGATACCTAGCAACCCTCTCGTCGGAAACGTGAATCATTCTAGTGATACCTGCTGTCCACTTAATCATATTAGTCCTCATGACATCAGTGGGTGGTCTGCCTCATTTGTGGCTAACCAACAGTTGGTTTCATAAAGGGCAAGAGGATGGATTACGGTTTGAAAGATCGAGTTAATTATGGCATGGATTGATCTCTTCACAAAGTTGGCTATCCTCAGCAAAGTTAATTTAACTCATTCAAGAAAGATCCTTACCAAAGACTTGGATTTACGGGCATGCAGAGAAGTTAAGCAAACAGCCAAAACGGTGGAGGAAGAAATAGAAGAAGAACCAGACATTACTATGGCAAAAGTGGAATGGGCAGTTAGGAAGATGAAGATGGGGAAAGCTGTGGGAATCGACGAAGTGGCAATAGAAATGATCAAGGCGGCAGGACCAGTGGGACTGCAGTGGACATACAGACTTCTCAGGAGTGTGTGGACAGAGAAGAAAGTACCTGAAGCCTGGAAAAAGGGAATAATATTGTCAATATTCAAGAAAGGAGACAGCAAGGCGTGTGATAACTACCGAAGAATCACCATCATCTCGCATGTTGCCAAAGTAATGGAAAGAATCCTAGAAAAAAGAATTAGAGTTAAGGTAGAAAGCCAAATACAGGAGGAGCAGTTTGGATTTAGAGGGGGCAGGTCAACAGTGGAACCCATTTTCATTCCGAGACAGAACATTGAAAAGAGTTGAGAATATGGGAAGGATATGGTAATGACTTTTATTGATCTAGAAAAGGCCTATGATAGCATCCATAGAACAACAGTTTGGGAAAGCTTAACAAATAGGAAGATAGGCAAGGAACTGAGACACATGATAAAAGGAATGTGCATGGAGTGCTACAGTAGTGTAAAGACTAGAGTCGGGACATCGGAATGGTTTAAAATTGACACTGGACTAAAGCAAGGAAGTGTGTTGTCACCATTATTGTTCGTAATGGTGATGGATGACATCATGAAGGCAGCAATGAAAGAATATAGTAGGGCAAAGATGAAGGTAATGTTGTTTGCAGATGACGTTGTGATCTGGGGTGAGGATGAGATGGAGGTACAAGAACAGTTAGACGTAATAAATGAAAAGATTGAGCAATGGGGATTGAAGATAAATGTGGAGAAGAGTAAAACAGTGGTGATGAGTAGAGATAAGAAAGAAGGAAAAGGAGTAATCAAAGTAGGAGATAAGGAATTAGAAGTAGTGAAACACTTCAAATACTTGGGAAGAGAACTGACTGAAGATGGAAGACTAGATTTGGAAATTAGCAGAAGAATACAACTCGGGAGTGCTTTCTACCAACAGGTACGGGGACTAGTATGGAACAAGGATATACCAATTAAGGCTAAAGAAGTTATGTACAAAGCATATTATATTCCTACAATGACATATGCAGCTGAAACTTGGACAATGACTAAGAGGGATGAGAGCAGAGTACAAGCAGCTGAGATGAGATTTCTGAGAAGTAAGGTCCAGAAAACGAGGAGGGACAGAGTGAGAAATGAAGATATACGGAAAGAACTGGGAGTACAGAAACTAAATGACAAACTGGAGTAAAACAGATTGAGATGGTTTGGACATGTCGAACGGATGAATGAAGTAAGGCTACCAAGACGAGCACTGGACGGGAAGAGAGGACGAGGAAGACCAAGAATGCGTTGGATGGACTCGGTGGAGAATAGTACTAGAAAACGGAACCTGGATTGGAACACTGTGTCGGAAGAGGAATGGTGGAACGACAGAACAAAGTGGAGAGAAACCATATTTGCCCCCACCCAGTGTCAACTGGAAAAGGAGAAATGAAGATGATGATGAACCTAGATGTTCCGCCCATTAAAACAACAATCACCACCTCCATCAACCTGGATGGCTCTAGCTTGTCGTAGGTGTCATCGTAAGTACACTATTATCTTTCTATTATTATGTATTTATTATTTAGCGTATGGTTTTTAGTACCGGGAGTGTCCAAGGACATGTTCGGCTCGCCAGAGGCTGTAGCTACTTCAAGCAGACACCCATGGGGAGAGCTACAAGTTCCGTTCAATTTTGAGTAGTTCCAACTTTCGCTAACAGGTGTCACTGATGCCTAGTGGAGAACGGCGGAACTTTGATAAACCGTTTCAACGAAATCTAACCTAGAAATTTAGCTTCACACAAGTTTTGTTAGTAGAACGATCTTTTACATGCCATAAATCTATGACATGGGAACATCGGCTTTATTTCGCCTCCGAAGGCAGGCATACTGAAGGATTTTAATGCTCTTAAAAAATCCGACTTCGGCCGGGTTTGAACCCGCGATTTTCCTATTGAGTCATCATCACAATTTAAGCCATCAAGCCTGCTCTGTCTCCATATTTATTTGGTTCATCTATCTCTTCTTGGTAATAGTAGATTTGTGCAAGAAGCCAAGAACTATCCATTTTTAATAAACGTTGATACCAAGAAGTTCTGTAATTCCAATGGTGTTTATCAAGTTACCTACACCAAGTTGTATTATACTGATAGTCCTCAGGGGAGCCCTAAAGTAAAATTAGGGTTGGTTTTAATACCGTAAAACTCGCGGACCAACAGATACCCCAATTCCTGGGGGCTGTAAAATGCTGGGACACCCTCTCTCCAGGCATTATAAATACCGTATTTGCTCGGCTATAGGACCTCCTTTTTTTTTCTATTTTTTTTTGTTCCGAAATTGTGGGGGTTATAGACGCGAACTTCGCAAAAATCCATTTTTTGGGAAAGAGAGAGAGTGAAAATAAGCTATTTTATTTTGATGCTACACAGTACGATATATTTAATAAAAAATAAACGAAGTTTACATCATTAATCAGCTCATTATGAGACTGCCATAACCTCACTTTCCCGGCTATCCCCCAATGACTTTCACTACTATCCCTTGCTAAGCAAAAATCTTAGTATCAAAGAAAGAGAATGGACAAAGTATCAGACATGGAAATGCAAACTTTATTTTTATTTGAACATAGGGAGAGAGAATGCATCAATTAGAGAATGAGTGATGATGCTGAACGATCACATGTCACTAACCTTTGTAAACACAACTGATTATGTATTATTCACATGTTTCACATTAATATACCAATAACGTGTCACACAAACGCCGACAGTTCATGCAACAAACTAAATCCTGCCCAATCGCATACGCGGTATATATATGGAAAATGGTGATCATATCGTCTGAAAAGCCTTTGGGAGTGGCGACACCATCGTAATAATAGCCTAAAATGGAAATGGCACTTGAAAACGATTCGGAGAAGGTTGGGGTGTACCCTGCAGGCGACGCGCAGTTCTTTTGGTACTGGGGGAACTGTGAGAAATGGGCGACCAGTAACCGAAATGAAAGTGGGAATCATGAATGTCATGACCCTGACAGGCAAGGTGGAGGAGGTGGTAGACTTCATGGAGAGGGAGAATGTTGGATTGATGGGGCTGAGTGAAGTGAAATGGAAAGGTAAAGGAAGGAAGAAATTGAGGAAAGGATATACATTATACTGGAGTGGTGGCCAAGAGGCAAAAAATGGTGTGGGACTGATAACCTCGAAACAACTGGAGGAGTATGTTGAAGTGGTCGAGTGTGTGAGTGACAGAATAATGAAAATTAGAATGAAGATGAAAAATGACGTGATGGACTTCATACAAGTGTATGCACCACAGACTGGAAACAGAGAAGAAGATATTGAAGTATTGCTGGAGGATGTAGAAAGAGTAATTTCAGATGTAGAAGTGGTGATCATGGGAGATATGAATGCACAAGTCGGAAACGAGAGACAAGGAAATGAAGAAGTCATTGGACCATATGGATACGGGAAAAAGAACCGGGAAGGAGAGGAACTTGTAAGCTTTTGTGAAAGGAATGGACTGATAGTGGGTAATTCATGGTTTCGGAAGAAAAACAGCAGGAAAATTACGAGATATGGTTGGGGCGAAAGAAGAACAAAATCAGTAATTGACTACTTTCTGGTGGAAAGGACTAATCGCAGAAAGCTGATAGATGTGACAGCTTTACAAGGAGAAGCATTTGATGGGGACCATAGAGCTGTGGTGGCAAAATTTAGATGGGAAAAATTGGAAAACCTAAAGAGATCAGAGAAAGTAAAATAAAAGTATGGAAATTGAAAGACAAAACTGTACAGGAAGATTTTCAGGAGAGATTGAAGCAACAAATCCCAGTTACTGAAGTGGAAAACATAGAAGAGGAATGGTCCCACTTTAAAAAGGTATTTGTTGGTGCAGCAGAGAGTGCTTGTGGTAGGACTTCAACAAGAGTGAAAGAGAAGGAGACACCGTGGTGGAATGAGGAAGTGAGGAAAGCAGTGCAAGAAAAGATGTCTGCATGGAAAGAATGGAACAGAGATCAAACGGAAGAAAGCAAAAGGAAGTATCACGACAGCAAACGGAGGTGTAAGAAAGTGGTAGGAGAAGAAAAGAAGAAAAGTTGGGAAGAATTTACACGAAGAATGGAAACAGATGTAAGTGGCAGTAAAAGGATGCTGTATGGGCTTCTAAGAAGTAAGAGGAAAGAAAGAGTTACTACAAAGCTAGTGAAAAAGGAAGATGGAGAGTTGTTAACACACCCAGAAGAGATAAAGGGACGATGGAAGGAGTATTTCGATAAGCTATTGAATGTGAGCAATTGTACTGGTGAGATAGAAGTGACACAACCTGACGACTCTATAACAGAAGATGATATAACAATGCTGGAGGTGGAATTAGCAGTACAGAAAATGAAGATGGGAAAAGCAACAGGGGTGGATGAAATCAGTGTAGAAATGATAAAGGCTGCTGGACCTGTTGGTATGCAATGGTTGTATCGACTGCTAAAGTGTGTGTGGAAACTGAAATGTGTACCAGAAGACTGGGAGAAAGGGCTAATAATACCAGTGTTTAAGAAGGGGGACAAGAAGGTGTGTGATAACTATAGAGGGATCACCCTCTTATCACAGATAGTAAAAATACTGGAAAGGATATAAGAAAGAAGAATGAGAAGAAAGGTGGAAGGAGAGTTGCAAGAGGAACAGTATGGCTTCAGGAGTGGAAGATCCACAGTGGACCCAATCTTTAGCTTGAGGCAGGTGATGGAAAAGAACTGGGAATATGGAGAGGATTTGATCATGACTTTCATAGATCTAGAAAAGGCATATGATAAGTGTCCCCAGAGAGAAGGTATGGGAAACCATGGTTAAGAAGAGACTGGGAAGAGAAATGTTGGAAATGGTGCAAGCAATGTACAACAACTGTGTTAGCAGGGTACTGACCCCAGTTGGAAAGACAGATTGGTTTAGGAACAAGACTGGACTAAGACAGGGGAGTGTGCTGTCACCTCTCTTGTTCATAATGGTGATGGATGAAATTGTAAAGGAAACAAAGGAAGCATATGGACATAAAGAAATGAAGTTACTGTTATTTGCAGATGATATTGAGGTCTGGGGAAGGAACACCGAAGAAGTGCAAAAACAACTAGATGCACTGAACGAAAATATTCAGAAGTACAGCCTGAAAATCAGTATAGAGAAAAGCAAGACCATGGTGATGACAAGAGGGGAAAGACAAGGAAAGGGCACTGTGAAAATTGGAAGTCAGAGTTTGGAAATTGTGGACACGTTCAAATACCTAGGAAGTGAATTGATGCAAACTGGTAGATTGGACATGGAGATTGGCAGGAGGGTACAGCAGAGCAATGCATTCTATCAAAGTGTAAGAAAACTTGTTTGGGATAAGGAAGTACCAAGGAAAAGCAAGGAGGTAATGTATAAAGTGTACTATGTTCCCATATTAACTTATGCAGCTGAGACTTGGACTCTGACAAGCAGGCAAGAGAGTAGAATCCAAGCCAGTGAAATGAAATTCCTAAGAAGTATGATAGGAAAGACAAGGAAAGACAGAGTGAGGAATGAAGATGTTAGGAAGGAAGTTGGGATGGCAAAACTAAATGAGAGAATTGAGAAGAATAAACTAAAGGTGGTTTGGACATGTAAAGAGGATGGAGGAAAATAGAATACCAAGACAGATGCTGGAGGCGAAGTGCAAGGGTAAGAGAGCAAGAGGAAGACCTAGAACAAGGTGGATTGATTCAGTGAAGAACAGCGTAAGAAAAAGAAATCTGGACTGGGACAAGATCGTGGAAGAAGAATGGTGGAAGGAAAGAGGAAAGTGGAGAAGTGCCATAAATACCCCGACCCGGCAGGAGCTGGATAAGGGGAAATGAAGATGATGATGATATCGTCTGAAAAACTAAATAATGTAACAAGAAAAATATTTTTGACACATAAGAGGAATTCCAGTTACAATTTTTCAAAATTTTAAGAATTCATCAATCTCCAAGAATGTTGTATTTTGACTCTCGAAAATTAAGGGGGGGTACTATAGGCGAGGGGGTCCTGTAGCCGAGTCAATACGGTGTAATAAAGAAAGCTTTTCAGTCGGTCACACGAATTGTGCCCAATTATATTAGGCGGGAAACAATTATTTACATACCCTACAAACTAACACTCTCTTTATGCACAAAAATCTACTTAAATGGATGACATGTTTCGAACGTCATGCGTTCATCCTCAGATCCTGTTCACTTAGGCTTAACTAGTATATGATGTTTAAGAATCACAATTAAACACAAATAAATATATCCATTATCTATATTACGTAACTTTGTAAGAACTTGTGTAACGTGTCAACTATTTACAAACAGTACCTATATTACACTTCTATGGTTGTTGCGTTATTACTATTATTATTAATGTGAATTAAGTATGTTTCCTGTTGTCTATTGATGTGTTATTATGGATAATTTCAGTATTGAAACTATCTGCCTATTTCGTCCGCTGGAGACGCGTAGCAGAACCGAACCACAAGAATCAGCTCTAATAACCAGATAAGTTGACATCATTCCAATACTTCCAGTGCATTTGCCTATTATTAACTGTGTATTTGCCACGCGAGACGCAAAACACTGTGTCGACTAAGGGTCGACATTCGAGCTATAACGTTAAGTGAAGGCTGTCAAACCTCAGGTTGACACACGAGAGGAAAGGGTTAATTGTGATTCATAAACATCATATAATAGTTAAGCCTAAGTGAACAGGATCTGAGGATGAAATTTAATTGCACTCATTCCAGGTTCCGTATTGACCATGTTAACATGAAGTATAACATAAATTTCTCGCCAAATCAATACTGTTTACTTACATAAAAATTCTACAGGTACATGTTTCGAAAACACATAATGTTTCCTTCCTCAGCCCACTAATTGGTGTAAAACATCAAATTACATCGATAACCTCACTAAATAATAAAAAAAAAAGTTCACATTTATTCTCTTGTTCTTCCTTTGTTAGGCCTGTGTCATTCGACACATTAATGTCACTCACGGAATAAACACTTATTAGTTGAAGTAACGAATATGGTACAAGGAACATTCACACATTTACTCATTGCTAGTTTCATCGTGGGTTGCTGAAATGCACACAAGTGTCGTATAACCTTGCCAAAAGCGGAGAAAACACTAACTAGCACCCAGGAAGGTAATTGGGTGTGGCGTCATGAAAATAATTCGAGTCAGGAATGTATGTTGGAATTAACCTATTGCGGTGGGGGTGAGGAGGTGGTTTGCGTATATTATTATTTAAATAATCTGCTAATAAATCAAATAATTCATTCGTTTCAAAATTAACCTCGTTTAGATTATTGCATTCCTTTGACCTCTGATAAGTAATGATATGAATATTTTCCAAAATATTCATATAGCTGCCCTTCGATGCGTAATGCAAAATGTTGACGTCATTATTTATGTCCGTGAACTTATGTCCCGTTTCTTCCATGTGTACCGCCATGGCTGAAAACTTCCTGTGTTTTATGGCCGAAACATGCTCAGCATAACGAGTACGTATGCTCCTACCCGTTTGTCCCGCGTAATTTGAATTGCAAAAATTACATCTGAGCTCATAAACTCCTGATTTTAAATGTTTATCACTACTGTTGACTTTATTGGAATTGAAAAATTTGTTGAAATTAGAATTATTGGTTTTAAAGGCGATGTTCATATTGTGTTTCTTTAGGATGTTGGTTACTGTGTAAACGCTTCGATCTACGTAGGTGAAGGTGGCAAATGCTTTCTTTGTTGTGTCCTCTCTCACTAATTTTCTTGAGGGTCTGTTTTTCAACTTGTAAATTAATCTGCTGACATAATTGTGGTTGTAACCATTGTGTTTAGCTATTTGATATATAATGTCAATTTCTTGCTTCTGGTCATGATCAGAGGAAGGGATTCTTAACGCTCTATTAATGAGGCTCATGAACGTGGCATTCTTGTGTCCGCTCGGATGGTTAGAATCTTGCCGTATAACTGTACTCGTTTGCGATGGTTTTCTGTAAATTTTATATTTCAGACGATTGTCTTTTTAATCTGGATATAACTGTGATTAAAAAGACAATCGTCTGCAATATAAAGTTTACAGAAAACCATCGCAAACGAGTACAGTTATATGGCAAGATTCTAACCATCCGGGCAGACACAAGAATGCAACGTTCATAAGCCTCATTAATAGAGCGTTAAGAATCCCTTCCTCTGATCATGACTGTGCCGATTGCATCTGCACACTTTACGCCTGCCCGAACTCTCGCCAGCCCTACTTGTGGAAAATAAACTTTGGACCCAGTTCTAAACCCAGGGGTCACTTAAATCCTTAACCCAGCTTCTGACCCAGTGGTCACTAAAAAGTTTATGGACCCCAAGAAGAAATAAAACTTTCCCAAAAGGTCCCAATGTGAAATCTTCCTCAAAATGCATTGTCTCAATAATGTCTGTTGACGACAATAGAACTTCAAATTTCCATTATTGACTGCTGGAAGTAATTAATTATGAACATTCATGCACTGAAATCACCGCTAATTCAAATTCAAACCTGCGAAGTAGTCGTGTGACCAATTAGCACGAGGAATTTTCCCGCTCTTTAAGTACCAACATAAATTATGAGCTGGAGTGTTTTCGGACATTTAAAAAGTGCCTTACATGGGAAATTGTGTTGGCCAACCTGCAGAAACATTTCTATGTCTTCGCTTGTTTATTAGTTCTAAAACTGCCACTGTATAACTTCGGCATCACGGCGTGAGTTGCGCGCATGCGCTAGGCCGCTCTTGCGCGCTAACTGCTTGTTGGAGAAGGTGACGCTCGAACATTCTAAAGATGACTTGATTCGTAAGTGGACGTTGTGGCTGGGCTCCGGCGCCGAGCGAGGAGGTATGGTGAAAGACTCTTGGCATTAACTGATTAATTTCTGATATCATACATTACGTATTTTGAACATTATTTTTAAATTCATTATGTTTCTAATACTTAGATTTTGTTGAATCATTGTGGCGTTGGTGATTCAGTTGTGCCACTTAGGGAACAAAGACTTTAGCTTTTCTGGTACTGCAAGCAAGCCTTATTTTTTTTCTTGGTGTTATTTTCAATGGTCTAATACAATTGGAATTCCTTATGGGCATGAAATTGCGCAATTTGATGGATCCGGTTTGTCTTTAATATTTTTATTTCATTTAAAATGCTTGCTACCAATTTTAGTAGTGGCGTCAACTTAAATTAGGTTTTCTACCTTAAGGTTTTACATGTAATGCTGTTTTCTTGAATTGTATGAAGAACCTGTTTCTTTTGGAGGGGATTATTAGTTTAATGTAACTGGTGACTGTCCTTTGTTTGGTCGCTAGTTTTTTTTTTTTTTTTTTTTTTTTTTTTTTTTTTTTAAGGTTGTTGTTGGCAAGATGGCCGTGCGTTCTCACGTACTTTAGTCGATCTGTTTAATGTTGGGCATATTATGGTCTGAAGAGACCCAACTTAAATATTTCTGGTGCTACGTGTTCCTTAATGTATTTCTCCGTTGGGGAAATGTGATTTGCATACGAAACTTAGATTTCGTTAGTTTCTGGTGGTTTGGTGATGCATGCTTCTGCATGGATCATTAGCGACCGTCTGGCGCCATCCTGAGAAATTTGGCTATTTTATTTTTCAAGTTATCTTATCTTAATTGTTTGTGCCAAATTCTAACTAAACTTTTGCCAAATGAGTGCGCGTGTTTCCGGGAATGTGTGGATATATTTCGCCTGAAGTTGGTGATATTTCCAATTGGGAACTTGATATTGCTATCTGCGTTAGTGGGATTTTCGTGGTTAGAAGCCACGTTTTGAAACTTGGTACGGTTTCTTGTAAATATTTTGTGATTTTCATGGTCATTTGATTCTCATTCCTTAAATTTTCTTCTTAACCTAATTTCGTGGTATTTTCCACATGTTCATGGCATTGCCATTTTCCATTATTAATGGGCTCCCCCACCCTTTTCTCAGGAGTGTTGTATATATGTTTAACTGCCAAAATAAGATGTATTTATTGTTATGTTGGTTTTTTCAATATATGTTTTTTACAAAGTTTGAACTAAGTTATTTGTTGGTCGACCACAAGACACGGCTTTGGAAAGTTCCCGCCACTCAACGAGCATTGTCATGAAAATCCCTTTAAGGGTCACCTCAGCTTGATAGCTAAATGGCATAGTTGCGATATTTTCTGTGACCGGCTGTTTGGCGGAGGGCGGTAGGTGCAATGACTGGAAGCAAGAAATTGACTTTATATATCAAATAGCTAAACTCAATGGTTACAACCACAATTATGTCAGCAGATTAATTTACAAGTAAAAACAGACCCTCAACAAAATTAGTTAGAGAGAACACAACAAAGAAAGCATTTGCCACCTTCACCTACGTAGATCGAAGTGTTTACACAGTAACCAACATCCTAAAGAAACACAATATGAACGTCGCCTTTAAAACCAATAATTTTAATTTCAACAAATTTTTCAATTCCAATAAAGTCAGCAGTAGTGATAAACATTTAAAATCGGGAGTTTATGAGCTCAGATGTAATTTTTGCAAATCAAATTACACGGGACAAACGGGTAGGAGCATACGTACTCGTTATGCTGAGCATGTTTCGGCCATAAAACACAGGAAGTTTTCAGCCATGGCGGTACACATGGAAGAAACGGGACAAAAGTTCATGGACATAAATAATGACGTCAAAATTTTGCATTACGCATCGAAGGGCAGCTATATGAATATTTTGGAAAATATTCATATCATTACTTATCAGAGGAAAGCAGACCCGACCAGCGGTTGGAAACTGCTCAAGATGATGATGACTTATCAGAGGTCAAAGGAATGCAATAATCTAAACAAGGTTAATTTTGAAACGAATGAATTATTTGATTTATTAACAGATTATTTAAATAATAATAAACGCAAACCACCTCCTCAACCCCCACCGCAATAGGTTAATTCCAACATACATTCCTGACTCGAATTATTTTCATGACGCCACACCCAATTACCTTCCTGGGTGCTAGTTAGTGTTTTCTCTGCTTTTGGCAAGGTTATACGACACTTGTGTGCATTTCAGCAACCCACGTTGAAACTAGCAATGAGTAAATGTGTGGATGTTCCTTGTACCATATTCGTTACTTCAACTAATAAGTGTTTATTCCGTGAGTGACATTAATGTGTCGAATGACACAGGCCTAACAAAGGAAGAACAAGAGAATAAATGTGAACTTTTTTTTTATTATTTAGTGAGGTTATCGATGTAATTTGATGTTTTACACCAATTAGTGGGCTGAGGAAGGAAACATTATGTGTTTTCGAAACATGTACCTGTAGAATTTTTATGTAAGTAAAAAGTATTGATTTGGCGAGAAATTTATGTTATACTTCATGTCTGAGGATGAATGCGTGACGTTCGAAACATGTCATCCAATTAAGTAGGTATTTGTGCATAAAGAAAGTGTTAGTTTGTAGGTTAAGTAAATACTTATTTCCCGCCTAATGTAATTTGGCACAATTCGTGTTGACCGACTGAAAAGCTTTCTTTCTTAGAATTAGGCAACACTGAAAAATGGCTTCTATCACTACAATTATACAGTAAATATGGAGGACCCACCCCTGGGTTAAGAGTGAAGACCTCAACGGCACCTGCAGTGGAGAAGGAGTGCTTTAGAACAGTGTAGATGGCGGAAGAGGTACCCAGTGCTTGGAGAATGGAGTAAAAGGTATTTGTTTATAGTATGGTCAAATGTACAAACTACAGAGGTGTCACTATGTTGTCGCATGGCTTAAAAATGCATGAATCCATCCTTGAGGGAAGGATAAGAAAATATGTTGAACTTATAAGTTTAGTTGGCTGTGTCCTTGAAAGCGGGACTCCCCCATGTGAGCTGTCGGTGTGTATCGCGATAAGCACACGAGCCTGCATGTCTTCAGTGTGTATTACAGTCAGCGAGCGTTCAGGTAGATTATTATTGGAAGAGTGCAACAGTATACAGGCGGTAATGTTTACTACTGAAGAGAGAGTTTTTTGGTGGAATAAGTTTTTCGTGAAGGCGATCTGTTTACAGAAAATGTAAAAATAAGATTTCAGGTGCGATTTCCTAATTCAAAGTGTCCAAACCGTGATACCATTCGGGATTTGATAAGTACATTTCATGTGTCTGGCTCAGTTTACGATGTACCGGGAACAGGCAGGCCTACGCTTTTAACGGACAAAAAACTTGATGAAATCTCCGATATAGTGCTGTATAGCCCAAGTAAATCAACAAGACAATTAGCTCATCAAACAGGAATCTCTAAGTCGACAGCACATAAAGCTGTAAGAGACAAGCTTCAGTTGTTCCCTTATAAAGTTACCGTGGTTCATGAATTAAAACAAACTGATTACGAAAAAAGAGTGATGTACTGTGAATGGTTCCAGCATATGTTATGAATGGCTGTGGTGAGTACAAAGTTTACTGTTTATTTGTTATGATGCAAGCGACAGCCATGCTACCAACGTAACTGCTGTAGCTAGCTCTCACAGACGCATGTAGGCGCTGCGGAGATCATTCCCGGACAACTGTAGATCAACTGTGGACCTTATTTTTTCAACCCGAATGCTCTATGAAAAGAACTGGGAGAAACGTAAAACACTTATAACTGTTTTCCTGGACATCGAGAAAGCATATGACCGACCACGTACCACGCATGCATAAATGGGAATGTTTGAGTCGTAAGAAAGTGCCCAAGGAATCATAGGAAGAGTACAACGATTATATGATGAAACTAAGAGCTACGTTCAGGTCCAGGATGGGAAGTCAGGTTGATTCGAAACAAAGTGCGGAGTCCAACAGGGTAGTTGCCTTTCACCGCTTCTCTTCATTATCATAATGGATGAAGTTTTAAAAGTAGTTAAAAGCAAGTGTCAAGAAACTAATGCCTTAGTTTTGCCGATGATGTCTTGGTGTGGGGCGAGTCAGAATGAAACGGGTATGCTTTGCTCCTCGTTGTGCGTACAAATGAAACGTTTTGACTGGTCCTTACTGTTTGGTGATAAATGTAACTGTTGACCTTTGCCTAAGCTATGTTGTTTTAATGGGCGCCAAGACCTCAACGCAATGTTGAAATCTAAATTTGTATTTAACAACGTCTAGCTCTGGCAGAACACCTTCAAGACTCTATTCACTCAGACCGTGGTATGATTTGATCATAACCCAACAACAATTGTATCAGGAGAAGGAATTGGTCTATATCTAATGCTACCTACTGAAAGCAAAGATTGCATGGTTAAAAGAAATGAATTTATTATATATAACAAGTATTGTAAAATTAATAATAATAATAAGTTTAAAATTTAAATTGGAGCGTTGCGATTTTAATATTACCGATAGAGGATTACGTGAGAACGGAGTCTGATAAATTATTGATTTTACTCTTATTCCCAAGCTATGAAGTTACTGAAATATTGAATATAAAACAAAGAGAAACGAGAGATTGCGTAGGTCTGCGTCATTCGCGCTTGCCACTGGAAATTGCCGAAGCATTTCCCTCGTACTGGATGATGAAGAGAGCTTCCCACTGTTTCCTGGACACCGTCATCTTCTTCGTTAGATGATATACTTGTAGATTTGGTGACTTTATGGTCCGAACATCGGAGCCATACACTCGTACAACCACACTGGTTAAGTTTTACAAAGATCGTCCTCCACTCCACGGAACATCGGAGCGACTCACACGTGCAACCGTACTGGTCAAGTCTTACACAGATTGTCCTTTATTCCACGGCGCGCCAAACGATATATGCACTTGTCGGCTTCCCACTCCAGTGCCGACTTCCAGCTTACGTGGTCTCCACTGATTGGCTGCTCCCCACGCGCTACTTCCCCACCTCTGGCTCATTACACTCGGCGGGAGGGTGAAGTAGATTGCCGTTCCATACTATCCGCCTTTTCTTGACGCTGCGACCCAGGCTTGCGTAATGCTTCTTGACAAGAATCAGCCTGTATCTGAATTCCCAGTGAGTCATGTCTCTCATAATACCCTAACTGACGAAACTCCGTAAAATTCCGCAATCGCATAATTTTCTATGATAATGTTGTTCGTAATAATTTGCTTCATAGTGTTTTCTAAGACATAGAAAACCTATCTGTATGCTTATAATTTTATAAAAATGCTCCAAAAAAATACCTTAATAATAATAATAATACATTAACATGAAAAATTCTCTTGGCTGAACAATTTGCCGCGTAAATAAATATAGATTGGCTTCCTACTGACTTATGCCAGTGGCATAAAAACCCCTCGAAAAACACGTTACATATTCGCCTCGGATCATCGGATGATTTACCGTGACGACGGTCCATTATCTGATTATTCCAGACACGTTAATAATCCGCATCCAAAATACATATTACATAAATGAAATCACCTTAAATTACAGATATATACACTCATAATTTTTCTTTACGCACTGTGCGTCAAAGTTTGTTGTCACTATGGATTGCACTTTGCAACCAGTCCAATGTTTTTCATATAGAATAGTGTTCCACGGATATTTCCGCCTCTCAAATTTCTCTATGTTGGAAAAATAGACATAATTACTGTGTGAACATTATGTATAGGAGATGTCACATCACACGCATCAAGGTGTTCTGATATATGTATATCTCCCTAGAACTTCCTAATTTCACTGGAGGTTCCTTCCTTATTGTGGAATTTAATCCCACTTATCACTGAGCACTCGATCACACTATTGTGGCAGTGCATCGTGACCATAATACTTAATCTCTCTTTATAACAGACGAAATTAATCTTGACTTCTGAACAAAAAACAGTAAATGCGCATTACATATACCACCAAATATTTCTGTGCCGTAATCGCCCTGTCTTCTTAAGTTCCCGTAGACCATATTCTACTTAATACTAGTTCTCAACACAGACCAGTTCTCCTCACACAAATAATACCATTGTACAAATTACCTTAAATTACACACTTACAAATCTTACATGGCGAGGCCGTAAACAGAAATCACGTGTGCTGTTATGTATGAGTTTCATGAAGGAATGTCTCGCCTTCTGATGGCCCATCTTTTGTCTCGTGGACGCCTTAAGCAAAAATACCCTGTTCAAGCGCTCACCCATCTCTAGGAGACAAATGGGAATTCACCAGCGCTGCCAAATTCTGGCCTTGGTGTATCGAGACATTTTAGTGCTCAAGAGCATCCGACAATCCCGTCATATTTCCCTGTACCCTAAAAACCCTCATTTACTTACATACTACCCCCCTGTGTGACTTCTGATACGCCTGCCTGGAAGACCATATCTTCCACGCACCACATACCACACTTACTCATTTGATAGGCTGGCCCGCCAGCTAAACATCCTCACTTTATGACACATACTTTCGGAGACTATGTATATTATACGTCCCGTATAATCTGTTTCCCTCACTATTCTCCAGCACATATGCTGTTTTGCCGATACGTTTGGAAACTATAAATGTTACTGCGTCACCTGCTTCCAACCTTGCCAGTGGCTCCCTTAAATGAACGACATCACGTTACTCTACTAGCATATTTCTCAGTGTCTGTAACGATGCCCTGTTGCTACTGTCCACACATGCTAACCCTACTTTCCTCTGGTGTCACACCTCTACTCGACACTCTATGACCTAAAAATGTCACTTTTGACTGACAGAATGACGAATTAGACAGCTTCAAAGTGAACCCTGCCTGATCTAACTTCTGAAAAACTATATCTAAATGACGTAGATGCTCCTCAAAACTGCGTGAACTAATAACCATATCATCAATGTAAATGGTTACCAACTCTCCTGTGTCATCCCCTAATGCGATGTTTAAAGCCCTAATTAAAGTTGCTGAACTACTCTTTAACCCATAAGGTGTTCTACAAAATTGATAAAGATTATATTTATGACTAAAAGCTGTAAATGGTCTATCTTCGTACATAAGTGGCACTTGCCAAAAACTGGAACTCAAATCTACACAAGTGAAATACTTCTTCCCCTCAAATGTTTGCATTAATTCCTCTATTGACATAGATTTCAGCTGATCTGAACTAATTCTACTGTTAACCAAACGAGCGTCTAAACAAATACGAACTGTGCCGTCGGTCTTGGGTACCGTGATCAAAGAATTAACATACGGACTGTTAGAGTGCTCAATAATCCCATCTTCAAGCATCTGGTTAATTTGTGCCTCAACTGCACTCTGATAAGCGAAAGGTACAGGATATCTATGTCCTGTGAATACTGACCTATCAATAACGTTCAATGAATGTGTATAGCAATTGGCCATACCAATGCGATCCTCAAAAACTCTCCTATTACACAATAACACATCATAGAGCCGAACACATTGTTCCACCTCTATATTTCCCAGAAATGCAGCATCACGTAACGAGTCCTCTAGACTACCGTTCGTAATCACACTGCCCACAAAACATGGAGAACCCGCTCTACGACTGGCGATATCTCATTTAAAGTACAAATTACACCTACCATACTACTTCTCTGAATATGGTCATTGAACGCTACTTCTACTTCAGAATCACCCCATTTAAATTTCAAACTCCCTACATCATAACATAAGTTACCAGACACTCTACTTAGCCACACTGAACCCAAGATAACACTGAATACTAAATTTGGAATTACAAGGCAAATCTGCTTTTCTATATGATTATTAATTTTAATGTCTACTAAAACTTGCTTAGAAATTACTTTAGACCTCTTCCCAACAGCTGTGATAACAAAAGTGCTTTTAATTGGCATCTCCTCAAAATTTACTCCAGTTCCTTTCATTTTATCATAAAATGCACTACTTATGCAACTCTTCATACAACCACTATCAATTAAAACATCTGTGTACGCCTCGGACACGTTAAATTTAATTATGGGGCTCTTACTAACCACTTCCTGAATAATACCTTCATCATTTAGTTCATGTAATAATTCATTTCTTACATTTAGGTCATAGGGTTCCTGTATAATTGTATGGACAGGGCATGCTACAGACTGAGATTCTTACCTTACTTCGCAGCCTGGTTCGCGTTTAAAGAACCGCTACAGCTGGCCGTAGTACTACTAACTACTGCACTGGTCTGGTTGTTCTGGGCTGTGTTGTCATTGTTTGGTGGTATATTACTACCACTAGGCTGTCCTCTTCCTTGACCCCTATTCTGCTTGTAATTATTGTCATTATAATTTCTCCCTTGATTTCCCCTGAAATCATTGTTTCTCCCTTGATTTCCCCTGTAATCATTGTTCCTCCTTTGATTTCCCCGGAAATCATTGTTCCTCCCTTGATACTGATTACCATAGCCATTTTCTCTGTTCTGATTTAGATGATTATTATTATTATTATTTCTATTTTGAGCGTTGGCCCCTTCGCCACCGTTCCCTTGAACTTCCTGATGCCTGGCTTCATTAGGCCTATTATTATTATTACCCTGGTTCCTATTGAAATTGTCCTCATAACCCCCTCTCCCTAGTGCATCAAATGTGCTTAACAAATTTTCTACTTCAGATATAGTCTTTACATTCTGGATACATGCAGCCTCCTTGATCCTATAGGGAAAGTGCCTACGTAGCAACCTCACCACATCACTTTCCTCCTTCAAGCCATCCAGATATTTACACACTAATACCTGCCCTAAAAAGTATTCGGTCAAGGTGGAGCTTCCTTTAGGGTTATATTTACCACACACTACTCCCTCACAATGCTGCGACTGAATAACCTCATTCCAGAACTTTTCACAGAATTTCATTTTAAAATCATTAATATCAGTAAACTTGTCTCTGTAGACAGCAAACCAATTCCTCGTTTCCCCCACAAACACTTGTTCTAAAATTTCAACTACCTGGCACCACTCAATACTACCATTTTCCAACCTCTCCCCGAATTTATTTTCTATAGTATTCATGAACTCCATTGGGCACCCCTGTCGATTGCTGACCTTACCCAGTTCTACCTCCCTGTGTGTGCTATTCACAAAAAACTGGCCTATTCTGACTATTTTCTTGCCTGATCCTAACTTTTAATTTTAATTCGAATTCTGCGATTTTCTCCTCAGCCTTCCTCTCAATACTGTTTACTGTTAATTTAATGTTTCCTTCTGATTCTTCTACATTATCATATAGCTTTGCTTGTTTCTCCTCAATCTTGCTAATGCTCTCTCTATTATTCTCTCTTAAATCATTTACTTCTGCAACTATTTGCGAGTGGACTTTCTCAATTTTACCCCCCAGCTGTTCCTTAACCTCTTTAGTTGCTACCTGAATTTTGTCAATTTCTCCCCCCAATTGTTTTTTGACCTGCTGTGTTTCCAGTTGCACTAGTTCTTTTAAATTTTCAGCCTGTGTACTGATTCTAATTTCTAACTCCGCCTGTACTTTTCCTAATTTTCTGTCTACATCTGCAATAATCTCTTTAGCCTTCTCTTCCATCACCCCCTTGATCTCACCTCTAATCAGTTCGAATTTATCACTAATTTCCCTACTGTTTTGTTCTAATTTAGCATTTAAAGTTTCAGTACTCTCTCTATTTTCCCTACTGTTTTGTTCCAGTTTAGCGTTGTTTTGTTCCAGTTTAGCATTTAAAGCGCCTGTACTTTCTTTATTTTCCCTACTGTTTTGTTCTAATTTAGCATTTAAAGCATCTGTACTTTCTTTATTTTCCCTACTGTTTTGTTCTAATTTTGCATTTAAGGCATCACTACTAACTTTGTTCTGATAAATAAACTCGAGAAGTAAAGTTTTTAATTCTGGTTAGCCGCCTACACTCCCTGTTTCAGTATCTGGATTTACCTCCGCTACCATCACTCGACATACTGCTCGTATCATCACTCTCCAGTTGATGACCACTACGTAACCTCATCTGTCTTTCTTTCTCATCCCCCATAATGATATACACTGATACAGAAAATAACCCCCAAAATACAGGCACAGAAATATATACCCTTCTCCTTCCACAAATGTTATTAGGTTTTCAGCCCCAAGTTGTCAGCGACAAATGAAACGGTTTTGCTAGCTCCACGTTGAGCGTACAAATGAAACGGGTATGCTTTGCTCCTCGTTGTGCGTACAAATGAAACGTTTTGACTGGTTCTTACTGTTTGGTGATAAATGTTACTGTTGACCTTTGCCTAAGCTATGTATTTTTAATGGGCGCCAAGACCTCAACGCAATGTTGAAATCTAAATTTGTATTTAACAACGTCTAGCTCTGGCAGAACACCTTCAAGACTCTATTCACCCAGATCGTGGTATGATTTGATCATTAACCCAACAACAATTGTATCAGGAGAAGGAATTGGTCTATATCTAATGCTACCTACTGAAAGCAAAGATTGCATGGTTAAAAGAAATGAATTTATTATATATAACAAGTATTGCAAAATTAATAATAATAATAAGTTTAAAATTTAAATTGGAGCGTTGCGATTTTAATATTACCGATAGAGGATTACGTGAGAACGGAGTCTGATAAATTATTGATTTTACTCTTATTCCCAAGCTATGAAGTTACTGAAATATTGAACATAAAACAAAGAGAAACGAGAGATTGCGTAGGTCTGTGTCATTCGCGCTTACCACTGGAAATTGCCGAAGCATTTCCCTCGTACTGGATGATGAAGAGAGCTTCTCACTGTTTCCTGGACGCCGTCATATTCTTCGTTAGAAGATGATATACTTGTAGATTTGGTGACTTTATGGTCCGAACATCGGAGCCATACACTCGTACAACCACACTGGTTAAGTTTTACAAAGATCGTCCTCCACTCCATGGAACATCGGAGCGACTCACACGTGCAACCGTACTGGTCAAGTCTTACACAGATTGTCCTTTATTCCACGGCGCGCCAAACGATATATGCACTTGTCGGCTTCCCACTCCAGTGCCAACTTCCAGCTTACGTGGTCTCCACTGATTGGCTGCTCCCCACGCGCTACTTCCCCACCTCTGGCTCATTACACTCGGCGGGAGGGTGAAGTAGATTGCCGTTCCATACTATCCGCCTTTTCTTGACGCTGCGACCCAGGCTTGCGTAATGCTTCTTGACAAGAATCAGCCTGTATCTGAATTCCCAGAGAGTCATGTCTCTCATAATACCCTAACTGACGAAACTCCGTAAAATTCCGCAATCACATAATTTTCTATGATAATGTCGTTCGTAATAATTTGCTTGATAGTGTTTTCTAAGACATAGAAAACCTATCTGTATGCTTATAATTTTATAAAAATGCTCCAAAAAATACCTTAATAATAATAATAATACATTAACATGAAAAATTCTCTTGGCTGAACAATTTGCCGCGTAAATAAATATAGATTGGCTTCCTACTGACTTATGCCAGTGGCATTAGAAAACCTCGAAAAACACGTTACAAGAAGAGGAGGTGTAAGCTAGACTAGATCTTTGGCAGAATGAATTTGCAGCCATGGGTCTTAAAATCAGCAAAACCAAGACACTTGGTTTGGTGATGAGTAGATAAATGTTGTAGACGAATTCCAGTATCTAGGTAGTATTCTTTTGAAATTCATGTAATTTTGCTTCTGCGTTCATTGGTCTAAAGAAAGAGAGCCAACATCCAAGGTAATTAAATGAAGAGACTTGTTCAATTATGGTATCATCCGTAATAATTTTTGTCCTAACTGGTTCAAAGCCTTTAAATGGCATGACTTAAGTCTTTTTTGTTGAAATATTTAGGTCACGTCTTGCAATAAGAAATAATTTATGAAGAGATCTCTAAAGATCATCTTCTGAGCCAACAAATATCTGATCATTGGCAAACAATAAGAGTAAAGGGGTTTCCTTTAATATAATAGTTATTTCTGAGTGAAATCTTCCACTACTCCGTCAATTCACTAATATACAAATTAAAAGTGTGCGGATGATAATGGCCTTCCTTGTCTAAGCCACCCTTGACCCCAGTGGGACTCAAACCATCTACATGGCGTGCGCTATAAGTACATTACACGGCCTATTAGTTGAAAGCCTTCATCTGTATCACTGCAGATGTGAAAATCAAATTCTTGGAATCTATAATTAGTCCACAGCGAGCTGAAATCACAGTATGATAGGCAGGCACAGACCAGTGCCATAGATGTGAGATGTAAAGTGAGGTAGCTTTGTGGTCAGAGTATCTGCATACAAAGCTGGAAGTTGCCGATATTGCAAAATTAAGGAAAAATGAAGCATATTGAGAAAAACACTTCTTTCAATTACTGATGTATTTAATCTGATATCAGACCACACAGAGAATAACTAACATAGGAAATTCCAATTGGTATGAAGTCTGAAATGACAAATTACCTTTCTGAGTTGACAGCTTCTTGAGCTTCATTGACCCATCTCTTGACAACATCTCCAGCAATCTTGGTTAAATGGAGACTGCTCACCAAAGCAGCGCTACTCACAGCTGAATTTCGATCCACTATTGCTTGCTTCATGTATCTCTCAATGGCTTGCAGCATCGTTACCTGCGCAAAAGCAAGGGTATCATACTCTCTAACCAAGCCCCTGTAACATCATCAATGGTTGTACAAGGAAAAATAGCCATTGTACATTTCAAACTAAAAGTTAAGTAAAAAAAGGTGGTCTTCTATACTCAACAAGGGAAAAAAAAGAACAGATAAGATAGACAAAGGGAAATACACAGGAAATGTGACACACCCTAGTAAGTACAACTTATTCTCAAAAACATACCCTGGACTCAAGATAGCTTTACCTCCTACATCTTGGTTGCAACCTTTTTTTTTTGCTTCCCTTCACCAATACTTTGTCTCTTCTTCCTCCTGCTTGGAAGACAGAATTGTCTACTTCCTTAGTGGCACTCAGGGTTGGAGAGTAACACGTTACTTGCAACTGTTACTTTATAAATTAAGTATCTGAAAAGGCCATTACTTATAAGAGTAACGAAAATGCTTGTTATTTTATCAAGATGGAGCAAGCAGTTCTCAATGCCATGTGGGAATGGACAACACTTTTCCATTATGAACCAACCCATCTCTATACTCAACACAAATCATAACCATAAGTGAAACATGAATTCATGATGGATTTGAAAGGTTCGAGTACTTGCGCACATCTGTTTACTTTGCCCATTATAGCATAAATGTTCAATATTCTCTTTGAGCCACAGTAATTCTGACGTGTCTCTGTGGACAATTTACTCGGTGGCTTAGGAATAGAAACCTTCCCACAATATTGTGATGCATTTCCGGCCTATGTAAAAGACCTCTAAGAGATTAGGCACTACCCTCAATCAGAGTTATTGAAGCATTCTCGAATATTTATAACCAAGATTTGAAAGACAGGCAAAAGTCATATTTTTTCTGTGAGCTTACCTAGCCTACTTTCTTCATAGTTTGCTCATTTTGGTCATATGAAGTCATATTTCTTTATATTTTGAGCACTTTTGTTTAACTTATGACAATGTACATGTTATCTGCAAGGAGTTTCAAACACAGCATTTCTGAAAGGTGCAGTAGATACCGTAATGGATGTCTTACTGGGGAGGTGCGGCCCCAGCAGATAAATTTACTTCAGAGCAATTAGTGAAGAAGGAAACTCCGTGTTATCTCATGCCCAGTCTGTCCTTGACGTGTTGCGTTGCAGCCCCCCTCCCCTTTCACAACCAGAGTATTTGAACAGATTGAATACACTAGTTGTACTGCAGTGAAGTCCATCATGCCTGTTGAATCGAACTAGAAAATCTACCTGACTTACTATATTCGTCAAAATATTGGCTTTATTTATCACAGACAAGGTAATGATACAGTATTAAAACAGATCAAAACATTCACAGCCTTCTTTTTTTGTTTTTAGTTCATCTTCTCCTTGCCTGAAAAATCACAACAGAAAAAAAAGGAAAGGAATAACTAACGAGGGAACAGTACGAAGTCAGACGGTGAATTTAGATATTATTTTTAAAGTCGTGAAGATCTTTTTACCCTGAAACAGGTAGTGAAGGTCTAATTTTTCGCTGGTCCTTTTTAAGGGGCATTTGGGAGCCCCTAGTTGGCGGTGCACGCTCTGACTTGTACACTACATGCCGCCACACGTCAGCGCGCACAGCCAGCGGCTGTGTAGCCTCGCCTTCCCTCTACCCTCGTTCGGTTCTCCACATCACCCACCACATACGGCTGCCTACAGTTGTGTACACGGGATGGCTGGTTAAAACCGACTTTAGTTTGGATATTTTATTTACAAAGATGTATTCACTGTGGAATATAGAAACAAAAACAGTGGTTTACAAATCCTATAATATCACATATTATCTTCATCATCATGCCGTTCAAACTGTTCAAGAAATGCCTTTATTCTAACACAGTCTGGCATGGGTGCATTGTTCATGGCATGATAATGAAAGTCTAACACAAAATGTGAATAACAAAACACAAGAAAATCATTGTGCACACCTTATAAAAGAAAAATTGGTACAATCAATTCCAGCATACTTCTTTATCAGTTCAAATCATGAAAATTAGTTTGTGAGACAGTATAAAATTGTGGTATATTGTCAGTAATGGAATAACCACCCGTTTCCCAAGCATACTTCAGCATTGGTACGAAGCAATCAGCTTGTAATCGGTTAAGCGCTAGCACATGACTAGTTATGATGAAAAGTCTGTTGTTGGGTTTTAATTTTGACTGGCCGTGTAAATTCCTTACTTGGCAAATGTTTTTCAATCGACGGACTAAACACTTTAGTTGTCGGAAGAGTCTAAGATCACACGGCTGGCAAAGATATGCAGTTCCTTTCGGTATGCATTCAATTTGTTCATGTTTGTTCATCAGATATTCAAGCTGTGCATTTTTCCCCTGGCCAATGAATGAATCTAGGAGAAGAAGATTTCGTTCGTCGTCCTATAATTGCGGATGGAAAATGTCTTGGAACCAGACACGTGTAGTACATGCCCTTTCCCCATTTTCCCGGAAGATGAACAATCAATGACGACATAATTAAAGACATTCATGTAGGTGTTGATACTTTCTTATACCCTACGTCCAAACCTTCCATTAATTAATTTCTTTGAAAACGATCAAGAACAAATGTCCCATTTCTCCGGCTTTAGAAATGGGAACTATTTCGGCAAACGAGCGTAGCAAGAACGTCTTTCACACCACGAAAATCATAACTTCTCTATGTTGCTATTTCGCACTCGAATCGGGACTGATCCGAATTCCAGATATTGGCATCCGGGATCTCTTTCTCTTCTTGCAATTCAATAATGAATTTAACAATATTTTAGTCTCGTCATATTGTACTTCTTAGTCTGTTTAAACGTTTTACCGACGAGTTTGGTTACTTTTCGGGACCGAATTTTCAAATGCCTTTTAAGGTTTGTCAAGTAGGAGTCGCAGAACAACTCTCTTCCATTATTGCATCAAACGTTGTCATTATTTATATGAACATTATTTGCTCTTAAAAAAAAAGCTCTGTAGCTTCCTGAACACTGTAGGCTTAATAAGAGCTACAATAACGTTGCAAGCGGTCATTACAACGCAAAGACTCCAATGCGATCGCCTGTATGTGGATTAGCCATCAGTTGTGGAGAACTTGACCGTATAGAAAACGACTCGCAGTCCCATATACATAACCACTGTAGGCAAACGTAGCCTATGTGGTGGGTGATAGTGGAGAACCAAACGAGGGTAGATGGAAGGCGATGCAAGTCAGCCGCTGGCTGTGCGCGCTGACGTGTGCCGGCATGTGCTGTACAATTCAGAGCGTGCACCGCCAACTTGGGGCTCCCAAATGGCTCCTTAAAAAGGACCAGTGAAAAATTAGACCTCAACTACCTGTTTCAGCATAAAAAGACCTTCACAACAATGTAAAAAAAAAGTCAAAATTCGTGATCCGACTTTGTACCGTTCCCTCGTAAGAGTTAGAGAACGTCACATACCTCCCACCTTTTGATTTCAAACACGAAATCAAAAGAAAACTTATTTACAATTACACCATCCCTAACCACACAAGCTACGACCTGTATCGAGCAGGCAGTTTCACTACACGTCCCCTTCTTGTTCTCATCACTTGTTGACCACTGGGGGCTACACACTCGTCTTCACTTTGTCCGTCTACATCCAAGGGAGCAACCTGCGACGACGATATTTCCAGAGGGTATATCTGCTGGATTGGCCTGGTCATACTTCTCCCCGCTGCCTTAACACGAACCACCCTGACATTTGTTGTCCTTGCCAGTGAACATTCCTGTGACCTTTCCCACTGGTCGCTCCAACCTCTTCCTGTCATCCGACCCCACGAACACAAAATCACCGATCTTCAATGTTCTATGGGGTTTCATGTCAACATGTGACTGCACCAGGAGGCTCAGGTATTCATCCCGGAATCTTTTCCGCAAATCTTCACGCAAGTGGTGGAGATACTTGGCTTGCCTTCTGATGTCTGTTCCATCCAAGTGGTCAAGATCAGGAACTCCGGTAGAACGAACGTCTTGCAGGAACATGGCCGGCGTCAATGGCATCAAGTCATCTGGACCTCCAAAAGATAGGTCAAGGGCCTGGAGTTCCAAATGAACAGCACGATAAACTGCACAGGTGAACAACAGGATCCAGGCCTTTTCACCATCTGTGAGGTGTAAAGGTCCCGCTAGGTCAACCCCACTCACTTCAAAAACCGATGCATGCCCCACTCTATCTCCTGGTAGAGGTACAGGACGAGTCTCCATTCTCTTTGCTTCAAATCTTCGACATCTGACACATTTATTAACCACTCTCCTCACGGTCCTCCTCCTTCATAGAATCCAATAGTTCTCCCTCAATTTTCCAAGTAACATTTGGACACGAGCATGAGAGTACTTCAGATGATAGTCTCTAATTAGAATCTCCACCAATTTATGACTTGACGGTAGCAGAATGGGGTATCTAAAGTTCTCAACATCATCTCACTGCACAATCTTTGTCTTCAACCTCAGAAGACCATCTGAACCAACAACTGTGCAGAATGATTTCAATCCTTTCTTGTCAGTCTCTTCCGTCACTCCCAGTTGAGCCAGGTGTAGTAACCTCCTTTCGGCCTCTTCGATTCCCAAAACAGAAAGCTCACCAGACTCACAACCTTCAAGTTTTGATGCCTTCCTGAAGAAGCGCAATATCCAAGCCACAAGCCTCATAATCTGTGAAAACCGTCTCAGGTACCAGGGGTCTTCCACTTCGATTAAACTGGATAGTGTTGACGTCACCTTTTTTTTCTTGATCAACTTTTTCCTCGTCTGCAACCACACCTGACATAGGCCAGTCCTTTTCTTCTGCTCTCAGCCAAACTGGCCCACCATCTGGAATTTATGAGGGATTCTGCAGAGCAACACTCCCTAGGGGTTGCATGACCTTGACGTGGTGGGAGTGCTTGCGTGGTCTAATGATCCATTGGGCTATGCCGGCGGTAGCATAGCTACTGGTAGGGCCTTCCTTGCCGGACAGGCCAAAGGTAAAGATCCAGACTAAAAAGCAACCCAGAACCCTCAAGTCCTTAACGGCAGCGAAGGCGGAGAAGATGGTCTTCGGTACGGCGGAAGAAAAAAAGGAAGAGGCAGCCCAGCTGACCAGGGTTAAGAGGTCAGGACCTCCACTGCCTTGTGGACAGAAGTGGGAACTTCAAAGGCTAGGGGAAGAAACCCTGACAGAAAATCAGTAGGCCTGGATACTTAGAAGGCAGCCCCTTCTCCAGGCTTTGGGTGCTGAAGGCCAATAACCTACACACCCGAGATTACTCCTACTACAGAAACAGAAATGAATAGAAGCCGGATGTATAAAACGGATTTGACCTTTAGCATGAAATCGGACACTAGAATTGGAATTTGGAACGTACAAACAATGTGGCAGACAGGTAGGACTGGCCGAAGTATCTAGGGAGATGAAGCGCAACAAGCTGGACTTACTATTGTCCGTCCAGAGTTAAGAGTGTACTACGGGCTCTTATGGCACAAGCGTTGCCACGCCTAGCGAGTGTCGAAGGGCAGCTATTGTACAGCACTCCACATGATTAGTACAGCCCGCTGCCGAACTGAGTATCAGCAAGCTCCTCATCCGGACGGAATTTCGATCCTTCGCGCCATTATAATCTGCAACCTTTTACTATAATTCCTGTAAGAATAACAGAATTTGGATGATCAGTTTTTAATAAAGATAAAGACTGAGTTATTTCCCTAAGGAGTGGGGGATCCGAGGATAGTAATTGATTTACATAACAAAGCTTAGAACGGATTATAAATACTGCGACAATTTACTATTTATTTACATTGGAATTCTAGTTACGTACGGTATGGCTATGACAAAACAATTGAAATGACATGAAAGCTAACCTGAGTCATCCGTTAGATAAGGCTCAAGTTTAATACGTAATATGGCAATATATTCTCCAAGGTCAGCCTAGGTCAGTGACAGGATACAAATCATCTGTCGCAACGACACCTACACGGATCCCAGTGAGTCACTTTCATCTGCAGAGGCAAAGAGACTACCCGGAAATAACAAGTAATTTTGTTCTTATCATATGATACTTCACATATTATTACACGCGTAGATGAAAGATTTTCTTTACAAGTTGCTTTACGTCGCACCGACACAGATAAGTCTTATGGCGACGATGGGACAGAAAAGGGCTAGGGGTGGGAGGAAGTGGCCGTGACCTTAATAAAGGTACAGCCCCAGCATTTGCCTGGTGTGAAAATGGGAAACCATGGAAAACCATCTTCACGGCTGCCGACAGTGGGGTTCGAACCCACTATCTCCCTAATACTGGATACTGCCGACTGCAGCTATCGAGATCGGTATAGATAGATGAAAGAAAGTAAACAAACAATTCAGTGGCACAGCGTACATTGGACAATGAATGGCAAATACTACAGACTGATGTGGGAAATTTGCGACAATCTGTTCTTTAAAATATTTCTCAAAGCAATCATTATCCATTTCATAATGAGCCTTAGCGGTTTATTTTACACAAAACTACAAGCTTCTCATTCGGCACAAATCGCGTAATTTAACTGCATGAAAGTTCTGTTACGCACATTATTGCAGGTGAGTAGTTAATATTAATAATAATAATAATATTAATATAATAATAATAATGAAAAGATCAGTGACACGATTCGAAAAAGAAGGATTGTCTTTTATAGCCACGTGACACGAATGAGCCCAGGCAGGATATCCAAACGGATATTGACGTACTTCCAAGATAAGAAAACCAAAGGGGCATGGTTTACGGAAGTTGAGAAAGATCTACGTGAAATGGAAATTTCCCCTAAAGATATCCAGAAGCATGTTCCACTTCGGGAAAAACTATGTACACAGAAAGGTTTCCAGGAAAAGCCGAAGCTGAAGACAGGGAAGGCGTGGTCCCAAAAGAGAAAAGAACAACACCGAAGACGAATGCGGGAACACTGGGCGGTAGTTGGAGCTCGGAAGAAGAGACAGTTGAACTGACGTGGTCCCTAGTTGGCCGAATCGAAGAAAGGAGAAGAAGACAATATAATATCATCACGGGTTGTTCAAAAACGTATAGCCGCACTTTTCTCCTGATTCTTGCTCTTTTTATAATTGTAAACGTTACAAACTATCTGTCGCTCTCTGCGCCTTAAAATTTCCCCGGGTTTACGTTTCGCAAATGGAACATCAGCCATATCTTTAATGCCACTTATACCTAAATCACAATTATTTCTATATTACACAAAACGATCCTTACACTCCAACACTGTTTCAAATATCTTGGAGAGATCTGGACTCGTGCGTTCAGTGGAGATCTAAGACACGTACTACAGCGCGTGCGCTGTTCTATCCAGCGCGCAGACACTGCTGTCAGATACATTACAAAATCATGTTGCATATCAAGAATGTAAGAATTACATATCATTAAATGAATGCTGAGGATCATGTACTCTCCACCCATGACCATTAACCTATTAAATAACATAGCGATAATCCAGTTTTAAAGACTTCGAAGTCATCAATTCTGGGGGAATCCGCTAAATGTAAAAGCCTATAAGAGTCCGTAGTACACTCTTAACTCTGGACGGACAATAGGTTTGAGTGAGATGAGATGGAGTGGGTTCGGGGAAATAAGGACCAAGGAAGGGGACTCCTCGTACTCAGGAAATGAAGAACATAGAGAGGGTGTTGGTTTACTGATCGCACAAAAGACAAGGAGGAGCTTGATGGAGTGGTATCCAGTCTCAGAAAGGAAAATAGTAGCCCGATTTGCATCAAGAGTTAGACCAATCACAGTGGTGCAGTGCTATGCACAAACAGAGATGGGAGAAGAAGAAAGAAAAGAACAATTTTATGGCCAGTTACATCGAACCTTGATAAAAGTGAAGAAAAGGGATATAGTGGTCGTGATGGGAGACTTGAATGCGAAAGTTGGAAGTGATAATCAAGGAATAGAAAATATAATGGGGAGACATAGTATAGGTACTAGAAATGAGAATGGCGACAAACTTATTGAATTCTGTAGCAACCATAGCTTGTGTGATAGGAGGTACGATCTTTCTTCATAAGAACTGCCATAAAGTGACTTGGGTGTCTCCGGACCACAAAACGGAGAACCAGATTCACCACTTCACTATAAGCAAGACATGGCGAACTTCCCTGTTGGACGTGAGGAACAAGAGAGGAGCAGATGTGGGAAGTGACCATCAGTTAGTAATAGCTACGCTCCAATTGAAAATAGCAAGTATTAGGCACATTCATCAAAAGGGGAGGATAAGGAGGCGCAACAACATTTCTCACTAGAGATGAGAAACCGATTTCAACAGCTGAGAGAGGAAGAAGAAGGAAAGGATATTGAACATAACTCGAAGGACATAGGAAGTACCTATATCAATACATGTGAAAAGGTTTTAGGCAAGAGAGAGTGAGAGGAAGGGAGGCATGGGTTACTTCTGAGACATGGGAAACCATGAACAGCAGGAAGGAATGTAAGAAAAGACTTAACAATGCAATAACACACGAAGAGAGAGTACAAGCTAGAACAGATTTCAACCAACTTAACAGAATAGTGAAGAGGAGTTTTCGATGTGATAAAAGAGTATTTATCAATAATTTAGCAACACAAGCAGAGATGGCAGCGCAAAACAACAATAGTAGAACCCTATATCACATAACCAAAAGATTAACAGGAAAGTTCTCTTGTTTTGATAAACCTGTGAAAGCCAAAGATCGGAGATTACTGTTTACACAAAAGGAACAACTAGAAAGATGGAGAGAACATTTTCTGGAGATCTTGAATCGGGGAATAAGTGAGGAAAGAGAAACAGAGGACATGATAGAAGAAGAGCAGGAAGATAGGGCTATAAGCACAGAACCACCATCAAGAACAGAGGTACAAAAGGCTATCAAACAACTAAAGAACAGTAAGGCGGCAGGTATGGACAACATTCCATCGGAAGCCTTGAAAGTAGATACAGACACTACAGTTGAGATTCTGCTCCCATTTTTTGAGAAGATGTGGGAAGAAGAGAAGATTCCTACAGACTGGAAAAAAGGACTGTTGATCAAGCTTCCGAAGAAAGGAGATTTATTGGAATATGACAACTGGAGAGGGATTACTCTCCTATCAATCCCAAGTAAGGTAATCTCCCGAGTAATTCTAGAAAGGATAAAACAGGGAGTTAATTTAAGGCTGAGGAAAGTACAAGCAGAATTTAAAAAAGGCCTTTCTTGTACAGACCAGATCAATAAACTGCACATAATTATAGAACAATCAACGGAACTGCAATCGTCACTGTACCTACTATTCGTTGATTTTGAAAAGGCGTTTGATAGTATAATGAGAGAGAAGATTTGGCAAGCCATAAAAGAGTTTGGGATTCCAAAGAAAGTTATAAAGATTACTCAAGAAATGTATGAGAATTACACCTGTCAAGTTTTACATCAGGGGATGTTGTCGAAGCCCATTCCAGTAAATACAGGAGTTAAACAAGGATGTTTGTTGTCTCCAATACAGTACTATTTCTCATGGTGCTGGATCTTATCATGAAGAAAGCAATGAATCGCCGAAGAGGTATTCAGTGAGGACTTACAGACAGGTTGGAGGACCTGGATTTCGCAGACGACCTGTGCTTGCTAGCCAGCAGTTACAAAGATAAGGAAGTAAAGCTGAATGATTTAAGAACTGAAGCATCTGAGGTGAGATTGAAGATCAATGGAAGGAAAACCAAGGAGATGCGCCATAATAACCGAAATAAGGCACCATTTTTTCTAGGGAATCAAGAGATCGATCAAGTCCAACAGTTTTGCTACCTGGGAAGTATGGTCACCACTGAGGGAGGTACTATGGAGGATATAGGAAATAGAATAAATAAGGCAAAAGGAGCATTCGCAATGTTGAGACCAATTTGGAAAGCACGGGAACTTAACACCTATACCAATCTTCAATTCAAAGGTCAAGTCAACATTGCTGTATGGGTGTGAAACTTGGAAGACCAACAAACAACTGATTAACAGACTCCAAATATTTGTGAATAGATGCTTGAGGAATATCCTGAGGATATGGTGGCCACAAGTTATCTCCAATGAAGAGCTATGGAGAAGAACACAGCAAATACCCATTTATATTGAGATGCATCGTAGGAAATGGAAATGGATTGGGCATACATTACGATGAGATGGAGACAACATAGCAAGACAAGCCTTGGAATGGAATCCACAAGGTAGTAGGCGAAGAGGAAGACCAAGGAACACCTGGAGGAGGAGTGTAATAACAGAAGGAATGGAGAAAGGAGGGAAGACCTGGAACGAGATAAGGAGGTTGGCGCAGAACAGAGTCCGATGGCGGAAATTCATTGATGCCCTATGCTCCACTTAGGAGATAAAGGAAATAAGTCAAGTAAAGTCTGCAGAGCAACCTCGCAAAGGAAGGTCAGCTGGGTTACACTCCCCAGGTAAGTGTCTCCAATCTTCTAGACTAGTCAGTGATCTTATTTCCTTGACTCGATTGTTCACGTACACGCCCCAGGGCTCGTCCTTCTTTATCCATTGTAATGCAGTAGAGGAGTCAGTCCAATAGAATTCAGGAACTTGCAAATTTAGACTTTCTCTCACACAGGCAGTCAGACGACTGCCAATGCAACATGCCAGAAGTTCCAGTCTTGGCATCGAAATATCCTTCAAGGGAGTAACCCTTGCCTTGGCCATCACAAGTTGTACCGAAACAGATCCTGGGGTTCCGCTCCTTAAATAAACAGCAGCTGCATAGGCACTTCGACTGGCATCACAAAACGTATGAAGATTCCACAATTCTTCAGACCCGCCGTCAGCGGGTATCTTCACCTCTGAAAGTCGGGGAACTTCTGATTCCCACTTCTTGAACTTCCGCTGCACATCCTCCGGTAATGGGTCATCCCAGCCCATCTTCAGGTTCCAGCTGCTCTGGATGAGGAGTTTTGGCAGCAAGGTAAAAGGACAAGTATATCCTATGGGGTCAAAAACCCTCTGGGCTGCAGACAAAATTCGTCTAAGAGTGATGTCACCAGATCCATTCTCAGATATATCACAAAAGATAACATCACTGTCTTTGTCCCACATCAAACCGAGAACAGAAGAAACCTGTTGACAACTACTCGCTCCACTCAGTGAGGTATGTTCCCATCCACGAAGTTCAAATTTCGCAGTCAACAACAGTTCTGTGGATTCAGTGATGAATTTATCCATTTCTTCTTCTGACCCAAGTGATGTGACACAATTGTCCACATAAAAGGAACTCTGAAGTAATTTTGCTGTATTATGGAATTCAGGTGGGCTCCTCTCTAGATGAAGATCAAGTACGGCTGCCAGCAAGAAAGACTGCAGTTGAGGCCAAATATTACCTGATTATGTCTGAGTACTTGGAGTTCTCTCCTCTCAAAGTCCTCCCACCATAGGTACCTCACATAATCCCTATCACAGGGAGCATTGTATATCTGGAGAAAAGCCTTCCTTATGTCGGCAGTTACACCAATCTTCCCTCTGCGAAACCTATTCAAAATCGGGGGAATCTGTTCAAGCAGATTTGGTCCCTTCTTTAGACAGTCATTCAGGGACAGATTTCCTTTCCCTTTACATGAGGCATCAAACACTGGCCTAACAGCTGTCGTGGAGTTTTCCTTGAGCACACCTCGGTGCAGTTAGTGACCTTTCTTATCAATTTCTTGAGAAGGCAAATACTTCGATCACGCCTTCGTTCTTCCATTCTTTAAATACATCATCATAGTCCATATGTCGGCCACTACGAATCAGTTTTATCGTTGTAGATGAACATCTCCTTTCAACAATGTCACGATTCTCTGAAATGTCTTCAAATCCATCATTCCAGGGCATATGAACTTCATTACGCCCCTCCTCATTTATACGCACCGTCTCCTTGAAGTGTCCAAGTGAGGTCGCTTCTAATTCTTCTCTAGATTGTTTCTCAGCAGGATCCCTTATTCCTAGTGTGTCCAACTTCCAGAGATCATTCACTGAAGAGTTCAAGGTCAACAATGAGATCGCAAGTGCACTAGAAGAGTTCGAAAACTTATCCGTTGATAAGTCTCCCCCATAATGACCCAACCAGGCCTAGTTTCGACAGCCACAGGTTCACAAGTCAGGTTTCACACTCTTCGGGTGAGCAGAGGTCCACAGGTGTCGGCACCTAATAGCAGTTCGATCTCTGGCCAGTCACCACCACAGTCAGAGATAAATATTTTATTTTCTCTTAAGTTCTTTCATCCAAGGCCCCTTAAGAACTCGAGGGATTGTACCACAAATGATGGCTTGATCTAGAACTGGTACCTCACATGTATATTTCCGACCTACACTTGCTAGTCTTAGTTGATAACTGGAGTGCATTTTCTTTTTTGTCTCAGTCCCTCCAAATAGAGCATGTGCCACTTTCTCAGAACCTGAGGGTTTCAGTACTAAACCATCTGCGGTCTTCTTCAGCAAGTATGATCGTTGCAATCCAGTGTCAATTAGGGCTCTCACGATGCACTCCTCTTTGATTCCTGTAATTCTAACCAACAGGGTTTGTAGAAGTACGTCTTTGCTGCATGTCTGGTTACTCAATGTAGTGCTGGGGTCTGCCTTATCTGTCTCTTCCTTTTGTTTCGCTTCTCGAGTCTTCTGCTGGAGCTCAGGGCACATTAGCACAATATGCCTTTTCCCACAGACATGACACATTATTTACAGGATTTTGCCATGTGACCTCGTTTCAGGCATTGAAAGCAACATCCCGCTTTCATCAGAACATTCTTCCTTTCAGTTAAGGTCATCTTTTGTGCTTTAAAGCATTCCTTGCTGTCATGAGGTTTGCTGCAGAACACACAATTAAGCCTTAGACTTCTTGAATCCCCGGACAGTAAACTAGTGGCTGTTGGAATGTTCGTTGCATCTTTGTTCACCGTCCGTTGTGAAGCCTGGAATCCCCCTTGAGCGAGAGTGATTCTCTGTTCTCTCTCTACTTCAATCTTCAAGAATAGAGACAATCGTTCAAGTTTCTCACAGTACACGTTTTCTACTGAATCGCTTAAGGGACGTTGGACAGAAGTTCTCAGCCAGACTCACAGTAGTTCTTCTGGAAGAGATGACTCTACTAACGGGAACAAAAAGGCAGCATACCTGTCACTAGTCATCCCTAATGATTCAAGAGACCGCAGGTGAGATTCTAAGCGGTCATATAACTGCAATGGAGCAAGTCTCTGCGATGAATGACATTCTGAATCACCAATCCCAGTAGTTTGCACACATAAAATTCAACAAGTAATTCCTCCCTACCAAATCTACTTTCAAGACACAGCACTGCTTTCTCATAACTTTCCGCAGTTGGAGGGAAACTGTTCACTACATCCCTAGCTTTACTGCCTTCCTTGGTGGCCTGCAGTAAATACTGGAATTTATCTTCACGTTCTATATCTGGATCATTATGAATGCGTTGAAACTGACTCCAAAAACCTAACCAGTCCTAAACCTCTCCAGAAGATTTCCGTAGTTCAATTTTCGGTAACTTCAATTTCTTCTTGCCAACACTATCACTCACAACGGTTATAGCTCTATTTTCTTCAGTCGCAAGAAACGCAGCATTCACATAATCAGTCTTATAACGGGCCTTGTCAAGTTTGTTGCGGTATTCTTGTACCTTCTCGTATTCAGTTGTGTATTTCGACTCATCGTTATTGAGAAGGAATTCCAATATTTTCTCATCCACGTCTTTAATTTCTGTGCCAAGGCGTTCTAATTTCGTAAATAGCAATCTTAACTTGTCAGGATCTGTTTCAGCCATCAGTGTAACGTATGTCTTCGTGAACATGGCCCGTATCGGCTTTCTTGCTTTTACGAGTTTATCCATATTTAATCGTACTTACGGGTATGTTCACGTCAAAAATGTCCTGTCACGGTCGCCACTAATGTTGAATCGAACAAGAAAATATACACAACTTACTATATTCATCAAAATATTGGCTTTATTTATCACAGACAAGGTAATGATACAGTAAACCGATCAAAACATTCACAGCCTTCTTTCTTTTGTTTTTAGTTCATCTTCTCCTTGCCTGAAAAATCACAACAACAAAAAAGGAAAGGAATAACTAAGAGATAGAGAACGTCACAATGCCTAAAGTGAAGTGTCATCTAACTTACGTCAACAGACAGCAAAAAGGATACTAATACTTTGTTTTTGGGATCACTTTTTAGGAACACCGAGAACTACGTCCGAATGCTATGCTACTACTATACTGAATGAACATTGTAAGGTTAAATGCAGGTATTGTAGCTATCAGTTTGCTGTATTATCGTGTTTTACGATAGAAATACTCCAATACTTGCTACATATCCCTAAAATGCAATGGCCTTTTTAGGTCATATTCAGCTAGTTCTTAGGGCATATTTGCTGGTACATTTGTACTTTTTAGGTCTTACACTTCCAAACCATAGCAATGACTAAAAAGAATTCGTAAGTTTGAATTTATTTTCTCCCTTGTGGAAATTCACCACAATATTTTATAAACTCTGAAGAATGAAATGAGAGATTAATGTTTTGTTTAAAGAAATGATAATATGTTTAGAAATTCATCATTTCGGTAACAAACACAAATTGTGATTTCCTTCATGAATGTTCGTATAAGAGAATATTTTTTCTTTCTTCTTAAATTAGTCATATTTACGGATTTTTTCAGGTACTTGACTAAGATTTGAAATTTATATTGATGGCAGCCCTGTTATAAACCACTAATTCTACTCATGGTGGCGTTAGCTAAAATGTCTTGGGCTGTGCTTCTAGTTGACTCTCTAAGGGCCGATTGTATAAAGATCGCTTGACTGGGGATCAAATTAAGTGGAGTTCAAAATCTGAACCAAGTTCAGTCGTCGTCCATGTTGTATAAAACTATTCGCGGATTCCAAGATCCTAGTTCAAGGATTTCAATATGGCAACAGCGCAAAATAGTAAGGATATTCACGTATATAGTGCACTAAACTCACCTCGCCGAGCGATCTTCAACTTTTTGTTTGTTTATTTTTGTGTACATTAACCTCAAAAGAAAGCGTATTGACATGTGTTGGGGATGAAAACCTAGAACATAACCTAAGTGCACACCATGTTTGTCTGAGCGGGAATGTTACAAAAAATGTAACATAAAAGACCATTTCAGTACCGTTAGCCGGAAAAAGAATGTTCCATGGACTTCAAATTCGCGGCCGAAATTTCGCAAAGGACTTGCAACCGAATCCATAAAGGTAGGTGAAGTCAATTGATATAATTATTTCCAGCTTTTATTGTCCGTCCAGAGTTAAGAGTGTACTACGGGCTCTTATGGGCTTTTACATTTAGCGGACTCCCCCAGAATTGATGACTTCGAAGTCTTTAAAACTGGATTTTCGCTATGTTATTTAATAGGTTAATGGTCATGGGTGGAGAGTACATGATCCTCAGCACTCATTTAATGATATGTAATTCTTACATTCTTGATATGCAACATGATTTTGTAATGTATCTGACAGCAGTGTCTGCGCGCTGAATGGATCAGCGCGCGCCCTGTTGTACGTGTCTTAGCTCTCCACTGAACGCACGAGTCCAGATCTCTCCAAGATATTTGAAACAGTGTTGAAGTGTAAGGATCGTTTTGTGTAATATAAAAATAATTGTGATTTAGATATAAGTGGCAATAAATATATGGCTGATGTTCCGTTTGCGAAACGTAAACCCGGGGATTTTTAAGGCGCAGAGAACGACAGATAGTTTGTAACGTCTACAATTATATAAAGACCAAGAACCAGGAGAAAAGTGCTGCTATACGTTTCTGAAAAACCCGTGATGATATTATAGTGTTATTATTATTATTATGTACACACCTGCAATAATGTGCGTAACAGAACTTACATGCAGTTAAATTACGCGATTTGTGCCGAATGAGAAGCGTGTAGTTTTGTGTAAAATAATCCGCTAAGGCTCATTATGAAATGGAAAATGATTGTTTTGAGAAACACTTTAAAGAACAGATTGTCGCAAATTTCCCACATCAGTCTGTAGTATTTGCCATTCATTGTCCAATGTACGTTGTGCCACTGAATTTTTTGTTTACTTTCTTTCATCTATCTATACCGAGCTCGATAGCTGCAGTCACCAGTATCCAGTATTCGGGAGATAGTGGGTTCGAACCCCACTGTCGGCAGCCGTGAAGATGGTTTTCCGTGGTTTCCCAATTTCACACCAGGCAAATGCTGGGGCTGTACCTTAATTAAGGTCAGGGCCACTTCCTTCTCACCCCTAGCCCTTTCCCATCGTCGCCATAAGACCTATATGTGTCGGTGCGAAGTAAAGCAACTTGTAAAGAAAATCTTTCATCTACGCGTGTAATAATATGTGAAGTATCATATGATAAGAACAAAATTACTTGTTATTTCCGGGTACTCTCTTCGCCTCTGCAGATGAAAGTTACTCACTGGGATCCGTGTAGGTTTCGTTGCGACAGATGATTTGTATCCTGTCACTGACCTAGGCTGACCTTGGAGAATATATTGCCATATTACGTATTAAACTTGATCCGTATCTAACGGATGACTCAGATTAGCTTTCATGTCATTTCAATTGTTTTGTCATAGCCATACCGTACGTAACTAAAATTCCAATGTAAATAAATAGTAAATTGTCGCAGTATTTATAATCCGTTCTAAGCATTGTTATGTAAATCAATTACTATCCTCGGCTCCCCCACTTCTTAAGGGAATAACTCAGTCTTTATCTTTATTAAAAACTGTTCATCCAAATTCTGTTATTCTTACGGGAATTATAGTAAAAGGTTGCAGATTATAATGGCGTGAAGGATCGAAATTCCGTCGGGATGAGGAGCTAGCTGATACTCAGTCCGGCAGCGGGCTGTACTACTCGTGTGGAGTGCTGTACAATAGCTGCCCTTCTACTCTCGCTAGGCGTGGCAACGCTTGTGCCATAAGAGCCCGTAGTACACTCTTAACTCTGGACGGACAATAAATGTACCCTAGATGCGATTACGTTGCTGAAAGACATATAACACGGTTTCAAACCATTCTTTAAATTTCTTTCAGGTTCAAATTTGATTATAGCTAGCTGATCCAATCTGGTCCTGCCTGAGCTGAAAATGGGATCACATGTGAATTGTGGTCTCGTACAACTTTTGATATTCATACAAATCACTATGCTTCCTTCTGCATGAAATCCATGAAGGTAAGTTCCTTGCACATCTTTCAGTTATGTTGTATAGTAAGGCATTTTTCCACCCCACCTATCTACCTAACCTGAAAATAATCTACAATAGCTGAATTTGGTCCGTATACCATAGTTTTATAGTTAATGAAGTGAATTTCAAGATGTAGAGAGGGGAAGATCATGTTGATACCTGATATTAGGACCCTGAAAGTCTCCATAAATATAATTTTACATCAGTTACACTGTTATAAAATATATGCTTAAGACAAGTAGGCTAGGTCATTCCTCAAGGTAAGTAGGCTAGTGGTAGTGAACACTGAATCAATAGCCTAGATATTGTAGACTATTGATTGCTTAGTTTATTTGTGTAGCCTAGCCTTCCTTGAGATTCTTGTCATTGTATCACAAAGGACAGCAGGCTATCCTTTTTATTGGCAACCAAGGCCCCTAAATCTTAATCCATCAAGAAATAATATACTAGCATGCATTGCTAGGTAATGGTATAGGTTCGGAACAGTATGGTATCCAAAGGTTTATTTAAATCAAAACTTTAATTTAATTTTGCAAATTAATGCCATATTAGTATTATTAGGATGAATCCAAGCAGAACGGCAAGAGTATGGCTTGAGCAAGATGTGGAGGGCAAGAGACCAAGAGGCAGACCATGGACACGCTGGATCTCCCAAATAAAAGAAGACCTGCAGGGAAGAGGTGTCGATTGGCACCAGGTAGAGGAGGAGGAAATATACCTGAATAGACAAACATGGAGAGCGCTCTTATACCGCACCCGGGAAGCTGGAGACGGTTAATGATAATGATGATGATTAGTATTATTAGGCCTACCCCAATGGCAATATCATAATGTACATCATGTTTGGAAACTTCTTGCTTTTCTTTCTCGTAAGCTGCAATTCATTACTATAACGTTTGCAATATTGTTGGTATGAAACATCTTAAATATAAGTGGGAAGAAAAATGTGCAGTAGCCTATATTACTTAGAAAAAAGCAGTACTGGTATGTAAATAAATATACTGTATCATAACCAAGGAGGCTTCCAATTAGGTCATGGTGTAGTGCAATTAGTTCAGGTAAAGGTCTTACACTCCAACTATTTTTACAACACCTGACCCAACAGCAGAAAGTCTCCGTGGTCATATATGCAGTCATGAAAATCCAACTGAAATATACTGTAGGCTACCTCTTATCATTCTTTTTGCACCCTTTGCATTGATCTGTTATGCAACACAGCTTAACATGAAAATAAATGATCATGTTACTGTCTGGTATAAAAATATAATTTTTTCCTCTGGTCGTAGGCTACTCCATTTACAGGGGGAAGTGAATTACAGTGAATTCTTTATCATGTATGGCAGGGCTGGATTCTTGCTCACAATTCAGTGTACCCAGGCATTTCTGTTCAATTACACTGTAGCCACTGCCGAGCTCTCCTCTTCAGTGTTGTGGAGCCAGCTCATGAGTAACCAAGAGCCTGAACTTTTTTGCAGGCTTTGCTGGCAATGGCTACAATAGCTTACTGATGAACAGGTCGTGTTAAAGCAACTTGATACCAATCTCTGATAGGGTTTTTAAGTAGTCTTTTCTTTGTTTCTGCTTCACTTTTAGGACATGGTCATCAACTCCTTGCACAGGGGTGTATGTGGAAGTGTTGACTTTATTTGAGACACACACTATTTGCCCATACAAACTGAAAAGGTTCAATAATTTACATCAAAATGTATAAAGTGTTCTGTATTCATTAAGTAGGTCATGTTACTGTATTCCAGGTACTGTCCAATGCTAGGTCTCCTTAGCAGGCTGCAGTAGACAAACTTATCTGTTTACAGGAACTATGTTGAGATTGCTATTTATGGACAACATAAGCACAATGGTTAAGTAGCATGGTTTACCAGTCTCAAATTAACTTAAATGATGATTACATTTTGATATAAAGATAAGCCTCTGTGGAATTTGTTACACCAGACTACATTTAAGTGAAAGGGGGAGGAATGAAATCTTCTGATGACATCTGGTTAGTTTTATTATGTCAGCATCAAACATCGGAGGAAGCTACTAATTCCCAAGGAGTAGGCAAATAAACTTAAAACGTTCCCTACCGTATTGAAAAAAAAAAATTAGCATGATTTTTTCCTGGACTTTTACTTATTATTTATTTATACGTGCACTTTCATCAACATCATCATCATCTTGTATAGTTTCCAGCCCCAGACTGGGTCTGTTTGGAACATAAGCCTCGCCACTTAGTCCTTTCTTCCCACCACCTCTCCGCTGTCACTCTAGTCCAGTCCTCGCCTCTCTTCTTGACACATTCCTCCACCCCTTTCAGCCATCTATCTCTTGGTCTTCCCCTTGGTCGTTTCTTCTGCATCTGCATCTCATGTAGCCTCTTGGGAATCTTCTTCTCTTCCATTCTCATTATGCTATTTATTTATATGTGCACTTTATGCCCTAAGGCTAAATGAATGCTTATCCATAGTGAGAATTCAGTTGTTGTAAAGTACACTCCACACTTCACTTGTTATTTTCTAACATGTGTTATTGTTGCAGGTAGCTTTGGAGGTGCCTCTCGCAACAACACAGAGCAAGAGAGGACAATGGGCAAAATTAAAAATGAAAGAATAATTAGAATATGAAATATTGAGCAGGCAGAATCTGAAGGAAATGAAATGTACTAATGCATTATTTAATAAAAATAAAATAAAAGGATGTAATGTTATTCTGAACTAGTTGTTAATTCTTCAGGCCCTGATTGTTCCTGAAATTGTTGCCACAATATTGTCCTCCATTGACTTAACAAGGATACATAGTGATTGGAGTACAATGTCCCTAACACTCATTTGAGCTCTCTCTACAACTGAGCATGGATGATTTATATAATTTAGTTATGTGCATATAAAAAAAATGTTTCTGTTAAATGTGCAACAGAAGACTGGTGAAGACTGCAGATAGGCTATGCTAAAAAAATGGTCGAGGGGCATTCACCGTTATTGATACAAGTTAATGTCCAGTACAACAGTTATCATTCGTAATGCACTCACAACTTTAATCAGAAATCTGCTGTTTGCCATTTAATCACAGTTGTCATGTATGGGACAGTCAAAGCCAAGCTGTTAATTGCTTGCATATTGAATTTCTTGAAATTTGGTTAACATAATAACATTTGAATTGGGTAGGTTTTGGAGAACTTACTATGAAGCAGACCACTGTTTTATTGGAGGTTTCAGGTTCACTTCTCTTTCAAAAAGTAGTTTATCACTTTAAAAATTTAAATGTTAGAATATGTTATCAAATGGTTGTTGGAGCATCTTGGTCAACAGCCCTGTAGTGTTGATTTTGTCTGATAACTTGAGGTGGCTGTAGTAGTGTACCGGTATGTAACTGTAATAAAAACAGTGGATTTAGTAAGTTTTCTATGGATGATATTTAAGGAAAACCTGGAACAAGTTTGTGGTAAGTGACCCAGGACTTACAGGTATCCGTAAGTAGCATTCTAGCATTTGCCTTGGTATAGTGTGGGTACCCCTGAAGAGCCACTCTCAGGATGATCAATGTCAGCACTGGGATTAAATCTCTGGACATGTTGCATTTCCTCATTACAGTCTTGGACCATGGCCCGATATACTCAGCTAAGCTGCTGGGTTGACATATGATTACACGCAGATAGTTAAGGTGGGTGAATAAATGAAATGTTGAGCAGTTAGAAACTGAAGAAAATGAAATGTGCTGAAGCAATTTTAGGCCCTGAGAGTTCCTGAAATTGTTGCCACAATATTGTCCTGCATCGACTCATGTAGGGTGCAAGTTATTGAACGGGGTATTCCTTCTCTGGGGGATTTGTACTATCTCCAACCCTTAAAACATTACACCTCAATCAAACACATTTTATATCCTTGCCTGAGATAACATCTATCCCTAATCAAAGAATAATGCTTTCCACAAAGAAAAGAAAGGAAATTGTGAATATACACCCTATGAGGCCTATACTACAGCTGGTGATCTATTACAGTATTGTTTTAGCATTTTCTTGTTAATGTGATGTACAACATGGGGCTCTCCTGAAGTGCTCGGGGACACAGTCCAGGAGATGGTTGGATGACCTGGGTCTATTGACACTACTGGTATTTGGAATTAAAACACATGAGCACAGGAAAAGGTGGGGAGTGGAGAAGAATGGAAGCAAAATAGGATAGATGGAAATGTTAAGAAACATTTTCTCAGTACAAATAAATTCATATACCTAGCAAAGATGTCTTGATCAAACATTTTGCATAAATGTAAGCCATTGAAATGCACATGTATCTAAATTTACACGAGGGACTATTTAGAAGTACCGTAGCTTATGGGACCCAGCTATGCTCTCACAATTGTGGTGCATGTTTACTGCCATATGGGCTAAATAATGTGAAGTGTGTGTCACATGAATACTAGGCCTATGATACTGTAGTTCTTCTACAGGATATCTAATAGGCCACCCTATTAGCAAAGGTAAGATTAAGTACCAGTGACCTACCACTTTCAAAAACAAAAGGCACCGTGGATAAAATAGTCATTTAATACTACTATTACCGTATCGTATGTGTGTGGTACCGGTATTAATATATTCACTGGTGGCATGAAGCACCTCTCGGAATGCTTTTAACCTCAAAATTGTGCATCGCATTCGTAGGCTTAATTACGGTATTGGTGCATATGTCAACGATACAAAGAAAAGTTACAACCCCATCACTGATTAAAAACACACAGTTTGGAGTGACAACATAAATTGTTATCAAATGTGAACACATATTACGTCCGTATAGCCTTTAGGCCTAATATAACCCTTGACTTGGAGGCACAGAACAACAGGGTTTATAGGTGACCTAATACAATAAAATGTAAAAAAAAAAAAACGGTCGTGTTTTGATATTTATTTAAAACTGAAGAAATATATCGTTCAAGTGTCTCAATAAGACACGATTTTTAGGAGAATGGCATTCTTCCTCCTCAAAATCCAAAATCACTCTTGACTAAAATGCATCAGCAAGCACGCGCAATTTAAGCCTAGTCCGGAAAGAAATAGTACCGTACCGTCGTATAACCTAGGCCTACTAATGTACAAGCTTTCTAACATATTTCTCTTTTTAATACAGCCTAGAACTAGAATCTAAGCGCTAAAATGTTTCACGGACAACTGCTGTGAACTAAGATCAACATGGCTGAACCGAGAACTGTCGCCGGTTAAATATGAACTCAGATCAAGACGCGGTGATCTTAGATTAACGTTTATACAACAGAAATTCTGGGTTCAGCACGCGCTAAGATCAGCTGAACCTGGTGAACTGAGATCAAATGCTTTATACAATCGGCCCTAAGAGTACGGAATGCCCACGGTCTGATGAAGGCACTGCTAATTGCTGAACCGGAAGATAGTTGAGAGCCAAATGTCTTCTGAGACACCGTTCTACAAAGTTTTTAGTCTACTTTCGAATTTTGTAAAAAATTGAAGTAGACTTATGAAATCTACATGGGTCAAATATATATATGTGTGTCTCTCTCTCACACCCTATCAATTCAAACACAAAACCAAATTGAACCAAACTGAATTCTTAATTTAATCAATCTGGGACCAGATAATACGCGATATAGGAATGGGAGGGAAGAGGATTTCAGGTGACAGAATCATCTACTGCATCATCATCCGCACTGTCAGATATGTTATCAGCAGCTGGGGCTACCAGGTGCACTATAGTCACTTTCCATAAAATCAGAATCACTGTCAGCTATAAAGACATTGTCTAAAGCAACTAAACAATCCAAGACTATGAGATGGGTTACCCCTGCAACACAAAAAAAAATGGGTTTAGAAAGGGTGTTCTACTTCTATGGGACACTACTGCAATTCACTGTGCAAAACTGGTACAAACCAAATGTTTAGCCCAAACAGCTGTTCCAGAAATTCCTGCTCCTTCACAGCCTACAGAAAATAAGCAGTTGATCCCCTCTGGACTGGAAGCATGCAATGAGGCCAACAAATTGAAATCTTGGCTTTCACGGCCAGTGAATTAAAACTCAGCAATATTTCTAGGTTTGTGCCGTGTCTTGTGTGGGGTTTCGTCTCTGACACCAAGCAGGCTCATCAGCGGGCTTTCGATTTCCCCACCCGGACCCCCCGCAGGAGTAATGAACTGCGAGCTACCTCCCTTTTTATGAAGCGCACCTGCGCGTCTTCATTGCGAGAGCTAAAAGCTAAAGTAGCCATAATCTCCCTATGAATGCTTCGAGGCAAGGACAGCAAGAACCCGCTGATGAGCCAGCTTGGTATCCTAGGCAAAACCCCACACAAGACACGGCACAAACCTAGAAAAATTGCCGAGTTTTAATTCACTGGCCGTGAAAGCCAATATACCATATTTTTGGAAGTTGAGTTTTGAACCTATGATCTCCCGAGTTGCTGCAGCTACCCGGGTGGCAGGGGTGCAAGATTTGTACGAGCAAGGCTACGCCGCAGGACTCATTCCAGATTCAACGGGCTTGGGGATGATGTAAAATGGATTTTTAGGAGGCAGGTGGTTTTAAGGCCATATATGCCCTTCCTGACACCAAACTAATGGAAAGTTAATGAGTGATTGAAACTGGACAAAGAGATGGAAGGAAGCGGCCGTGGTCTATTACAAGGTCCCGTCCCAGCATTTGCCTAGAATTTAAAATGAAAAAATCCTTTTATTGACTACTGTAAGTGGGGTTTGAACCACTCGTTAAGTCCGTATACTGTATAGCTTGGTTTCATAGCCTACAACTTCGCGTGAGTGAATGTAGCTACCGCTGTTGATGATGATAAACGCACACAACTATTATTATTATCATCCGCGAATGGAAATAGATGGATCACGCAGTACTTTTAGGATTCGCCACTCTGATCTTCCATATGGTTCTCATTCTCTCTCCGTGGGCCATCTTCCTCTCCTCAGTCTACTTGGTTCCTCGTCTCTTTGGAGTGTCAGTCTCTGGTGTTAGTATCCATCCATTTACTCTACACATTATTACTATTGTTATCATCATCTCATGCAAACTCTCCTTCACTTGTTTCCTACAAATCCTGGGATTAATGTTAACTGGAGCGGCTTCGGTGGCGTAGTTGGTAGCACGCTGTGCTTCTATGCCCAAGATAGCGAGTTCAAACCCGGCCGAAGCCGTCGGATTTTTTTAAGAGCGTTAAAAATCCCTCAGTATGCCTTCCTTCGGAGGGGAAGTAAAGCTAGCGGTCCCATGTCATAGATTTATGGCATGTTAAAGAACCTTTCACTAATTACACCTGTGTGAAGCTAAATTGTATAGGTTAAGAATGTGAACAAAGCTCTTTGGTTTCTACGTTCGTTGCCAAGAGCCGATTACGGTGGCATCTAGTAGCTAAGTTCTGGACTAGGCCTAGTAGTCGTTGACGGTGGAATTTGGCGGCAAAAGTCGGAACAATTTGAAAAATTCAAAAGTTGCAGTCCTTACTTGAATTAAAAAACAGATACACACACTAATACAGCCATCACAATTAACACCGGTTATTAGACAGATTCTACACACAAAGTACACGGGGCTACATGACCACATTGTCGCAGCCCCTAAACTGAGGAACCAACCAACCAATGTTAACTGGAAATTGTTCCCTAGAAACCTAGGCCTGTGTGTGAAGGTCCATGTGATTGTACCTGGTGACATTTACATTGTTTATTAGTGCTAGTTCATTGTTACATTAGACTGTGATGTGAGAGGGTTTATGTGAGTGTGCCTGGTGACAGTTACATTGTTTATTAGAGCTAGTTCATTGTTTCATTAGCCTGTGGTGTGTGAGGGTCCATGTGTGTATGTCTGGATACAGTTACAATGTTTATTAGTGCTAGTTCATCGTTCCATTAGCCTGTGATGTGTGAGGGTACATATTAGTGTGTCTGGTGATGGTTACATAGCTTATTAGATATAGTTCATCGGCTCATTAGCCTTTGGTGTGCGAGGGTCCATATGAGTGTGTCTGGTGACAGTTACATTGTTTATTAGATATAGATCATTGTTTCATTAGCCTGTGGTGTGCGTGATTTTTCTTTGTCGAATTTGATGTCTCCGTTTGAATTTCTGAACCCACTGATCAGAAGCTTTGAAATAAAAAAATTGTAATTGACTTGCAGCAGATAAAACCCGCTGTTGCAGGTTCCGGGTTATAACTTGTTGGTTGTTGCGTCGAGATGCCACAAAGCTATCGTTAGTCCCGTATTTCTCTGCGACGGTTCCTCCACTTTTTACGTGTTTTTCCCATTTTGGCAACTCCTCCGTACGTTTCAAGCAGCTACACCCTTTTTTTTTGCAGAACTTTCAGGCTCCATGTTGGATGCGCTCGAACTACAGTATACTAATTAACTTTTCTCTTATATTGCAGCGGAATATTGTCCATGTACGGTTTTGCCCCTTTTTCCTCCGGTTCATAATTGTCAGAAGAATCTTCATTGTCAGACACAAGTTTTTCAAAAGCGTTTTCTTCATCCAGTTCATCAGACAAAATTAGTTCCTCTTCCGTTACAAACTTTTTTTTCGCGCAAGGTTTCTACAGTATAGTGGATCAAGTTTTTTGCTATAGTGGATCAAGTTTTTTGCTAGTAACATTCCCTCTTCAGTAATTACCTCCGATGCTGTTGGTGCAACAAGATTATTTTGTGCGAGGATCTGCTCGAAATATATGAGGACATTAATTTCGAATCTTCACTGTACAGGGAATCTTCAATATCATCTCCAGCCGTCGAAGGACCAGGAGGTTTGTCGTCCTCCATGCCCGTCATTATGATCTTTTTTATCGTATGTTAGAAAAAAACACCCACCATGACAAGAAACACCATCTGCTTCTCTGTAAACCAAGAGTCAAATGCTACTTCGAACAGGCATCCCTTGCGAATCACATGGTATGTATCCCTTCCAACCGTCCTGGAATACCCACAAATCCTTTGTGCTAGAGCAGCTGTGCCCACATCGCAGGTAGAAAACGTGACAAAGGCAAACGATACACACAGAACTGTTGTTCGGAACAATGACAGATCTCAGAGAAACCGCCATATTCAAATATTTCATCACATTCAATTTTACTCACTCCATAGTTTATATTTATTCTTCTATGTATATTTTTAATAATCTACAAGGTGTGAATATTGAAAATCCACAGCCTGCTTCCAGTCTCCGACCGGGTCAGGAATGGAATGAATGAAGCCCCCATCTAGCGGCGAGGATATGAAGTGTGCCGGCTGCAGAAGCCTGTCGCACTCCTCTGGGGCAATGATTAAATGAATGACAGATGAAATGAAATGATAGTGGAGAGTGTTGCTGGAATGAAATTGTGACAGGGAAAACCGGAGTACCCGGAGAAAAAACCAGTCTGCCTCCGTTTTGTCCAGCACAGATCTCACATGGAGTGACCGGGATAAGGTGTGAATATTATTGCTGGTTATTATTTTTGTCGCTTATTCACAATTTCAAATAGGAGATAATTAGAAATGAGACGTGTGTTTCTTCATTGGAAGTTATGATTACATATCTGTGAATTACTACAGACTTGATGATTTTTATATTTCAATCACATTAGTAGTATATGAACTGAAAGAAAAAAAATATAGCACCCGAAGTAAGACTCGAACTAGCATCCCGGCGATTACTGGGCCCAAATGTTACCGGGTGAGCCACGCATCCTGCTCGAAGTCAGTAACATCTTTACTGGATATGAAGCGCTCGGAAAAATTAGAAGGCAATTTTCTCGAGAATTTATGAATATGGCATAGAACGGCTTTGGCAAATTATTGTTCGAGGTCTGAACTTTACGTACTCGAAGCGGGAAAAATTACAAAAGTCCGATTACTGTAGTGTCCCCTCGTGAGTTCTGATGTACTGCTGAAAGCAACGGGAAACAACAGCTGCAATGCTAATCCCGAGGATATGCACCTCTCTATGCATAATTACATGTGATGATGGCCTCTCTTGTAAAATTCCAATCCAGAGGTAAACTAGTCCCCCGTTTGGATCTCCGGGTGGGGACTACTCGAGAGGGAGTTAACATCACAGAAGTGACAAAGGGGATATCTGACATTCCACGGATCGGAACGTGGAATGTTAGAAGTCTGCTAGGCAGTGGAAACTTAGAAAGGGAAATGGATAGGTTGAGGTTGGATTTGATTGGGATTAGGGATAATAGCACTAAATCAAACAACGGCTATGCGGGGGTAGATCTCATATTAAGTACGAGACTTGGACAGCGGGTGGAATATTATGAGCAATATAGTGAACGGATTAGTGTAGCAAAAATCAATACTCAACCTACGTGCAACACAGTGGTACAAGTCTATATGCCTACTAGTCAAGCTGATGATGATGTTGAAAAGGTCTACGAAGAAATGGATGAAATTCTGAGGTATGTCAAGGATGATGAAACTGTTATAGTAATGGGAGATTGGAATGATGTGGTAGGAAAAGGAAGAGAAGGGAAGAGAGTAGGAGATTTCGGATTAGGTGAAAGGAATGATCGAGGAAGCAGGCTGATGGAATTCTGCACCGAGCGTGAGTTGGTCATAGCTAACACCTTATCCAATAACCGCAATAGAAGAATATACACATGGATGAGATCAGGAGATACAGGGCTTTAACAAATCGACTTCATAATGGTCAAGCAGAGATTTCAAAACCAGATTTGTAGGGTTGCTAGTAATTTAATATAATATAATCCCCCTCCCGTCCAATCTTAAATCGACTGTGAATTTTGCGGAACGAAAAGTTCATAGGTGAAATGAGAGTTGCACTTCCAGGGAATGGCGAGGTGAATGAAACTCAAATCCCCTTCCGTCCAATCTTAACTTGACTGTGTTTCACAGGCGAAATGAAGAGTTGCATTTCCAGGGAAACGCCAAACAAAACCACCCTTCTCAGAAGTCTTAACTCAGCACGACTCAACGGTTTGCTGCTGGCTGTATCTGGGGCAATAGGTTTGCCCGCTAGCTAGGCTGTAACAGCGATGATAGACTTGCCCTTAGCTAGCTCGTTAACTGTCGCCTCAGTAGTTGAATGGTCATGGTTGGAAGAAATTAAAACGTAAAAACACTTATAGTGGGTGATGTATTGAAGGTAGACATATATGCTCTAGGGAACTTCTTTGAAGAACTTTTCATGCTGAACAATTCCTACACTCATAGCATTTAGATATTTTTAACGGTTTGCCCAGCGTAAGCTTACAAAGCGCTCGGACGCCAGGGTTTTTTTTTCGACTTTTCCACTGAAATCGTTACTGCTCGGCTTCCTATGATCATAAATAAATTATTTTCTACAGAAATCATCCTCGAGATATCCTTTACAGAATGGTGAAAACCGCATCAAAATCTATCCAGTGGTTCTCGAGTTCACCCGTAACATCCAAGAATCGGGGACTTTGTTTTATACTAAGTCGAGATTAAATTAAATTATACTGATTATACCTTCTGACAGGCCACGGCCGCTTCCTTCCACATCCTTGCCCAGTTTCATTCACCATCATTCATTTCATCTCTCATTAACTCCTCTCACGAGGTTGGCATCAGGAAGGGCATCCGGCAGTAAAAACCATCGCCACGAAGACTTCCATCGCATCTCATCCCCGACCCCGTTGGAAAACGGGAATAATAAGGGGTAGACATACACATACTGATTGGCGTATAACCTCTACTTAGTATAAAGCAAAGTCCCCGATTCTTGGATGTCATGGGTAATCTCGAGAACCACTTAATGGATTTTGATGCGGTTTTCACCAATCTGTAAAGGATATCTCGAGAAAGGTTGCTGTAGACAATAATTTATTTATGACTAAAGGAAGTCAAGCACTAACAATTTCAGTGAAAAAGTCGAAAAAAAAACCTGGCGTCCGTGCACGCTGGGCAAACCGTTAAAAATATCTATGTACTATGAGTGTAAGAATTGTTCAGCAAGAAAAATTCTACAAAAAAGCACGGGTGAGCACATCTCTCTCTATCTTCAATACATCGCCTACTATAAGGGTTTTTACGTTTTCATTTCTTCCAACAATCTCCATTCAGTTACTGAGGCAACAGTTTATGAGCAAGCTAGGGGCCAGTCTATCACCCCAGTTACAGCTTAGCTAGCGGACGAGCTTATTGCCCCAGATACAGCCAGCAGCAAACTGTCGAGTCGTGTTGAGTTAAAAACTTTAGAGAAGAGTGGTTGTCTTTGTAGTTTCCCTGGAAGTGCAACACGGCTTTTCTTCATTTCGCCGTGAACTTTTCGTTCCGCAAAATTCACAGTCAAGTTAAGATTGGACGGAAGGGGGATTTGTTTCATGCAATAATAATAATGTTATTGGTTTTACATCCTTTTTAACTACTCTGGCTTTTAGAGATGCCGGGGTGCCAGAATTTTGCCCCGAAGGGGATCTTTAACCAGCCAGTAAATCTACTAACACTGCTCCCTCGCATCTGCGCACCCTCAAATGCCAGCTGACTGCGCCAGGATACGAACCTGCAACCTTGGGCTCAGCAAGCGACAACGTTACCACTGACTAGGGAATGGTGCGAAGTCGGACGGCGAATTTTGGTTTTATTTTTACATAGTGGTGAAGGTCTTTTTACGCTGAAAATGGTAGTGGAGGTCTAATTTTTCGCAAGTCCTTTTTGAGGGGGCATTTGGGAGCTCAAAGTTGGTGGTGCGTGCTCTAAATTGTACAGTACATGCCAGCCACACGTCAGCGCGCACAGCCAGCGGCTGTCTTGCCACGCCTACACTCTCGACTCGTTTGGTTCTCCACTATCCCCCAGCACATACTGCTGCCTACAGTTGTGTTAATTGGACGGCGAATCCTATTCTATACGGTCAAGTTATCCACGACTGATGGCTATTCCACATACAGGCGTTGTAATGACTGCTTGCAACATTATTGCAGCTCTTATTAGTGCCTATGGTGTTAATATTAAGGAAGCTACATAGCTATCTGATAAAGAGCAAATAATGTACATACATATAAAGACAACATTTGATGCAATTTTGGAGGACAAATGCGAACTTATTCAGGAGGAAGAAGCTTTCTTCGTTGATTCAGAAGACGACGATGGCGTTGAGGAAGGGACACAACCACCGAAAAAACGTAAACATGGAGATGAGTATAACGAAGAGAACATGTCGTGTGATGGCCAAGGAAGACCCTGTAAGTCAGTGGAAGATTATGATTCCGGGTTATTGTTGGACATTTATGAAACAATAAAGGATCAAGGACACATGTACGCTGTACGGAAGTATAAGAAGACTCGGCGACAAATTTACGGAATCGTCAACCACGTTGAACACAATGGAGAAATTAGGAAATGTGCAATGGTTCGAGCGTATGTGAAGGAGGAGTTCACCAAGGCAAGGATGCGTTATTTATACTGTATGTCACAAAATCCGACATTGAGCGTTGGATTGGTGAGGGTAGAGAGTTGGTTTGCCCCAAACACTCTCTCCAGAGCGACTCCTACTTGACAAACCTTAAAAGGCGTTTGAAAATTCGGTTCCGAACAGTTTTTTATTTATTTATTTATTTGTCTAGAAAAAGATTCCCGAGAGCAGAGCTCTGTCGTGGGGAACAGTACATAGTTCATTACATAGATGACGGACTAACTATACATATGCTAAATTATAATACATTTAGAGTACAGTATACAAATAAGCAATAGAAGTGTATTCAAAGCGACGCTTTTGACACAATACATGACCAAGGAAAAAGCGGTATAATATAAATGGAGAAATGAGACTATAAGCTAATGAGCATGCTTTGAAGTTATGAGTCAATTAGTGTTGATAAACATAAAAGATAAAGATTGGAAGAATGTGGTATCACAAGAGTAAGTTATTATACATTTAGAGTAAATTATTATACATAAATTATTATACATTCAGAGTCAGCAAATAGTACTTTTTCAACTTTACACGAAATGGCCCAATTTGAGAGATTCTTGCTAGATCAAGTGGTACCAGGTTATACACTGAGATGAGCGAGTGCTGCAATGCATTGACTCCAAATTTAGTCGTTCTATTGCTGACTACATGTAACTTATTTTTTTGTCTTGTGCAGTGCATGTGAATTTCATTAACGAAAGAGAATGTAGTGTTTGTGGTCATGAGACTATGCAATATTTTATAAATAATTAAAGTAGAGTTGAAAGATACAAGCAGTTTCAACGGCAATATATTAGTTTCAGTGTACATTCTACAGCGAGGGTATAAACGATGGAATCCATACATTGATCTTAGAGCCCTGTTTTGTAGAACCTCCAGATTATTCAAATTAGTTTGTGAGGCTCTTCCCCAGATGAAACATAAATATGAGAGCCGAGACTGAATCATTGCGAAGTATATTACACGTAGTGTCTGAGTTGTTACATAAAACTTGATTTTAGCAAAGATTCCAACTAAAGCCGAGATTTTATTTTTTAGATTCGTTATATGTGATGCCCAAGAAAGAGTATTGTCTATTGTCAAGCCAAGGTATTTAACCTCCTTCACCCACTTAAGTCTGGTAGTACCAAAAGAGATATTTGTTGTTGCATTTAAATCATATTCACATTTATGGAACATCATGCAGACAGTTTTTGAGTAATTAGGTGTTGCTAGATTCATTCTTAGCCATTCCTCCAAGACATAACAGTCATGCTGGATATCAGATATAATCTCCTTGTCAGATTTAGAGAAGTAAAACAACGAAATATCGTCAGCTAAGAGAGATAATCTACCCTTAAAAGGGCATAAGGTTATGTCATTTATGTATATGAGGAATAGAATCGGCCCTAGAATAGATCCCTGGGGCACACCGTAGGATACCCTTTGCAAGTTACTTCTATTAGTGCCTATTTTTACAAATTGTTGCCTGTTTGTCAAGTAATGTTTAAACCACAACAATGCAACACCTCTCACACCCGCCTTCTCCAGTTTATATACAAGCAGTGGATGACTCACAGTATCAAAGGCCTTTTTTAAATCAATAAAGAATCCAGCAGATTTATTCCCTTTATCTATATTGTTTTGTAATTCGATTATGATATCGACAATAGCAGAATTAACCCCAGCCTTCTCGCGAAATCCATACTGAAATTCAGAAAAATAATGGCATTTCTCTAGATACCTCAAAAGCCTTGTTTTCATAATTATTTCTAAGATTTTTGATAATTCAGATGGTACTGAAATGGGCCTATAATTACCAGGATCTGACCTGTCATTCTGTTTATATATGGGTACAACACGAGCAATTTTAAGGGGATCTGGGACGATACCATTGACTAGTGAGCAGTTGACAAATTTTGAGATGGGTCCTGAGAGGGCACGGTTGCAAGTCTTAAGTAGTTTACTAGTTATGCCATCATAGGAGGTGTTGGTTATCTTAAGATTGTTAATGATATCAGATACCAAACTCGTCGGTAAAACTTTTAAAACAGACGAAGAAGTACAACATGAAGAGGCTAAAAAGTTTGTAAAATTCATTAATGAATTGCAAGAAGAGAAAGAGATCCCGGATGCCAATATCTGGAATTCGGACCAGTCCCGATTCGAGTATGAAATGGCAACACAGAGAAGTTATGATTTTCGTGGTGTGAAAGACGTTCTTGCTACGCTTGTTTGCCGAAATAGTTTTACGCACTCCCACACAGTGCAATATCACATTTCTAAAGCCGGAGAAATGGGACATTTGTTCTTGATCGTATTCCAAGAAATTAATGTAAAGTTTGGACCTAGGGTACAAGAAAGTATCAACGCCTACATGGATGTCTTTAAGTATGTCGTCATTGATTGTTCATCTTCCGGGAAAATGGGGAAAGGGCATGTACGTGCCTGCTTCCAAAACGTTTTCCATCCGCAATTACAAGACGACGCACGAAATCTTCTTCTCCTCGATTCATTCAGTGGCAAGGGCAAAAATGCACAACTTGAATCTCTGACGGACAGACATGTACAAATTGAATACATACCGAAAGGATCTACGTATCTTTGCCAGCCATGTGATCTTGGACTCTTCCGACAACTAAAATGTTTAGTCCGTCGAATGGGAAACATTTGCCGAGTAAGAAATTTACGCGGCCAGTCAAAATTAAAACCCAAGAACAGACTTTTCATTATAACTAGTCAAATGCTAGCGCATAACCAATTACAAGCTGATTGGTTTGTACCAATGCTGAAATATGCTTGGAAAGTGGGTGGTTATTCCATTACTGACAACACACCGGAATTTCATACTGTCTCGCAAACTAATTTTCATAATTTGTTTGATAAAAAGTGTGCTGGAAATGATTGTACCAATTTTTATTTTATAATGTGTGCGCATTGTTTTCTTGTAGTCACATTTTGTGTTAGATTTTCACTCATCATCATCATCATTTCCCCTTATCCAGCTCCTGCCGGGTCGGGGTATTTATGGCACTTCTCCACTTTCCTCTGTCCTTCCACCATTCTTCTTCCACGATCTTGTCCCAGTCCAGATTTCTTTTTCTTACGCTGTTCTTCACTGAATCAATCCACCTTGTTCTAGGTCTTCCTCTTGCTCTCTTACCCTTGCACTTGGCCTCCAGCATCTGTCTTGGTATTCTATTTTCCTCCATCCTCTTTACATGTCCAAGCCACCTTAGTTTATTCTTCTCAATTCTCCCATTTAGTTTTGCCATCCCAACTTCCTTCCTAACATCTTCATTCCTCACTCTGTCTTTCCTTGTCTTTCCTATCATACTTCTTAGGAATTTCATTTCACTGGCTTGGATTCTACTCTCTTGCCTGCTTGTCAGAGTCCAAGTCTCAGCTGCATAAGTTAATATGGGAACATAGTACACTTTATACATTACCTCCTTGCTTTTCCTTGGTACTTCCTTATCCCAAACAAGTTTTCTTACACTTTGATAGAATGCATTGCTCTGCTGTACCCTCCTGCCAATCTCCATGTCCAACCTACCAGTTTGCATCAATTCACTTCCTAGGTATTTGAACGTGTCCACAATTTCCAAACTCTGACTTCCAATTTTCGCAGTGCCCTTTCCTTGTCTTTCCCCTCTTGTCATCACCATGGTCTTGCTTTTCTCTATACTGATTTTCAGGCCGTACTTCTGAATATTTTCGTTCAGTGCATCTAGTTGTTTTTGCACTTCTTCAGTGTTCCTTCCCCAGACCTCAATATCATCTGCAAATAACAGTAACTTCATTTCTTTATATCCATATGCTTCCTTTGTTTCCTTTACAATTTCATCCATCACCATTATGAACAAGAGAGGTGACAGCACACTCCCCTGTCTTAGTCCAGTCTTGTTCCTAAACCAATCTGTCTTTCCAACTGGGGTCAGTACCCTGCTAACACAGTTGTTGTACATTGCTTGCACCATTTCCAACATTTCTCTTCCCAGTCTCTTCTTAACCATGGTTTCCCATACCTTCTCTCTGGGGACATTATCAAATGCCTTTTCTAGATCTATGAAAGTCATGATCAAATCCTCTCCATATTCCCAGTTCTTTTCCATCACCTGCCTCAAGCTAAAGATTGGGTCCACTGTGGATCTTCCACTCCTGAAGCCATACTGTTCCTCTTGCAACTCTCCTTCCACCTTTCTTCTCATTCTTCTTTCTTATATCCTTTCCAGTGTTTTGACTATCTGTGATAAGAGGGTGATCCCTCTATAGTTATCACACACCTTCTTGTCCCCCTTCTTAAACACTGGTATTATTAGCCCTTTCTCCCAGTCTTCTGGTACACATTTCCGTTTCCACACACACTTTAGCAGTCGATACAACCATTGCATACCAACAGGTCCAGCAGCCTTTATCATTTCTACACTGATTTCATCCACCCCTGTTGCTTTTCCCATCTTCATTTTCTGTACTGCTAATTCCACCTCCAGCATTGTTATATCATCTTCTGTTATAGAGTCATCAGGTTGTGTCACTTCCCCTTAGATTTTCACTATCATGCCATAAACAATGCACTCATGCCAGACTGTGTGAGAATAAAGGCATTTCTTGAACAGTTTGAACGGCATGATGATGATGATGATATGTGATTATGTATTATATGTTTGTAAACCATTGTTATTGTTCTATACTCCTCAATGAATTCATCTTTGTAAATAAAATATCCCAACTAACGTCAGTGGAGAGCCGAACGAGTGGAGAGGGTAGGCGTGGCAAGACTGCCGCTGGCTGTGCGTGCTGACGTGTGCTGGCATGTACTGTACAATTTAGAGCACGCACCACCAACTTTGAGCTCCCAAATGCCCCCTTAAAAAGGACTTGCGAAAAATTAGACCTCCACTACCATTTTCAGCGTAAAAAGACCTTCACGACTGTGTAAAAATAAAACCAAAATTCGCCGACCGACTTCGTACCGATCCCTCGTGAGCCACGCAGCCAGCCGTGTTTCATGCACCTCGCCATTCTTAAATTACGTCTGGCAAGAATTTGTTGCACATGCATCTCCATGATAATATAATTAATAGTCCAGTCAGTGATTTTAACCCGTCATGCTGAGAACTAAAACGGATATCGGTCGTTGTTCATTGACATTGGAAAAAAAAGCGCTTATCACGTAATACATTCATAACTGTTCCCGGGCGAAGCCGGGTCGGGAGAATATTCAGAAGTTTTACCTACATGAAAATTTCAATATCGCCAGTATAAAATATTTCCAGAATCCACCATCAAGACGACACATTTAGCTACACTTATGTGCAAAATAAGTGCCACAAAGTCAATGCAACAGGATATAAGATCGGTTTTGCTAAAAAGGGGACACAGTTTATAGGTTTTTTTTATACAGTATTATGGATATCTGATTTATGCATGTCCTGCAGTAGATTACAAGTAACAATTACTTCACTGTAAATGTAGGTATCAATATTGCAAGAAGGAAACACAGAATAAGTAAACATTGCATGGTACTTGAAATTCACTTCCCATCACTAATTTTGAGAACTTAAAATTGAAGTAAAAAGTATGGTATATACAGTATCATACTACACTCTGTACATGCATTGCATCATCAACCAGGAATGTATGAGAAAATCATTGCATCAGTATGTAGCTCAAGAACCATGCAAAATCAACACAGATATAATCTGCTAAACTCAAGACAAATAGTTGCACTAACGGTAATTGCCATTTTAATGAACAGTGATCAATGTATAAATCCCCTATTACATGCAATCTTACATCAGTTATACTGCACAAAGCACGAATAGCTGCAGCTCGATAAAGGTCTTCCTTTCCAGTCATATCCTTTGTCAAGCTGGACGTCACAATAATTACATCCTCGGCAGTGGATGATAGTTCTTTGATTCCAAGATATACCATGCGGCGCAAGATCACATCACGAGACTGGAAAAGCTTTGTCATTGCAAAGAAAGTTTCTGTAGCCTCTGTAGTACCAAGCTGCTCGCCCTGCAAATAAACAATTGTATTTACATGTAGCTCTTCTTTATATGAATAATTAGTACTATAATTGATTAATATAAACAATATGACTTATTATTATAATTATGGAGCAGCTAGCTAGAGTAGATTGATGTTATACAGATGTAGTCATATCAGAATAATGTGCTATGTTAGTTTTTCAAACAGAGAAATCAATTATGTAGCAGTCCGGAAACGATTCATTTTCACACCAGTATTGACCATGTTCTTTTAAGTAATTAAGGTATGTTTAAACCATTAAGGTTGGAAATTAACCAAAATTATTAAATGAGGAAGAGAAGTGGTTCTGCTACATAATCATTCATAATTATTGATCTTATTGCATTATAAGTAATGTTGCAATGTTGCTTAGTTATTAAAGTGTCATGTAAATTTGCTTCTTTCTGAACAGTGACATATGTGAATGTTTTCAGAATAAAAATACTTTTAGATAATGAAGAAAGACATGTGATAATTTTTCACAAAACATTGGCTAGAAAGAGCCCATTTGGCTTAAAATAATTGCATATAATTAGGTAGGCTACTAGCTCAAATTTTAGAAAATTCAGTCTATCAGTGACTAACATCAAATTTATGGAGACAAAGCTCACATTAGGGTTAAAATAGTTAATGAATTTAGTAAATTTTATTTTAATTCTAATAATTTGGCCACTTCTATAAATACCATAGATACAAACTACTGTATGTGTAAATTTTAATGTACAATTTTCTCTGTTGTATGGCAGCAAAACAGAAGGAATGAAGTTTGTAGGTTTACATGACCATTAATCTTGCAATCATGAGCTAAAGGACCTTCAATTTTACATAGAATCCGAAACATAGGGCGTGATATTTCACTTCGAAAATCTCACATGCATTGACTGGGAATTGAACCCGGCCTTGGCGAGAGGCAACCAACACCCATAACCTATTCTCATTTATCAAACTACAACGGCTTCATTGGCATAGTCGGTAGCATGCTGAACTGCTATGACAAAGATCACAGCTTCAAACACGGCCGAAGTCGTCGGATTTTTAAGAGCGTTAAAATCCTACAGAATGCCTTCCTTCGGAGGGAAGTAAAGCCGGCGGGCCCATGTCATAGATTTATGACTTGTAAAAGAACCTACTACTACAATTGGTAGTGTGTAACCAAAATTTGTAGGATTTGGTTAGAAACGCTCTATCAAGTTCCAACGTTTGCCACTGGGTGTCAGTGACAGTGGCGTCAGGTAGACAAAGTTGAAACCACTTGAAATTGAACTTGTTGGGGACCCTACGGCTGTTCAATTGAAATGCCATCTGGAGCATTCCAAAGCCACATGGCAAAGTGAAGCACATGGTATGCATTTGTGATGAATATCCATTTATTCCAATGCAGTTGTAGGGGTCACTAAATTTGAGGGGCCCTTTACTAAAATATATATATATATATATGAGTAGCCCAGTTGCAAAACCAGCTATGTGCATGATAAGTAATTAGTGAGAAATCAGGAAAAACTAATAAAACGAAACAGAAATGTTTCAGAGGGCTGATTCTTATACAATATATAGGTAAACATAATTGTAATATGTGTTCCAAAGTTCTGAAATATCTGATGAGTAGAAAACAAGTTATTAATATTTTTTATTTGCATATATCAGGTTTTGCAACTGTGTTGTTCACATAGCAGGTTTTGCAACTCTAGTGGCAGCCATATTGATTGCGCCTTAGTTTGCAAAACCAGCTACAATTGTAGTGGCCGGAGTTGAATCATACACTCATGATGGATGGAATTATGTATTGAGTACGTTGCAATTTACAATGCATACACACGTAATGGAAGAACATATTACGTAGCGTGGAATATATTACAACGTAAAAGACATACACAGTTTAGAATAGTTCTGTGTGTGTTGATATACTATCAAAGTACAACCAAAATGAGTTTAGGCTATGTCTGTTTCATCAGTTTCCATTAGTTCAAAGTCCAAAGTGTCATCATCAAAATCATCATCTGCATCATCATTCAAACTTTGAGTATCAGGGTCCTGTTCTGCAAATACATTGACATAGAATTCCAAATCTGGATTACTGTCCCATGCTTCCCAAAAGTGAAGGGCAAGAAGTCTTTTAACATCCTTGATCTTAGCCGATTTTACAACAACACCCCTTGGGATATCAGGGATGTGAGCGATCTTAAAATTCTTCCCCTTCCTGCACAAACTCTTCACTTCACCAATGTCAAAATTGTAGAAGGGTTCTCCTCGAACTAGGAGAGATTTATTGCTTTTGCTTCTTGTGATTATTAATCTCTTTGCTTTCTGAAATTGGAAATGCCATTGTCCAGGGTTTTTAAGAATGTTATCTGAATATGCTTTCCAGTCCTTAACAGGGGCATCTTCTCCTAGACGTGTTACGATTCCGTACCTCTTGATAACGTGCAAATACTCTTCTGGGTTTGCAATGACACTTCGAGTGTTAAATTCTCTCTCTAGATGTCCAAATATCCGATCCGGCGGGATGAATGAATGCCCTACTATATGGAACATCAGTTCAATTGTTTCAATATTATGAGGCGCTTCAAGAAGAAGCCAGTGTAATAACATCCCTATCACTGTTTTATTCTATCGGTATTTTCTATTGACATATTATTATCTTCATTCATTTAAAAAATATATAACTAAAAACGTCTGTAGGAACGAGGCGTCAGCTTGTAGGCTGCATCCACATCAATATACTCAGAGAAATTGGCACGCGAGTGAAACAAATGCAAGCTGAATTTCACAGCTGAATCTCCACAGTATGCAGTACAGCCAACCTAAATATCTACAATAGAGATAAGCGTTTGAGCTTTATTTTCTTTGATAAAGAGGAGTGCAATGCTGTTCTTATGGAAAGGAAAATAGCAGGTTTTGCAACTCTACCCGAAGGACGGCCATGTTAGTCAATATACATATAGCAGGTTTTGTAAACGTAAACATTGCTCTGTGAATTTAGCAGGCTTTGCATCCGTACCTGCCATGCATGTAGCAAGTTTTGCAACCGTTTGACGTTTTTAATGTCAATTTTAAAACAGTTATAGCTGGTTTAGAAACCTGAAACATAGCTAAATTAGAAGCCAGTATCATAAAGCAACATGGGATACCATTATCGCATTCTCGTAAATTTATGCACATAGCTGGTTTTGCAAATGGGCTACTCATATATACTGTAAATCTTCTGATTAAGACAATATCCAGAATATAAAATGTTTACCTGATTGAGCAAGTACAGAATCTTGGTAAGAATATGGGTACATTTTCTTGGATTTACTGGTGTATCATTAAATGTACGAGCCTCTTGCAAGACAGTTGTCTTTTCAATATTCTGGAATGGGTTACCCCCACCTGGAACAGAAGCAATAGTTTAGCAGAGAAATCTATCCATTGCAGAGTCAACATTATCAATTCAAGAGTTGACTGAAGATAGCTTTGAAGCCACCTTAGGGCCTTATTACACAAGGCAGCCAGGTCGCGCGAACGGTGTCGCGCCCAGAAATCGGTGCGGCAGCCAGGCAGTCACCACCACGAAGCTCATGTGTCTGTTCGACCAGTGAGGAAGAGATAAGCTGTACATGAGAGAAGTTATTATTAAGTTAAGTTAATTAGTAAAAGATGAATGATGAGTATATGCTTCTTCTTATGCTACTATTGAAAAGGAGGAGGCGAAGGAAAAGAATGATGCATGTATATCCTATTCTACCTTTCAAGACAATCTAAAGGGTTGTATTATATTTTATTTTTATGCGCTTTGCGCAGACGACAGTAAGTTTTTCAATTCCTTGTGAATGTCAAAATTCACTTTTTATGACCTATTAGGTTGATATAGCAGGGATTGAAACTCAAATGATATGTATCACACCAGAAGAGAAACTCATAGCCTAGTAACTTTAAGGTAAGCCTCAGAAATTGATACCATATCTATTTAGTCTTTTGGTATCTTAAGTTCCGACTGAATTGGTGCAAATTTTAAAAAATAAACGCTTGTTTTTAACAGATTTTACTAAAAATCTCGTAATTTTTCGAGTTGATTAACTTCTGGCACTCTTTCAAGAGTTCTTCTTGTTTCTTCTTTGGTTTCTCTGCACTTCCACTTGCACTCACTTCATTCATGGCGTTTTCCATTGCCGGTTCACTTGCCGTCAAGACAACAGTATGCTGTAGAACACACAGATACACACTAACCTAGTAGTCATGGTGTCTCACTGGCTGCCTAGTGTAATAAGGTCTATTTGCTACAACACCCAGCAACCAGACTGAGCAGCCAGTGGTCTCGGGGCATGGCAACCAGCCGGCCAAAAATCTTTGGTCATGCGATTGGCTGTCATAAGAATCAATGCCCGATGACTAGCTGCGCTACCCGTCGCGCAACCTGGCTGCCTAGTGTAAGAAGGCCCTTACTGTGTTGCTTTATTGACTGTTGTTATAGCAACTTTTCAGTCCATCAATGCAATATTATCCCAATTACTGGGACATGCAAAAGAAAAATTACATGTGATAAAAAATATATACAGTATAAATATTTGTTGCAGCTAAAAGAGGGAGAAAACTATAGGACAAAACAGCTCTACAAAACACTACCACACTCTCAATGACACCCACAAACGGTATCTGCCCTATAACAAGAAAAAGCATCGCAAAATCTGAGAAAGTGTGGCAAATATTACTGATAAAACCTCAAGCATTTCATGTAATTTCAATTTGGGTATAATTATGTTGAATGACTGAAAAGCATTTAAATTTTATTTACTAAGGTAACACTGAAAAATGGCGTACAAAACGATAACATTAAACACCAGATATAATAACTGCTTATTTTAATATCTACAATGTTGCAAGACCGAGAAATTACGATCCCATCAACAAAGTTTACCTCCAACAACTAATCTCTGAAGGTGCAGCTACTATTGCTGTGATACACTTACGCAGTTCGAGTATATACCACGATGTGTAAGGAAATTTTTAGTGTCGTCGATAATGTCACGGATGATGTGCGGACATTGTATTGGCTTGAATTACCGCCATTTCGTCAGCTGTATGAGGTTTCAAACATGCCTATGTAGTGACATGTGTGCAAGTGCTAGGTGTGGTGGTGAGTTACGATTGTTAATAAATTACAATTAGTTGTTCAATTTAATTGGGAAGTTGCAATGTACTCTTCTAAGGCCAATGCTCGCTACGTGGCTAGATGATAGTCTGGGCGAAACCATTGGCCGCTACCATGATAGACGACTGTCTCAACGAAAATTACTGCTTGTACTATGAGCAAGGGGATCTGGGGCGTGAACCCCAGGTTAGGTTTGTGTTTGAATGTAAAACCTTATTAACACACAAAATTTAACATGTATGCATTGTATAAAGCTTTAGTGTCGTCCATGACGTCATTGATACTGCCATTTTGTATCTAGGGGAAATTTGTAATGTATCACGATCTATACTAGGCCTACTCCCCACTTATGCAATAAGTGCCAAGCTAGAATTACCTACAAGAGATGATGGTAAAAGCTAGAACTGCAACATACAAAAAAATATTTTTCTACTAATGTGTTGAAAGATCTGATATGGAGACTTATCTGAATTTTATAATGTCTACAATGTCAAATCATTATTACATTATTGCTTAAATGTATCACATCAATAGAAGCTACACCTTCATAGATTAATTGGTGGAGGGAGACTTTGTTGATGGGATTGTTATTTCTCAGTTTTGCAACATTGTAGATATTAATTTAAATAGTTGCACTCTTTCTAAGTTTTTTGGCCATGCCTTTTTGTTTTTGGAGCATAGAGACCATATGTGGGTGTCATTGTGGGTTTGATAGTGTTTTGTAGAACTATTTTGTCTTGTATATTTGGATCTGATGATACTCGCTTGACGAGCGAAAATTGCGATGAATTGCAATAAAAAAATCCATATAACATGTGTCCTATTTGTATTGCGTACCGAGATACAGATGTTGGTATGTAACCAGGGCAGTTGTCGTTTCGTGTGTTGGTACACCGGTTACTATGGGCATATTTAAAGATTGTCAACAGTCGTGTGTTGTTGTTCACGTTGTGAAGTTGTGCTTTAGTTTCCATTGAATGTATTCACCTGTCAGTGTGCTTTGTTGACCCAGTTGTCAGTACTGTATCGTTTAAACATGCCACACGTTTTTACACATGCTGAGTATGCCGATATGGTATTTGTGTGTGGGTTTTGTAATGGAAACGCTGCTTGTAGAGAATACGGAATGCGATTCCCTAACCGCAGACGACCAGATTCAAGAGTGTTTATAATACACTGCGTGACTCTGTTGCAGTACCCAGCTGTCGATATGGTGATACAACATCTGAAGGAAGACGGATCGGGAGATATGGACACGTTTCTTGGCTACCAAGGTCCCCAGACCTTACCCTTTTGGATTTTTGCCTGTAGGGATGGTTCAAAGGCGAAGTCTACAAGGAAAAAGTTAACACAAGAGCCGAGTTGGTCGTTCGGATTATGCATAGTGCAGCCCTCATCAAAGAACGCCAAGACGCCCATCTAAGAGCTACACAGGGTGTTATCAAGAGAAGTTCAAAATGCATTGAAATTGGTGGTGGAAGTTTTGAAAATAAACTTTGAACGTCCTCATTTGCCTTGGCTTTACATTTGTTTGGGTTAAATACTAGCAGCTGTATCTCGGTACGGAATACAATTGGGACACATGTTATATGGAATTTTTTATTGCAATTCATCTATACTACCACCTCCTAAAATATTTACTATTCCTCCTGAAACACCCTGTGTATGTATATTTGTAATCACATGTAGGCCTATATTATTTTTTTCAGGTTATTTTTAACATTTCCCAATAATTGAGATTATATTGTGTTGACTGACAAGTTGCAATATTAATTGCAATATCAGAAGTTGAGTAACATACAGTTCACGCCACAGTTTTTGGCCGATCAGCTCCGGTTTTGCAGTCATACAGAGAACATAATAATGCTATAGGTTTTACGTCCCTTTGAACTACTCTGACTTTTAGAGACGCTGAGGTGCTAGAATTTTGCCCCAAAGGGAATCTTCAAAGCGCCAGTAAATCGACCAACAATGCACCCTCGCATTTACACACCCTCAAATGCCAGCTGACTGCACCAGCATATGAACCTGCAACCTTGAGCCCAGCAAGCGAGAACGTTACCGCTGAGCCTCAGATATCTGCAATTGATACACGAGTTGCTTTCCGCACAACTGACAAGTCGCATATCAATTACAGATGTCTGAGGCTCACCGACTGTTCTATGTACGACTGCAAAACCAGAGCCGACCGGCAAAAACCGTTGCATGAACTGTACTGTAGAAGCAAAGTCAGCATAATAGAAAAGATTGAGTTAAGCCATAATCCTCCAATAAGAGAAAACTGATGAGGATGATCATTGTTTTAAGGGACAACCGCAAGGTCATCTGTCCCTCATAACACAGGTTTTTTTTAAACTTACTTTAGTTAAAATTTAGAAGTAGATGCCAAAAATAAATTTCAAATAATAATTATTATAATAATAATAATAATAATGTATGGCCTCGGGTACCGGGTGCAAGCTTTGTTATTTGACACCCAGAGGGTAGCTTGCATGTCAAATTTCGTTGTTCCTTGACTATGAAAGTCAAGGAGGTTAGATGTTAGATATCTAAGCTCCTTGAACATTATAGCGCTTTCTAGTAGAGAAATGAGGAACTTTGTGTTGGCGGAAACTCCCGAGATAAATTTTGCCATTATGAACTCTGCCTACTGAATTGAAATGGGTTATTTGACATGCCAACATCGTATGACATGCGTATAGTATTTTTCCGCCTTTCAAAAATCACTTACCACGGCCAGGAGCGAACCTGCAATCTTGGGGTTAGTAGACAGACACGATATCCACTCACCCACCGTAGCAAGCTATAATTATAATAAAAAATAATATATACAATTTCTTTGTCTCGAAATGTATATTGCTGGCCCTAAACCACTCTCACGTATAAAGCAGCTGATGCGATCAGCAGCCACCATGCCATCGGCTAATATAAGATTGAGCGTATTCTGGAGACGAAGATTTCTTTGTAGATCAGCAAGATCAACACACTTGGTTATAATGTGGACCACAGTGAATATCAGCAAGATCGATACACTTGGTTAAAATGTGGGCCACAGTGAATAAAGGAACACTCCCCATTCAGATTAAACGTTGAAATAAGTTCTGATTTCGCTCTTTCTCATTACAAGGCTACAGTTCTTATTGATTATCAATGATTTGGATAAAAGTTTAGAAACATACCAGTGAACGGCAGAGTTATGTTACTGTCATTCTAATACAGTACATGAGCATGGACATGTTTGGCCCTGCAGCACTGTTTGTTGAAATTTATGTTCAAAGAAGTATTCCAGAGCCATTAATCCCAACTTGACGAATCTTACAAGTGTCTCATCCTTGATTTAACCCTGTGACTAATGTTTGTACTGTAAAGAAGCTTTTCAGTTGATCAATACGAAAGTGCCCAAATTAGATTGAGAGGGGAATTACACGTTAACTTCCTAGTGCCAGAAATAAATTACATGAATCATTTATATACTTAATAAAACACCTCTCACATAAATGAAGGGCTGAATTAGATATCAAGCAAACATCATCAGAACCGGCTCACTTATGCTTAATTTAGGTTGAGTAGGTAAGTATATAACACTTATATAGAACAGTAGTTACAATTATTACACTACAGAAGTTCTCATTGAACTTTGTAACAAGTCGAATTTTTTAGCCAAATACATTTATTTATTCCGTTACTCTATTACACTTCTTAAGTGTTGCGTTATTTGTTAGTACATTTCATGTGTATTAGTGCAAAACAACTTCTATCATTGCGAACTATTGAAGTGACTGCGCTCTAAACAGTTTTGTTATTAACCGTTACATTTCAAATTTCTAATTTACTTGGCGAGTTTTTGTAGTTGTTTGCTTTTACCATAACAATGTTGGTTCGTATAGTGTTTTCGTACTGACTTACATACTAAGTATTGACTAGGCGGATCCAATCCTTAGTTATAAAGCAACTTTTGTATCTTATATAGTTAAATTAAACACTTAAATATTTTAACCAAGTTGACAGTGCGGTTTTGTAGACTTACCTGATTTGCGGCTGTTCATATACAGGTGTCTTCACTACACGTTTTACTGTGGTCTGACCCGTCTATTCCCATCCTTCCTACTCGTTGGTTGGTTGCTAGAGCTATCTGACACTGTACCTTGAACTACGTTGGGTGATACTAACGCTATCTTTTGTTGCATCATGCAACTTGTGTGTGTGTGTAGAGCAAGCTACCTAACTTATAATGGTGTATGGTAATGGTTTGGATCTTCTCAACTATTATAGAACAATCTCTACAGTTTGTCACTCGCAAAACAATATATCAAGCTGCTGACTTCAGAACAAGATTTTCACTCTATAATACTGTCTAAATTAGGTCTTGGTTTATTGAGAATATAAGTAAATCCTTCCCGTTTGACATTTTTCCTTCTATAATTGGTATCCCCTTTATTTCTCTTAGCCAGCTTCGTTCGCTGTGTTGCTTCTTGTTCATTGTAGGGAACACTGCCTAATAATGTGAATAGCGGGTGAGCACCAAAAATGTGTGTTCATTAAGTTGGAGCCAAGTGGATCTCTATGGCTTGTTTTATATAAAGCTCCTTACCTTTTGTTTCGTAGTGTTTGAATATTAGGTCAGCTTTTATATTAGTGAATTTATGTCCAGTGTCGTACAAGTGTTTGCATACTGACACGTGTTTTTTATGTTTAATTGCATTTCTTGTGTTCTTTATAATGTGTCCATTACTGGTCTGCTACGTATTTTCCTCGACGCACTGTTTTCTGGCACATCAATAAATATATCCCTGATTTTTAGTATGGATGCTGCTTATTTAAGTTACAGTTATGAAAGTGTTTTTTCAATTCTGTCTGATGTTCTTAATGCTATTTTAATGAAGTGTTTTTTGAAACAATAGTAATTTTGTATGGGTTTGCTTTCACGAAATTGAATCGCGCTCTCATTATTTGGCAGAGTTTAATTTGGAAAAAAGGAAGCTTGTAGTTTTACATGATCGTCAATCTTGTGATGACATGGCATTTCACTTCGAAAATCTCATGTGCATTGACCGTGAATCGAACCCAGTCCACCTTGATGAGAGGCCAAAAGCTTGACCGCTGGCCACCACGCACCCAGTTTTATTGGTGCATTTTCCCAAGTGCCTATGTACAATTTGGTCTATCATATTGTGGTTGAAGATATATCCTTTAGCTGCAGTATGTTATAATGCGGTCCGATTTATCACAGATTTGGATATAAAGCGGGGGGAAAGTATGTCCCGCAGTAAAAATATATAATTACGGAGCAAGGTACATTTCCATTTATACTGTAAGTAAACATACACATACGGAAATAAAACTGTCGAACAACTTTACACTGTGCTGTAGGAATAAATTGATTAATTATTTGCCTGTGCTGACAGTTTAGTTAACAAGGTGATTAGTATCGTACTTATAATTCATTAAAATCATTCACCAGTAGGCCTACATGTTTCGGGTATATAGGTTTTTCCCTTCTTCAGCTTCATGTGTATAAACACAAGTATTTATAAAGAGCATAGATGGAATACATTATAACATCATATATATATCATGCTTGCAAGTGTAAAAATATTATAACCTGCAGTCTACATTTATACATTGTTTGGACTCATTAAAAACACTTTCTAGGAAAAAAGTCCATGGACTTGTCAAAACACATTCTCGTAAAGTGCACACTCCTGTACAGACCGGCCAACACGCATCACACAAATTCCCTCCACAATGATAACAAAATAAGTTACTATGTAGCTTCCCACTTCTTTATGTCCAAATGAACCGTCTCTACTTTGACACAAGCAGATTCATTCTCGGTTACGCACAACATATAGCCGCAAGATCCACATCATTATGATCCCAAGTCAGTCAAATGGGACTACCCTAATGTAAATGTGTCAGATATTACTGTAAGCACAATCTTATTTCAATTGCCTTCAACAACCATGAAGATCCTTGCCACCTGTACCAATCAGAGAATTTCCCGGTAAGCGGGTCTTTATATTTAGCTCGATGTTGCCAAGGCTATCTCCTGCAGTCCAGTTGCTCTGTGTGTTAGTGCAGGTTTGTTGTTTTATTGACTTGTGTGAGCACAATTACCGGTTAACTGTGTGTTAGAATATTACTTTAGTAATATGGTCAGTGGTTCGTCCGAGTTAATTTAAAAACATGTGAAAAATTTTATGTAGTCCACGTCGTTCTATATTTCGTGGTACAGAACCAGCGATGCTGTCTCCTCGATTATGAGAAATGTCAGATACGGACACGCGGCTGGACTTGTGATTATACGTCGTAAGCCTACATACAGAATTTTGCAGCCAGTATAGGCCTACCACAAATTTTAACATTTTTCATACATATCTCCGTAACTCGAATTTTTGATAAGTTGAATTTATTTCAACATCCTCTAACGATTCGAGATATCAAGGTTCGACTGTATGTGTTTTTGTGTCTTGCTCATTGAACGACGGCAGTCATGTTCGTTAAGCGCACACGGTCTCTTTGTTATCCAGGCACACCCATTGACAATACATTACTGTTGCCAATATGTAAGATACAAAATACACCACCACATAAAATTGGTCATATGCATAACAATTTCACAGTTGAAAGGGTTCCTTTCTTCAAGCACAGCCGACAGGCATCAAGGAACATATTCAGGTTAGAAGCATGGTTACCTCATACTGGGCTGCTGCATTGAGTTTAGTGCTGTGTGCTATGGGACTCTTTGTGATGGGTCAGCAGAGAGGTAGCAGTGGGCTTTGGCCATAGGAATTCTGAATTATGATGTTGATATGTTTTATAAGGTGGATTGGAGAGAAAAATGAGTAAGAGTGTTAGGTTTTGGTTAGAGAAGAATTTATGATATGTTATTGTTACATGCCACCCCTAGTGGCAAGTTCGTTAACTGGATTACGGTGGGTGAAAGCACAAACACAATTGTTCCTTTAAAGAAATCTAATTAGCTTTATTGGAAGCCTGAAAGGTACACCACACAAATAGCAAATACAAGCAATCAGTACCTCACTCCAGTTTCCTCTTGTAGGGAACTCTTGCCCTTCACTTGTCAACAGACGACGGAAGTTAAATCCGTCCTAATGAGTCCGGTGGCCTTGACAGAACTACATGCAACACTACAGTTATTTACGATAGCCGGTCACTCACCACTACACTCTGCTTCGCTGATAGCTGGCTAGGGAAACAGCTCCCGGTGCTTTCGCAATTCACCACACTAACCTCTGACGCACTGGAAAACACACTCGTTCAAGGCACAGTTCCTCTGTAGGCTTCACACTCCCTCGCTGTCAAGAGAATCAGCTTCGCAAGGGTTTCGCAAGTCACGTCGCCAACAACTGTCGCTCAAGGTAAACGCTCGCACTAGCTCGAAAAACACACACTTTCCCCGCTTGTCAGGTCGCCCTTATATAGCAGGCCGGTGACTCAATAAATGCTTCTAGACCCATCCAGGATTCACGCCTTCTCGAGGTTTCTATCACTGGCTGGGTCACGAATATTCTGGACCATCCCTTTGTCCTGGTAGCCCTCTTGCGTAAGGCGCACGTAATACACTGAGGCAGAGCACAGCCCGGGCCAGCTGTGACGCAACCGGCGAGGCGACGAAACAACTCACAGCCGTATCACCACCCCCTTCCTAAAAGGCTGATCGTCCCGATCAATATTGGTCCGTCTGTGTCCCTCCGTAGGCTGCCAGGCGATCTCGATGCACGATCTTCATCATCGCCCTCGGGCTCCGCTGGATCCTGTAGACGACATCGTTGATCCGTTTCACGACTCTGTACGGGCCCTCCCAGGACTTCTGCAGTTTGGGTGACAGGCCATTCTTCAGTAATGGGTTGAAGAGCCAGACCAGGTCGTCCTCGTGGAATCCGCCGGCATCCGTCTGCTGGTCGTATAGGGTCTTCATTCGGTCGGTCTCGATCCGCAGTTTCCTCCTCGCAAACACATGCACGTCCTCCAGTTGGTCGACCAGTTCTTGACAATACTGGCTTACCGGGACTGGACCATTCCCAGGTCGGCCGAAGGCAAGATCGACTGGTAGACGGAGTTCCCTCCCAAACATGGCCCGGGCTGGTGTGCACCCGGTGGCTTCATGCACGGCGGCGCGGTAGGCCAGGAGAAATAGTGGAAGATGTTTGACCCAATCCCTCTGGTGCTCGCTGACGACTATTCGGAGATGGTTCTCGATGGTGCGATTGAATCGCTCTACCATCCCGTCGGACTGAGGGTGTAGCGGCGTCGTCCTTGTCTTCCGGATTCCCAGCAGCTGGCATAGGTTCTGGAACAGCGACTCGAAGTTCCTCCCTTGGTCGGAGTGCAGCTCCAGGGGTACTCCGTACCGGCTGACGAATTCCTTCACCAGGGTCTCTGCGATCGTCGCGGCTTCTTGGTTAGGGAGCGCATACGCCTCCGGCCATTTGGTGAAGTAGTCGCTGATGACCAATATGTAGCGGTTCCCTGTCTCGCTGAACGGGAATGGCCCAGCAACATCGATGGCCACTCTCTCCATGGGGCTGCCCACGTCGTAGGTCTTCAGTGGACACCGTTGTCTTCGTCCTGGGCCCTTGCTGGCTGCGCAATCGTGGCAACTCGCGCAGTGGTTCTCCACATCTGTTCGGCATCCGATCCAGTAAAACCGCTCTCTCAGCTTCTCCAGGGTCTTCTTTATCCCTAGGTGTCCACCAGATGACCCTCCATGAACGTCCTTCAGGACTTCCTCCGTCATAGCCTTTGGAACGACGACTTGTTCCCGAGATGTCTTCCCGTCAGTGCTCTCCCAGGTACGGCAGATGAGGCCATCCCTCACAACCAGCGAGTCCCACTGCGCACAGTAGGACTTAAACTTTGGGCTGCAGTCACCCACAATGTTCCACCCGGGTCTGGGGACACAGGCCCTCTTCCATTCTGCTATCAGTCCCAGGTCGTCATCTTCTGCTTGTGCCTGCGTGAAAGATTCGCGGCTCCAGCTCCCTTGAAGTTCCACGGTAGTCCTTCGGCACTGTATCCCGGTGTTCTCCTCCCTTCGGGCACAGAAGGTGCAGTCTTCGGGGCACGGTCTTCGTGATAGGGCGTCGGCGTTAGAATGCAGTTGGCCTTTCCTGTGCTGAATCTCAAAGTTGTACTGTTGAAGCCTCTCTAACCACCGCGCGAGTTGACCCTCAGGTTGCTTGAAGTTCAGGAGCCACCGCAGGGATGCGTGGTCGGTCCTGATGAGAAATTCTTGCCCATACAGGTACTTGTGGAAGTGTTCAATGGTCTTCACGATGGCGAGCAGTTCCTTCCAGGTGACGCAGTAGTTCCTCTCTGGCTTTGACAAGGCTTTGCTGAAGTAGGCCACATCCTCTCTCCTCGCCGTCCACTACTTGCGACAGGATTCCCCCTATACCAAAGTCGCTGGCATCAGTATCGACGATGAACCTTGTTCCAGGTCTGGGGTAGGCCAGAATAGGCGCGGTGCACAGAGCCTGCTTGAGTTGTTCGAAGGCATTGTGGCATTCTGCTGGCCATGTGAAGAGTTGGTCCTTCTCAGTCAGTCGATGCAGTGGTTTGGCGATGTCGGCGAATCCTCTCACGAAGCGACGGTAATAAGTGCAGAGTCCCAGGAAGCTTCGTAGTTGGGACTTGTCCTTCGGAACTGGCCACTCCCTCACAGCTGCGGTCTTTTCTGGGTCGGTGCGCACACCTTCCTCGGAGACAATATGCCCAAGGTACTGGACCTGCTTCTGGAAGAGCTGACACTTCTTGGGGCTCAACTTCAGCTGGGCACCCCGAAGCTTCATCAAGATCTCCTTCAGGTTGCTGTAGTGCTCCTCGAAGCTTCTCCCCAGAACGATGAAGTCGTCTAGGTAGACCAGGCAGGTCTTCCAGTGTAGTCCCCTCAGAATGGACTCCATTAGCCTTTTGAAGGTCGCAGGGGCATTGCACAGACCGAAAGGCATGACGGTGAACTGCCAGAGCCCGCTGCCCACAGAGAACGCAGTTTTCTCGCGGTCCTTATGGTGGACCTCCACCTGCCAGTAGCCACTCTTCAGATCCAAGGTGGAGAACCATCTTGACCCTGATATGGTGTCCAGGGTGTCGTCGATCCGGGGTAGAGGGTAGCTGTCCTTCTTCGTGACGTCATTCACCCGCCTGTAATCCACGCAAAACCTGGTGGAACCGTCCTTCTTCTTCACTAGCACGACCGGAGAACTCCAAGGACTATGTGATACCTCGATCACTCCTTGCTCCTTCATCTCTTCTACCATCCGGTCGACTTCGGCTTGCTTGGCGAGCGGGACATGTCGGAATGGGGCCCTAATCGGTGCGCTGTCCCCAACGTCGATTCTGTGCTGGACCAAGCTTGTCCTGCCAAAGTCTTTGCTCCCCACGGAGAAGACATCCTGGAATTCGCGTAGCAGGTCCTGAAGTTGGCGTGATTGCTCCTCGTCTAGCTGGTCCTGGGATCCTTGGTACAGCTTCTGTAGTTCTTCTGGCAGTGCGTGTCTTCTTCAGATGTCCGTCTGCAGGTGTCCGTCCGTCGTATCTGTGATGCGGGCAATCCAGGTAACGGGCTCGCAGACTCCTAGGTTGGTGTCCCGGTGAACCGTAATGTCATAGTCGATCAGGTTGGACAGGCGGACGTACGGCCGAGACGTCGTGTTGATGAGGGTATTGGCAATTAGCAATCCTTTTGTCTGGATGTCCTCATATTTTGGCTCGATGATAGCCGCCACTCCCTTAGCAGTTCCGTCGACAATTACGGCAGCGCTGACTTCCGTCCTGGCGGGAACGATGACGTCCTCTCTCAGCCTTACTCGTCGTGCGGTGACGGCCTTGTGAGCTGGTTACAAAGCAAGTTCCCCACCTCCGAAGTGCAGAGTGTTGGTACTCAGGTCCAAGATGATGTTCTGGTCCAGGAAGTCCAGTCCGATGATCACTTTGTTTGATACATCAGCCACGAGCACTGGATGCTTCACCGCTCGTCGACCAATGACGAACTCCAGAGATGCTTCGCCGTGTACCGGTGCAGTCTCTCCAGTCGCGGTTATTAGCTGGAGGTTCCTTTGCGTGGGTTGCACTCTCCACTTCGCGATTACGGTGGGATTGACGATGGTCCTCGACACTCCCGTGTCGATCAGCATGGGCCAGCTCACTCCGTTGACCATCAGGCTGCTATTATCCCTCCGTAACTGCATCACACGAACTTGGACTGCCCGGGCTTGATGACCGTCACAAGCCAACCTTTGCCCCCCCAAGGCTGGCTAATACTCATTTCCCTGGGCCGCGCGGTTTTCGGACGACTGATTTCCCGTCGGATACCCTCGGCGGCGGCGATCACTGCAGTCCTTCCTCAGGTGGCCCTTCTTACCACAGGTCCAGCAGGTCGGTAGCCCTCTTCCGGCCCGCCTTTCCGGTTGTCTTTCGGCTGTGTCGTTGCTGGTGGTGCCGCAACTATCGAAGAAACGGCTTAGTGCCTCCATTAATTCGTCGGCCAGGGGCTTGGTCTCGTTGGTTTTTACTGGTTCGTCGACGTCCACTTGACGCACCCGCGCGTGCATCCTAGATGCCTGTTTTGCAGTCTCAAACTCAAGTGCGTGGCTCAGCACATCTGCCAGGGTCTTATTGCGCGCGAGTCGCAGCGCCTGTTGAGTGTCCGAGTCCCGTAGCCCGTCGGTGAAGGTCTGCGTCGCTATCTGTTCTAGAAAGTCGGCCGGCGATGTTGGGTAGGCGAGCCTTACGAGGCGTGCGATGTCCATCTCGATTCCTGCAGAGTTTCCGCGTTCTTTTGTACCCGGGTCCGGAGCTGCATCTGGTACGCCTGCTGAAGATGGCTATCGGGACTCCATATGGGCGATTAGTGAAGCATAGTCCTGGGATCCAGTCGGGATGGCCTAAAGGACGTTAAGGGCGTCCCCTCTCAGCGCTACAATGAGAGCTGTAGCCTTTTCCGTGCTGTTCCAATTGTTTATGGAACAGGCTGCCTCGAACTGACGTAAATAGGTGCTCCACGGGACCTTTCCGTCGAAGGTTGGGGGCGTCACTCTGCTCTGTCCCGCTCCTGATATTCCCGGTGTACCTGTGGGCGGGCGTCGGCGCAGCTTGGCAACTTCCTCTTGAAGAGCGTTGAATCTCGCTTCCATCCCCGTCGGCGGGCGTTGGCTCAGCTATTTCTTTTTGTAAAGCGTTGAATTTCTCTTCCACCCCCGTCAGCGGGCATTGGCGCAGTTCGGCAACTTCCTGTTGTAGAGCGTTGAACTTCTTTTCCACTGCCGTGACTTCCTCACGTAGGCCCTGTTCCAATTTCCTTTGACTTTCCTGTAGTTTCGTCAGCAGACACTCTTCCAGATTTTTCTGGCCATCCAGAAATTTGGCGGTTAGGTCCTCTGCTAACTTTTTCTAGCCGTCCTCCATCTTCTTCTGGCCGTCTTCCATCTTCTTCAGGTCATCCTTCAGGTCCCTGGCTAATTTCTTCTGGCCGTCTTCTAATTCGGCAGTTAGGTCCTTGGTTAAATTCTTCTGGCCGTCTTCTAATTTGGTTTCCATGCCACTTAACTTTTCTAGCAATGCTGCCAATTGCGCTTCCATTTTGGTTGTTTGTATTCTAAAGGGCATGCACGCACAGAAAAATTTAAAAAATGCCCAGCTCGGGTTTTGAAACCAGGACCGTCAGGTGTTGTGCTTGTGCTTGAGTTCGTAATCCGGCTTCTGACGCCAGTTGTTACGTGCGACCCCTAGTGGCAAGTTCGTTAACTGGATTACGGTGGGTGAAAGCACAAACACAATTGTTCCTTAAAAGAAATCTAATTAGCTTTATTGGAAGCCTGAAAGGTACACCACACAAATAGCAAATACAAGCAATCAGTACCTCACTCCAGTTTCCTCTTGTAGGGAACTCTTGCCCTTCACTTGTCAACAGGCCACGGAAGTTAAATCCGTCCTAATGAGTCCGGTGGCCTTGACAGAACTACATGCAACACTACAGTTATTTACATAGCCGGTCACTCACCACTACACTCTGCTTCGCTGATAGCTGGCTAGGGAAACAGCCCCCGGTGCTTTCGCAATTCACCACACTAACCTCTGACGCAATGGAAAACACACTCGTTCAAGGCACAGTTCCTCTGTAGGCTTCACACTCCCTCGCTGTCAAGAGAATCAGCTTCGCAAGGGTTTCGCAAGTCACGTCGCCAACAACTGTCGCTCAAGGTAAACGCTCGCACTAGCTCGAAAAACACACACTTTCCCCGCTTACCAGGTCGCCCTTATATAGCAGGCCGGTGACTCAATAAATGCTTCCAGACCCATCCAGGATTCACGGCTTCTCGAGTTTTCCATCACTGGCTGGGTCACGAATATTCTGGACCATCCCTTTGTCCTAGTAGCCCTCTTGCATAAGGCGCACGTAATACACTGAGGCAGAGCACAGCCCGGGCCAGCTGTGATGCAACCGGCGAGGCGACGAAACAACTCACAGCCGTAACATTATGTTTGTTGAGATGATATGAAGTTATATCAGATTTTGTAAAGCAAAAGGTATAAGAGAAAGGAAGAAGAGAGGAAATGTTACAAAATGAAATGATGGTTGTATTAAATGAATGTGGTAATTAAAAATGGGTTAACTTATAAGAAGATGAAGTCTAAAATGTTCCACATATGCGGTAGTGCAACGAAATATGATTATGGTAAATGTGACAAGTTAGATGCAAGATTAATTTATTTTGGTACTTTCCTTAGTGTGTTTAACACTCCACCACCTCTTAAATGAACAGTTACAATATGACGCCGCAACTTAGGAGCACGAAATATGATGGTATCAATAGAGGATCAAGATAGGCACAGTCGAATGCGTACAGTAAGAGAGCGGGTAGAGATAACGGCTGTTTTTTTATTGTTGTTTCATAATAAGGTAGGTATGTCAAGAGATGAAAATTTGAACTTAAGATCTAGGATTATCATCAAGCCAAGTAATAAGATGGACAATGTAATCGTAAATTTGTGCATGGAACAGTGTAGTTTGGCAGAGAAGGATGAGAAACAGACTCGTGAAGTCTCGGAGAAACTAGTTATTATGGAGCAGGATGGTGTTACCAATAAGAGTAGTGATAGCAGTAGTTGTAAGGATAACGATGAGGAATTGTAGCATAACTTGCTCCAGATGCTTCTCAGTAAAATCATCTCAGTAAGTGAGCAGGTGAGAGTGAGTGAGAAGGTTGAATCTGGTATGTCTGTGAGAGAGCTGGTTGAGAATAAGGTAGCTGACCTTAACCTCGAAATAGAAGAAAGTAACAGGGCCACCAACACAAGAATAGACGAACTGATCAACGAGATTCAAGAAGATAAGATGGCAATGGGCAGCAGGATAGAGAAAGTGGAGGAGATATGTGAAGTATGTGATACTAGAGTAGCTGAAATCAAAGGAAATAACAGAAAACTAAATGAAGAAGTGGAAAAGATTCGGCGAGATTGTAGAGGTATATATTGGAGAGACCATAGCAGGCAAAGAAGAGAGAGCAGTTGCGAAGGTAGACACAGAGGTCGCCGCCGACGTAGTAGAAGAGGACGTTTTGTTGAGAATGCAGGAGGTGGATATCGAAGGTGTGATATTGATGAAAATGGTACTGGGGATACTTGCCATTCTAGAAGAAATGATAGAGCCAGGTACAGAAGTGCAGTAGGAATTCGTTATGTTAGAGCAAGTATGAGATATACAGCCCAATATTATAATGAATTTAATGATGCAGAGGCTGATGATGATGACAATGAGCTTAAAAGTATTGATATGTTTGATAAAGTTGATACCGGTACTAAGAGAAGAGTGCAGTTGGAAGTTAAAGATGAGAAGGAGGTTCATAGAGACATTAAATTACGATAACGAAAGGAAAAGATACAGGAAAATCATCAGAGGGGTGGGGGCGTAAGACAGATGAAGATAAGAGAGTGAAGGATCAGAAAAAGAAAAAGAAGATAAAAGGGAAAGAGGAAAGAAAAGATAAGATAAGAAGAAAAGAACTGTTGAGAAAGATAGGGCAGAGAAAGAAAATGAGGAAGGAAAGGAGAGAGAAGCAGGAAAGGCAAAGAAGAAAAGGAAGAGCAAGGAGGAAGGTAAAGAAGGAGGGGAAATGGAAGAAGCTGAAGAAGAAAAGGAAGCAGGTGAAGGAAAGGAAAAAGTAAAAGAGAAAGGAGAAACAAAAGAGAGAGAAGAAGTTGATAAAGGGGAAGGTAGTGATGCTTTGGATGAAGATAAAGTTCTCAATCTTGATAACTTCATGATTTTGGATCCTGTTAGTGATGGAGAACCAGTTTGCAACCAGTCTCGTAATACATTCGATTATAATGTAGTTAACAATTACGGGCATTCTGTTTTGAATGATATGGTTGAAGTGTCACGAGAACCTTCATATGTTCCGAATATAGGTTCTGCAGAAATTGCAGATTCTACAGACGACGATGACAATAATGGTTGTAAAGTGATTAATCTGGATAGTGACAGAGATGATTATTTATACATTCGAGATAATAACAACATCAACAAAAGCAGTTTAGATGCTGAAAATTGTGGAGATGGTTTGTCTTTATCAAATGAACTCATTCTTCCAGCTCTTCGAGACTTAATATTGGAAAGTGGATTTCAGCTTAGTGATGGCTTGGATTCAGAATATTTATATTGGTGATTCTGGTGAACTTAGAGCAATTGTCTCTGGCAATGACAGTGCCAATGGCCCTCATGAAGATTATCATGATTTATAATGTGTTTTACTTTGTGTGTGATATTTTTTTAGTGTGTATGCTTGATATGTTTTGTAAATTATTCTCTGTAGTTTTTAAATATATATGTTATCCTCGCGTCTTTCTCACGTGAGAATCACATATATAGGGGGGTGGTGAATTGAAAGGGTTCCTTTCTTCAAACACGGCCGACTGGCATCAAGGAACATATTTAGGTTAGGAGCATGGTTACCTCATACTGGGCTGCTGCATTGAGTTTAGTGCTGTGTGCTATGGGACTCTTTGTGGTGGGTCAGCAGAGAGGAAGCAGTGGATTGTTATGTTTTAGAAGGTGGATTGGAGAGAAAAATGAGTAAGAGTGTTAGGTTTTGGTTAGAGAAGAATTGATGATATTTTATGTTTGTTGAGATGATAAGAAGTTATATCAGATGTTGTAAAGCAAAAGGGATAAGAGAAAGGAAGAAGACAGGAAATGTTACAAAATGAAATTATGGTTATATTAAATGAATGTGGTAATTAAAAATGGGTTAACTTATAAGAAGATGAAGTCTAAAATGTTCCACATATACGGTAATGCAACGAAATATGATTATGGTAAATGTGACAAGTTAGATGCAAGATTAATTTCTTTTGGTACTTTCATTTGTATGTTCAACACTCCACTACCCCTTAAATGAACAGTTACACTGTGCATGACAAAACCCAGGGGTGCATATATGGCTAGCGAGTAATTATTGACCCAGGAAAAACCCATCGGTCTAGAGAAAGATTATGAGTGACCATTTCCACTAAGCATGAAAAACCAGGGGTGCTCTAAGAGTACACCAATTCGAGCTTGTCTGTCCCAGAAACATACCCTATTATGATTAATTCCGACAACCTGGTTTTCAAATATCAGCAACTGTTATCATATATTAAATATATGCCCTATATTAACTGACCTCTACATAAATGATACAATGTAAAATACAGGCATATTAAGGGATAATATTATTTTAATTCAGATACTTAACTTACGTTGAACATTTTCAGAGGGCTCTTTCATGTTACGCTCGCAATGTAGTAACAGATAATTCTATGCAAATTATGTGGGACTACCACGGAACTTGTATAATGACCTACTGTAACAAGCTCGATGATTAATTGTGGAGTTAACCAGAACCAGAACCAAACCAGAACGTGGTAAACTATTGAACATACCTAGGTATATCATTCACATACCTTTCTGGGAGTAAATAGGAATTAAAAATACTGTCAAATATCACTGCTGCACATTAAAAATACTGTCAAATATCACTAATATAGTGTCAAATATCATTAATATTGCTTAAATAAAGGTCTATATTTGTAGCTTGTTCAATGATGGCAGATGTTGTGTGTGACAAAGACCAGGCATGTTTATATTAGCTAACACGGCTCTCAAACAATTATTGGTCTCGGCAAAAACCATTGGTCTGCCAGATGTGATATAGTACCGAATGTGTGGGGTTGGCAATACTGTACACGATGCTAAAAATGGCGGAGTCAGCTCGAATTTCATCTATATAAGTCATGCTCCTATTTAGGATGGCTGGGTGGGTTACAGACAGCGGAGGAGTAAACATCTACAGGGTCTTTATACTTGCTTGGCAAGGATATTCTCGCTCACGCGCTCCGCCAGTGACTGCTCAGTTTCGGCTGCCGCGCGCGCGTATATACGGCCGAATACGGTGCTGAAAATCAGTATCATGAACTTTTACTCACCATGTTTACAGCATATGCTGAAAATGTTCCCCATCCGCTGCCAAACATAATCAGCATCTCCTTATGAAGTTTCCGGTTACTCTGGTTAAATTAGCTTCAGTAAGGAAATCTTCACGTCTATTTTTATCGTTTACTGAACCTGTACGTTTGAATCTCTTAGCCAGTTGTCTTATTGCCCGATTTATAGGGATGGTCCCCCTGGAAATCTCACTCGAAACTTTTGTCTTGTTGTAGCGCACGATTTCCTGCACTTTATGTACGTATTGTGCAGATATACACGTTCACGTAACAAATATTTTACACAAGGCATTACAGCACTAATCACAATAAAACACTGCACAATACGATATACAGTACTGGTACACAGTACCTTTATAAAACACAAGACTGAAACACTCAATTAGCTCAGTGCTCACACGCCTACAGAAGAGCGAGGGAATACCCGGGCAATACAGCCAGAGTCCACACGCCAACCAGGCAGGGGACAGGCGGCCAAGATCGAGCGAAGGTCTGCACAATACGTGCCGTTCATAACGTGCGCTAGAACGAGACAAAAGTTTCGAATGACATTTCCAGGGAGACCCATTCCTATAAATCAGACAATAAATCAACTGGCTAAGAGATTCAAACGTACAGGTTCAGTAAACAATAAAAATAGACGTAAATGTCATAATTTCCTTACTGAAGCTAAATTAATCGGAGTAACCGGAAACTTCATAAGGAGATGCCGGTAATGTTTGGCAGCGGATGGGGAACATATTCAGCATCTACTGTAAGCATGGTGAGTAAAAATGCCTGATACTCATTTTAATCACCGTATTCTGCCGTATATACGCGTGCGCGGCATCCGACAACTGAGCTGTCACTGGCGGAGCGCGTGAGCGAGAATGTCCTTGCCAAGCAAAAATAAAGACCCTGTATTATTACATAATCTCCAGATACCATTACCAAGTTACAGGTAACTTATTTTGGCTAATTTTAGTAGTTTAAGAATTTCTTACAGAAACACACTCGAACAAGAATTTACAAAACCTTAGCAAGACCAGTACTTTGCTATGGTAGTGAAGCGTGGATCCTGAGGAAATGTGATGAAAGACGAATAACTACCACCAAAATGAAATATATGCGACTAACAGCAGGAGTCACTAAGTGGGATCAAAAACGAAACCCAGAAGTGCTGAATGGTCTTAACAGCAGACCTATATTGGACTACATCCATGAATACCAAAGAAATTGCCTAGGAAACCTCAACAGGATGGACAGAAGCAGGATCCCTAAAGCAGCCGTCAACTACTGCCCCGGTGGGAAGAGATCTCTAGGTCTCCCCAGGAAAAGATCGCGTGAAAATTCAAATCTTTTGTGTAGACCGAACAGTTCTTCTAGCACTAACACATGAAAAGAAAATGATGATGATGAAGAATTTCTTACTTCGGTTCAGGTAAACTCCACTCTTACCATTCGATGCATGTGATGGTGCAATTGCAGGGACTGCATTTCCATTGGAACTAACAGTATGCAACCAAAGGCAAACAACCCCTCCAAAACCTGCAAACAATAATGTTCCTTTGACCGTATTAACATTATGTGAAGCCAATGCGTGGCATAACCACATATTAGTAGCCTGCTGTGGGCTTTGGATCCCAGAATTGGATGATGCAATTTATGGCACCAGGCACGAAGACTTTGTGTATGAACTGAAATACAAATTCTTTGAATTGGGTGTCTAGTAAGGAATCAATCATGTAAACTAAAATAATGAGCAGCCTGAACTGAGTTTTGGTACACGTGAAGGAGTTCTATTGGATTTAAATTTTGAAAAGCAAAGCGGGACCAGGAAACAGACAAGTCTATCTCGTACAGGGAATTCAGTTTTCTAGTTATAAACCACAACAACCATTGCAGCAAGGAGGGTTTGGGTGAATAGGCCCTGTGAAAGGCAACACAGCTCTTCCCCCCACCCCCCGATGTTATTCACCTGGTACAAAAAAAAAAAATGAAAACCATATGCATTTTGAATTATAGAAAGAGAATGCCATTTAGAATTTGGCAACCGATGACAATGTTCAATTGTCTCATTTGGATAATGTCACTTTACACAGTAATACTACTATTTGGGGAGGGTGGATTGGTCCACAACAGTTTCATTGAACACATCTCTTCAAGATACTATATGAGGTAGGTTTTACATTTTCATAATCCTAAGAGGGCCAGTATATTATATTTTCCGTAGGATGGCTTCACCTTTACCTTGAATTTCTCTCAAATTTCCTAGAAACTTCATTATTTTTTCGACCATGGTCATGCAGGTCTACTGATTGTTTTGGCTTGGCCTCGTCGGACCGGGCACAAATAGATATACCTCTGTATAAGACTAGAGAACATTAGGAGGCAGGACTTTTCGATGCTAAGTGAGAGGGACGAGAGAAGGACCGGGGGGGGGGGGGGGGGGTGTAAATCTAACCTTCAAAACAACATAAAATCCCCAAATGTATTGGGGTATCGGCATGGAATTAAAATCTCTAGCCGTACACTGTATGACTACGAATCAATCAGCACAGGAACAATTTTGGAAAAATTAACAATTATTTGTGACAGCCCTAAAGGTGTCGCAAAAAAATGTTATTGTTTATCAATACCATAAAAGTCATGCATATTAGAGTTTATATGTACATTACCTTCCTCTTCTTCCTTCTTATCACGTTTGAATGCATTCATCTTACAATATTTATTTCCGACGTAATTCACTCCACATTAAACACTTACACGTCAACAGCAACACACCGACATATTCTCATGGAGGAATGCATATTCTACAAGATAACCAACGTACAGGCATGATACAGGTGCGAGCTTACCAACCTTAGAACACTGCAAATCCCGATCAAGGAGCATATAATAAGAGAGACGAAAGTCAATGCTAATTTTCTAGACCCTTATATTGGCTCAAATTTCAGGTCCATGTGGCATTGTTTGGGCTACAATGGCCACCAATCTCGCATATCAAGTAACTGAGATTGACTGTGATCATGACGAACGCACATTACTACGGTCAAAACTAATTGTCAGTGTCAAACACTGAGGGCCGGTTCCATCAACCTTCGTTAAAAGTTTAACGACTCGTTAAAGTAATTTAACGGAAATGTTAGCAAAATGGTGTTCCATCAACCAACATTACTGCTAAAAAATCGTTAACCTGTCCGTTATTTTAACATCCCATTCTTGCTCAGTTAAGGAGTTTAACATAGTGTTAAAAATGGTTACAAGCAAATACAGTATGCCTTTCGTGCTCAGTTATTGTATTATTTATTTTTGATTACCGTATTTGAATAATGCTACAGAACAAGAATTCTTGCCAAGGTCTCATGACATGTTGCAACTGTCTGAAAAGAAGTTTCTGGAGATGTGTTGTGCATAAATACAGTAAGGACTTTACCTTACAACCGGCCACTTAAACGATATGCCTAGGCCTAACCTACAAATTAGCCTACATGTAATGAAAATGGTAAATATAGCCTATTCAGACAGCAACATCAATACGTACTGGTCAATAATGTAGTTTTATAGTGCACAAAAGGTTATTGTACTGAATGTATTATCAAATGATGAATAAAACTAGTGGAAACGACAGCCATTTGATTTGCATCCAAAGCCTTCAGTTGATCAGCATGAGTGTTGATTTGTAGTTGTCATTTTCACATAGTTTGGATAAACAGTGTCACGATGCAATTTAAATATAAATTCACACACAATTTTTGATCTATAAATAGCCTACAAGAGACCAACATGTAGGCCTACGATAAAGCGACCCCTAAAGCAATTTTTGTCACATGGAAAGAACAGCTGTCAAATCGAACCTGCTAAAAGTCGCCTAGTTTGTAATGCAGGGGAAAATGTGTTAGAAATATGTAACCTAACAGCTGATCTATGGTTTAAATTCAGCGCCAGGAAGCGCAACGCCATTGGCGGCGGTTATAGTTACGAGAATGTTCTCGCTGATTCTTTTGTATGTTTTTGTATATATACGCCTGTTTGAAACCTTGTCGTTCAGTTCGTATTAAACATGTATACTGCATATACGCCTAGACGTCTTTCTCCTGCCATATACTCCTACAGGTTATGGGCTCCAGCAGGATCATTGACGAGTGTATAGTTTTCTGACCAGTGTGATTCTATTTGAACTAACAAAACTGTGATCGCGTGCAACAAGTGTGTGCATCATGGCGGAATCCAGCACCGGTTCTCCTTATAACTTCGAGAAACTGAAGGGGAGAGAAAACTACATTGACTGGCGTTTCCAGATGAAGAATTATCTTATGCACGATGATCTTTGGAAGTGCATATCTGGTTATGCAGAAGATGATAAAACGGGCGCAGAGGTTAAGGTACGGCGCGACGAACGTGCTTTGTGCAAGATTAACCTTATGGTGGAAAAGAGTGTTTTTCCGCACGTCATGGAAGCAAAAACGGCGAAAGCAGCATGGAATTCGCTCGAGATGGCATACGAAGATAAAGGCGCCAACAGGCACACAAGAATTCTTTGCCAACTGTGTTCCACCAAGCTTGAACAATTCAAGTCTATGGAAGATTACGTCACCACAGTTTTGGGGCTCTTCCAGCGCCTAGCAGCAGTTAAAAAACCACTTGATGATGAATTTCTAGGTGCCTTGCTCTTGCAGGGACTACCTGATGACTATGAACCTATGATTATGGCATTGGAAAATTCAGGCGCAGAGTTGACTAGTGACTTTGTGAAATGTAAACTGCTACAGGAAGACAAACGCAGCTCCAGCAAAGAAGCAGCACTCTACACCAACAGGAGTGGATTCAAGAATACTAATCCCAAGAAACCATTCTGTTGGAACTGCCGTAAAACTGGCCATTGGAAACAAGATTGCAAACACCAAAACAAGACAGCAGTACATCAAGCTGATGCCAAGCCACTAGAGAAGAAAGAAGAAAAGAAGAAGGGTAGGGCTCTGCTCACAGCACTTGGAGTTGATACCCACTCAGCAGACAGCTGGTACATGGACTCCGCAGCCTCCAAACACATGACTGGTAGAGTGGATTGGATGTCAAAATTTGATGATAAAAGGGAGGTTGGATATGAAGTCACCGTAGCAAACGATTGTAAACTATATAGTGGCGGCATAGGTGATGTTCCAGTGCAAGCAAATGTTTTTACAAAGGTGAGCGATGTTCTGTATGTACCTAACCTTACAGCAAACTTGCTCTCTGTGAACAGTATTGTTAAAAAGGGTCATGTAATTGTTTTTGATAAAGAAGGTTGTAAAGTGTTTCAAGACAGTGACTGTCAAGTTACAGGTGATGTGCAATTATTGATTGAAGAGTCAAATGGACTTTATGTCTTAAATAACTCAGGTTCTGTAAGTGCAAATGCATCAGCAGTGTCTTGTTTAAGTGATGCTAAAAGTGTTTGTTCAAAAAGTTCTAATTCTATAGAATTGTGGCACAAAAGGTTAGGCCATCTCAATCACGTGGGGATGGACTTGTTAAAAATGGTTTGGCTACCGGTATTGATTTTTCGGGTGAAAAGCAGCTCTGTGTTCCATGTATAGAAGGGAAATAAGCTCGACAGCCCTTCACGACCACCAAGCATCGTGCCAAGAACCGACTGGACCCGTTGCACAGTGACCTGTGTGGACCGATGCCTGAGGAATCCTGGAGAGGAGCCAGATATTTTCTCACCTTCATCGATGACCATACGTGGAAGGTTTTTGTCTTTTTTTCTAAAAAGGAAAAGTGAGGTAAGAGAAATCTTTGAACAATTTGCTAATTCTGTTGAAATTGAGTTAAAAGGAAAATCAAGGTCATACGCTCTGACAATGGTGGGGAGTATTGTAATAAAGCTATGGATGAGTTTTTCAAACAGCGTGGCATCAAGCATCAGCTAACAGTAAGGTACACACCAGAGCAAAATGGAACTGCAGAACGCATGAACAGGACTCTGAATGAAAGAGCACTCGCTATGATGCAAGGTGCAGCTTGTGACAAAAGCATGTGGGCAGAAGCTGTCAATACAGCTGCATATCTTGTCAACGGGTCTCCTGCACGGAAAACACCAAATTCAACACCAGAACAAATGTGGACTGGAGAAAAAGTAGACCTGACGCACTTAAAAGTGTTTGGATGTAATGCCTACGTTCATATTCCAGATCAGCTGAGAAGAAAACTTGATCCCAAGACTGAGAGAATGATATTTGTTGGGTACTCGGATGAGAAAAGGGCGTACCGGCTCTTGCATCCAGTAACCCATGAATTAATCACAGCAAGAGATGTGATTTTTGATGAGATGTCTTTCTCTGCTCTAACAGATCCTCCAGTGGTACCAGGGAATACAATAATACCCCTAACCACTGAAAACAGTAAACCACTATTGACTGCATGTGATAGGTATGTTCCAGATCCAGCTCCACAGCATAATGAAGAAGTGGAAGTTGAGCCTGATCATCAAGATAATCCATCACAGCACAATGAGGAAGCGCGTCGCTACCCCCAGCGAGAATGAAGACCTAGACAATATCTTGATTACATTCTGCATTACACTCATTGTTCTGATCAAAGTGAACCATGTACAGTAAGTGAAGCCTTGTCATCACCTTACTCTAAGGAATGGCATAAAGCCATGAAGTGCGAAATGGATTCCATGATGGTTAATAAGGCGTGGGTTTTAGTTCCTAAACCAGAAGGTAAAAACATTGTACAGAATAAGTGGGTGTTTAAAGCTGAGCGTAATACAAATGGTGATGTTGTAAAATATAAAGCAAGGTTGGTTGCAAAGGTTTTTTCACAGGGATGTTCCAGATCCAGCTCCACAGCATAATGAAGAAGTGGAAGTTGAGCCTGATCATCAAGATAATCCATCACAGCACAATGAGGAAGCGCGTCGCTACCCCCAGCGAGAAAGAAGACCTAGACAATATCCTGATTACATTCTGCATTACACTCATTGTTCTGATCAAAGTGAACCATGTACAGTAAGTGAAGCCTTGTCATCACCTTACTCTAAGGAATGGCATAAATCCATGAAGTGCGAAATGGATTCCATGATGGTTAATAAGGCGTGGGTTTTAGTTCCTAAACCAGAAGGTAAAAACATTGTACAGAATAAGTGGGTGTTTAAAGCTGAGCGTAATACAAATGGTGATGTTGTAAAATATAAAGCAAGGTTGGTTGCAAAGGTTTTTTCACAGGGATGTTCCAGATCCAGCTCCACAGCATAATGAAGAAGTGGAAGTTGAGCCTGATCATCAAGATAATCCATCACAGCACAATGAGGAAGCGCGTCGCTACCCCCAGCGAGAAAGAAGACCTAGACAATATCCTGATTACATTCTGCATTACACTCATTGTTCTGATCAAAGTGAACCATGTACAGTAAGTGAAGCCTTGTCATCACCTTACTCTAAGGAATGGCATAAAGCCATGAAGTGCGAAATGGATTCCATGATGATTAATAAGGCGTGGGTTTTAGTTCCTAAACCAGAAGGTAAAAACATTGTACAGAATAAGTGGGTGTTTAAAGCTAAGCGTAATACAAATGGTGATGTTGTAAAATATAAAGCAAGGTTGGTTGCAAAGGGTTTTTCACAGCAATTTGGCATTGACTTTGTTGAGACATTCTCACCAGTTGTGCGGCCTGGCACACTCAGAATGTTGTTTGCTTTGACGGTTGAATTAAATTTACAGATTGATCATCTAGATATTGAGACTGCTTTTCTCAATGGAGAGTTACAGGAGAAAATATTTATGTGTCAGCCAGAGCGCTTCCAGGTGAAGGGAAAGGAAAACCAGGTTTGTTTGCTCAAAAAGGCCATTTATGGACTAAAGCAGGCTGCACATATGTGGCACAGAAAGGCTCATAAAGTTCTGTCTGCTTCGGGCTACACAAACAGTCATAATGAGGCATGTGTTTACAGAAAGAGTATCGGTAATACTGTAATTCTTGTTGCTCTGTATGTTGATGATTTCTTTGTGTTCCACAATAATCCGCAGGAAGTTAGTAAACTAAGAGATGTCTTAAAACAAAATTTCATGATGAAAGATCTTGGACCTGCTGCTCAGGTTCTTGGAATGCAAATAGAAAGGGACACAGATAACAATATACTCAAAATTTCTCAGACGCAGTTCATAAAAAATCTGCTCAATAAGTTTGAGATGACTGATGTTAATCCCATCGGTACTCCTATGGAAGTAAATATGAAATTGTCTAAAGCCAAAGGCGTGGACGATAAACCTTATCAGCAGCTGATAGGTTCACTCATGTATTTGAGTGTGTGTACTAGACCAGATATTGCCTATGCATTGTCATATTTAAGTCAGTTTAATTCTTGCCACTGTGAGGAGCATTGGCTTGCAGCCAATAGGGTACTTAGGTATCTTAAAGGTACGATAAACCAAGGACTCATTTTTAAGAGCACTGGTTTAGATTTGGTAGGGTTTGCAGATGCCAGTTTTTCCACAGATAGTGATAGTAAGTCATATACTGGTTATCTTTTCAAGCTTGTTAATGCTGCCATATCATGGGAAGCTCATAAGCAGAGCTCAGTTGCTACCTCATCGACAGAGGCTGAGTATGTAGCTTTGTCAGAGGCTGCGAAGGAAGCAGTTTATCTTAAGAATCTGATGTTTGATTTGATTGGTTGTAATCAAGGTCCAATTAAAATTGAATTTGTTAAAGGTGAATGTGATTTGCAGTGTGTGTTGATGGATTGTAATCAAGAAATTGATTTGTATAATGACAGTCAAAGTGCACAGAAAATTGCAAAAAATCCTGTTTTTCATAGGCGCACTAAACACTTCAACACCAAACATCATTTCATTAGGGAAAAGGTTCAAGAGAGAATCATTTCATTGCACTATTTGTCCACACAAGAAATGATTGCAGATATTCTCACCAAACCTTTACCAAAACCAAAACATGTGTATTGTACCCAAGGAATGGGATTGAACTGTTAATTAGTATTTTAAGTATACATTATGTTCAAAAATGTTTTCAGTAATTGTATTATGTTTTCAGGGTACTCTATGATTGAAGTCTGATGACAACTGTCTATTGCATTCTAGATCAGCTATTGGTTTAAGTGGGTGTGTTAGAAATATGTAACCCAACAGCTGATCTATGGTTTAAATTCAGCGCCAGGAAGCGCAACGCCATTGGCGGCGGTTATAGTTACGAGAATTTTCTTGTTGATTCTTTTGTATGTTTTTGTATATATACGCCTGTTTGTAACCTTGTCGTTCAGTTCGTATTAAACATGTATACTGCATATACGCCTAGACGTCTTTCTCCTGCCATATACTCCTACAGAATGTAGGGTACTGGTTATTTTAAGAAATTCATTACGGTAGTATTTATTAATAAATAATTCTCCTTTGTAAAATGGCAGCCGCATACGATCACATACAGTACTTCGAAATCGGCTTTGCAACGCGAAGTAGGCCTAATCTACTCCATTCTGTCTGAAAAGCTTTTCTTTTGTGGAAGTAAAGCATTTATATGGCAATATTGTTGAATTTGAAGAGCACAGTGGAACTGAGAAATTAAATTACTCATCTCTTAGCCTCAATTATTATACAAATAACTGAAAATACGAGAAAAGAGTACACCCATCTACTCAAATCACATGTTATAGCATCTGTTTGTTTATGTTCCCATCGCTCTTACGCTAGTTCCAGATAACGGCAGCACCGTCGCTTGAGTTCGCGAGTAGCAAACAAATGATTACAAGTTGACTAGACACAGTTCAGAAGTCTGAAAAACCATCCATGCCGTTCACTGCTTCCTTGATTCTTACAGCAAGTGACATTTAACGCATCGTTTGTTAACCGACTTGTTAAAACGTGTTGTGGAACACGTAATCTGTAACAGAATGTTAAAATTATAACGATTGGTTAACTAACGTTTTGTTAGCCAAATTTAGTGCAAGGTTGATGGAACCGGCCCTGAATCAAACGCATGCATTATTGCACCTCAGGAGGCAATATCGTTCCAAAAATGAAATACTAATGATGAGTTTTGGTGTGACATGTTGGTATGATTTCAAAATCTACGAAAATCTTTTTTCCATTTATTTGCCTATTTGAAAGCCTGCCCGTGCTTTTAATACAATATAAATGTTTTAATAATTACTAAAAGATGTTAAAAATGATATAATCAAGAGTAATTAGAGTTTGCTTCATTGTCCCATCATAACCTCAAAATATTCGTAACCCCTCCTCGCCCCCAACCAAGCTGCCTAAGGACGTTTTCGGCCAGTTACTTTATTCACCACTAATGTAGCTACAATATAATTCATTCTCCCATAAATTCTACCCCCACCCTCCTCTGCGGCATGAGATCAATATAACCTCACTATTCTATACAATAATATGGATTCAGGATGAGGAGTAGGTTTCGAGAAATGATAATTACTTCATGAAAGACAGATTTCATTTATTTGAAAACTGCTTTGTGCATGTTTAAATTTTGTCTTCTACATTTGATTGTGCAGCTGAAAACAACCTGCAGAGATAGGAATACCAATGGTTAAGCTCGTTGAGAACACAGAAACACATGAGATCTTGAACGTGGTCAGTAGGCTACTTGGATGGTTGATGGCACACTGTTTTAAGCCACCCGAATGCAAACTCCAGCCTCGGAAACTCTCTTTGGAAAACTGGACCAGCCCCGGGTGGAAGATAAACTGCAGTTGCATGACATTCACATTGGCATTGTGAATAATGATGAAAAAGGAATTGGGCAGGATAATAACCTGCCAATCATTGAAGTTTCAGATGCTGGTCAGGTTAGTGACAACATTGATGTTCCAGGTATTGCTCAGGGTAATGAAGACATTGTTGTAATTTATGAGGATAAAAATGATGAGATTGGCCAGTTTGGTGTTCCAGAAAATGCAGGTAGGAGATACCCTTTAAGGGAGAGACGTCCAAAACAATTACCTGATTATGAGGTGTATGTTGCTGAAAGTGGTGGTTATGTGGAACCAACCACTGTGTCTGAAGCACTTAACGGTAAGGATGGCATGCAATGGAAAAAGGAGATGGAGGAAGAACTCAAGTCATTTCATGATAATGGTGTGTGGACATTAGTTGAGAAACCTGATGGAAATATTATAAGATGCAAATGGGTGTTTAAAGTGAACGTAATACTGAAGGTAATGTGTCTAAATTTAAAGCACGCTTAGTGGCTATAGGTTGTTCTCAACGGCACGCATTTGATTATCTGGAAACTTTTGCACCTCTAGTGCGGTATAGTACATTGAAGTTATTTTTTCTCTTGCTGTAAATATGGATCTGGAAGTTCATCACCTTGATGTTTAACAGTTTTTTTGAATGGCGTTCTTAAAAATGATTTTTATATATAAGTAACCCCCCTCCCCAGAAGGCTGTGAGTTCTAAAGTTTGTAAGCTCCGAAAAGCTGTGTATGGCTTGAAGGAAGCATCTCGCACTTGGTATGAGAGGGTTCATGAAATTCTTACTGAAATCGGTTATAAGAAGTGTCTGTATGAACCATGTGTATATTACTGTAAATATTCATCATCTTTTGTTGTTATTGCCCTCTATGTTGATGATGTTTATGTATTTTTAATAATCATGTCCAAGTGGAGAAACTCAAGTCTGTGTTGCATTCTCATTTTCAGATCAAAGATTTGGGAAACGTCTCTGAATGTCTGGGGTTGAGAGCTCAAAGAAGCAAAGATTGTATTAGATTGGATCAGACGTGTTATCTGTTAGATGTGTTGGATAGGTTTAACATGTCAGATTGTACTCATGTGAAAACTCCAATTGAAACAGGTTTGTTGTTGGAGAAATCCACAACCTGTGGCAAATCCTATCCCTATCAACAGGTGCTTCGTTATACCTTTCCATTTGTACCAGGGTATATATTGCATATGTGACTAATTATTTGAGTCAGTTCAAAAATTGCTATGGTAAGGAACATTGGACATGTGTCCAGAGAGTGTTCAGATAATTGAAGGGTACGGTGGATGTTGGGATCATGTATAAAAAATCAGAATGTGATGTCAAGGGTTTTGTTGATGCTTCTTTCGGAAATAATTTAACTGACAGGATATCTGTGAGTGGTTATATATTTAAATATCCAGAAGGCCCAATAAGTTGGTAAAGTAAGAAACAGCCAGTTGTGTCATTGTCTAGCACTGAAGCAGAATACATAGGTCTGACTTTAGCATGTAAAGAAGCTCTGTTCCTTGGAGGTTTCTTATTTGAGTTGTGTAAGAGAGGAGGTCCAATTCAGTTGTGTAATGACAGTCAGAGTGCTCAGATGTTGGCTGAGAATGAAGGTTTTCATCAGAGAACCAAACACATAGATGTGCGCCATCATTTCATTTGGGACATCTTAAAGAAATGCAAAGTAAAGTTGTCCTATATGCCTACTGCTGAAATGATTGCTGATGTATTGACAAAAGGTCTGCCAATTCATGGTCATGTGAAATGTGTTACTGGCATTGGGTTGTCCTAAGTGCAGCATAATGCAGCATTGCTCGATTAAGGGAGAGTGTTGAAGAGAATGAATATTTCTCGGGCTTTCTAATCTCGCTCACTTGTAAATATCGTTTGTCTTTTGTCAAATGTATATTTTTTGACTTTATGTTATTTTCCTTTTGTCTGTATCCTGTGTCTTGTTTAATACAATCTAAGTCAACATGTGTTCGTGTATTTTAATCCGTTCATCCCGTGTATAACTGATACAATAGAAACCCATGCATAGCACAAGTAGTTTCAATAGTACTTAACCCCGAGAAAGAATAAATCTATGCTCTCAACTACAATTTATTAAATACGGTACCGTATTAAAACTCAGCAATTGTTCTAGGATTGTGCCGTGTCTTGTGTGTGGTTTCGCCTAGGACTCCAAGCTGGCTCATCAACGGGCTCTTGGTGTCCCCGCCCCACAGGAGTAGCGAACTGCGCACTACTTCCCTTTTATGAGCGCACCTGCTCCTCTTTACTGCGAGATTTAAAGGCTCAAGTAGGCATAACCTCCCTAAGAAGACTTCCAAAAAGATGGTATATTGGCTATCACGGCCAGTGAATTCATACAGTACCGTAAGTTTGAAGTAGAAGGTCTTGACATGTCATCAGCTCTCACTATCATTATTACTATACTTACGAGTCATAACGCAGTCAATAAGGTTGTTAGTTCATCGTGGTGAAATAAACGGTGGCGCGGCAGAGTATGAGAACATGTGTTTAAAACATTGTAAGTAATGAAATTGGCCAAAATAACTGTAGTAATGGTATCTGGAGATGATATAGTAATCGATGTTCACTCGTCCGCTGCCGTAGACCCACCACCCCGCCCTAATAGGAGCACGACTTATATAGTTGAAATTGCTGCCCTGACTGCCATCTTTGTGAAGGAGTCCCTAATGCCAACCCCGCGCATTCGGAACTATATCGCATGTGGCAGACCAATGGTTTTGCCTAGACCAATATTTTCGTCCAGACCAATGGAGGATTGATAGCGCGGCCCTGCGGGCCGCTTTAGCTAATGGAAAATACCCCTGGTTTTTGTCACGCACAGTGGGGAAGTCACGCATCAATAATCTTTATCCAGGCCAATGGTTTTGTCTATTATTTCATTATTCATGTTGGCAACGTGTCACGAGGGTACGACGTAGTGTCCGAGGTGAATGGAAAATGGCCGACCTTGTTCAAATGAACACGACCAATAATGCTTTATTTACGTTAAACGTAATTATTTCCGGTGCAGCAGTGGCAATTGAAATTGTGAAACGACTCCCAACAATTCCGAGAAAGGTTTGTCAATCATAAATACTACATTTTCAATAATATACCTTGTTAAAAGTTACGAAAAGGCATGTTCTCACAGTCTGCAGAATTAGTAAATAAACATTCCTCAAGTCAGCTACTATGCTCTGCCTTAACTTTGGAGAGAGTAAGTTGATACTCAAGGCGAATTCATGGTTAAGAAAACGCAAAAAATAAAAGGTAAACTGTTAGTTTAAATTGCGCCTACTATCAATTGCGCATACTATCAATTGTGCCAACCACCAATCGCGCCTACTACGAATCGCGCCTACTATCAATTGCACCTGCTACCAATCACGCCTACTACCAATTGCGCCTACTATAAATAGCACCTAATATCAATTACCCCTACTATTAATTGCGCCTACTACCAATTGCGCCTACTGTCAATTGAGCCTACTATTAATAGCGCCTACTATCACTTGCGCATAATATCAATTGCGCCTACTACCAATCGCGTCTACTATCAATTGCGTCTACTACCAATCGCGCCTATTATCAATTGTGCCTACTATCAATTGCGCCTACTACCAATTGCGCCTACTAAGAATAGCGTCTACTACCAATTGCGCCTAATGTCAATTGCGCCTACTATCAATTACACCTACTACCAATCACGCCTACTACCAATTGCGCCTACTGTCAATTGCACCTACTATCAACAGCGCCTACTATCAATTACGCCCACTACCAATAGTGCCTACTGTCAATTGCGCCTACTACCAATCGCGCCCACTACTAATCGCGCCTACTATCAATCATGCCTACTGTCAATTGCGCCTACTACCAATAGCGCCTACTATCAATTACATCCCCTACCAATCGCGCCTACTGTCAACTGCGCCTACTACCAATCGCGCCTATTATTTATTTGCCTACTATTAATTGTGCCTACTATCAATTGCAACTACTACCAATTGCGCCTACTATCAATTACGCCTACTATCAATTGCGTTGAGTATGAATAGCGCCTGCTATCAATTACACCTGGTAAAAATCGCTTCTAGTAAAAATCGCGCTCAGTATAAATCATAATCAGTATAAAACGCGCCCAGTATCAAACGCGTCAACTAATCGTACCTACTATAAATTGAGCGAGCTACAAAACGTACCCAGCATACATTGCTCCTACTAACCATGGCTACTATCAATTACAGTCAATAAAAATCATAATCACTATAAATTCTGTTCAGTATAAATCTTGACATTGAGCAATGTAACCCCCCTTAAAGGATAAGTTACCTTGTTTGCACTCTCCCCCCATTCCTAATATATTACTACTGCTACCACGGTCGACTCTAGAAAGGTCGGAAGGTTCAACCTGACAACACTGTAGCTACGGCTATTATCAGTCATACTTCGTCACGAGCGCCTGAACTGAAACAACTGTTTGCTAGCAAGAGAGGCGACAAAAACTACCGAATTAATATTGGGCAAACATAATGTACATATTTAGCAAAACATCTGTTGATTTTTATTTACACATGGCCAGTGTTACAATCGGAAATAAATGGATAACGTGCATATGATCGTGAAAAGTTGTTATAAGAGCCAAGCAGCTGATATTAGGCATGAGTGACATGGAAATAATTTACCAACATAAAAGTGTTTAGCAAAAATAAAGAAAATTATTTTGGTTTCTTTTCGTATTTTAGGCTACTACTCTGAAGTATGGTAATAAAACAATTGGCGGTGTTATAATAATAATAATAATAATAATAATAATAATAATAATAATAATAATAATAATATGGAGTAAGTAGATGCAATTGAGGGTGATGTGATGCAGAAATGTAGGCTATCTCCCATAACATCTTCACACTGTAGGCCTATAATAAACCCTCGATTCCGCCGCACATGTATGTAGATAATTTACTTCCATTATAGAAATAGTCTGTTGTTGCTGGTATTCCATAACTGTATCAGATTACTTCTGTTTCCATCCTAAAGTGCTGCAAATTTCTCTTCCCATAACCAAGTTTGCCGACATCAACAGCATCATTCCCTGCCTGTGAATATTTGTTTAGCAATACAGTGGCAATAACTGAAAGTATTTTTTCACTTAATTGACTAATTTATGCGATCTACGAACCATTTCGAAGGTTCCCTAATCCAGGCCTGGCGCAGATTTTCGTCACCTGGGAACCTAAACACTGGTGTGCAGCCTCACTTACTTGGTTAATTTGCATTACAGTTGGGGATACAACATGTATCTGGCATTGTTACGGTGCCGAAACATTCCAGGAAAATCAAAGTTTAAAACATGAAGTTCGATATGTGATAATTCCATGTACCGTAGGCATTTAAAAATACCATATTTGCCAGATACAAAGCACACTCGTCAGTGTGTTCTCGATTAGGGATTACAGTAAAAAAAACTCATCTGGAAGGGTAGTATAAACGCTACTATAAAGCGTATAAACGTAAAAAGCGTAAGCAACAAAATATAGAAGGAAATATCCCTATGAGATAAACACCTGCCCGACTGAACGTCCCCTCGTGTTCCCGCCTGACAAGGGTATGACTGATGAACATGTTGCCAAGTCTCAGCCTTCCGACCTGTCTAGAGTCGACCGTGCTGCTACCCATTAGAAAGAGGGGGGGGGGGGGGCGGGTCCAAGCCCGTTGTGTGAAAGCGGACCTCGCGCCCCAAAAGCCGGAAACAACCTTTAATAAGCCTGGTAAATAAATACATACAATACTGTATAATTAACAATAGTTTAATATCTCCAGAAGAAAATAACCTCAAACCACATTAATTACACTACAATATACATGCAAGAACACCTTTCAATAACAACAAATACTTTCCTCCTTCATGCACTACACTAATGCATGCTCAAAATCAGATGTACTAGTACTCAGTGGTTTTCAGTTCATCCTCTCCTTTTATAACATTTAGGTTCAGTACTTACCCCCACATCATGGGTAGTGGCATATATTTATTTATTTGGTAATAGAATCAGTTTGAGCAGGAAGGAATAAATATTTTCAGCAACCTGGCCAGTGCTTGGAGGTCTCCCCACGGAGCATCGAAGTATAACCTGTTATCAGGTCTCGCAATTAACATATCATTCTTCACCTTCAATACACTTCGAAGACGCAAGCAGGTTAAAACATACTTCAGGTTAAAGCGCGTATAATATCTTCAAACCCCTTGCTAGTATTCACAGGCCAAAGCATTACGATAACATGAGTAAGATCCGTCAAACAACTCCACAAGTCAGCGCAAAATCAGATATGTGTAACGTTTAAAAAAAAACTTTGAAACCCTCCGAAAGATACCGTGTTTCTATGAAATCGCGTTAGAGAAACATTCTCGTTCATGAAATACTACCTAAATAACACAACTTATTCGCTTTCCCCCAATGCAAAATAGGAAATCAGCAGCATAATATCGCCACTCCAATCGCTAAGAATACCGACGTTCAACTCTCATTTTCATTAACAATCTAAAACCATATTGCAAAGAAACCCGTCATGCCAACGGAGATAACCAAAAGCAAGGAAAAGCATAACATATCATAGGACCTCAGTGGCAAGAAAACGCACTACAAAGATTAAAAAGAAACAGAAACAAAACAACCCTTCTTTAATCAAACACCGAGAATGTTTCTCGTACACCCATACGCCACTGTTCAAAATTTACATAGGTTCACAATTAAGGTAATGCGAAGTAAGGTGGCGATAAAATATTAAAGTCGACGCAAATCACAATTCATTTAAGTTCACAGAATCAACTTCTCATCGGCACTAGTAGTTTTACGATTACACCCGTCAAAGATTCTAATAACCAAGTCTCTCATTCTTAACAACAGTCCAAAGTTCTCCCTTCCTTTTTTATATATTATTAACACCGCCGTGGTACCAACATGCAAGTCCTCGAACATTGCCCTCTGATGGCTGCCAACTTGAAGGTCCAATTTTCCAGTCTTCTCGCCCGCCGACAGATAGCTTCAACTAATATCGAAATTAGTTTCATGGTGTTGGCCATAACATTCACAAAAGAAATCAGGAATTAGGAGACGTGCCAATACTGACACGTTCCAAATAGGTTTTAGAAGCAGTTCAAATCATAGGTTATGATTATCAGTGAAGTTGATGGATGGAAAATGTGTTGCAGGAGACATGTCTATCCTGACATTGTCCAACTGGGTTTTAGAAGCTATCCGGGTACCCCAGTTCAAATCATAGGTTTTGATTATCAGTGAAGTTGATGGATGGAAAATGTGTTGTAGGAGACATGTCTATCCTGACATGGTCCAACAGGGTTTTAGAAGCTATCCGGGTACCAAAATGTGACATGTGGGGCAGGGTATTAGTAACCAGAATGTGACAAGCGCTAGCAACCGTCACAAGCAATGTGTGTGTAAATCACTTGTAGTCTAAAAATTGTTCATGTAATTATTATTCTTGACAGTACTTTGAAAATTCCACCTTTAAAAAATATCAATCCACTTCATTTACTTAACTGTTATTATTACTGAAGTGACTTTACTAAAATTTAATTCATGTGTATTAGTTAATATGGAAGTCTCAACAACCAGCCATACTAAGCCATGTGTCCACTATAAAGGATATACATATATTGTAAAAACAACCAATAAAGATAGAACTCTTATTTGGCGCTGTTCAAAACAACGATCTAAAAAGTGTCGAGGAATGATTAAAACAAAAGACTCAAACGTACTTACTTCAAACGAGCATCATTGTGGATCTCAAATTAATACACATTTAAATGGACAAAATACTCTAACCAAGGTAAAAAAAAGCAAGTCCAAGAAAAAAATATTGCTGCTCAAGATAGTGCAGTGTTTGTTCAAAATCACTTATCATGTCTTCAAAAAGTCATGTTAGGACAGTTGTCAACGTCTAAGAAACCCTTAACACTATCAAAAGCAACTAGACTTTACAAGAGGTCCCTGTGGAAAAGGAAAAAGAGGAATTGGATAGTTCTAGTTATGTTGAGGATGATAATGATGATGATGATGATGTTGATGATGATAAAGATGGTGACAATGACTATCATAATTTTGATGATAATATTCATAATAATGATGATGATGATGGAAAAGAAGAGGATGAGTGTTTTATTTCTATAAAAACATTGCGACTTCCCCAGTTTTTAAGAACAAGAGTACCTGGAGAAAGTTATAAAAGGATCTACAACAAGCGTTGTGTTTGAAAAATCTATATCAAACAATGGTAAATAGAGAGAGTTGTATTCAGTGTGTATCTATTATAAAATGAATTAAATAAAAAATATTTTATGGTTATTGTCTGCTTTTTGTTAATTACTATCACTACATCCTCCCACTATTAATGCAATTGTTAACCATCGACAGTCTCCAGCTATGTTTAGAAAGAGAGAGTGAACTATCAACACTCTATCTATGGTTTGTGTATCGAGTATCATAATAATACAGTATCGCTAAGCTATGTTAAAGCAATAGTTATTCCAGGTAAGGGGTTCAAATCCTTGTTTTCTTGTATTGAAAATGTGAACATAAGTCAAACGCCTTAACCACTCGGCCAACCTGACAGTTAATAATGTAATTTGTTTTGTGCACTTGAGTGTTTACGACATTTTCCAGTGTACATTGACTCAACCACTTGCTCGTTTTTAAATGTAGATTATTTTTGTTTTTTCCATAACATTGTAGTTATGTGCCTTGAGAATTGGGTGTTTAATATAGGGCTAAAGGCATCTTAAAATAATTTTAGAAAAGCTCTCTGGTATCGTGTCATGGGTTTTAGTAATGCATTACTGTTTGTTGACTAGTATTTACCATTACACAACAATATTTTGGTAAGCTCTACATGTTGTTTGAGTCTTCAGCTTTTTGACTGGTTTAATACAGCTCTCCATGACACCCTGTCCTAACCTAATCGTTTCATCTCTATATAGCTACCACACTCTACATCCAATGCTATCTTTTTAACATATTCTAACCTTGGTCTACCCCTACAGTTCTTGTCCTCAACCCTGTCTTCCATACCTAAGCTTACTATTCCGGGGTGTCTTAGTATGTGTCCTACCAACCTATCGCTTTACTTCATTAGCAGTCCCCAGAAACATCTCTCCTCTCCCACTTGTCTTAAACCTCTTTGTTTGTAACCCTATTTACCCGTCTAATCTTCATCATTCTCCTGTAACACCACATTTCAAACACTTCAATTCTCCACTTTTCTTCTACACCAATAGTCCAAGTTTCACTTTCATAGAGTGTCACGCTCCAGACAAAGGTCTTCAAAAATGACTTCCTAATACCTAAATCTATATTCAATGTCAACAAATTCTGTAGAAATGCTTTCCTTGCCTGAGCTACATAAGAATCCTAATCGTCTCTGGTATAATGTCTTGTTTAGCAAACATAGTCGCTCAGTCGGTCTATGCATTTGTTGTATATAACCCAAAATAGCAAACAGTTTTTCAAAAACCCTACTCACTGGTCAGTAACAAGCATAGTCGACAAAGTATTTCGTTGGTAGTTAACTCATGTCTGGTTAGTCAATTCTTATTGCAAGGCCAGTCAACACCTAAAAATTCATCTTAACATATAGTCTAATCATCTTTCTATCTACATACCAGTGTCTAATGAATAGTCAATATTAGTTTGGTCTTTACCTATAATCTAAAATCCAATATCAAATTTCTAAAATCTAAAACCAACAAAAATATAGTATAGAAAACATAATTCCAAGTAATACAAATCCTTATATGTTTTTCTTTAATAATTAGTTACGGTACCGAAAATTTTAAGTCATGACATTATGGTTTGGTCTTTTTGTAAAATCTAAAATTTAAATTCTAAAATCTAAAGTCTAAAATAAATTTAAAAAATCAAAAATCTTACTTGCATTAACTGTATATTTAACCCAGTCCACCTTTGTATTTGTAATCCAAGTAATAATTTGAAAAAAAAAATGGAAGTGTAATCAGACTTAAAACATTATCCCTGCTTTTTATATGTGTTTGACATGCGTATTAACCTAAAATAAAAACCCTGGTCTACCTTAGTCAAAGGCTAACAGCTTAACCACTGCACCACCATAACCATCTTCCTTAGTTTGGTTCGTTCTAAGCCTTAAAGCTAAAAATCGAGTTAAGACCTCTAGTGCAAGAGCCAAAAGTGCTTGCCACTGCAGCACAAAATGGTTTGCAAGTAACATAAGACATCCAAAAAAGGATTGTATTGGTTCAGTGTAGTCACCATCTTGTTTTCTTAGCTAGCCTCTTTAACCAATCAATTAAAGATAGTCTACTCTTAATTCTTGAATCGATAAATTGGTTTTTGTACACACCGTTTGTCATGCCATGCATGAAACCTATACTCCCTATGTACTGCCGTCAGGCTTAAAAACAAGTTTCAATGGTTAAAGACTTGTTAGTCACCATACGTGTACCCTACAATAATTCTTTCTCTACCTAGCCATGTTTTATCACTCACCATAAACATGGGTTTGCAATATATTAAGATAAACAAAAGTCCATGACCTTGTTGTTTTCAATCTTTTTGGCAAAATTCATTAGCCATAAAAAGGAAGCGTCATGTCAAGTTCTAGGACCCCTTATGTGTCCAAATCCCAACATTAATAGTTTATAAAATCTCAAATCAGTAACCTTGCCATTTTGGGATATTTAAATAAATGCATGCATCATAGGAAAAATCATAAAAATATTCTTAAAACAAGTCATCGCATGACCCTCTTCAATGAATACTTCACAAAATATCGATTCATCCATTGGACATGGCCACCGAGGTCGACGACATGCTCGTTTAAGCATAGCCGGTACTGTTTCTCTCTACTAAAAAAAATATTAAAATAAATTCAGAAGTTAAAAAAATCTAAATTTTCAAAATCTGTAGTTAGGCCCTTTGTCAAAATTTCAAAAAATAAATAATACATTCAAGAAGGGATTGTCACCCTGAGTCTTATAACACCTCATGTGTCCAAATCTGATTATTGATTCCTTCTTTTTCCCTGTCAAATCTACATTCATTGTTTTAGGGGTAAAATGACCAATCGTGGTAAAAGCGTATTTAATGACCAATTGTTTGAGCTATCACACCTAATTTTAGGGTTCTTAGTTTCCAAGATATCGATTTATCATTTTGGGGGTAGTTTTCACCCCCTACTATTTTTCATCAAAAACAAAAGATCTTAGGATCATTTATCAGTTTTAGGGGTTTAACACATTTTCCCCTGTAAAATCACTATTCACTGTTTTAGGGGTGAAATGACCTATCGTGGTATAAGCGTATGACATGACCTATTTTTAACTCTATCACCCTTAATTTTAGGGTTCATAGTTTCCAAGATATCGATTTTAAAATTTTGCGGGTAGTTTTAACCCTCCTACTATTTTTTCATCAAAAACAAAAGATCTTATGTTCATTTATCATTTTTAAGTGTTTAAAACCTTTTTTCCCTGTAACATTACTATTTACTATTTTTAGAGGTGAAATGACCTATCGTGGTAAAAGAGTATCTCATGACCTATTTTTAAAGCTATTACAAAAAAAATAGGTTTCTTAGTTTCCAACATATCGATTTTTCAAATTGGGGGCAGGATAGTTTCACCCCCCCCCTCCCCAAGGGGGACAACGGCCCAAATGCTAGGACCCCTCATGCAAGTCACTAGCATGATCGGTTCGCGAGATATTAACAGAAGTGAAGTTAGGCCCTTTGTAAAAATTTCAAAAATACATTCTAAAACGGGGCTTCATCCCAAGTCCTGCAATACCTCATACAAGTTCTTAGCCTTATTGGTCCGTGAGATATTAACAGCAACAAAAATGTTAAGCCCTTTAGCAAAATTTGGATAAATTCATGGGCCAGTCCATAGGGACCAGTCCAAAGGGGCCGGTCTAAAGGGATCAGTCAAAAGGACCTGTCAACAGGGGCCCGTCAACAAGGACCCGTCCACAGGGACCCGTCCACAGGGACCCGTCAACATGGAACCGTCTTCAGGGACCCGTCCACAGGGACTCGTCAACAATGACAGGGGCTCTCGCCTCAAGGTCTGACATGGTCCTCTTTGATTATTGGTTTGTCTATCGACAAGCATCGCTTGAAATACCGGTGCTTTTTGATCATCCCTCGTGGGTTGGGTTAGGTTACACTACAGCCGCCATCTTTAAAAAGCACGACCTCTTACAAAAGCCATGAGTGGGCATGCGTAAAAACAAAAGAACAAAAGTGTTAAATCATAGTGGCATCCAGTCGTATGCATGCGTTTCATGTGGAACAACGTTTAATTTAATCATAGCATTAAACTGCATGCATCTTGCACATGGAAAGCAATGTTTACCTAAAAAATTACTCTTTCACCCCCCAGTAGAGGTAGGTTTTATATTGGGGTGGAAATAAGTTATCCATAGGAAAGGGGGCGTCAGCCCGAGTCCTACGACACCTCATTTGTTAAAATCCTACCATGGGTTCGCGAGATATCGCGCCACCGCCATCTTGTGAGGAGGAGGAGGATATAGAACCATCCAAAACCCACTACTTAGTTGAGATTCGGCCAAACTAAGACAACTCTATGGAAGGGTCATTAAAAGTTTGTAAAAAAACACCAAGTGTTTAAGAGATGATTCATCCCAAACCAGTGAAGGGGACAGTAAACGGAGCAAGATGGTTGCTAGTCTTGGGTACAAAGGGCATTATCAGAGCTTCAAGTATCTTCTGGTAAACTGTCGTAGTGTAGTTAGAAAGGGCATAACATTTGGAACCATGGTAGAAATACGGTATATGATCCAGATGTTATTGTCGGGACAGAGTCATGGCTAGTTGAAAATGTTGTGGAAGGGGAGGTATATCCTATGGGTTATATGTTATACAGGAGGGACAGGGGAAGCACGGGAGGTGGGGTATTTATACTAGTTAAGGATATATTTAGGAGTCATCTAGTGTTTACAGATTATGTAAATGAGATTCTGGGGGGTTAGGGTTGGTTCTAAAGATATGGTAGACATTTTGGGTGTATATAGAACAGGGAGGGGTGAACGGGTGTAAATCTAGGAACAACGTTAGTAAATTATGCTATGGAGGCTGACCGGGTAGGAAGAAATTTAATTGTAGGGGGTGATTTTAATATGCCAAGAGTGGACTGGAAAGGTAGGGCAGATTCTCAGGAACATTTTCAATTGCTGGTCAACAAAATAATATGGGAGGGGGGCTTTGTTCAAGTTAACGAGGGAAGCACTAGGGGGAACAGCTTATTGGTCGTGCTTTTGATAAAGCCTGAGGTTATTTGGTTCAAATCAGAGATCATTGAATGGATATGTGACCACAAGGGTGTTGTAGTAGAGGCAAAAGTTGGGCATTCAGAGGCAGGTTAAGAGGGAGACAAGATTGGTAAAACAGTATTACAAAGCTAATAAAGAAAATATTGGGAGTTACCTAGCTGAAAATTTCAATCAGTGGATAGAGAGGGGACTAAATGTAGATAGACTGTGGGCCGGTTTGAAAACCATAATTCTAGATTGTGAAAAATTACATGTGCCATTTAAAAATGTAGGGGCGACTACTGATCCACTTTATTACAATAAGGATGTAAGAAGGTAAAAGAAGAAATGTAGATTAGTTAGCAATAGGCTCAGGAAGGGGATAGGCCACCGAATAGTATTAAATAGGTTAAGGAGGGAACTGGACAGGGCTAAGATAGTAGCTAAGAAACATTTTATGGGTGGGTTGGTTGGCGGGGTATGCCTTTCAAGGAACGGTGGAGAAATATGTATGTCTATTTAAGGGGAGTGAGAGGAGTTCAAGGCCGAATACCTGATATCGAGGGAGAATATGGAACGTTGCTGGTGGAAGATGGGGAGAAGGCTGAAGAATTTAATAAAGTGTATGGTAAGGTGGTGGGGATTGTTGGGGAGGAAAATGTAGATCAGAAAGTAGAGCAGGGTATTGAGGACGGGAAGAAATTTAGATAGGTAAATAAGGATATTTATAATGCTATACGGGAATTGGGGTCAAGAAAAGCAGCTGGGGTATATGGGATAAATGGGGAATTTTTAAAGATTATGGGTTGGAACATTGTGCCTTATTGAAGGTTTCTGTTTGATTTTTGTATAAATAATGGGGTAGTGCCTGATGATTGGAAACAGGCTCTGGTAGTTCCGGTTTATAAAGGGAGAGGGGAAAGGGGGGATAGTGATAGCTACAGACCTGTCAGCCTAACATGACTGCATTTTATGCAAAATTTTTGAAGGAATTATGAATGTTTACATAAGGGAATAGTAAGCGGTTGGCAAATGAACAGCATGGTTTCAGAGAGGGATTTTCCTGTGAATCACAACTATCAGGCTTTCAGCAAGATATCAGTGAGGCCTTGGATAACAGAGGCCAAGTTGACTGTATTGCAATTGATCTTTCAAAGGCTTTCGATAGGGTCAATCATGATATCATATTAAGGAAAATGGAGGCTGTAGGATTTGGCATGAGAGTAGTACAATGGGTGAGATCTTTTTGGGAGGGGAGAAGTCAAAGGATAAGGGTTGGAGGGTCAGTGTCAGAACAGTTAAAGGTGGGAAGGGGGTACCTCAGGGAATTAGATTGGGACCTTTGCTATTTCTCATGTATGTAAATGACATACGAGTTGAAATATCATCCCAGATAAGATTATTTGCTGATGATACATACAAACAGGAGGATAAATCATCTGGACGACTGCGGCATTTTGCAGAGGGACCTGACTGTCATACAAAGCTGGGCAGATGGAAGTGATATGATGATAAACTCAAAGAAATGTCAGGCAGAGAGATTTGTTAACAAAAGGAATCATATTGTTTTGAATATTCAGTAGGGGAAAATAAAGTTGTATTTGGGGACGAATATAGGTATTGTACCCGTTTCCCAGACCTCACGTCGGTGCGGAAATCAAACGTGATGTCCAAGATATGGTACATGGTTGTTACAAAAAAAAATGTAGGAGTCCCTGAAATATATATCCGGAAAAACTACCTAAAACAACTGAGAACACGGGCAGGCAAGAGATCTAATGTCTCGGGTCGTTAAACGGGATAGGTGAGATAGTTTGCCTCAGATATATAACTCTCTAAATAAAATAGGATAGAATCACTCAGTCAGGAAATGGAACAAGCTGCAGGAATAATTTAAGATAACTGACCCTCCAACCCTTACCCTTTGACTTCTCGCCTCCCAAAAAGATCTCACCCACTGTACAACTCTCCTGTCAAATAAATATACCCTCCTAAAATCGAACTGGTTCAATCTTATGTTGGGATCGTAGATCCAAAAGTCCTAAACTGCCAATTCGACTTTCCTATTTCACTTGGGGTAATGCGATATGAAATAAAGTTCCAGTGTTCGTTGGTTTAGCTGAATGATAAATAAAATAAAATCGTTGCACTTCACTGTCACTGTTTCAGCTTGGAATAAATTGAAATAAGTTGTAAATTATAACTTCACATTCCCCTCAAGAATCTAACTTATCACACATTTAAACTAACATTTTTAAGGAAAAAGTTAATTAATTACGAGAATATTATCAAACAAGGATAAATCGTGATTTAATTTAAATTGCAAAAAAATTGAATTAATTAGCAAATATTAAATTATTACAATATCTTTCATATATTATTATTATGAGGGTGATGCATTGATTAATTAATATGGCAAAATTAATTCATTAATTTGTTATAGATTACTTCATTTAAATGTTTTCCTTTCGAAGAGAAGATCAAATAAAGAAGATTCTTGGGTATTGTTAATATCTCTATAAGCTCTTATATCAATATCCATTATTTTACAGCCTTTAATAAATATCATTATTATTCATCGCATTCATTTAACATGCTTATCGCAATTATAATCTCAGGATTGTGTTCACAGACACCTCCTAGAATTCTTCTAATCACAAAAATCAATCGTAAAATACTTATATTCACTGCCTACAAATGTGAGGTATTTCTATCATAATTATTGAATGGGCCACCTGACTCGCATTCAAATGTTGCAACTATAGGACCACTTACGTAAGAAGTGTCCACAACATAAATCATATAACATGCATTCATGTGTAAATAGGCTGCTGCGTAAAAATATCATAAGATAACTAGCTTGATATAACACAAAAATCAATCGAATCAATAATTCAGAATCTTCCAATACTCAGTTAATCAGTAGGAAATCAATAAATTATTATCTGCAATAATTCTTCAAATTACTGTCATAAATTGCCATACAAATGTGATTATTATCGTTGATAATCAACCATCAATTAATAAATATGAATGTCACCTTTACTTAAATAAATTAGATATTATTATCATTATTATAATTCATCCAATTATTAACCTTATCAACCATCGCTGTCAAGGATCGGGAAATGTCGCTGACAGTCGCATTCTCAGGAGTAATTATAACAGTCATCAGGAAATAAAATCTATCATGTTTCATGGTGTTGGTTGACATGGTGTATTATGGATGTATGTTTCACTGCCCTTGCAAATGGAGTGAAGTCCACCGATGACGAAAGATGTCTTGAACTTGTTAAACCTCCGTTTAATGAAATTGGAAAACCCCAACATCATCGTGCTGACCATAAGTTGGTGTGTCTGCTTATCTCGGTGTTCATCAAAGCCTATAAGTTTCCCCTCAAATTGTCTAAGCTGACATCATCTTGATTGTGTAAAAACTATCATAAGTTCCCATGAAGAAAAGTTTATTGTGTATAAAGAGCATTCTGGATAATGCAGGTTCCCCAAATACAATTTGACTGTTCGCCACTGCTTTCTGAATAATGCACATGTTTAAGAGTCTTGAAATTCAGTTTTATATTAATAGTGTTCTGCTCCTCAATGTTTATTTGAATGTGAATATTGCAGTAATAACTTCTTAATGTGTCGGACCTAGGACTTTGCCTAGTATGAGTGCGTTTGTATGTATTGGTTTGTAGTGTTCATTACAGTATTCATCGTGAAGCTGTAATAGTTCCTCATGTGGAGTGATAATGTAAGGAATTGTTCTACTCATATAAATCCCCGTTTCACTCACACGAATACCGGTATCACTGAATGTATCGCTAGATCCAAACACTCGACCGTTCGGGCGTTTATTTCAATCGAACACATGTTCACTTAAGCAATCTGATACTCTGCGCGATTTGGAAAAATCATAGCCTCGGTTGAAAATAGGCCATATGTTCCCAGCGTGAACTCTAACCGAATAAGAGCTAGCGATGTGGTGCAAAGTACAGGTGACAAGCTCTCCCCTCCTGTTATCACGTGGTATAGGCAGGGGGTGAATAGGACCTCTGACGTATTACGACGTGACTCAAATGGCAGTATAACACAGGAGATATTTAATTAATATTCGGCTATACGCTATTGTATTCAGCCATTAGTTGATTGGTATCTTCTATTATACATATTCTGCCGATGCATGAAGGTAAAGCTGAAATCAATGATGCGTTGTATAAAGAGTATATTTCTAATGTTAGAAAAACCGGCGTCTCCTTGCTGTGTCCAGCCCGGCTGTTGCTAGGCTATAAGACTCGCTCTCTAGTTCATTGTGCACTTGTCCAGTCACGAGCCTATGATCCCGCTGTCTCTGACGTATAAATAAGCGTAACTCAAAATGCGATTTCGGTCACAGTATTTAGGTGTAACTGTAGGGGGTGGGAATTTTCACTGGGGTAAGCACATAGGGGAAATAGTAAAGAAAGCATACAAGTCACTACATTTTCAGGAGTTTCAGGAGTTGGTGAAAATGCACCAGATCAGGAGCCAGTGACATGACATGGATGAAGAATAGTGTTAGTAATCCTTATCCTTATTTTATAATTGTCTGTTTTATTATTTTCTTATACCAATTAACCCTTGTATCTAAAATGTATTTTTGCAGTTGTATGAATGTTTTTTTTGTAATTTGCCACCATGGACAGCATCCACATCTGCAAATAAATATATGTATGTATGTAAGCAGTCACACGGTACAAGCCACCGGCACTGAACGCACGTGGGCTGTAAGGATTGCAACGCAGAGTATTATGACGTCAACTATGCGAACTTAGATTGGTCGAGAGGCAGAGAAGTGATGACAGATATGAAATTTCCGGCTGTATAAGTTATCATATCAATGTTAAAACGGCGATATTGACAACCAATTTTCTCAGGATCAGTGGAGGTCACGTAATTACTACAAGCTGCCTTCCTTCCTTAATGCGACACTACATGTTGAAGACTAGGTACACACACGTTCGGAGATTACGTATTCAAATTCTGAAACTGACTCCTAGATTGAATTTTCATGAGATCTGAATGACGAGATGGTCCGTGATGATGACTCTGCCAAAGGTGTCGGGGTCTGGAGATCCGACGAGGTTTAATCCACACTTGAGATGAAGGAGGGTGTGCCGTCATAGACGACACGAACTTTTACCGTGTCGTTTCCTTGCTTTACCGAATCAGATATCAGGCTCTAGCACGCACCTTTTGATGGTGATTAGTTTGCACATGATGTTTTGCCTCCGATAGTATTTGAAAGCACGTCGACGAACTTAAATGGCCGCTGCAATCTCGGCTGTCCACTAATGGACGAGCTTTCAGCGCGAGTTGTCGTGCACATCTCACCATAGCAGGGGAGCCAGAGCACCAGAGCTTCTGCCCGCATCGCTCGCTTGATGGTCGTTGGAGCAGAAGGGCCAGAAGATACCGGAGCCACCCCGTTATCAGGAGGGCGAGAGAGACGGCGGCGCACAGTCTCTCTCTCTTCAATTGATATTGTAACTTAAAGTCGGTCAACCCAAAATAATTTGAATTAATCAAAAATAGGGGAAATAACCTGAAATAAATTGATGGTTTAACCAGCCGGTGTCGGTGCTTACATCTCTGAAGGCGCACTACAGTGCTCGTACTTCTTTATTATAGGGGCCGATAACCTCGATGTTAGGCCCCTTAAAACAACAATTATCATCATCATCATCTTTATTATATTGCTCTCGATCAGTGTTACCTTCTGCCCTTTTATTTGGACCATATAATTTTTCACACTGATCAATTTACTTCTTAAATCCTCCCCATAAAGTATTCATAGATGTTCCTCGTTATATCCAGGCATTAAAACTCCATACCAATAAGAAACCTATCCCTTCCTTGTCTGTCCTGCCATACTACTTTTTGTCTGTAAGCTGACCTCCATCGGAATAGCACTAGGTTTGCTTATATCTTCAGTGACCCCTGTTCTGTTTACAATTTGCCCTAGTTTTACTAAAAATACATCAGGTAAATCCCTCCCCAATTTTTTATTTTTTTTACTTTCTGGTCATAACCCCCTCCTATATTAATTTATTTGCTAGTCGCTCATTATGCTCATTATGTTGTATTTCCCTCCCAGTTTACCCCCTGGCAATTTTACATCCCCACAATAATTATACACTTGCCATCCAAAGGGATATACGGCCTACAGAAGAGACAGGGGTGGAGTGGGCGAGGTTTTTTTCATATTGGTCAAAATAATTGTTGGAATTGGACTCAAACAGAACACTACAGTGTCTCTACAAATAACATAAGTAATTATTTTGTGTAAATAGACAGGGGTATTTTGCCAAGTCCCTGTGGACATCAGGTTTTGAAAATGGCTAGAGCAAGCATGGTTTATTAAATAAAAGTAAGAAAGAATAATTTATTTCTGTGAGAAAAGCCTATCATGCAAGGTTGCAAATTCTGCTATTTATCATTCGATTCTGGATTTTCAAAGGGCGGAACACTCTGCGCAGCATTCTTTCAAATGTGTTAGATATAAACGGTTTGAAGCAAAATGTATTGAATTGGTACCAGTGGAACTTACTGAAAATCGGGTGAGAGAAGTCTGTGCATATTAAGTAGTAGGAATCGATCTAGCAGGTCCATTGCAAGGATAGTGATCTTCGCCTGTGCAGTCTTTAAAGCGGTTAATTTTGAACTGGTTACTTCTCTTTCTATATCCAGCTTCATTCTGGCACTGAGAAGATTTATCTCCAATCGGGGTAAACCACATGTTGTCTATAGTGACAACGGGACAAATTTTCGTGGAACAGAAAACTTACTCAAAGCACTTGACTGGTATAAGATAGTAGGAAATTGCCATTTCAAGAATTGAATGAAGATCCAATTTACCCACTGCAGCTTGGTGGGGTGGGTGGGGGGTGTGATGCAAACGCTTAAAAAGTTGGTGCATCGTGTCCTTGGGAGCGCATGTGTGGACTATGATGAAATGTTGACCATTTTGATCGACTATGAAGCTGTTGCTAATTCACGACCACGAAATTATCTGTCTGAAGATCAGAATGACTTGGTGCCTCTGACACGTGCAATGTTTATACACGACATTTCCAGGGTGGGAGTACCTGTTGATCTTATCGATAGTGATAATCTCTCAAAGAGTTAAGGTACCTGCAAAGACTAAAGGAAGACCTGAGAAAGAGGCGCAGAGTGGAATATCTTGGTCCACTTATCTAAAGAGGAAACGAGCTGAAGAAGATGATGCAAGACCTTCAAATAGGTGAGGTTGTGCCAATTGGTGCTGACAACAGGAAGAATGAGGACTGGCGCAGCTGTGTGCCAAGGAGAGGACTACAAAATACGAGTGGTGAAGGGGAAAACTGCTACTGGTGTGTTGATCCGATCAGTTCAACGCATCTATTCTTTGCAGATTTGTTCCAAATCAACTAGCTTGCCGATCATTGAGACTGAGTCTGCAGTTACCCTGAGATAAGAGAAAGCGTACGAGTATGTCACAAGGTCCGGTAGAAGAGTGAACATTCCATCACACTTTCTTCAGTAATTTAATTGCGTATTGTATCTCTCCTTTTTCTTATCACTCTTTATTGTAAAAATGTTTAATATTTTGTTGGTTTTGATTTAAAATTGTGATCATCGTCAACAGAACAGTGTCGTGACACATCAAATATCATAAGTATTTATTATGTGTAAATAGACAGGGGGCATTTTGCAAAATTCCTGTGGAGGCTAGAGTTAGAAAGAATAAATTGGGTTTTTTACAAGCACTTAAGTGAAAAGAATAACACGGGTAGTCCTATTTCAGATCATAAAAGGACTACTTGTAGCACAAGACATTATAAAAGATAAAGAAATCAACGGGGTTACGATAGTAATGACCTACACAGGGGCATTAGATATTTAGGAAATTTATAGAGCACGTGAAGGAGATAGATGAAAACTTGGTTACCTGTGTGCTGGAAACCTGTCATAAAAGGCGAATGTGGAAAAAACGGGGGGAAACCACACTTAGGAAGTCCGTTATCAGCGTCAAGATTCGAACCTCCGATCTCCGAACTTTCTGCTGCTCCCAATCGTAGGCGTTAATGTGCATATATCCTTTGGAGATTTGTTTCTAGCCTAATTCTTTGCTGAAGGATGAAACTAAGACACCTAATTCCTTCTGAGAAGGCAAGACAAGTCATACAAGGTAAAGGAACCTGAGAGCATTTTATTCCGCGTTCTTTAAAATTGTTTTCCATAATAAATTTACTCGGCTTAAATTTTTGTTGATTTCTAGGTAAGAGTATTATTTATTATTAATACTAAATACACACAATTTGTTCAAAATATAACTGTAGGATACACTTCAGGTAATGAAGAAATTTATGATCGTTTTACCACGATTCCTACACTGGATAACGTGGTAGCGTTCACAAGGTAGGACACACCGCTCACATACACACGTGAGATTCGGATCATTATGATATTTCATCCCACACAGTTGTGTAGGTAGCAGTGAACAGCCGTAGATTCACGAAATGTCGAAGATCTTGATTCGAGTCAGAGTGTTATTTAAAAAATGGATATACGATGTCACGCATGTTAGTAAACATTGAAGTGACTGCTCAGTGCAGCCACGATCCTAAGAATATCAGTATTATTTGTTATTTCGTCCTTGTAAATAAACAGGGATGATTTTCCAAGTACCTGTGGAGGTAAGGACATGGAACAACAACACTAGAGAGAGAATCCCAGATGACCAATGGTTATCACTTTCTAATTTTCATCTTCAGCTATTATCCCTTAGTGGACTCTGGCAGCTCAATATGGCAAAATGGCGTGACATTAACATATTTGTTGTTTGAGTCTTCAGTCTTTCGACTGGTTTCTTGCAGCACTCCAACTTCCCTGTTCTGAGCTAATCGTTTCATCACTACATAGCTAACACATCCTACATCCGAGGCAATCTGTTTACCATACTCTAACCCTGGTCTACCCCTACAGTTCTTATACTCGAACCTTCCTTCCATTATTAAATTTCCTATTCCTGACATCTTCTCTTCATTAGCAGTCATAGGGAACACCTCTCCTCTCCCAATCACCTTAATACCTATTCATTTCTAACCCTATCTACGCATCTGATCTTCATCATTCTCCTGTAACACCACATTTTAAACGCTTCAATTCTGCTCTTTTCTGCTGCTCCAACAGTCCAAGTTTCATTTCAATAGGGAGCCACGCTCCAAACAAAGGCTTAAAAATGACTTCTTAATACTTAAATCTATAATCGATGTCAACAGATTCCTTGTCTGTAGAAATTATTTCCTTGCATGTGCTAACCTACTTATTAAACCCACTTTGCTTCGCCCATCACTGGTTATTTTTCTTCCTAAGTAATAGATGTATCCTACTTCATTTTGCCTTTCACTTGCTAATTCGACGTCCATAGGGGTTTCTGATTTATTTCGGCTGCATTCCAATATTTATGTTTTAGGTTTATTAATTTTCATCATGAATTCTTTCCTCAAGACAGACTCCATACCATATGAAAACTCATTCAAATCCTCTGGTGTATCGGCTAATATGACAATGTCATCAGCAAATCTCAGAGTTGAAATAATTTCTCCTTGAATCTTGACTCCTACTTTGAATTTTTCTCCACTCTCCTTCATTGCTTGTTCAATGTAGCGCATAAATTGAAAAGTATGGGTGATAAGTTGCAGCCTTGTCTTACACCTTCGTGAATACCAGCTTCTCTCTCATGTCCCTCGGCTTGAATAACTGCTGTCTGTTTTCTGTATAGATTGTAGAGCACCCTCCTATCCCTGAACTTTATTCCAATCATTTTCAAAATGTCAAACAACTTACTCCAATCAACGTTATAAAAAGCCTTTTTAAGTCTACTAATGCCGTCAATGTTCTCTTGTATTTCCTTATTTTTACCTTCCAAAATCAGCCAATGACTTAGTACAGCTTCCCCAGTTCCTACGGTTCTCCTGAAGCCAAAATCTGTTTCTATCTGCCTTCCCATCCTCTTGTAAATTATTCCAATCAGGATCTTTGAAGCGTGAGTGAAGCTGATCGTACGAAAATCTTCACATCTCTCAGAACCTGTTCTCTTCGGTATAGGAATGATACCATTCTTCCTAAAATCAGAGGGTACCTCACCTGTCTCGTAAATCCTACACACAAAGTGAAATAACCTGACCAGACCTTCATAAGCTATGCAGCATAGGAACTCAATCGGTATATCATCTATGCCTGGTGCCTTGTTCCTGCCTGAGACCTCCAATGCTCTGTCAAATTCTGATCTCAATATTAAATCTCCTTCCTTATCCTCATAAATTTCCTCTTCCCTTTCCATTACTTGATTCTCAACCTCTATTCCCTTATAAAAACACTCTATGTAAGCTTTCCATCTCTCAACCTTTCCCCCCTATCTTTTAGGGGTATTCCATCTGATTCCTTATTATTACATCATGTAGTCTTCCTTTCTCCAAATGTACTCTTAATCTTTTGGTAAGCTATATCTACTTTTCATGATTTCTGTCAAATTTCTATACCTGCACATTTCTCTTCCAACCATTCGCCTTTCGCTTCCTTGTAATTCTTGCTAACCTCATTTCTGTTGACAATACGCATCCGAGTTCAAGATGTGCTCCAGAGGCATTATGTGATCTGCAGGCAGCATTTCAAGAGGATTGGGATTAACTTCAGCAGAGAAATATCAGAGCCCTAACTCAAATGATGGCCCAGAGAGGTGGACACTAGATATTGAGTGTTAGTTTGTTCCACTAGACGAAAGTGTCAGCATAATCATGATATTTTTTCACATTGGTGATGAATAGAAGTGAGTAAAATATAAGCAACAAAATTGAAAAGACAACAATAAAAAGTGTGCATTTATTTATTATTATTATTATTATTATTAAAAACTATTTTTGTACATGACATTTCCAAAGTATATAGTATTATTTGTGAAACCACTTCTAAATTTGCCATTAAAACTCATTAGAAATTTTGGAAGAACTGGTGTTTTTCTTTTTTTTATTCGTTCTCTGAAACAAGAAACACATAATTGTACCGTAGTTCATGCCACCCAAGTTTTATGTCGTAATTGCCAATAAAAATTTCCCCTTGTACCTAAAAGACCATGGCCAATTGAAACACATTATTTAAAGTAGATTTCATATCTTCAATTACTTGCCAATGAACCCGTACAATGTAACTGAACGAAACTACTAGTTATCATGGCAAGCATGTGACCATTTCCGTAATTGAAAGTCATTTAAGAGTATTTCGACTTGACAACATGGAGGTATATAGGAAATAACAAAGACTGTAATTATTACTTGATGGCACATAATGAGTTTCGTATGCAGGAGAGTCCACGTGATGCAGCGCAATTGTAAGGTGGAGGAGCATTCACTTCGCTTGTTACAGAAATGTTCACACCAGTTCCTACTGTAACTGTACTCCACATTAAACTCTCTCCTAGGAGTACAGCAGTACCGTACCTTTTTCTCCTCCTTTCACTTCAAATCTGTTAGGTTTACACAATGAAGTAATAATCGGTCTTCCATACACCTCCAAGCATCAAATTCATTAACCACAATCTCAAGAGCTATCTACCATCAGTATGTGTACTTCATCCTGTTGTTGTCATGGTGTACACAATTACTATTTTAACTTTTGCGAAATATACAAATGCAACAATTTTTAATAAACCTGGCATTTGGTGACTTTCTGCAAGACAGAAATATTGGTACTGTACAGGACATGGTGTGAAATGAAGAAGGGAATAAGGGTTTCTTTATTGGGGCATTATATTCTTTCTTACATGTTGGTACATTTCCACACACAATGCTGCACTGTAATGATGAAATTAATGACTAGAGAGAGATACCTTTTTTTAATACTTTCAATACACGAGCAAAACTGGTCAGAATTTACAACAGGACTCCACTTGCAACTACATTGTAGGCCTATACAACTTATCATCACTCTTTTCATAACTTTCTTATTGCAGGTACTACTGCACCCTACTGGTCCCGCACATTTGCAAATGTCTCCATACCAACCATTTCCTAGCCCAAAATCTAGGATGATGCCAGTTTCTTCAAATAAAATATCAAGAAAGACAGGTCATACAATCACCGACCATTTTGTAGGCCTAATATTTATCTCAAAAGTTTGAAGTACCGGTTACACGTGTTTCTAGCATTTCAGTCATCTCCGACATTTAAGGACAGTTGAGCTACTTGTTACGTTCCTTAAAACCACATTTTTAACATAACTTAACCCATCTCAATCAGGTACGGTATCACAGTATAAAACGGTTCTAAACAGTGGCGTCAAAGATTACAAAACTAAACCACTAAAGAATGTTACAAGATGGCGACAAGTAACAAATCAACCAAGAGCGGCCAGTGTGAAAAATGTGTAACTGACAATGAAGATTACATAATTTTTGATGGGGAATGTGGTAAATCATACCACAGAACCTGTGTAAACATAAAGAAATAAGTTTTTAACCGGCTTTTGTCCGACAAGGCCAAGCAATGGTATCGTGTCGTGTGCAGTGCAATGAGTAATAAGTCAAGTACGGATGAGGTTTCTAAAATCGCCTCGCCAGACGAGAATGTAAATAAACCAGATTTACACGATCTTGTTTGTGAAATCAATCTCCGACTGACAAAACTCGAAAATATTGAAAAGACTCAGAATGACATGCTTAAGTCCGTGACATACTTTTCTGATTGTTTTGATGGTATGAAAAGTGACATTTCAACTGCCGCACAAACTCTGAAGCAAGCCTTGTCAGAAATAACAAAGCTCAGCCAAAGAGTTTGTGAGTTAATAAGGATAAGAATATCGCCTGCAGTGAGGTAAAATTGTTAAAGCAAGAGAATCTCGAGCTTCAACAGTACGTTCGGCGAAACAACCTAGAGCTTCATGGCGTGCCGCACACTTCAAACGAAAAACCCGTTCAAATTGTCAAGACTATCGCCGACCAATTGGGTGTCACATTTATTGAGTCCGATATTGACGCCTGCCATCGGCTACCACACAGCAGAGAAGGTCTTCCACCTCCTTTACTAGTAAAATTCTGCAGCCGTCTAAAAAAAGACGCAATTCTAAAAGGCAAAAGATCCAAACCCAACCTGAACTCAAGTGATGCAGGAATCAATGGAAGGGCTAGGCCTATCTACATTAACGAGTATTTGATGCCAGCAAATAAAGTACTTCACAAACAGGCAAGAGACCTCCGTAATTTAGGTTTTAAATACGTCTGGACCCGAGACTGTAAAATTTTCGTCCGTAAATCAGATAGTGACAAGGCTATCAGGATCACCTCACCAGAAGACATCGAAACGCTAGTAAAAGACTCTTCCATCAACAAGGCTCAGCCATCCCATGCACAGTAATAATAATGAATCAAGACATGGACGTACTAGTTGATGTTGACTTACACACATCAATTGATGAGCGTAAATATGACTGTATCCACGACTACATAGCAGACACTAAAAATGAGGTTAGCCAAATCAAGTGTCTTTACCTAAATAGCAGAAGCCTAAAAAATAAACTAGAAGATATCGAGATACTAATACATATTGTGGAAAATCTAGATGTCATAGTGGTAACCGAGACTTGGGTAAAAAGTAATGAAGCTATATACTTCAACCTAAAAAACTATTCTGCTGCATTTGTACACAGAGACAATAAGGATGGTGGAGGTGTGGGAGTTTATGTCCACAAAAAATGGAATACAAAAGTTCTTAACCTAGTTGAGAGTAACCATAGCTTGATCCAGTTAGAGCTTATAAGAAATGATACTGTTCGTTTCAATAACCTGCATACTATTAATATAATTGCAGTATATAATCCTAACATAAATAACGCAACACAATTCATGCAATCTCTAGAGCACATTCTCTCGAAAAACAATGCCAATCTTTCCTTATGCATTGGTGATACAAATATTAACTTATTAAACAAAAATAATGTAACCAAATCATACCTCATTCTACTATCAAGCTATGGTTTCACACAAGGCAATACTCGCTATCCAACAAGAATAAGTGAATCAACAAGTACACTCCTTGATCAGATGGCCACTAATAACTGTAAATATGCCTATAGAATAAGCAATATAAATAGTGATATTAGTGATCATAATATTCTTGTAACTGAGATTTTCTGGTCAAACTACTATCCAGGCAAAAGCCCAATCTTGAACATGACATTTAAATACGCCCCCAACAAGCAAAGGTCTAGTTCAAAAAACGTGAATAAAAATTACCGGTACATGAACAAAAACAAATTCTCTAATGATCTTAATCAAATAGACTGCTTAGATGATCTAAACGAAACTTACATTGCCATGAAACACAAAATCTTGACACAGACACCCAACAAAGAAAACACTGACTCACCTTTGAAGGAAATACACCAGAACCACAAAAACCCATGGATAACAACAGAATTAATTCAACTAATAAAACAAAGGGACCTACTACTTGCTATACTTAAAACTAGCATTCACAGAAACAATAACCTCTTAAAGGAAGAGCACATAATATGTAGGAACAAAGTGACAGCTTTAAAACGGAAACTGAAATCCTCATACTATGAACATAAATTAACATTGAATGCCAATAGCATAAAAGATACTTTGAAAGTAATCAATGAAATGATCTACAACTGCACAACTGAAAACAAAGATGGTCCCAGTGAGATAATAATTGACGGTAAATCTTTCACAGGAAAAGAAAATATTTGCAATGCTCTAAACACTCACTTTATAAACATAGCACACAAATTAGCCATAAACATCCCCCAGGGAAGAAAGTTAATGAAATTAATGTCAACACAGATTCCATATTTATGACCCCGACTAATGAGATGGAAATTCGCAATATTATATTAAGCCTTAAAATGAAAAGTAGCCAAGACAAAGATGGTATGTCAGTGAAATTGTTAAAAAACTCCATTGACATGCTAAGTAGCCCACTAACTACTTTAACAAATTTATCGTTAGAGACTGGTCTGGTGCCTGATGATCTAAAAATAGCACGAGTCATACCAGCCTATAAAGGAGGTGACAAAAGCAATCCGGACAATTACAGGCCCATTTCCATCCTCCCACCCATATCCAAGGTACTCGAAACAGTAGTAAAAACAGAATTGATAATTTCTTAAATAAAAATGATTATTTCTACAAAGGGCAATATGGATTCCGAGAAAACTCAAGCTCAGAAATAGCCACAATTGATATTATCTCTAACTTGCAGGATGTCTTAGACAATACGATGACAGCGAGTGGCCTTTTCATAGACCTGAGAAAGGCGTTTGATACTGTTGACCATGAAATTCTTTTAGGGAAATTTGATAAAGCAGGTATCCGAGGAGTAGCTTGGACATGGTTTAAAAGTTACCTATCTAATCGTAAGCAGTATATTGAAATAAATGGCTACAGAAGTGAGGAAGTTAATATTACCCACGGTGTGCCCCAAGGATCAATACTGGGTCCTTCCCTCTCCTTAGTATATATTAATGACATAGCAACACTCCGTTTTCATGGTAATATAACGTTGTTTGCAGATGACTTAAGTATCTTTTACAATGCGTACACCACCAACACGCCGATTACACACATGCAGGAGGACATGAATAACATACTTGGCTGAACCCAGTCAAATAAATTAACAATAAATGAAGATAAAACAAATTATTTAATACTATCTAAGCGTAGAACAAAGTTGGACATCGCTCAGAATATAATGCTGAATGGAAAAGAAGTTAAAAGGGTCTCATCTGTCAAATACCTAGGCTTAATAATAGACGAAAACCTCTCCTGGCAAAAGCACATTGATGCATTAGTAAAAAAATATCACCTGCCGCTGGGATGATAAAAACAAATTAGCTACTATATCCCAAAATATCTACTCAGGAAAGTGTATTTTTTCCTTAATCCATTGCCACTTACAATATTTGAATACAATTTGGATAAAATGCTCAAATTACCTAAAAAAGGAAATTGAGGTAATTCAGAATAGAGCCATAAGAAATATTTATAACTACCCTTTTTTAACACCAACCAAACACCTTTATATTACGAGTAAAATTCAACCAGTAGCCCTAAATGCAGAAATCAAATCAAATGGCCTAATGTACCAAATCCTACACAACAGAATCCACACAAATTTAAACTTCACTAAACAATCTGATTTACACGCTTACAAAACTAGACATGCAGATGACATAACACTTTTCCATATCAATTCCAAACAATATGGCAGTAATAGCATTATGTATAGTGCCTTTGTAAAATTCAATAGACTACCAGAAAATATAAAAATTGCACCTAGCCTACCAATCTTTAAAAGGAGGCTAAAACAGTTTATGTGGAATGATTATAACATGTCAGTTCGAAGAAATGTCATAATCTGAGAAGACAAAAGAATAACACATTGTGTACAAAAACTTATGAAAGCTACAAAATGTTGTATATATTGAACCCTTGCAAAGAAGCATATGAGACTCAGTTTCGGGGGGTGTAACGGTTCATATCGTAAGTTGTTGTCAAGGCGCTTCATTAACTTGCAGGGTAACATATAACAAAATAACATGCAAGAAAGAGTGAAGCCAGGGTTAAAACAAATGAATTTAATAACAAATCACCATATTTACACTTAACAAATAAACAACAAAAACTCCCATCTTACTCCCACTTAATAAAAATGCCAAATAAACTGGGCGAAAATCTCTGGAGAGATTAATTACCTGGCCAACTGTCCCTAAGATAAAATACAAAAGTGACCATATACGTGTGTATGCCGTTCTACATGCATCACGATGTGTACAATGAATGCGTGATTTGTCATCATCCAGAATGATCCTTCAGACAACGAATCCACATTTCTAGAGCTAGACCGACGCGGGGGAACACAACTACAATACATAAAAATTAAACCGACACTTCCTAAATCTAATATAAACAAACACAAAATTTCCGTGTGAAATTGGAATCAAATTGCCGTAGCAACATTTACTGCCTAAAAACTTAGGACTTCTCACAAAAAAAAAAACACAAGTATATTAACACGTGACCAATAAAAAAATACACAAATGACCGCTGTCAAAATTTACAAATACTCTACCACTACACCGCACGGGTGTGACACACAAAAATTACATGAATCGAGTCATAAACAAAGCAATAGGCACACAGCCCACATTTACGTTAATTTACAATATTTTACCCATACAACGTACAACAAGCCGTTACACACATGGCGAACTCCCCAATTAATTATGGCTTAAAAAATAACCATCACAATGAACAGGTTTGCTACATGAAAGCTTACAGGGGCCAGTCGGAAAAACAGGACTGCCTATCAAAAATAAGTCACAGGCAAAACGGGCGGTTTGTGGAACTCTGCATGTCTGTCAACCCACGTGTCAAAAACCTCGACCTCCCAGGACATGGGGTCGAATCTCGAAGAAGTGTGCCCCAAAGCACAATAATACGTGTGTGTGTGTCAGAAAAATATGGACGAGAAACAGCGGTCTCCCTAGAGCACCCTGTCTTTCCACCAAAAATACAACAGCAGCAAAAATATGAGAGCGGTAGGACCTCTACCCCCTCCTCACGTAAAATCAACACACACTTGACACAGTAACACACACAATCACACGTATGGGTTTTGACAGACCCTGAAATAAAAAGACACAAATAATATCCACATGCTGGCGCCACCGTTCTTTGCCGTGACTAGTCAACCTGAAAAGGACTCAAAAAAATCTATCAAATTTAGAACGAAGGTGTTCTACAAATTACTTTTAAATTGGTGCGCTTGGCAACCCTAATATGAATAATAACCTGTTCAGCAAATATCTTACAGTAATTTCCTCACATTCCTATTTCAAATATTAACGTTAATAAAGCACCATTTATCGAATGTAACGGGTTCCGCATTTGCAAGGATAAAAATCACGCACGCACGCCGCGCGCATTACATATGACTCAAGGAAAAACAAATATCTAACAAACACTTTGGCCACGCGCCAACGGACATTTAAAACATTGAGCGTCGGTGCAAGGAAAACTCTAAACAACAAGAAAAGAAACATGACTATTTACAAAGTTCCCCGGCCAAATCTAACTACATATTTGAAATAATCCAATTGTTGTACATCACCGCTCTGCTTGTAGAACTAAGGACATCCTCCTCAACCCATTGCCCCTATGGACAAATTAGCACTCCATAGTAGTCGTCTGCGTTGATCTGTTGAAGTTCATCCCAACTCCAAACAACGTGCTGATCATCTTGGTATCGACTCCTTGGCAGAAAAGTTCAATGTTAATTATTTTACCTATCTATAATCGCTTGCAGGTTACTTAGTTCACCCACAATTGTCCTAATGCGATTAATAGCGAAGACTGGCCCTAAATATCTCGCACACACGCACAATAAAACACATATAAAATACACTGCAATATGTACATAAATATGCACCTCGAGACCACGTCACTGGCTCGTTAACAAGTTTAAGATCTTGGCTGCACTAGCAGTCGCTATCTTGCTCGGTATTTCCGTCCTGTACTGTGGACCTTTTCTCCGGTGAGCGCTAATTAGGGTGTTACAATACTTCCCCCTTAGAGCTGAAATCGTCGTCTTTAAGTAACTGTTACAAGTTATCACGCACTGGCGTGAAATATTTAGCTCACAAAATAAAGTTGATTCCAGAATTTTAAAAAAATGTATTCGAGCTTTAAAATTCGATAATGCAATCGCTGTAACTTTAGCTCCTCAGAGCTCCCAAATAAATTGACTTAACCAAATTCAAAGCGTTAAAATCACGATACAAACTGGCGTGAAGTAAGCCCCTCACGGATCCACAAAGAATGACTTAGAGTGGCATCATGCCAGACTATTTATTAGAAAACTGACAGGGCGGAGGAGTGGGGTGGAGTCGGAGTTTTTGTCTCACAAAGATGGGACTAGTGTCATTCTTCTTCAAATAAATCAAACGTCTCAATTCACTCGCGCGGAGATTAATCCGTTCGGCGGTTCTCTAGATATCCATTTCCGCGGGCTTTTTACTACTGACGCTGTCCACCGCGTGGTCATGGCTTGGTCTCTTGTGATTGGCTGATTCAATCGTATGTTCGTTGCAAGTGCCTCGTGATCCTTCCTTTATGCTTCCAATTTTGGTACAGTAGTTGCTCAATTTGGCCTTGAACCCGACTAATTCTAGCCGTCCCCCAAGAATAGCTACCAGCTCAGCTCCTGTTGCAATATTACGAAATGCTAGCCTCCCTTATATCCATGTCGACTTCCTCAAGTACTGCCTGGGCCGTAGTAATAATAATAATAAATATGAATACTTATTTATCGAAGATCAATAAGGGTTCATTTATCCTCAGCAAGGTTTTGAAATTCGAAACAATTCATTGGTTTGGATTTCAAAAACAAAATCCACTGTAGTAACAACACATCTCTTTAAATCTCACTCAGCTGCTCGTGTTTATGCCCCTCTGACTCAATTAGTGTGCTCCCTTCTCGCTGGAATGTCATTCATACTTCCTCACTAGGTCTCCCCCTTCTCCTCAAGTAGTTGCTACTCCTGTCGTCTCAGCTGCTCGTTGTTTACAAACAAAGTGCGTACTCTGGCACTCCCCGTAGATTTGGGTGTTGGCTTTCAAAATAAAATTTTTGCAATACTGATTCTGCACACATCATCTTTCCTAGTCATCAAATGGTTCCCTTCTGTAGTAAGGTTTTAAATTGGCGCTATTAAAACAGATTTTGCACCAGTGCTCACTTCTTCCAGCCTGTAGGCATTGTTACCCAGATTCTTAATTACCCGGAACGGGCCAATAAATTTCGGACAGAATTTGGCGAAGACTTTGTTCTTAGGGTCGGATATCGGTGGTCTACGAACCAGCACTAGTTCTTGTTCTTGTAACTCTCGGTGAAACTTCTTTCCTCGGTACCGTCTCAGCCTTCGGTCCGCTTGGTTCCTCGTGTGCTCTCTCGTTTGCTGTATTCGCAAATCATGCGCTAATAATGGATCCCTTGGGCAAGGAATGATCTTGTCCCAAGTTCTTTCTGGCAATCTGTTGTGGTGTACAATCAGTGGGACTTGACCCGTCGACTCGTGCTTAGTGGTGTTCATGCACATCTCAATTTCCCCTACTTTATCAACCCATTTATTGTGCTCGTTAGGAATCATTACTCTGTAGTACTTAGCAACACAGCGAATTGTTCTCTCGCTCGGATTTCCACAAGGATGACGAATGCTTGAAAATACGTGTTTTATTCCTAGGCTCTCCAAACCTTGCCTAAAAACATTGCTCGTGAAATAGGTACCGTGATCTGATAGAATGGATTCCGGCTTCCCAAGCATCGGAATAACTTTGTTCTTAATTCGACTGCGGACTTGTCTTGATGTCGTCTTCTGAATAGGACATAGCACGACCATCTTCGAAAATACGTCGACACACACCAGAAGGTGTCGGCATCCACGCTTTCCTTTTACTAAAAGGCCAAAGCAATCAATAGCGAGCATCTCGCATGGTTTCTGAGGTAACAGTGGTCTTGGAGGTTGTTTCAGAATAAAGTTGTTCGGTTTTGTGCGCTGGCATGCGTCACACGTTCTAATTACTTCAACAATGGTGAATCTCATCTTCGGCCAAGTAAAGGTCTCCCCTATCGTAGCTTCAGTCTTATCCGTGCCGATATGTGCTAGGCTCTCGTGAACATGCCAAGTTAATCCCCTCTGTAGTGATGCTGGAACTAAGATCCGCAGTTTAGTATGATGCTCATCCACGTACTTATGTAACAAGTTATTTAAGTAGTGAAATCTCGCTTGTTTAGCACTGGCTTCTCGGTACTCCGGTGAATTTGGTTGTAATTCCTTCCTGTAGAATTTTTTCATCATCATCATCCATGGGTCTGCTTCTTGCTCCTTCCGAATATCCTTCAATCTTGCCAAAAACTCACGAGCCTTAGGTGTTAATGTAATATTGTGAACTTCCGCTGTTACTTCGTTTCCGTCCTCAGGATTTCTACTCAAGGCATCCGGTATGACGTTCATCCTTCCAGGGCAATGCTCTATTGTGATGTCAAACTGCTGTATGTAGATGGACCAGCGCGTAACTCTCTCACTTGCCATTGTTGTCTTGAATAAAAATGTCAGTGCATGGTGGTCGGTTCTAACAATGATGGAATAACCATAGATCATCTTGCGCCACTGTTGAAGAGAGTATAGAATTGCTAGTAGCTCAAGTTCTGTAACTGTGTAGTTCCTCTCATGTTTCCGTAATTTACGACTCGTAAATGCCAAATAGGATTTCTTCTTGGGTTCTTCAGCGTCCTCTTGGTACAGCATAGCACCAATCCCAATTAATGAAGCATATGCTTGAATAATAAATTGCTTCTCAAAATCCGGATATCCAAGTTTCACACAGTTTTCCAATAAATCCTTCGTTGCTTTAAAAGACCTGTCGCACTCCTCGTTCCACGACCATCGATTTGCCTTCTTCAACATCTCCTGCATAGGAGCTACTGTTTCTGTGTAACCAGGGCAATTTTCTTTGAAGAAGCCTGTCACTCCCAAAAATGCTCTCACATGTTTGACTTTGGTAGGTGTGGGAAATTTCTTAATAGCATCAATCTTGGCTGGATTAGGCCGCACGCCCTCGACATCAATTATATGCCCCAAATATAAAATCTCGCTCTGGCAAAAATGTGACTTCTTTAGGTTGATTTTGAAGTTCAAGGTTCTCAAGTTGTCCAACAGTTTATTTAAATTTATCAGGTGTTCTTCCATTGTCTCAGAAGCAATTAATATGTCGTCAACATATCTCGTGGTGAAATTCTCGACCTCCTCAGTCAAATTTCTATCGAGTGCTCTAATGAGTGCACAACCCGCAGTTTTCACGCCAAAGGGCATTCGACACCAGATATAACTTTGATTATCGAACAAAAATCCCGTCAACAGTTGGGATTTTTCTTCAAGTTCAAGATGGTGGAAACTATTCGTCAAATCAACACTTGAGTATATCTTCTTCCCACGGAAGCCTTTCAAAACATCTTTAATCCTAGGTGCTTGGTCATGCTCAACTAGCAGTTTGCTGTTCAAAACTCGCGCGTCTAGGCATAGCCTAATTGATCCGTTTGGCTTGGTCACAGCCAATATTGCGTTCAGGTAAGGGGTTGCCGCTTTCCTTATCATGCCAGAATCTAATAAGTTAGTAATAATGTCCTTCACCTGAAAAAAATGTTTCTCTGGGATCGGGTACAATTTACTTTTAAATGGGGTCCAATCTGTTACCTGCATAGCATATTGAAAATTTAAAACTTTCCCAGGTACGGTGTCAAAAGCTCCTTTGTGTAATCTTAAAATTTCTTCCAGTCTTCTTTTATCCGGTTCCCCTACGATGGCCTCCTTAAGTCGCTCCTGAAATAGAATTTCAAATTTTGTTCCGCTAATTTCTTCTTCTGCCAAATGCACCCACAGTTCCTGTGAAATATCTCGGCTGTCAATTTCTAGCACTGCTGTCTGGCTGACTCGCTCCCCCATCAAGATCTTATCTCAGGCCTCATTAGTGCATTCCTCAACAACCCAAGTATTGGGCTCTCTCTCCAACGGACTCTCTTCCATATTTAAACCCACATGATTCAACCCCTCTACTTGTTTGAAGCTTACAGTGTTGTTATGTAAGTCAATTACAGCATGAAAATCGCAGATGAAGTTGGCTCCTAAAATTATGTTGTAGTTCATCTTTGGAATAACAATGAATGTTTGTGAAAAAGTATGGTTCAATATTTCCAAATCTAGAAATGCTTGCTGTTTACAGTTCATAGTTTTATCAGGAATAACACCTCTGACTTTCATTAGCGGTACCGGCATAATAGGAACAGTCTGTTTCCTTCCTATTTCCTTTATCAAATTTTCAGTGACTAAGCTCACCTGGCTACCTGTATCAATCAAACATCTCACCCTCATGCCTCCAACATGCGCGTAAATAATTGGTAGCTGTCTGATAACATTTTCACGGTTCTTCACCACTTCCTCCAGGCAGTCGTCCGGGAATGCTACCCACTCTTCTATATTGGCCACTATCATCTCTTCTTGCTCCCTGGCGACCTCCATTTTTAGCCTATCACCTTTCAGTTCATTTGTTTTTTTTTATCCCGGGACCCATTTGTCGTGTTTCGCCGGTTGTCATTCTGTCGCTCCTGTTGTCTCAATAAACTCTCCGCCCCCTCTCCTTGATGGTTGTCTGGGCTCTGTCTGTTCGCCATGGCACGCCCCCACTTCTCTTTCTCCGCTTCTTCAGTACTTAATTGATCCAAGTATTTACGTGATTCAATACATCGCTCGTCCCAGGTGTTCCGATAATCTCCCCTATTTTCTTGGCGATAGTCCCTGCCGTTATTCCATCTACCATCTCCATTTCTTTGGTAAGGTCTACCTTGTCTCTGGTTTCCCCTCCAATTTGTGTACTCCCGCTGGTACGTCCACTGATTGTTTTGATTTTGATTGTTCTGATTGTATCTCCCGCGGTTATTCTGATAATTCTGATTGTTATTGTGGAACTGGTTTCGGCCGTCAAAATCTTGTCTTCTTGGCGTGAATTGTGTCCCTGTGGACTGTGTATTAGTTTGGTTCCCCTGGCTGTGGTTACTTTGGAGTCCCTGAACTACCTCTGCCGTGTTGACACATTCCAGATTCCTTCTTCCTGTCTGTGGGCTCACCATACTTGTTTCGCCTAAGTGTCTGAGTAATTCTTCGGCTTGGACTGCGGTTTGAATGTTCCCTGCGACTAATAGTTGTTGGATGTGCATTGGGAGTTGTTTCCCGATGGTTAGAACCATATTTGGCTCGCTAGGCGGGTCGTCAAAATCTCTGAATTTTACCAATTGCTGACTGAAGAATTCTGAAAAACGGGTTGGATGCGTACTATGATATTTGCGCGTGTACAGGTCCATTCTCAACCCCTGCTGTAACGAAGGGCTCCAAAACTTCTTCAAAAATGCCTCGCGGAATTGAGCCATGTCTGTGAACGTGTACTTGAAGCTTAAAAACCAGGTTAGGCTAGGTCCTTCTAAAAATTTCTCCACTAGTCTTAATTGTTTCTCAGGGCCGATGTGCTGGTCATTAAAGTAATCAGTTAATTGTCGTAGAAATGCTTTGGGAGTAGTTCCTGAATGCTCCTTAAACTTATCGGGCTTAAAATCATTACCCCGAATGACTTGGATGACTTGGGCAGGTGCCAAGTTCGGTTGCGGTGTTGAAGTCTCCCCCCTGTATTGCTGGAATGCATTACTCGTTAGTCTGGGACTTTGACCCCGGCTCGTATCCTCAGCCAACTTCAAACCTGCAGGACTTCCAATACTTGTTTGCTTCTCCGGTATATTTTCAGTCGAAATTAATGTCGCATTCTCTAAAGATCTAATCTCGTTTTTGATGATTAACTCTGAGTGTTCCTGTAATTTTGACTTTATATTTTCCTCCAATTCCTGCATTCTTGAACTGTGTTCCCCCAAGCGTTTTAAATTGTCAAGCGGTCTTCTTTATTTGCGTGAGCCTGCTGGTCCCAATCTCGCCGGATCCTACTTTTCAAGCTATTAATTTTCTCCTCGTTCCATTCCTGATTTTTCTCTAGCTCTTCACGTATCTGTTCTTGCGTTTTTACTAGCTGTCCGCCGACCTCTTCTCTTATAACCTCTTGTGTGTTTATTAGCTGGCCTTCCATCTCTTTTCTTATGATTTCTTGTGTTTTGCCTAATTGCTCCTCTAAATTCTCCCGCACGTGTATCCGTTCGGTTTCAGCCTTAACCTCGACTTTATCAATTTCCTTTATTCATTCCAGCACGTTGCTGTCTACCGAATTAATTTGCTGCTGTAATTTCTCTTGGGTTTTCTTCATTCCCGCGGTGTTACTGACACATGCTGCCTCTATCTGCTTGAGTTTATCTGCCACCATCTCGTCAAATTGTACTAATTTGTTATCAAATTTCGCCTCCAATTTCTTAATTTCGCCTAACTGTTTGACATTGTTCTCCGCGACCTCGCCTGCCAGTTTCTCTACTTTTTTAACGCTCTGATTAATGTCATTAGTGATTTTTCCTAATTGTTCGGTTTGTGCCGTTTGTGTTACCGCCTGTTCCGACAATTTGTGATTTAGTTCATTTAATTGTTTGTCCGTGTCTAATTTCTGGGCTTCTAACTGGACCGAAATATTACCGCTCATGTCATGTAATTGTTTTTCATTATGCTCCCGCTGAGCTCCTAATTGTTCCTTCAATTGTTTATTTAATTGTTCTTCCGTCTTTACGGACATTTGGATCGACATGTGTTATAATTATTTAATTAATTGTTTATTATTGTCTTCGCTTATTTCCTCCTTCATGTTCTTTAATTGTTCTTCCGTCTTTACGGACATCTGCACTAATTGTTCTTCCGTTTTCGCGGACATTTGGATCGACATCTGTTCCAACAATTCCTTAATTTCGTCAACAATCGCCATTTCACACACAAAATATATTCAGAGAAAACAGGGTTATGGGCCAAGGTTTCAGCCATATACGCACATACATGTCACACATTTAAATATTACTGGCTCTAATTTAATGAAAATCTCAGTAACAAAATTTACTGAATAAAATGACATTTATTTCCAAACAACAAAATAACCTCTGGTGATCTGCTTTTAAATTCCTAACCAACAGAATTTACGAAACACCAATTAACCGAAGTCAATTAAGTGTCAAATATAAGGCAACATCTTCCTGCTTTGACTGAGTTCAATAATAATGCAAATTTCTAATTTTAATGCCGGGCGCCAGAACAAGTTTATAACAAATACAATATCAAATTCTAACCTTGTTCAATATATCTAACTTTAAGAACTCAGTGATTTTACTAATGCACATGGCGGTACAACATCGCCTCAATTTACTGAATTTACATGTCCGCTTGACCTGGCATCATTTCTCAACGAAATAAATATGAGGTCAGCGAAGCAACAACAACAACAACCCCACTTGGGCAGCCATTTTTGTTTTATGAACCCTTGCAAAGAAGCATATGAGACTCAGTTTCGGGGGGTGTAACGGTTCATATCGTAAGTTGTTGTCAAGGCGCTTCATTAACTTGCAGGGTAACATATAACAAAATAACATGCAGGAAAGAGTGAAGCCAGGGTTAAAACAAATGAATTTAATAACAAATCACCATATTTACACTTAACAAATAAACAACAAAAACTCCCATCTTACTCCCACTTAATAAAAATGCCAAAAAAACTGGGCGAAAATCTCTGGAGAGATTAATTACCTGGCCAACTGTCCCTAAGATAAAATACAAAAGTGACCATATACGTGTGTATGCCGTTCTACATGCATCACGATGTGTACAATGAATGCGTGATTCGTCATCATCCAGAATGAACCTTCAGACAACGAATCCACATTTCTAGAGCTAGACCGACGCGGGGGAACACAACTACAATACATAAAAATTAAACCGACACTTCCTAAATCTAATATAAACAAACACAAAATTTCCGTGTGAAATTGGAATCAAATTGCCGTAGCAACATTTACTGCCTAAAAACTTAGGACTTCTCACACAAATCAACACAAGTACATTAACACGTGACCAATAAAAAAATACACAAATGACCGCTGTCAAAATTTACAAATACTCTACCACTACACCGCACGGGTGTGACACACAAAAATTACATGAATCGAGTCATAAACAAAGCAATAGGCACACAGCCCACATTTACGTTAATAATACAATATTTTACCCATACAACGTACAACAAGCCGTTACACACATGGCGAACTCCCCAATTAATTATGGCTTAAAAAAATAACCATCACAATGAACAGGTTTGCTACATGAAAGCTTACAGGGGTCAGTCGGACAAACAGGACTGCCTATCAAAAATAAGTCACAGGCAAAACGGGCGGTTTGTGGAACTCTGCATGTCTGTCAACCCACGTGTCAAAAACCTCGACCTCCCAGGACATGGGGTCGAATCTCGAAGAAGTGTGCCCCAAAGCACAATAATACGTGTGTGTGTGTCAGAAAAATATGGACAAGAAACAGCGGTCTCCCTAGAGCACCCTGTCTTTCCACCAAAAATACAACAGCAGCAAAAATATGAGAGCGGTAGGACCTCTACCCCCTCCTCACGTAAAATCAACACACACTTGACACAGTAACACACACAATCACACGTATGGGTTTTGACAGACCCTGAAATAAAAAGACACAAATAATATCCACATGCTGGCGCCACCGTTCTTTGCCGTGACTAGTCAACCTGAAAAGGACTCAAAAAAAATCTATCAAATTTAGAACGAAGGTGTTCTACAAATTACTTTTAAATTGGTGCGCTTGGCAACCCTAATATGAATAATAACCTGTTCAGCAAATATCTTACAGTAATTTCCTCACATTCCTATTTCAAATATTAACGTTAATAAAGCACCATTTATCGAATGTAACGGGTTCCGCATTTGCAAGGATAAAAATCACGCACGCACGCCGCGCGCATTACATATGACTCAAGGAAAAACAAATATCTAACAAACACGTTGGCCACGCGCCAACGGACATTTAAAACATTGAGCGTCGGTGCAAGGAAAACTCTAAACAACAAGAAAAGAAACATGACTATTTACAAAGTTCCCCGGCCAAATCTAACTACATATTTGAAATAATCCAATTGTTGTACATCACCGCTCTGCTTGTAGAACTAAGGACATCCTCCTCAACCCATTGCCCCTATGAACAAATTAGCACTCCATAGTAGTCGTCTGCGTTGATCTGTTGAAGTTCATCCCAACTCCAACCACGTGCTGATCATCTTGGTATCGACTCCTTGGCAGAAAATTTCAATGTTATTTATTTTACCTATCTATAATCGCTTGCAGGTTACTCAGTTCACCCACAATTGTCCTAATGCGATTAATAGCGAAGACTGGCCCTAAATATCTCGCACACACGCACAATAAAACACATATAAAATACACTGCAATATGTACATAAATATACACCTCGAGACCACGTCACTGGCTCGTTAACAAGTTTAAGATCTTGGCTGCACTAGCAGTCGCTATCTTGCTCGGTATTTCCGTCCTGTACTGTGGACCTTTGCTCCGGTGAGCGCTAATTAGGGTGTTACAATACTTCCCCCTTAGAGCTGAAATCGTCGTCTTTAAGTAACTGTTACAAGTTATCACGCACTGGCGTGAAATATTCAGCTCACAAAATAAAGTTGATTCCAGAATTTAAAAAAAATGTATTCGAGCTTTAAAATTCGATAATGCAATCGCTGTAACTTTAGCTCCTCAGAGCTCCCAAATAAATTGACTTAACCAAATTCAAAGCGTTAAAATCACGATACAAACTGGCGTGAAGTAAGCCCCTCACGGCTCCACAAAGAATGACTTAGAGTGGCGTCATGCCAGACTATTTATTAGAAAACTGACAGGGCGGAGGAGTGGGGTGGAGTCGGATAAAAACTTCCAGAGTTTTTGTCTCACAAAGATGGGACTAGTGTCATTCTTCTTCAAATAAATCAAACGTCTCAATTCACTCGCGCGGAGATTAATCCGTTCGGCGGTTCTCTAGATATCCATTTCCGCGGGCTCTTTACTACTGACGCTGTCCACCGCGTGGTCATGGCTTGGTCTCTTGTGATTGGCTGATTCAATCGTATGTTCGTTGCAAGTGCCTCGTGATCCTTCCTTTATGCTTCCAATTTTGGTACAGTAGTTGCTCAATTTGGCCTTGAACCCGACTAATTCTAGCCGTCCCCCAAGAATAGCTACCAGCTCAGCTCCTGTTGCAATATTACGAAATGCTAGCCTCCCTTATATCCATGTCGACTTCCTCAAGTACTGCCTGGGCCGTAGTAATAATAATAATAAATATGAATACTTATTTATCGAAGATCAATAAGGGTTCAATATTTTCATACTGATAACTTTGTAAACTAAACATTGTATTGTAATTTGTCGCCAACAAGATAAAACTGTACAATTCCTTTGTATATGAGTCCTTGACTCGTTAAGGGATTAATAAAATGCATTATTATTATTATTATAAAGAAGTGTGGTTACATCCAAGCAATAACGCCAAGATTACGGCACTTCTTTTCCACAGAATATCAGGACGTACCCTATCGACAGTATATACTGTATAGCAGCAAATACTTTAAAGTGAACCGATTTATTGAAACCTTAATTTTATTGAACAATAGCCTATCATAACCTCCATGAGCGAATTTCTCTATCTGAAAAATATCGCTACCGATTCATTAGATACAGTATGTACAAGTGCAGCCTAATCATAAATTGTCTGACCAAAATTGCTTTTCCATCGAAAGTATAATTATTTTACCGTAGTAAAATATCCCTGAAAGCTACATCGCCACAATATCATTACACAGTATCCTACATCATTGTGGAAAACAATGAACCGTCACATCAGAGAAGTTTAATTCCGTGTCTTAATGGAATTTATAGATTGCTATATATATGCCAGTCTCAATCACCGTTTCCATCCAGAAAAATTTGCGAATGCTTTATTGCTTCAAATCACCAGGCCAAACATTTACCACGCCATATTTGATTTGATAAAGCGGCTTCCCAAAGAAGATAGGTAGCAATTTCCGGTTACTTTGACCACGGAGAAAAAAGCTTTGGTTGTTCAACATTGACGGAATAGGAAGATCGGAGTGGATTTCCCAAACGAATGGCGTACTTCAAGGCGACCCACTGAGACCTATAGTGTTCAATGTTCTCACACACGACGCCGCGAAAGAAATAATAGGAGCCAACACATATATCTATGCCGATGATATGGCCATCGCTACGACGGATATTGGAGCTCTACAGACAGCAGTTGACACATTAAGCAACTGGGCAGAAAGGAACGATATAAAAATAAACGAAGAAAAAACTGAAATGGTAGTATTTAGGAAAGGGGGCAGGCTCACAGAGGCAGAAAATGTGAAATGTAACGGGAAACCCCTCAAAAGATCAAGCTACTTCAAATATCTCGGTTTCACAATGCATACAACAGGGAAGAGCTTTAGACTCCACATCAGAACAAGGACGGTGGCTGCAGTCAAAGCCATGTTCGAAATCAGGAGCATCAGACTGCTATCAGTCAGCGCAGCCATGGAACTATTCAGACTGAATATATTGCCCGTCCTTGTGTATGGAATCGAACTGGTATGGGAACATCTCACATACAAACAGTTAGAGGAGATTGAAAGAGTAAAAGCCAGGTACCTCAAGAGAGCTGTTGGAGTTTCAAAGAGTACGAGATCGAGACTGGTGTATGAACTCACCAGGGAGACGTTCCTAGTAGAAGATCTACGAGCAACGCTGCTGCTGCCATCAAGTCATGCTTACAACAAACTTCTCCAAGATCTAAGAGAGAAGAAAAGAGACATACGACCAGACTTCTATAGTACCTGCGCGATGCAAGACAGAGCCAGGAAGCAAGCGAACTATGAAATGCGACATGTCACTACAAGATTAGCGGCCCATGGCCTCCACCACAAGCTAAGCTCCAACAAGACGTTCCACGACGCGAACGATACCTGCATCTGTGTTCTGTGTTTAGAAAAATGTGAACAATACCACATTCTAAAGTGCAAGAAACGAGATAGGTCTATCGATGCTTATAGCAAGGACAACTAAACTTATATGTAATCTTTGCTGTAATCCTTGCACGGTCTGTGCGCATTTCTAATTATATATACATTGACGCATGCGCCCTGGAGCGAGACCTTCCGCTCGCTAGACGTTTCTGTCGTTACTTGGATTTGCACCCCACCTTACGGATAACCTGGAACTGTCTTGAGAGTTATTCTAGTATTCCGCAGATGGCTCGTGCTGTGTCTTTTACGTATCCAACTTCTTCGTCTCTGGATTCAAGTTCATCTATGATAATATCGTCATAGTTACTAAACAAGTTTCTTTGTTGGAAATAATAATTATTACCTGATTGACAGCGAAGAAGAAGGATGCAAGTTTATATTGCGGAGACTTAAAAGGCTTAGGCTAGTCTTTATTGACTACGCCAAAAGTTGCCTAACTGCCATTTAACATCTAATGGAAACACGATTAGAAGACGTCTAGAAAAGTCATATTTTATCATATATATATTTATTTTAAAAATGATGACGACAGAAGGTACGTTTAACATGTGATGGTCGACAAATTGGTTGTTGAAAATGATCGGTATGGATGAAATGTTGCATGAATGGATGTTGGGTTATGAGTTGTGTGTTGAAGTTGGTAAGCGTTTGGTAATATATTTGGGTCTTGCTCTTATTACTATTTTTTAGTTCATTGATATTTCAATTGAGTCGAGATCCTTCATTTTACGTGTGATGTGCCTGTGTTTGGTTGTATATGTGAGTTGTGTTTTGGGCCTAACATTTTAAACCTTTAGCAGGTTGGTACTCTACTACCTATCTATGTTTGGGTCCAAATCATATGTTCGATGTGATGATGCGAATGGCTGTGTGGATCATGTGAGTGTTTCATTTTATATGCAGATCAAGGAAATAACTAGTTCGTCTTTCAAATGTAATTTGTGTTTGTTTTAATGGGCTTCTTTTATTTTACTAAGCCGATCCCGATTTTCATCTGTAGAATCACAGCGAGCGTCTTTGGTAGTTTCGAAGCAGTTTTATCTAACCTCATTTTTTTTAATTTGTTTTCCCTCTGCTCTCGTTTCAATTAGCGTACTCCTTATGAGTCTGTTTCAACATCTACGATGATGTATTTATTTATTTTTGGGTTATCGGTTGGCCTGGTTACACTATGATCCATTGTTTCACCTTAAGGGATTATTGGACTGCAATTTGTCTAAAACATTTGAATTTTGAGACTCCATCTTAGTACATGGTCATGATAAGACGTGCTAACTACTAACTCATTGTGATTGCAAATAAATTAATATCTTTTTGTGTTTATTATCAATATCACTTATCTTCTACTACAATAATTAACAAGTAGTTTCGTGAAGATCTATACAGCCTATTTTCATATAGGCTATCCTATTTATGTTAATTGCCTTTACATACATACATGGTTTATTTGCAAATGTGGACACTGTCCATGGTGACAAATTACAATAAATACACAAAACAATTCACAACCACAAAAATTTTAGAAAATTACGACTAATTAGAAAATAATTACTAGTTGCTAAGAGAAGAAACCGGTAATCGTAAAAATAATCATTCTAATAACAGAAATAAACATAAAATACTAAACATTTACACTTTCTTTCATTGCTTCACTGCCTCATGATCTGGTGCTTTTTCACCAACTCCTTAAATTTACCGACATCAGAAGGCAAAGGGCTGAAAATGCCTCCTGGCAAACTGTTCCTTTCAACTTCCCCCTCCCAATGAACGAATATTTGCCCCAGTTACTTTTCCACTGACTTAATTTCAATTTACAACAATGACTGTATCTGCCCATATATGAACCTTCCTTTCCCAATCTCTCATGAATGTCTTCCCATGCTATTTCCCCCTTGTAAGCTAAGAAAATACCCCCAAGTCTTGCTCTTGAACGTCTATCAGCCAGACTTTCCCATCCCAAATCCTGTATCATCCTACTCACACTACTCGTCGATCTGTGGTCCTCCATTACATACCTGGCGGCCTTCCTTTCCACTCCTTCCAATTCCTTTATTAAATACATTTGGTATGGATCCCACACTCCCCCAGCATATTCCAGCAGAGGACTGACTAGGGACATGTATGCCCTTTCCCTAATCTCTCTGCCAGCGCCTTTAAACACTCGCATAACCATATGTAGTGACTTGTATGCTTTCTTTACTATTTCCCCTATGTGCTTACCCCAGTGAAAATTCCCACCCCCCACAGTTATACCTAAATACCTACATTCGTCCCCAAATACAACTCACTTGTAGTATCTGATGATCATTATGGTTGGTCTTTGTTTGAGCTTGTCTTGGACGTCTATTATAATCTTCAACGTTCTTACGTAAGACTTAGAGAGATTTGTTCTGCTAATGCTGATATATGATATATCGTCATAAGGGTAATTATTTTATGATTTAGTTTCCTCATTTCTGAATATTAATTGTTTATTTAAGATGGTAAGATCTTTGTCATTGTATGTTTAAATACTTCTAAAATAGATTCTGGTGTTTTCTATTACTTAGAATTTATGCTGGGTATCGTCTCTCAAAAGTTATCCTCTGGGAAAATACTGGGTAGCACTATTTCCACATTACTTCCATCGTGGTACTAACTGGTTTATACATCGTGTTGTTTCTTTCCAGTTTGGTCTTGCGTTTGGAGGTAGGTAGCAACTGCAGCAGAAGATAACGGAAAGTGGAGGTATATCACACTGATGCGAAATCTGTGCTGGCTCAAGTTATCAGATTTCGATTCGGACAAGTATATTGGTGAGGTTATGTCAGTTACACTGAAGATAGCAGCTGTTGACGAGCCTGTTACTGATAAGTTTGTTGCTGCTATGATACTTCGAGGTCTTCCTGATGAGTAAGTTAACTTAGTTATGACCATAACCTCAACATCGGAGGAACTACAGTTGGACCGCTTCAAGTCTATCTTGTTGGACGGAAGCTTTCGCCGAAGTCATGGTGAGAAGTCAGCTGATGGGGCAGCCCTGTACAGCAACACCAAGAAGGAAGTCAGGTATGACAAGAAACCAAAGATCTCTAGTGAGAAAGCAGTTGACAAGAGTTATTGGAAGAGTTGGAATTGTGGTGGAAAGGGTCACAGCAGAGATACTTGTCAACAGAAAAAAAAGTTCAAAGTGCACCGATGTGTCCAAAATCCAATAAAAGTCTGTTTTGTGTTTTAACTGCTTTCGTACCAAAGAAATGTTTCGTTATTGATTCTGGTTGTAGTGCTCACATGTCTCCTAATGTAAAACTTATGTCAAATTATAAATGCAATGATGATCCTGATAAAAACATTGTAATTGGTAATAATGATAAGTTGTCTGTACAAGGATTTGGTGACATTGCACTGAATGTAAGCGACAGTATTAATAATCTGTCAGACGTGATGCATGTTCCAGGTCTGAGTGTCAACGTGCTGTCGGTAAGTCAGATGATTAAAAGGAGTGCTGTTGTTTTGGTCAACAAAAATGGATGTGAAATTTTGATTCGGAGAATTTCTCAGTGAATGGTAGCGTGCTGGCTACCGGTTCAGTTTTGAATGGTCTGTATTATCTGAATGTTAACCTTGATATGTCTGCTCATGCTGGTGATGTGTCTAATTACAATTTGTGGCATCAACGGTTGGGCAACGTTGGACAACAGAAGTTACAGGTCTTAAGTCAAATGTCTGATGTTGTTAAATTTAAGGAAATACCAAAGGAATTGTGTGAACCATGTGCTCTCGGGAAGCAGCAAAGACAGTCATTTCCACAGGTAAATCACTCGAGGAGTGAAAGTTTTTTGGACAGGAGTCCTCATAGTAAAGTTGATAATGCCATACCAGAGGAGTTGTGGACTGGTAAAGCTGTAAGTCATGAGAATATGAAAATATTCAGTTGCGATGCTCATGCCCATGTTCCAAAACAGGTGCGTACGCAAATTGGAACCCAGAAGCAAATGTTTTGTGTTTGTTGGGTATGATGGGGAAAAGAAAGGTTACCGTCTGTTTGATCCCAGTAAACCTAAATATATTTTTGTAGAGCACAGTGTTAAATTTGAAGAAGATAAATTCACCTGGTGGGCTGAGAAAAATGTTGAAATGAGCGATGTAATGCATTGGCCTCTGCATGTCATTGTAAATAATGATGAAAACAGAATTGGACAGGATAATAACCCGCCAATCGTTGAAGTTTTAGTTGCTGGTCGGGTTAGTGACAACATTGATGTTCCAGGTATTGCTCAGGTTAAATAAGACATCGTTGTAATTCATGACGATGAAAATGATGAGATTGACCAGTTTGATGTTCTAGAAAATGTAGGTAGGATGTACCCTATAAGGGAGAGACGCCCAAAACAATTTCCTGATTATGAGGTGTATTTTGCTGAAAGTGGTGGTTATGTGGAACCAACCACTGTGTCTGAAGCACTTAACAGTAAGGATGGCATGCAATGGAAAAAGGCCATGGAGGAAGAACTCAAGTCATTTCATGATAATGATGTATGGACATTCGTTGAAAAACCTGATGGAACAAATATTGTGAGATAGAAAGGGGTGTTTAAAGTGAAACGTAATACTGAAGGCAAAGTGTCTAAATTTAAAGCACGCTTAGTGGCTAAAGGTTTTTCTCAACTGTACGTAGTTGATTATCTGGAAACGTTTGCACCTATAGTGCGGTATAGTACCTTGAGATTATTTTTTGATCTTGCTGTAATTATGGATCTGGAAGTTCATCACCTTGATGTTTCAACAGCTTTTTTGAATGGCGTTCTTTAAAATGACATTTATATGTACTACCCAGAGGGCTATGAGTGTGATAGTTCTAAAGTTTGCAATCTTCGAAAAGCTGTTTATGGCTTGAAGCAAGCATCTCGCACTTTGTATGAGAGGGTTCATGAAATTCTTACTGAAATCGGTTATAAGAAGTCTCTGTATGAACCATGTGTATATTACTGTAAATATTCATCATCTTTTGTTGTTATTGCCCTCTATTTTGATGATAATTTTTTATTTTTAATAATCATGTCCAAGTGGAGAAATTGAAGTCTGTGATGCATTCTCATTTTAAGATCAAAGATTTGGGACAAGTATCTGAATGTCTGGGGATGAGAGCTCAAAGAACCAAAGATTGTATTAGATTGGATCAGATGTGTTATCTGTTAGATATGTTGGATAGGTTTAACATGTCAGATTGTACTCGTGTGAAAACTCCAATGGAAACAGGTTTGTTGTTGGAGAAATCCACATCCTGTGACAAATCCTATCCCTATCAACAGGCTATTGGTGCATATATAACTAATTATTTGAGTCAGTTCAATAATTGCTATGGTAAGGAACATTGGACATGTGTCCAGAGAGTGTTCAGATACTTGAAGGGTACGGTGGATGTTGGTATCATGTATAAAAATTAGAATGCGATGTCAAGGGTCCCCCCAGGGGCTCACATCTAGTGGGACGTGCGTTAGTGACCACGGGACCCCAGCTGATTCCGGCATTGCTTCCACTTACTTGTGCCGGGCTCCTCTTCGTCTACTTTCCTGTCGACCTCTCTTGTTCAACTCTTGTTCTTTTCCGACCCCGACGGTATTAGGGTATCCTAGGCCTAGGGAGTCTTTCACTATCCCGCCATAGTTGGCCCCTGTCTCATATTTTCTTTCTTTGGTATAAATGTGCGTGTGCGTGACAGGAGGTGGAATCCTCCCCTAATCACAAGCTAAGTGGTCGTGGCGAAGTGATGCATGGCTACTGGGTGAGTAGTTATTTCCCACCCACCTCCAGATACCTGGTGACCTCTGGAGAACTCTAGCCTTACGCCGGGCAAGCGCGGCCCTGCCAGGGGTTGACTTTTAGTTCCCTAGCTACTTGTGGGACCAAACATAGCGTCCTTTATACCTTCACAGGGTGGCTCCCTTACAAAGCCGTCTTTAAAATTTAAGAAGACGAAGTTTATGCCTCTAGTATCACCGCTTGATGAAGAGGATTCGGCGTTTTTCCCTCGGTACCGTATGGTAACAAGGGCCGATGGGCAAAATTATACGAACGTTGATCCTTTCGATTTGTATGATGCAATTGAGGGGAAATGGGGCGATGTCGTCGTCGTCGGCCAATACTCGTATCCGAGTGTATGTTTCTTTCCTGCATTACTAATTTGTATTCACTCGATGGTGATGTCGCTGGTGACTGAACAGACCAATTCTGGCATAGAACATACGGCCGCACACAATGCAGATGATGGAAGGTGGAGGACGAGACAATATCTGGTGCAGCTTTCTCCTCTGAAGAGTTTCCATTTCCTGCCTTCGGCGTTCTTCTTCAAAATGTGAAACCGCAGCTGAGGTGGCAGCACGCCAACGTGCGCGATCTTCCGCAAGAGTATGCCAATTATCAGGATCAATGGCTACACTCCTCAAGGTTTGTTTAAGCTGATCTTTGTAACGCTTCCAAAGTGCTCCTAGAGATCTCTTGCCCGTGCTGAGCTCGCTGTACAGGATTTTCCTTGGGAGTCTGTCGTCATTCATGCGTTGGACATGACCGATCCATCTAAGCCGGTGACTAATGATGATGGCCTCTAAGCTCTTCATCTCTGCTCTCTCGAGGACCGCAGCATTCGTTATATAGTCATCCCATTTGATGTGCATAATGGAACGGAGTTTCTGCAGGTGAAAGCGTTCCAGTTTTTGATGGTCTGGCGGTATAGGGTCCAGGTCTCTCATCCATAGAGCTACGTAGAAATGACAACAGCTTGGTATACCATTAGTTTTGTAGTGATTCTTAGATCTTTACTCTAGAATACACGACGTGAGAGACGTCCAAACGCTGCATGCGCAGCACGGATTCTGTTATACACGTCCTTCTCAACAGTACATTGCGTAGACAGAATACTCCCAAGGTATGAGAAGTGATCGACTTGGTCCAAAGATGTGCCAGAGAAAATAATATCAAAACCTGGGATAGAGGTTCCAGGAACAGGTTGAGCTAATACTTTGGTCTTCTGAATGTTTGTGGTAAGGCCAAAACGTTCACATGCACTCCTGAAACAGTTGACAGACTGTTGCAGCTCTTCAGATGTATGGACTGGTGAGGCATTATCATCGGCATATTGCAATTCTGTAACCTGGTGACTATTGGTTAATCTTTTGGAACGAAGTATGGTCTGGTTGAATAGCCCTCCATCATACCGATATTTAATTTCCACACCTGTGTTGCTTGCAGATGCTGTCTCATAGAGCATGTAGATACAGAAAAAAAAAAAAGCTGCGAAACTGTGCACTCTTGATAAAAACTCAAGGAAAGAGACAGACAGATTGTCTTCTTGGGACGACAAGTTTCGGTGATCTTCCAGTCGAGGTAGTGAAGCAACAGTCCTTAAACCTGGAAAAAGGTTTAGTATTTCATAGGGATCTGGTGAACACTACTGACGAGCGTATCCTGGAAAGAACTGGAAAGCATGGCGTTGTCGAGGTGAGACAAATCAAGCGTAAGATGAATGGTTTACTAGTTGACATCGGGGCATTCATCTTATTGTTTGAGTCAGATAGCCTGCACAAGAGGATCAAAGTGGCAATGTACACTCTCGATGTGCGACCGTATATTCCATCTCCATCGCGGTGTTTTCAGTGTCAGCGGTTTGGACATTCCTCATCTCGTTGCTCGGAAAAGCCTGTCTTTCCTGTGGCAAAGCCACTCATGAGGGAGCGGAATGTACACCACCTCCCACATGTCCAAATTGCAAGGGAGAGCACTCTCCTCGCTGGAAGGAATGTCCTGCCTTCTAGAGGAGAAGAAAATTCAAGTAATTTAGTCCTTAGACGCACTCTCCTACACTGAATTACTCAGAAAATATCGCTCCATGGCCTCTCCTATTTTCTCAGTATCGTATGCACAAAAGAATCCAGTAATCAAGCGGCAAATGTGACTACGGAAACAAGTTCTAAACGAGTTACCACTATTAAGGGGACTACAAATAGACCTATTATCATCCCTGTTAGCCAGAAGAAGGTTACGGAATATCATTAGGGCATCCAACAAAAGGTGCAGGTGCCTCCATCTAAACCGGCGCCATCGGAGAAGGTAACTCCTCCGATAAGGCCAGTGACGAAGCCATCTCCGATTCGTTCGAGGAGGAAGTCTTCGCCGGCCACGGCTGGACCCATATCCAGCCAAATAAAACGGGAACTGGAACGGCGGGTAAGAATGAGACTGTTCATAGCCGTCTCTCTTGCCCTCCTGCTCAAAAGGCAGCTCCAACATCTGCTGGCAATTCTGTATCCACGACCACCGGATGAGCGGTGCCAGCAAACGCCGTCATTTTTAGCAAGGACGCGACGTTTGTTAAGAAGGGAACAAAAACTACCTCAATCAGACGTCAACGCCGTTCCAAAATTAAGTCAAATCGGGATGTGTCGGTACCTGACTCCCAGTCTTCGGACAGGGAAAAGGACCCTCGACACCGATCTCGCTCTTCTTCACGAGCGAGGAACGTGAAGTCCGACAGTAGGGGAGCAGTAGGGGTTCTGCTTAGTGTCATGGCCGCCGCTCGAGCCTGAGCCGATATCTCGCGAATCTATGGTCGGAGATTCACAAATGAGGTGCCGGTGGACTCGAGCTGACAGGGGATTTGCTATGGATCACACATTATATTTTTCAATATTTTTTTTGAAAATTTTGTTTTTGAAAGTAGGTGATAGTTTGAAAACCAAACATAATAGACCGTTGTGCCATGGTTTAAACGAATGCTCTCTGTGACCTTTATTTTTTTTAAATAAAACTTTTTTATTTTTTGTCATTTTTTGAAAAAACTCAAATTTTGAAATTCCTATATTTTGGAAACTAACAAGTATACAAAAAAGTTTGTTTGACATAAATGAAAGGCCTCTACCCCCTTTAGCCCTAAGATAAATTTCAAGTCTCTACGATAAAAACTTGTAGTAGTAGTGGGGTAAGGGCAATTCTCCTACCAGTCGCGTGTGTGCTTGAATACGTATGGCAATGTTGGAATAATGTTAGGTGGTGGGGGAGAACTGGGGTCGTTCAGATGGTATTTTTCCACTCTATTTGATGGTGAGGTTATTTTTTAAAATGGGTGGAATTTGGAAACGCAATTTGAGGTAAATGTGTGTTTATTTACATTGGCGCTATTTTGGAAACGGGGAAGTTAAGAAAAAAGTTTGTTTGACGTCAATGAAAGGTCCGTAGGCCCTCTAGGCGGAAAGCAACTTTCATGTGTGTAGGGCAAAACAAAATGATAGCCTACTTTCTGGCGAACATTGGCGATAATTCGCGATCGCAAGGTCGTATTTTAACGAATGAGGTGTTGTTGGACTGGAGCTGACGGGGGCTTTGCTATGGACGATATGTTATATTAAAAAGAAAATAAAAAAAGTTTTTGAAAATAGGCGATAATTTAAAAACCAAACATGATAGAACGTTGTGTCATGGTTCGAACTAAAGGCCTCTGTGACCTTTATTTTTTAAAATAAAACTTTTTTATTTGTTACGTTTTTTGAAAAAACTCCAATTTTGAAATTCCTAAATTTTGGAAACTAACAAGTTTACAAAAACGTTTGTTTGACATAAATGAAAGGTCGCTACCCCCTCTACCAAGAAAATAAATCTCAAGTCTCAAGGACAAAAACTATGCATTTTGAAACTTGTTTTTTTACCTGTTTTTTATTTTTTAAAGAGAAACGTGGTTTTAGACAGACCGGCGCTAGCTCTGGAGCGTGTGTTACAACGAGGCGTTCACTGGCCATGCTGAATACAGCAAATGGCTATTTCGAGGGGCAGCAGGGCGAGGGGTTGCTTTTTGAAATATTTACTATGACGAATGAATAAAGGCGAATATTTCGAAAATCCCTCATGGTGATCTTTAAACTTGTTAGTAATGAGTGATTTGACAAATGATAATAATTGTTGACAAAGTGGCCCCCTAACGATGACACAAAACAAAATATTATTATTTTAAATAATTTTAAATTGTAACTGAAAAGTGGTGGTAGACAGAGAAACGATACCGCTGGGCGTGTTGTTTGAACAAGCCTGTTGCCGACCATGGTGACCGTGCCCGGAAGAAATGAATTGCTGTTTTTGCGGGATGGCGGGGCAGCTTATTACGGTTGGTTTTGTGATATTTCCTATGACGGATGGAGGCAAATATTTGAAAATGTGTGCTAGGTATTTTTTTACCCTGAAGGGGATCTTTAACGTTTTAGTCAACGGAATTGAGCGAAACCGCTCTCTGACACAGCAGACGGTTGTAGGATATGACCAAGTGATTCTTGGACGTAGTGAAAGTATGTGGTTAATATGGTCATGTATTGAGGATGGCCACTTGCTAATGAGTATTATTATTACAGTAAAATGTTTAAGACACACACGTTTTGATTGCTAACACACATAGTCCTGCTCGCTGGAGACTGAATACTGTACCTAGCCAGAGGCCTTGTGAGAGATGTTGCTGCTTCTGATAAGGCAGGAATGTGCATGCAGGCAGGAAGTGCAGTGTCAGGTTACTTGCCTCGTGGTGGCTAGCAGGTGTGACGTTTAAGCAGAGACCGCCATGTTGGTTCCTAGACAGTTGTACTAGCGATGTATAAGATGCAGCCATTTTGGTTCTTTATTAAAATCATGAAACTAGTATAAGGTACACAAATTTTAAGCGTAAGGAATGTGACGAGGCGTGGGAACACGTGCGAGAGAGAAAGAGACCGAGAACCATTCAAGGTCAAAACGCTGAGAAAATGCAGACTCTCTCTGTTGCTAAGCAGACTGATAACGATTGTGTTAGTCTTACACTTACTGGTTTAGCAAACGGACGTATACAGTAGAGCTGTGAAAGAAAAATCCTTTTGTTTTCGGTAAGTACCTATTAATAATTATTTTAATAATGTAATGCTAATGAACCTTAAATTTGTAGTTACTGATAAGGTAATTAATGATTTTTGTGTATTTATTTGTTTGCAGATAACCGGTATACCTTGCATGTCTGAGAGAGAAGAAGCCATTGCACTTTTGAGCCCACTAGAAGGAAACAGCAAGAAGCCAGTACAAGTCAAAGTGAGATTTTTTAAAAACTAACTTCTTTCATTTTTGTTTGATATTTTTAAATTTATTTTATGAAATGCATGTATTAACCTGCATTTAGGTATTTATAGCGGTTTATTTTATTTATTTTTAGAAACTTGGAAAGAAAAGCCTTACTGCCGTAGCAGTCGCTGAAAACCCGAGACGCACTAGAGTGCAACCATTGCCAAAGAGTGTACTATTAAAACTCAGGTAAGCCTAACATAAAATGCTATTCCATTTTACCACTACTGAAAACTCCTAGACAAAAAAATCATTACCAGTACATGACTGGGACAATAATTGCTTTCTTGATTAATGGCTATGTATTGGCAAACGGTACACCACCATATTGGTTGTTGACCGGGAAATGTACAAAGCCATATTGGATTTTCTAAAAACAAAAATTTAAATTTAATTTATGGCTGGTTCCCTATGGACTCAACGAATATCGACAGGTTTGAACATGATAATCTTAACAAACTGACATGACATTCATTTTTGTTTATATATTGGTTAAAGGGGGTGGGGGTAAATGGCTGCAGCTCTGAAATACTCAGTTATTGACTATTCTATGCGTTCTGGCGTCATACATATTTAAGTGACCCTAGTTTTGGTAAGTTTTAAAATGTGCCGGGATTAAGTTGTGCAACCTACATTTCTTAAGAAACGCGATATCTTTTACAGTGCTGGCCAAATTTAACAAAAAAAAACGGGTCCTTTGAATAAGTATGACGCCAGAACGCAGAGAATAGTCAATAAGAGAGTATTTCAAAGGGAAATAAATTCCTTTATATCAGGAAAAACAATCTGAACAACAAGCTTTATATGGCACACTTAGAGGCCTCAAACCTATCAAGCAAGAAGGGTTGGGATAGTTATTCACTAACAATAAACCAAATACTATTCAAGAAGATTAATAAGCAGGTACAGTCTCTGGAAAATAAATTCAAAAACTTGCAAAACAAAAACAATTAAAATAATCAGTGAAGCAATAGACCAGGTTGACAACTGGCAGCATAACCTTGACCATTTTTCATCTCCGGTTAAAAATGTATCAAGCATCTCTTTTGACAGCAATGAACTCGAAATTCTGGGAAGGGGGCCGAAACAAAACTGGTAAGATAATATTAATGATAGAACGCTAACCACTTAAGTCGCAGAATCAGAAACAGCCATACGCAAACTCCCGTTAGATAAACAAAAAGAAGTTAGGTAAGCGACTAACAAAGAATTGAAAAAAAATCAAGACCAATTAAAAGAGAAATAAGGATTCAAATCATAACAAACTCATAAAATTAAAAAAGAAAATAATAATGACGTAATTGTTACTAAAGCGGATAAGGGTAATACGGTCGTGCTGATGGATAAGGAATTATATGTCAACAATTCATGTAATTTCCTTAAAAGCTCTAGTTTTGAAGAGGTCAAAAAATATCCCACCCAGTTCATACAGAGAAAACTGAAAAATATATTGAAAAATTCTATGTTCATCATCAATGAGGAACAGACAAGCAATTTAACCATTATGAATCCAGGACTACCAACCTTGAGAGCCCTCCCCAAAATTCATAAGGAAGGAGTTCCAATAAGGCCAGTCATTAACTTTAGAAATAGCCCCCTTTATAGAACCGCCAAATTTTGTCAGAAATTCCTTGAAAAACATTATATCTTCAAGGCAAATAAATCCTTGAAAATCACGCTCATGTTCTGTGAAGAAACTATGATACTGTCTTTATCGAACAATCACTCTATGCATAGCGTAGATGTGAAAGATATTTTCACAAACATTCCAATCAAACCATCCCTCAAGATCATCAAACACAATTTAGCAAACAACAGCCTATTATCAGAAGTAGAAATCAATAAGTTTTTAACGCTATTGGAATTCACACTGACGAATATTTTTTTCACATTTAACAAGAAAGTGTTTAAACAAAAAGAGGGACTCTCAATGGGATCTCCGTTATCTGGGCTAGTGGCCAATATATATCTCGACCATCTTGAACACGAAGAAGTAGTAGGCAAAATTGAAGGCATACAATATTGGGGTAGATACATGGATGACGTATTTGTTATAATCGACGAAAATGAGTTGAGCATAGAAGAACTTTTACTAAAATTAAATAGTTTGGATAAAAACATACAGTTCACCTCAGAATCAGCGGTTAACGGTAAAATCAATTTCCTTGACACTACAGTTCACTTAGACAACAACAGGTTAGCTTATAAAGTGTTTAGAAAACCAACCCAAACCCACACGACTATCAGAAAAGATTCAAACCATCCGGGCAACCAAAAGAAAGCCACTTTTACACTATGGTCAACAGAGCTTTTTCACTTCCCTTAGACAAAACAGAATTAAAGAAGGAAATAAAAACTATTAAACAGATTGCCAAGGTTAACGGTTTCTCATCACTGTTTGTCAACAATATCATTAGCAGGATTAAAAAAAACGATCACGCGCCTAACACCTGAGCAAAAAGAACAGCCTAAGTATGCGGCTTTTACCTACTTCAATGCCGAAACATATAGTATATCAAACATTTTTAAAAAGTGTGGACTAAAAATAGCCTACAAAACATCCAACACCAACGCTAATATTTTCTTTAATACTAAAAAATTAAACCATGCAATTAAATTCAACAAGTCAGGTATATATATGCTAAAATGTTCAAAATGTGATGCTAATTATTGTGGACAAACGGGGAGATCGTTTACAACCAGATATGGTGAGCATTTTTGCAATTAAGTACAACAAATTATCCGCCATGGCAAATCACATGAAAGATTCCAGGCATGCTTTCACAGACATCAACAATGACATGGAAATCCTACAATACGCAAGGGCACTAAATTGAACATTTTGGAAGAAATCGAAATAGATTCAATCCAAAGAACAGCTCCCCTAACTAATCTAAATGAGATACATTTTTAAAACAATAACGTACTTTATGAAGCATTAAGTAATTATAGAACGAAATACAAACCACCCTAGAAATTATCCATAATAGTTGATTGTTTTCCAATGTACCATACCCCTCCCCCACACCCCCTATCATTCGTTCTCGACGCACAGTAGGTCATAGTTAGCTCACGGTCCCGCTGGCCACTTCCGCGGCAGCATGCAGCAGTGTAGCACAGCCTCCATCTAGCACAGCACGGCTCTGTTTGACTTTGGCCGCAAATTACTTGCGGAATGGAAACCCTTACCAATTTCGGAAACATCATGGACTGAACTCTGAAAACCTCATGATAGACAATTAAACCTTCAAGGGCTTTGCAACGTGTAACTACCATAATTTAAAAAACCTTTAAGAAAACTTTTAAAGTGTTTCAGTGTATATGAGATTTTAATGTGTGTTTATGTCAAAATTTTATTACACTCGATGTTTTTACAAAGTGATTTTTAAGTGCTTACAATACACTAATAAGGCTGATGATGATGCCAATGTTTATATGCATCGAAACATGTAGCGATGTAGAGTGTGACATGTGATTGTATCACGAAATTTTGAATATATTGTATTGACGAGGTAAACTTTTGATTATTATAGTAAGTCAATACAGAAAAATGGGTGACGCTATGAGTCAAAAAGAAAACCTTACAACGTACTGAGCCAGTATTTTGAATTGTATTGAAACCTTGACATGTTAGAAAACACATTGGGCATTTATATGTCAATATTTCAACTGCAGTGGAGAGGTTATACTATAACCTGCATCACATCTTGATCACGTGGACCGAGCCAAGGTACAGTTCCTTTGACAAGATGGACACCATGAAATAACAACATCCGCATAGGCTTGATATAATACAATTGCCATCACGAAAGGACATAGCATATATACAGTGGTCTTTTTATACTGCAATATGAACGTTGAAACTACAATGAGTGGATTTATATACCAGTACACAGCAAGAAAGGCAATGAATTGCTGAATGCAGAACGAGGATGCAACATAATAGCAGGTTTGAAAATTTAGAATGATCAAAGCAAAATTATGGATTTCGGTAGCAGAAATCTATACAAGAAAAGATTGAAGGCAGTCTTGACTAACTGACACTGTGACAAATACCTCTACAATGATGAATTTCCATGAAGGAAGAAAGGTGGCATTTATATCTACGCTATCGAGCTGACCTAGGACGTGTCTTGTTGAGGAACATTGCGGTGCGGACAGCTGTTCTCGAGCCGGAAGGAAGTGAGTTCGACTTCGTGCAGTTCCATGAGGTACGTGAACTACCCAGCGCAATGGATGAGGGTTCGGTTCGTACAAGGAATGTATGTTCCAACATTCTTTTCATACTCATCGAGATGACTTCAAGCAAGGTAGCTGTAAACCTTTCTATATCAGTAGACAGTATGAATTAGTCATATTTTAGAATGTCCATCTTTCGCCAATTTTTACTCTGTAGCTAGAAAATGCATTCAAGGGCTAGATATGATATTTTTTGTCATTTCTGTCCAAGGATGTATTTTATTATGTAGTTAATTTTAATGTAATGTTATTTTTAGAGCATTACTTTACTTTTTCTAAATTTTTGGAAATAAACCGAGCATTATAAATAGTTGTGAAGATGCATAATACGAGAAGAGATAGGACCAAGACGACGGTAATATTGTATAAGAATAGTTGCTAGGAAGAAGATGACCTACCTCGATACTTGAATTTTTTTCTGAATAAATTCTGTGATACTTCGAACAACGAAACAGAATATTTTTCGACATTCCATTCAACAATTTTCAGATTGAAATGACAGTCTATTTTTCGTCGAGTTTATTAATGATATGGAAAATTAGGAACTATTCCATGTGGACAATTGCGATTTTTTTGAATTAGGCATTTGCTGCCTACTTTCACATTTCTTGTTGATTATAGAGATTTCTACTGTTTTGCGTTTCGTTCAGTTTTCAACCTTTTTAATTCGTTTTGGAATACTTCTACTTGGATCCACGTATGATTCTAATGGATTATTTGTACCTTCTGAAGATAGGCTCTTTTTCATGGTGTAGTATCATGCGAACTTCCTTAGAGGAGGACTCCAATTTCGAATTTGTTTAGGCGAAACTGGATCGTTTCTTTAACAGTGATCGATTTATAATACATGAAAGAAACATATATTTGTGAAGTATAAGAATAGAATGAAGTGAAGCATAATTGTAATACAGAACTCACATATGTATAAAATAATTTCGTCAGAGAACAAAATGACAATATAAAAATTTATGAATGCAATTATTCAAGCATGTAATTACAACATTATTAATAGAGTTTTGATAGAAGTAGACTACAACACTTCAAAATTTTTAACCAGTGAAACTTAGTATTTGACGATATTTGTGTAAAAGCTAATGAATTTGTGATAATGTGTGGTAAATAATTGATAGCTATTGAGAGCTAATATACGTATTCGGTAATTTAATAATTACGTGAAGTGAATTATTTTTGAAGCAGATATTTGACATCGGTGGATGATCAGTTATGAATTAAGTGTAGGAATCACTTGTGAAAGAATTACAGAATTTATTACGAATTGTCAGTATTAATGAAGCTGTTGAGCCATTGCTGATTATATTAATGAGGTGTTATTGAACGTGAATTACAGTCACGAATATACTTGCTAGAAAGCTAGTAGTTTAAAGAACCCACATTTAAAATATAATTCTAGAATTGCAACAATATATCTAAAATGAATTGCTAACAATGACATTCATGTTTCGGTGAATAGCTACATTCTGAAAGACTTGAAATAATTTACAAAGTGTTGAGATAATAAGTGAAAGATTTGTTGATTATATTGAAAGCATTTATCTGAGAAATTTAAGTTGATTGAAATATTACCTGATTTGATAATACGTTCAATTATCTTCATTGATTGTTGAATATGACAGATTAAGTCCATAAGAAATATTTAAAATACTTGTCAATTGGAATTATGTATAACAGCGGCGTAATTCGAGCCACGAATTAAATTGTAAATTTTGTAATTATGTATATAAATTTATCAGGGTTATTTTTACGTCTAATGACTTGTAAAATTATTGTTGATGCTAAGAACGTTCACCATTTGAACGACATTTAATGCTGCAATTGCGTACAGCATTATTCAGCCAGATTTGAGGCAATCTGCATATTCCATGAACATCTGCTTCGTTGGAAGAACATATATTTTTGCTTAGTGGATAGAGTTCCACAACACTTCAGTTTTTTTAGTTAATAAACTGATGATTTAATTTTAAATTTTACAGATGACTTGGTGATTTATATTAGAACCAGGATGTGCTAGGAGGACCAGTGGGTTATTATATTGAATGCTTAGCCAAACGTCCGAGATTAATTTAAATTTTTAAGAGTCTTTTGAGTTCATTTTGAGCTAATTTTTATTTTGTCTCTTAAACCACTGGCATCTTCTTATCGCATTCTTTTATATTGAGGTATCCTTATCCCTGGTTGATCCTATTTGGTAGAATTTTGGGGGTTAATTCAGCCGGGTCCCAGATTCTACGATCCAGTTCTTCCATCGGATTTCAACAGGTAATACCACGTGGATACGTGTACATCTTTATATGGTGACCCAACCGTTGTGGCTATCGAATTAGCATTCTCTAATCATCCAGCGGAAAGCCATCTTTATATGGAGACTAATCGAGTGTGACAATCGAATCGGCATTTTCGAATGATCTCGTCGTTAGCAATTTTTATTTGGCACTGATACGATTATAGACTTCGAATTCGTTGGGAATTCGCGTTTCTTATAAACGTGGATATGAGTTTACTCAATCTACCTGGCATACAGATAGAATTATTGCCATTTAATTTAAATTCATTTGATATTTTATTTGTGCCTTTAAAAAGTAATTGTAAATGATTACGACATGATCATAAGAGATATTTCTTGGACATTTTATAGATCAGCATGGTCATATGGGGGCATGACATGGGCCATTTTTCACTCCATGCTTGTCGGCCATTTTATGCTTGTCACCGGCGATGATATTTGGAACATCATCATTAATATTAGATTCATTTTTATAGTGATTTTAATGGTTAATACATGGGTTGGTTTTTTAGTTTTGGCACCAATGCTTCAGTGCCAAGTTGCAAAAATGATGGGCGCTGCAACTTTTACCGACGGTTGCTGTCCTGCATCCCCTTCCTCAGAGCACATGACCTCGCCCGTCCTCACCACCGCTCGTGCGCAGTCGCGCCTGTTAGATGAGTAGTGTGAGATCAGCGATCGCGAAAGACAGTCGCAATGTTTTCCAAGCAGGAGCAGAGAACGTGGATAAAAATTCAGTGTGCTAGGGGTCGCAGTGCTAAACAGTGTCACCGAGGATTGCAGGAAGCGTGCGGTGCAGCTGCGTTACCGTTTTGAACGGTAGCAAGATGGGTTGCAGCCTTTCGAGATGGGCGCGAACGTGTGGAGCACATGCCTCGATCTGGTCACCCACCCGTAAGTGATGACAATGTACAGATGGTGTCCGCGTTAGTAGAGGTGGATCGGAACGTAACGATTCGTCAATTAGAGCAAGATACCGGACTGGCGCATTCAACTGTCCTCCACATCCTGAAGGACTTACTGAAAATTAGGAAGATTGCGTCCAAATGGGTTCCACATGACTTAACCGACATGCACAAATGGCTTCGATATGACGCTTGTCGTATGCACTTGCAGCGTTATAAGCGCGAAGGAGAGGCCTTCTTACGGCGTATCATAACCATTGACGAGACGTGGGCCAGATCTTATGAGCCACAGTTAAAACGCCAATCGAACGAGTGGCGGCACCACGGATCACCACGGAAACAAACAGTTCGACCAACCCCCACCAATGTGAAGGTAATGTTGATCCTTGCCTATGATTGGGATGGTGTGATCATTCACCATACTGTTCCCCGAGGGCAAACCGTTAATGCGGCGTACTATTGTTCGTTTCTGCAAGACCATCTCCGAGGAGCTCTGAGAAGGAAACGGCGCCACCATATGGTTACACCGCTCATCGTTCTGCATGACAATGCCAGGGCACACACTGCTGGCGTTGTGTCGGCATGGTTGGATCGCTGGGGCGGGGAGGTCCTCTATCATCCCCCATATTCTCCCGACATCAGTCCCTGCGACTATGATCTCATCCCGAAGATGAAGATGACAATGCGCGGGGAGCGCTTCCGTACCATTGAAGACGTTAAGCAGGCTGTCGAGCGCTCTCTTCCTACCATCAATAGATTGGGCAGTGCCAACGGGATCCAACTACTTCCGCATTGCTGGAAACACGTTGTACGCAACGGTGGGGACTACATCGAGGGCCTGTGAAACTAGGAACCATCTAAGTGAGTTATTAATCCAGTTATAACTAAGGTGCCAAAACTTAAAAAAACCAACCCATGTACTTGCGATTGTCACTTAAACTATTTTTAATATGAATCACAATAATCATTTACCTCCTATTTCCTAATACAGTAGATTTAACTTAGTTAATAAGATTAGAAGCTAAACTATTTATAATGCTCATATTGGTGAAAAGGGTCATTCTAGATGTGTCGGTTCTGCTATATATGTGTTGCATTCTTGTGTGTTCTCTATATTGTAACATAATGACAGGTGTGGCGTCCAATGAGGACATTCTGGCCCTCTTGAAAAGCATGCAGGAGCAAATGGGCAAGCATGCCAATGAATTGGCAGAAATTAGGTCAAATTCCCAAACTAGTTTTGATAACATCAACGAAATAGTTAACAAAAATACGGAATGAGTCCAAGAGTCTGTAGGGGAGAATCTTAAGGGAGATATGGCTCAACTCCATTTATCTATCAAACGTCTTCAAGACAGTAACCGTAAAATATCAGAAAGGTCTAAGGACATCAAAGAAAAATCGAAGATGTGGAAACAAGCATAGATAGTGTGCAGGGAGATGTTAGGCTTGTCCAACTGGACATTTGTAACGTGAACGTAGAAGTAAGTCACGTGCGTTCTAATGTAGCATCTTTAAAAGTAAAAATGGACACAGCTCAGACTGACATCACAGCTACTCAGGATAAAATCACTAGCACTGAGGCCAAATTTGATGCAGTTCAGATTGACATTAATGCTACTCAGGATAAAATCACTAGCACGGAAGCTAAAATAGATGCTACTCAGGATAAAATCACTAGCACTGAAGCTAAAATAGATGCTACTCAGGATAAGATCACTAGTACTGAAAATCTTGTAACCAGTATGCAATCTAATATTTCTGGCATTAAGGAGGATGTCAGAAATATTAAATTGGAACTGGAAAATAGCCAGAAAGAAAATAAAGACAGTTTAGATGCGTTGCAATCGCAATTTTCAAATGAAGCAATTGTGACGCAAGGGACTTTGTCACGCTTAGAAGGTGACATGGCTCAACTCAAGGAAAAGGTAGACGATCATAATAAAGTCTTAAGGAAATATATCGAAATCGACCTTAAGGCGATTGTAAGTGATCAAGTCACGATTTTAAGAGGGGAGATAACCAAAATAAATGCAGAAGTATTTGATAATTTAAGATCAGACTTAGAATTAAGGATGTCCAAGTCGGAAATAAGACTTAACAGAAATCTTTCCCAGGCAAAAGAATTCACTGATAAAAGAATTGATTCGGTTCAGACTATGCAAGTCGAAAGTGCTAATAATCTTAGAGAAGATTTAGAATCACAGATTAAAAGCGTTACATTGAAAATAGATCAAGTTAAATTAGGTGTTAATTCAGAACGTGAGAAAAAATACATCGGAATTAAACGAGATCAGGCAGGAGTTGAACAAATTTAATTTAAAGGATCATGTAGATGTAGATAAATTTAAAGATGAATTTAGAACGCAATTCGAAACATTAAAGGCTTCCATTAATTCCATTAAGGAAGGGACAGTTCCCCAGGCCAGGGAGAGAGTGGATACAACGTCTCCGGCAAGGAATTATCTAGCACGGTCTAACGGGGCAGATGAATCTGAACTGCGATTTAGATCAGAAATTCCGAATACTAATGTTCCAGAAACTAGTTCAAGGGATTTTAGAATGTCAACTCCCATCGACAGATCTAACGTGATGATTGTTAGGAACTATGAGGAGAAAATAAAAAATAATTCTAACGCCGAGGGATTAACACCGATAGAATTCATCAGAAACCTCCAGGACTATTTTACGGAACATCACGTAGCTAGGGCTACAGAACTGCGAGTTTTGGAAAGACACATAGTAGACGGACCTCTTAATTGGTTTAGGGCGTTCCGTTACACCTTCGACAATTTTGAACAGTTCTCCGAAGCATTTATAAAACGATTTTGGACTATTGAGATACAACACGCTGTGAGAGCTGAAATATACTCCCGAAAGTATAGCAGTACTGGTCCTACTAGCTATTCGCAGTTTTTTTACATCACATTTAGCTCGTTTTCGTTTCCTTCAACCCCCGTTAACTCAGGAAGAGATACTCGAAACTATATCCCGACAATTACCTGTTCACGTCAGGCGAAACATAATTTCGTCAGGGGTAGTGGATCTAGCCACTATGGCTGATCTACTCCGTAGGTTAGACCATACGTCCATTCCACCCACCATCTTAAAGAGAGGAAGAACGGAAGCTAAAACAGTGAACGCTGTGGTGATGGATCGAACGCAGCAGACAGAGAGATCTAACCAAACTGAGTCGAAATGGGTAGGTCCTATGAGAAACAGTAGACAAAACGACCAGAGGTATGACTCAAGGAACAGCAGAGAAACCTATAGGAATTATCAATCGCACTACAACAAAGGACAAGATAGATCTTATCAGTCCAATCGAGACCAGGAAAGATATCGGCCATATCAGGATCAAGACAGCAACGATCGGTTCAGAAATAGGAACCAGGATAGGGAGCACTATCAGCCAAGGAATAACCGTTATCAGAATTATAACGCGAATAATAGATCCTATGATAACAGAGATAGGCAAGGTTACTTTCAAAGACAAGAAAGAAACCAGCAAGGATTCGCGAGATATAAAAACTATCGAGACAAAAACTACCAGAATCGGGAAGAAAGGGAACAAGCTAAGAAAGATAGAGACAGGCGAGAAGAAAGAAATAATAGGAGACGTGACACAGAAAGTGAACCTGAACCAGGAACTAGTCAGCAAGCGTCTAACCTGGAAAGATTTCCAAAGAAAGAAAAACGCCAATTTTGAATTCTCTCCTTATCCATCTCCATTTGACATAGTTATACAATATGTCTAAGAAGTAACAGATGACGACCTGTTATTTGAGGAAAGAGAAGGGCTGGTGAATAATCGAGCTGATCTACCTATTATTGAAATCTATGTGGGAAATCATATCTGTAGGTCTCTTATTGATACGGGAGCGGTCATTTCAATTATGTCTGAAGATTGTTTCTTAATGCTGGTGAAAGAACAGCAATTTACAACATTACCGACTTCGTCAGTGAAAATCAGTCGATTAAATGCAAGCTGCAAGTTCTGCTGAAGTTCAGAATTAGTGAAAGAACATTTGAACATGTTTTTGTGGTAATCAAGAATATACATTACGAAATAATTCTGGGGATTGATTTTATCACACGAGCCAGGATTATAATAGATATGGACCAGAGGAGAATAACATTCCATGATAGAGCTATAAGGAAGATAGCATCCGTGAATCTCGACCCCGAGAATTTTGTCAGGGAGGAAATCTTAGAGACTTGGTGATTTATATTAGAACCAGGATGTGCTAGGAGGACCAGTGGGTTGTTATATTGAATGCTTAGCCAAATGCCCGAGATTAATTTAAATTTTTAAGAGTCTTTTGAGTTAATTTTGAGCTAATTTTTATTTTGTCTCTTAAACCACTGGCATCTTCTTATCGCATTCTTTTATATTGAGGTATCCTTATCCCTGGTTGATCCTAGTTGGTAGAATTTTGGGGATTAATTCAGCCAGGTCCCAGATTCTACGATCCAGTTCTTCCATCGAATTTCAACACGTGGATACGGGTACATCTTCAAACCTAATTCCAAATCATCTAACCTAAAAATTGTTCGATCCACAGCTCTCATAATAAGTTTCTTAAATTTATTTTCCTTTTATTTCTTGGCCTTCTGATGGTCGTAAACTCGTTTATGAAAGTTTTGTTTCCCCATTATTGTTCGTTTCCTGGCGATGGTTGCCATTACTGGTTTTGCATTAATAATGAGTTTTAGATGAAAGTTGTCAGTCAAACTCGTATTTGATCCGTGTCATTGCGTATTTGATTTAATATTTTGAGCGGATATACCTTGATTCTTTTCACGTGATTTGAGTACGACCTTCAATGCGAGGTTTCCTATTTGGTAACTTATCATCTGTCCCTTCTGCTTAAACTTTTACCGTTTGGTAAATCATCTTAATATGTCGAATCGTGGGATCATATTCGACCTCTTTAAAGAGGTTTGGTTTTGCGTATTCTTCCCCGGTCATTTCTGCGTTTAACTTGGTTATTGAATTGTGTTTTTGGGCGGTTTTGGAATAAGCCTTACCTATTTGTAATTGGTGTAATTCCTTTGTTCTTTTCTTTTGTAATCGGTGTGGTCTCCATGTAATAACTAACAAATTAACTCTTCCTTGATCTGTCCTTTATTTGTTAATTTATTTTGTTCTTGTATTATATCTGGTTTGAAAATACGTTGTACTTTATTTCATAGCTAAGGAAAAGGTAACAATAGATTCTAACATGGTTCTGGGATTTGCGCCCACTTTCACACAACGGTCTTCTTCGTACCGGTACAAAAGATATTCAGTTTAAATTTGAGTAATAACTTTGACGCTACGATGTTCCAAGTGGGAATGAAATACAAAATTCAATAGTAAGGTTATTCGACCGAGCGTCAAACCCCAAACTAATTCGTATCAGTTAAGACAGCCCGAGTGAGCAGGCATTGTCAAAGTTATATTTATTTTGTGTCCAGGATAGACACGACGTTTCAACTAACAGAAACTGTACATATGACTATGATAGGCATCTCTGTGAGATATCAAAGAAGTTAAGAGAGTAGGAATATCTTCATTTGAGGACTATTCGCTGTACAAAACATTGTATATTTTCATGCAGCGCAGGACATTATAAAATCAGTGTGTTTGATCTAGTGTATTTTATTGGCCACACTCAAGGATCATAGGACTTTATACGATGTGAATCAGTTGTGAATAGCATAACGTATTTGAACTTGCTACAAGCGAACAGTGTTGAATGCGCTTGACACAAGCGCCGCCCGACAAGTTAGAGTCAGTGCTATCGCTAAAGGTCAATGCCAAGCTAGCCGTATAACGGAATTTTACCCGTGATGCATAGTAATTCTTATAGTGAGACATACTATTGATTATTTATCAGACGACCATTGACGTCACATTTTTTCCGTACTCGAAATGCAAAGAACTTTGAAAGCATTGTAACAGTACGACAAGTTATCAGCTGTGTTGCTACTATAGGAATGACGAGTTACATTACATGTTGAGTCAGCCATTTCGAGCAGACTACTGTCAGAGGGCAGATTAGTATTTTCAGAATACAATGAAAGGTGATCCTTTGATAATTAATGACCAATTGTAACAATGTATAAGGCTAGAAACCAATGTTATTATAGTGTCTAGAGGACACACGTCGCAGGGAGATATGAGTCCCGCATTTATTAATGAATATTCCGGCAGTATTTCTGAGCTAGTGCATGCTAGACTGACCGATGATTGTTCACGCGATCTTGAGTTGCCCCGTAGTGTTCTTGTGAACGGATCATTCTTAGCTCACGTTATTCTTGTGACTAGTGGAGTCACGTTGTCGTAAGTACTCCGAGTGAGGCTTACAATTGTATTCAGCCTGCATCTAATGGTCTTATCTACAAACGACATAAACTCTAGTAGGGAACCTAAATATACTGCTAATATCCGAAATAAAACATATGAACTAACTGCTTTAAACCAACGTGAAAAATTGATGGAGTAACCTAATGCATTTAATCTAGTACCTGTTCTTTCTGATTCGCTTTCCGAAGCATTGAGCCTACCCATTTCTGTGTGTAAATGACTTCGAACATAGCTGACACTATTTCGAATCGACGAAGAATTACTGGCACCATAAGTTCGTAACATGTGGACCGCATTAATTCAAAGTGAAGTCAGTAGTATTGATGACCACGCCTTCTCCAACCTAATGTACATTCACTAAATGGCAATTAAGAGCAAATAGTTTCTTAATTTGTGTAAGAAGGTTTTAATATTAACGATATTGAGTGTTGTGAATATTTCTTTATGTGATTGCACCTGATATGTCCCCGTGTTCTGTAATACACTAGTGTTGTAATCAGATATTGTTTTATAGCAAGGTTGCTATACTAGCTTTGAATTAATTTTTGAATACGGACGCTTTTCGCCGCATTGTTGCTTTAAGAAAGGATTTAGCTAGTCAATGTAAACGTTAAATATAAATACGGAAGTGCTACTGTACCCGTAAATCCGGAAATTAGCCTGTTAGAATATCCATTGCCCCAGCTGGATCACCTATTTCTAACAGCACCGGCAAATTACTACATTAGAAATCGCTCCAACATCGTCTTTAAGGATTTACATACAGCAGTTACAAGAATATTGTGGATAAACAACAAACTACACGGGGCACACTTACCTTTACTTACGTGTCTCGGGGACTGGGAACTCAGCTTCGCCTACAATACATCCACAATACTCTAATCCTTATATTTAAAATGAATCACACGTCAACGACGACAGATAACGAACTGAATAAATTTATTAACAATACTTAACTAATCTAATATAAACAAAATAACAATAAACTAATGAAACAACAACAAAAACAACCATACAATCATACACACTTCTTTTCCACAACACATCTTACTACATTGCTGTGTAAAAATATAAGCTTAAAAGCCTTGGCATAACTAGGCCTACACTACGTAAAGAAAAACGTTTAATAGAGGCTCTTACATTCATGGAATTCCTGACAACAGGTTACCTTAATTGGCACGCGTCTGGAAACGCACGTGCATTGTCTTGCTTCATCAATGAACGCTAGCACAGCGTTGCGCTCAGAACTATTTACATTTTATACAAGGCTGTGTGTCGCCACCTGTTCACATTATGTCACACCAAGCTCTCCACTCCTAACGGTGAATCATTCTGTCTGGCTTGTATTGAGACTGCCTTGTGTGCGTTTAAAATACACGTATAAAATTAACATTCAGATCTTACAAAAATGCTCATAACTTCTATATGCCTTTAACAATCATTCTGAAATCTTCATACAATCTTTCATTCATACCTCGGAATTGTTCTAGACCACTCTTAACAGTGGGTAATCATCCATCCGCTCACAAAACGCACACTATTCCAAAACATTCGATTAATAAATCCTACTAAAAATTATTTAAATATTTAAATAATTTCCGAAAAATATTTACATGTAATTTGTTCATAATAATAGACAATATTTTATTTTCGAGATTCTGGATTCTCAGTTACAATACAACTCTCAATTAATTATTTACACTGTTTTTCAACATAAACATTTTCTAACACTCTGTAGTTTTCATATACTGCTCACACATTGTCTTATATAGGTTTGATTACATTGTCGGTCTAATACAGTCGACTGACAAAGGTTAACTCTACGTAATTACATAACGCCAGGTTTAATAAAATTTAATAATGATATCATTGACATGAGTAGACAATCGTTCTCTAATTGCATTCCACTAAAACCCTTCTGTCAACACAGCTAAAACGTTACTTCACATGAATTGGACTACTTGTATACAACGACTCTTATCATGATCCATGCCTTTCTTGTCAAAGAACAATAATTTCATTGACTCCCCTTAAAATGCGGAACTTCCATCGCACGAGCGCTCCATAGCTCTACAAATCCTCATATAACAGTATATATGGCATAAGCAATTATCATCCACTATGTTAAATAATAACCAAAAGCGGATTAATTGTTATTAACAATTCTTCTGTATGGACTTTTCTCAAATAACGGCATGACCCTCAGTATCGTTTCACATTACTACTGATCTACAATTATACATACTTAAGTTCTTCAAACGAAACTTCCAATCGTAATAAACGATATTAGACTGTCGTGATTGACCTCCTAAAGTTTACTTCACAAAAATATAATTAACTGTTAACTCGTCTGTCGCAAATACATGTAATAAAAATAATACTCCTGTCTCACCTCACTTATCAAGTTTTAAATTTTATATCGTTGTAATATCAGGTCTACATAATGACGTGATATTACACAAATAGTGTAAAATAACACACATGTTATTTATAGTGTCAAATAGAATTCAATCTTGACCGGGATAAACTAGCTTTGAATTCCTAGCCAAAGATTTGAATAATCTTTTATCAAAATATATTTCCTCTAACATATTAAATGAACAAAGCTCTCAGCTTTACAAATAATAACATGGTTTGTCAACGTCGTATTGTTTTTCCACTCTACACAAAGAATGTCTATAGGGATTATGACTTCGGTCTTATCAAGCGACTAGTATTCCCTAGATCGTCGAAAGTTTATGTACAATAATGATATGAGAATATCATTCGATGTTTCTTCTGTTCTTGAAGTTTGATGCTGTTACATTAAAGTGCTCAAATTAAATTTAAAAAGAATTTAATTTGAAGCTATGACACAATGTCTGAATACTTGGTTTAAATAAAATTATTAAAATTCGATAGTCGAAACGACTCGTCTTCTATAAGGAAATCTGATTCCTCAAACAAAATTTTTAATGTCAGTTCAACAACTGATCCGTAGAATAAATTTGAAAAATAGATGAAAAACAATAATCTCCTAAATAATCTTGAAGCATAAAAATCTTAACACACATCTGAAGTGTAAATAACAAGGAAACATTGAAATACATGAAATGTGAAAATATGGAGTAAGAACGAAGGCTCAGGATGTCACTAATCAAGCTCTATACTAAAAATAAATGACACAGCTACCTTATTTGGACGATATCATGAAGATCTGGATAAGTATTTACACAATACTTAAGATGTTTCCTCAGTTCAAGATACTGAGATGGATCTGCATTCGAACCTCAGATCTGCGACCTCACAGATAGGAAAACGTTCCCTCTCCGGAATTCACCAACCTTCACCTGGGCTCGAACGACATCCTTCTGGCAAATTATTCTGTTATTGCTGGGCTACCCTAGCATCTTGACAAATCTCTTCTGTAGAATCTTCATTCTCCGTCGCAAATATATATCAGCCTCATCATTGGAAAATAATTTATAGAAATATTCATATAGATGGTGAATGAAATATTTCTATTGCTAATAGATGTTACATTAGTGTTCGTAGACTGTCGAAAATGTACACGATGGAACGTACACTACGTCTGTATTCAAGAATACTTTGTCCAACGAAGTTCCATCGTTGTATCTTAACTCCTGTTATCGAATATGTCTCTGGCGCATAACTATTTAGTTCATCATATCAACAATGTTAATTATGTTGAATGAAACCACTTGAAGAATAATGATAATCATTATGATAATGTTTATTTGCTGCGCCAATGTTAAAAGTTCTCCGCTAATGTTCACTTGAACTGCGTTCGCCAACCTCACGTTGCAACTAAAATGATATTCAGCTTTATTTCCAACACTATTGAAAAACTGTCTTAACAAGCTTATATTGTCGAAATGGTAAATCTTAGAACGCTCGACTTTCAGCAGAATGTATTATTCAACCTGCTCCTTCTCTATATTCACTTAGTTGAACTCTAATCTCAATTATATAAGAGATAAGCTATCTTCAATGTTCCTCACAACTTCACATAAAATGGAAGTGCGGTAATCTCCAACGTTCTACCTTGCTAACCTAGCGTCTCCACGAGTCGACAGTCGTTGCACTCGGACAAAGCTTTGGGATCTCTGTTAACCCAATAAACACTTTCTCACTCTTCAAAGACTGCTGGAATAAGCACCTCGATCCTTGGATCACCCCCTCCAAGACGAAATTTTGGCGGCCATATCAATCTCCCAACATAATTTTAGCGCGTAGATTACTAATGCTTATTACTGCGTAGATTAACCGATCTGCGGTTTTTAAAGTATAAGACATAATTTCTTTTAATATTCTCTTCATTACCAAATAAGAAAATCTTCTTTTAAGGGCCTAAATGCATAATTTTACCAAATGATGTAGTTGAAGTTGATCCCGTCTTCAATAAGACCTCTTCTCATTGGCTCTGGGCTGGGATCCAATAGCTTAAGTTATAACAATTTTTATAATATTAATTTCCAAACTCGCTGTTGCTATGCCAATTTCAGCCTTCTAGAAGCGTCTATTGTGCAATATGTCACGTGATCGGGCTCTCCCACGGCCTCGAGCTTGTAACACGACCCTCCTGTGTCACACTTCCAGACTTTATATTTGCTGGTTAAATTTTATCATGGGGACGGAAAATACTCTCATTTTGTCCCAGAATAATTCAATTTTCGGTGGCAGTACCATTATAGCTTAGGCGCTTGTTTGCACTTGATGTTAATATAATTCTGTTTACCTAATTCTGATTGTAATTGCTTAGGGACGATCTTACGTGCCACATTCCAAGCTTTGTTGTTGTTTCGATTTCTTGTTGTAAAAGGAAGAGCCCTTGACATAAAGGAAGCAATCGAGATACACCTAACCAAAAGAAATAACCACAACAATCTAAATGAACACACCTTTATGGAGAGCTTACCCCTCTTCACTCTACTAAAAACACACCCTGTCGGAAACAAGACATGACTTAGCTGTACAGCCAAGCTAGATAAAAGGGGGGGGGGGATTTTATTAGGTAAATGTTATCTGCATCAGGAGTACGATGTACTTTTTTCTTCAGAAAACCTAGGCCGGCATTCGCGGCAGTATTAAAGGTGTCGGGACGTCCTCAAAAGACCTGGTGCACTTAGTATGAATGGCTAATTGTCTATGCGTGGCGAGGAATGTTCCACGGTCTTTAATAGTTGATGACCTTCCTGATTCCAATAACGTACATCTTATCTAAACTTGGCAACATGTCACAATTACACATTCACTGACTTCAGACAACACATAGGAACACGGAGTGGGGGGAGGGAGAAACCAGTTCAATGATAACATTCCAATTCAGTCAACAGTCACTGGTGAAAGAGTGAAGTTGACACTGCTAGCAACTCCAGCGTGGAAGACATCCAACCAGATAAGTAATAGCCTACACTATACTGAGCCCGCCTGAGCTCATTGCTCGGTGATATTTATGCTAATGTCCAAGAACATGCCATGCTTTGTCACTGAACGCGCCCGGATGCAGCGCGTGGCATGTGGTAAGAAAGGGACGATGTCTTGTCTCTGGACATCCACCCTAATAATTTTTCTGAGCACCCATTATTACACATGTTGCTTATAAAAGTCTCAGAACATTCCACGTCGTAATTCTGCATAAAATATACATTGTTATGTTTCCAAATTCATGTTTTTCGGTAAAGGTATTTTACGCCGCAGATAGGCGGGAGGAAGTTAGACTGTCAACGACTCAAGTAAGCGTCTGAACACTGCAAGTGAGCCACATGCTCGCAGACTCTCAAGCTAGCAGCCATCCATGCTAGACGTGCTGGAACTATCCGTCATTTAGACGAGGAAATTCAAAGTCCAACCGCAGGGTGAAGAAGTATTATTTAAACCGACAATCGTCGAGTATATTGTGCAGTTTATTTTAGCACCGTTGTGTGCTGTGCAACGAAGTGAAATTAGTATTACCGTCCGTGTGAGACGAAATTTACATATCCGTCCGTGAGACGATGGCCATTGCAATCCACCCACGAGGTGTAGGAAATCATCAAACATCAAGTGTAAGTTGCTGTCATTATTCTTACAGTGAAGGCTTAATCGACTGTATTTCCAATTTACAAGTCTACAAGTGAAAAGTGCAGAAATTATATTACATTTCCGTGGATATTTTTGACCACAAGTAACACCACATTTCAACACGTGGGCCACATTAAAACCTAAGTCCACGAAGGACCAGATATATTGTAACACTTTTAGTAATCTGCTATCACCATGTGCGAAGAGGCACAGTACAATTAAAACCATCAACGACACACTCAGCAAAGTGCTTTTTTTGTACAGGATTCTCATGATATTTAACGTTTTCTACTGCTATAGAATCTGTGATTTTTAACACCACATGTGTTACTTAAAATCTGTGAAGCAGACAGTGAGAGCCATTTTTGATTACCAAGTCTGCAACAAAGAGTGTAAAGCCAGTGAGCAATATTTTTCTACTGTGCTAAGCCAATTAAACTCTGTGAAAACACGTGTGAAATCTAACATGATGATTTGTCACAACGTCAACCACGTGTACGACATCATTATTCAAGTGCTATCCATTAGTATAATGGAGTAGACCCCATATATGGGAGAGAGATATCCAAAGAAGAGGAAACTTTGTCATGGCAGGAGAACCAACCAACACCTTTGAGGAACATGAAGCCAGGGAGCCCATCAACCCACCAGCTAACCGCAGGGAGGATATCCTGTACGCGAATCCAACTGGTAGACGCAGGAGAAGACTGGAGCGGAGGAGACTCGAACAAACGAGTCTGGTTTGGCATACCATTGCAACCGTCCAGGTCTTGGAAACACCTCCTTTATCATGGAATTAACATGAGGTGAATTGTATCTGAGTCTACAACGTCTCTTCTTTGTACGGGTTTATCTGTGGTAGATTAGAATGTAGTAAATTAACCGAACTCGTGATAACCAGCTTAGGCATGATTTTTCTAGCTAGTCTTTGATTTTTCTTTACAGTGAGAGTTAGTCACCGTTTCTGGTGCATTCTGGATGTGTCAGCAGGATGTAACGTCCTAATATTTCGATAGACATGACCACAGATCACTTGGATTTGGTTTGGTCGACCCTTCATGTGGGCCAGATTTATTTTGGAAGGATGGACAACCATTCTTTATCTATTTTTGTTGTTACCCCTTCCCCGGCACTTCCACGACGCCACTGTTTAGCCCTGAGTGGGCGTACCAGTTAATGACCGACTGTAGCCATTGACCTTATGAGAAAGTTATGTTATTTATTGTTTATGTGAGCTCTGAAGCCACATCTGTTCAAGTAAGAACAAGGGGAGAATATTAAATATGCTATGCAAGAGCATTGAACCCCGATACCTTCAGTATCATTTCCGACGTCTTAGCAATTTGTAAGATAGTCATACTGTTAAATCTTTAATTTGTGTCAAGCTATGTACACGCAAAAGTTTTTTTATTGGAAGAATGTACATAATAGTCGAGTGGCATTTTTCTGTCAACTCCAAAGCACTCCATGAGAAGAGGAACATCTTCAAGAAACTGTCGTTTGGAAGTTTCTAACGTAAAATATCGCTGTACTCCGTATTTCTATGTGGTACACAAGCCACAAGTGTTTTACAGTTATTTGTTATGATATTTGAGCCAGCGTAATTCACAATAGGACTGTATTTGTGTTAATTATTGCCTGCAAAATGTAGTCAGTTGCCAGACCCGACTGTGAAGCCGTGTGTTTTGCTAACACTAGTCAGAACGGGTTTATTTACCAATGGTACACTACGCTTTCTTTACGAGACGACTTTATTCTCTTTTGACAGATGCGCACGCATCAATTGTTTCACCGTTTGGAGAATGTAGCCATTCTCTAGGTCAAGGCCAGGAGCTTTGTTGTGAGATCAGATGTTTTTGCTGACATCATGAGACGTGCATGTAACTTATGTGTTTTCGCTATTTGAAAGCGAACGTCATTTTTGCACTATTGGAGAGTGTATGATTTTGTAAGAAGCCTATGTTGTCTATTATTTAGTGGTGATTATGACACCCTGTTTTAGGCTTTTGAATCATTAGAGTTGAGTGCACGAGATGCATGGTCGTACAGAGCTAACTCTGTGACCATTCTTACCAGGATTAGCCTGAGGACTGTTACAGGAGAGCTGTGCGCCCCTGGCAGTATTTTGCAACCGAGTCTTGCTAACTCGTGTTATTGTGACGGCCGTCGAGCCGAAGTTTGTAAGTGTTGGTCTTTCAGTAGACTTCACGTTCCTTAAGCCTCGGTGCCCATAGAATCACCAGCAAATCGACATAAATCTACGACAAACATAAACCATGATCCTAATAATAATAATAATAATAATAAACTTCTAATTATTATAAATAAATGCTAAATAACCATGACTGTGAATTTAATCTTGATACTCAACATTGTGCTCGCTGGATGATTCTATTTGGATGTATTCCATTTCCAACGGGAAATGACTTTTTGACTGTATGCACTATCTTGAGACGACGGAGCTGTGTACGAACCATTAGTTCTCAACTGGTGGCGCACGATGCTCATGCGACCTAAGTTGTGATTTTACTCACGCCGTTGCCACCGTAACTACATGATCAGATGACCCTTGAATACAAACATTCTTCTAGCGCGTAGGCAGGATTAATAAGAAACGTTGTGAGTGCTGTGTTCATTTATTTATTTATTTGAAGTGTTATATTGTATGATAACCTGTTGTACCCTTAGCTTGTAAGGAGTGTACTTAATGTTTTTTGTGGCTGGTTATCATATAGCTTTTCTTGTAAATGTTTGTTTATTACGGTAGTCATTTGCCGTAAATTCTTGTTGTAACGTTAGGACTTAACTAGATTCATTAAATAATTAAATGTAAATATGGGAGTGGTTCAATCATAAATTATTTTGCTTGCTTTTTGTTAATTTTACTTCTTATTTTCTATAGTTTCATCTGTGTAGGGTATACTTTTCGTGCCACTACCCTAGCTTTGCTGTTGTTGTTTTCTTGTATTATAGATCTTTCGCGAGGGTTTTAAACTTCAATCAGTGTAGGATTCTTGAACCTTTATTTTCTTTTTTATTAGCTTGCGGGATTAGCCCGAAACAAACCCTCCGAACTAGGCCAGGTGTTTGTTATTTTTTTAATAAATTTTACCCGAGTTAACATGAGTCTGGATATTATTATTTTGTAGTTTAAGTGTTTCTGCGGTGTACTTCTTGGGTTATTCTTGACACTTACCTTATCTGCCCAGATCGCCCCCGTTATCTTGCGTCTCGAGCGCACTGACCTATAAGAAGTACATCCAATCCTCTTCGGCATATATGTTCGGACGACGAGTTGTCCGGGAAGTCATTGCGGTTAGTGGCAACCCTAACAGCTCGTCTGACGGGCTCAATACATTACAACCACAGTTGACATTTACAACCATATAGTCACTCCAAACAGACAAATTCCGGAATTCTATCACAATTTTAGCATTTCGCCTAACATCATATATACTACAACTAGCATACACGGACAAGTCGCATTATCAATACTGCAACTAAATAATTGTACATATTGTAAATATTTTCACCTGTATTTTCAAACATAGAGTTTTGAGCCTAAGTGTAACGGATCTGATGATGATCGCTTGGCGATCGAATCTGGTCATCCTAGTGTATTTATTAATCTAATGTAATTTTTTTCAGGATTAGGGTAAAACCCAACTCTTTTGGGTACATTCGTGTTGACCGACTGAAAAGCATCAAACTTTAGTTTCCTAAGGCAACACTGAAAAATGGCTCCAAACCTCACAATGTATTAAAAGGACTGTATAGAGGGCTAACTTAGATTTCAGTTAGGGCCTGATCACTTTACTCTTTTTGTTTATTAGATTTGCGGACTAGCCGTTTTCAAACCCTCCGACTTAGGTGAGGGGTTTGAGTCCTCGAAATAAATGACTCACAAATTTTACCTAAGTCTGATTGTTTTCATTCCTTAGCTTTGTGTTTGAGGGTGTGCTTCTTTGGGCGTCTTTGACTTATTTCCGTACGAAAGACCTAATCCCTAGGGACCACGGAGTCTTGTGCCGACGCTAGCCCTAAAGAAGTGCATCCGATCCTCACAGGTCATGGGTTCGAAGGATGGGGTTGTCCGGAATACCTTCTGTCGTTTGGTGGTACTGAGCCCAAGTTTATTGAACCCAGGACATGCTGCAGTCAAGCATCGATCCTGTGGTCCGGTGGCATTGTAACATTTATTTTAAATGAATTAGAATGCACCCTACTCTGTATAAACAAGTAATGAATGCAGGCTAGAGGATATGGACTGGATATTAGCATTTATAAAGCAAGATTAAAAAGAAATATGAAGTTTTGCAATCTGTGAAATTTTTAATATGGGAATAATGAAGCGAAAAGGGAACTGGAAATTGGTCATTTCGTTGAGTCGAGGGCAGGTTACGCCTGCTCGAACCAGTTTCTGACGCGTTTAAGAGAGAGACAGTCAGAGTCTTCCGACAGCGAGGATTTTGCACGTGACCCTACAGAACGTCAAGTCGAAAGTCGAACGATGCACGCACCAAATATTTACGGAAAAGTCACTATTGATCGCGGCTAAGCCAATCACAGAATTTGCAGATATTTACCGCGGATATAATTATGATTATTTTTTGAATTATTTATAAACAATTTGAGTACGAAAATACGAAGCTATATGGAAATAAATGATAATGAACTGAAGGTTTATTTGAAATGAAGCATTTGGAAAAGAGATATTTTGATAAGAAGTGGACGGAAGATGTTTTGGCGCGAAGACGCCATTTTTAAGCAGAGAAGGCAAGTCTTGATTCGAGAGAAGGATCATTCCACTCCGAGCGATTGAAGTGAATAGTTGCGTGAATTAAGGCTCCAGAAATTACTAATGAATTTGGGTCGGCGAGGAAGGGGAAGATACCGGGAGGCAAGTGTCTACCTCCGGTCAAGTATCAGAAGGCATCACCGTTGAAAGTATGCAGAGCAGATAAGCATTTTTATGCTGAAAGAAGAGAAACATTATTGTATTCTACAAGTTACCTATTGAAATAAGAAGGCTGACTACGAACATAATCTACGATTTTTCGAAATACACACAACATCTCTATATTCTACAAAACTACTTCAAAATATTAAGCAGCCATTAACGATGTCGACCAATATAAGTCAGACACTACATTATAATTCGAACTCTACAGAGGGAGTTATGAATTGTTAAACGCTATGGAGGGGAAATAGTCTACAATCAATGATGTGGAAATCAGGAGTGACTTAGCAAGACGAGAGAGATGAAGACGAGCCACCATATGACCAACTGTAGTTCAAAGATGTAACTAGGTGCAACTACACTAATTAAAATTCCGATAACACCATGGAATTCTCAAAAGACTACTGCCATACAATTTGCATTCGACGAAGAACATCGAGATAGCAGCCGTTCGAAGTGATACTCAACAGAATCATCTGATTCAGAAAAGTACGAGAGATGCCAGGGCAGTTTCGAGGAACGAGACGGGAGAGCAGGGTTCGTTCATCCCCAGTCGTTCGAGGCAGCGAACAGACGTGGAGAGCGTGCGTCAGGCCAGCTGAAGGCCCGACTAACAGCTGGGTCCCGTATGCAGCTATCTGTGGAACGCAGACGAAGGAATCCCGTTCTCAGCTGTACGCTGTCACAGCAGATTGACAAGAGGCGTGTTGGCAGTAAGGTATTTGAGAGTTTACGATTCATTTAGTAGTGTGTTGCCATTGCTGTGTATATCTTGTTGACCAACATTTTGATGACCAGGTTAATCTCCATTGTTTATTGTTGTTTAGTCATGATAGATGACATTTCAGTAATTGTTAGATTTGTTTTAAATTTTCACGTCACCGTGTGTCGTTTTGACGTGTTGCTAAATTGATTAATTAACTCTTCGTCTGCTATTTTAATTCTTAAATGTAGTCCGATAAGCGTAAATGCGTTTTATGGATCAGGGAATGCTACAATATAAAATCTCTTATATATAATATAGAAGACGACTTAAAGCAATTAGGGATCAACAAGCAAATGATAGAAGACAGAGAAAATTTCAGAAACAAAATTAAGAACGCCAAATTTTTAGTAAGTGAAAGGAAGAAGATAGGAGCATTGTGGACGGAACAAAGGAAACAGGAGCACAGTCAAAGGATGAAGAGATTTCGGGAAGAGGAGAAGAAGAAGAAGAAGAAGAAGAAGGGTAAGAAGTGAAAATTGTGACATCATGAGATATTTCAGTTCAAACACTGTCCATAAGGGCAAAAATGATGTCATAATAATAATAATATACTGTAAAATGCAGTAAGATAGTAAACAAATGTGTAGAGCGTAATATAAACGCATATTAATTGTATGAAACACCAAGAAAGGCGGTATAATTTATTTGAAAGATATAAAATACGGTAGAACGTTATTGAACGCTAGCAATTGTCATGTGAAGTTATAATGATATTTTTAAGCAATGTAATAGTCATGTTTGATGTGCAAGGCTTTATAGCACATCGCAATTTATAATACATGGATATATTATCGAGTAATAAGAAATATTTAAGGAAAGCAATTGTTAGCTTCTAAAGAAACGAAAAATGTAATAACGCTTTTATAAGCTGTAATAAAAATGAATAACGAGGTGTAATTGATACACTCGAGTAATAAGTAATGAAAAGTTATTAAATAACGATGTTAAGCATTTAAATGCAGAAGGAAACTTGAAATGCGAGGAAGGAATATTTTTATTAATTCGATGGCATATGCAGATGCAGATCTTTAAGGATCTGGTTTAAGATTTGTAACGTGGTTAATCTAGGTAAAGTAATTGATGTATGAGAAAGGATATTGCAAATGAATCACTATAATATTGTGTAATGAAGGAATACGGAAATAAGGAATGCTTTGCAGTAATTGGAACAAGATGTGGTAATGATATAAGCACGATGATGATATGTATATAAGGTTATTGGAGTAACTTATTTGTAAATTGAAAGTTACTTCATAGTGCTTGAGTAACGAGTAGGTATACTGAAGTTCTCGCATCACTGGCGGTGTGTTGAACTGGTTGGTTATCTTTATTATTGATGGAATTCCGTGCAGAGTAATGATAGTCGAACGTCGATGGTATAGACGTATGCGCTGTTAGTAAGACGCAGAAATTTTAGGAACTTGTCCAATGCAACGGCAAATATTATGACTACGAATATAAGCGATATAAGGAGTTTTCAATGTATTGTAAATGTTGTCGTTGGAACAACAGAGATTGCGGTGTGTGCGATGTTTTGATGCACTACAAACCACTATTGAGAAGAGGTCGAATTAACCACGAAGTTATGTCATATTGCTCATCTGTTATCGTTTTTTATCAATGATTATGACTTATCGAACAGGAATTACTTTCATTGATCGTTACATATGTTCATTGGAATTACATTTATTATTACCGATAGAGTGACGACATAGGTGGTGATTTTGTTCATGTTCACTATGAAAATTTGATGAATTTAGGAGAGATCTATTGAGTTACTGTGGAAGGAAGAGGATATACTAGTTGTAGATAGTTGTGATAATAGTGGCAGCTTATTTCAATCCTGACCACACTGCAACAGATATAATATATTGCGTAGGAGCAGCTTTAAATACTTTTCCAGACACAAGAAATGCCATCATAGCCGGAGATCTAAATTGCAGATTTGATATGCTGAATGCGAAAAGCGATGAAGTAATAAACTACCTGCGAATGGTAAGCTTCGAAATCCGTAACCGCAGTCAAGACTGGAATTACTGTACCATTATTCCTAAAGGTCTTAAGTACAGATATGGATACAGTATTTTGGAACGCCCTGTAACTTACAAGCTAGCCACTGAAGTCTATCATAACAGCTGGTCTACAGCAAGCAAAAGTTCTGCTATCAAGAATGGATCGGGAGAGCTCGTATTTCCGATGAGAAGCCCGAAGGTCATCGATAATAATCATATTGACATTGTCTAACATTATATCGATCGATTCACCCGAGATGGATTAATACGAATTAAAGTATATTTAGCGCTATATGTGAGCAGTTATTTATGTATGTATGCATATTTCCATGGCAGAAAGCTAGTACAAAGCAAGTATGAAAAACAGAAGAAGATCTGTTAAGTTACTAGTGATTATACTACGACTGCGATTCATATCGACTCGTCGCGTTAGAGGAGTGGGGATAGCGGATGTCTTCCTCAGGCGACCACGTGTGGAGAGCAGGAACTCGTGAAACTGACAGCGTGCAGTGATAACCTCGGCAAATAGTGAAATTGAAATCGCAAGTTAACGGGATTTGGAAACGTGTGAGCGTGCCGAAGTGTATAAGCTAGTTCGTTCAGCATTCTACGTGAAGTAGAGACTTGCATAATGGGAATCAGACACGTTTTAAAACATGTAATATGTTTATCTTTGCGACCGTGTTTTCACTGTCACTAACGGAATATGCGGAAGGAAACATTCTTAATCCCGGCCACCAGTTCGTGTGCGTTATGTCGTAACACGGTGCTTGTAAAACTTCATGAAAATGCAACCTAGAGTTGATCCAAACTTTTCACAGTGGCAATACTTCTTTAAAAAAGCACATTCTTAAACAAGGTGTCAGAGGGAAGGAATACAATGTAGCCTATATCCATTATGATGATAGGCTAGATTACAATAGGAATACTGCACTAGCAGAGTGATAGCGGGAGCAGTTTGCAGCAACGTTCATTTACTATGAAGTGTACAAGCGAGTTTCGAAATACAGTGGATCACGCGGACACATGTGAACTTGGTCACATTGGCATCTTCATAGTGGAACTATTTAGCGGTTGTTCGAATTCACTCTCGCTTCATGTCGAGTTGATAAACTGTTTGCGGTTCAGCCATCGGTATTCTAATGCGTGTGGAAAGATATCGCCAGGACATATTGGGACATTTCGACCGGTCTGGAGTTGTTCGAGCCTAGGAGGACTAAGGTTCGTTCTCTGGGGACCTAGTTGGAGTCCGGCATGTCTTGTGTTGGTCTGGAGCCTAGAATGGCTGACGATATCCTTTTTTCACATCCAGATTCGCCAAAGGTACAGAATACTTCAACTTGTTACTATAGTGTAGCGTGGGCATTTGAGCAACCTCAAATTGCCATATTTTGATTTTTGTAGATTAAATGGTTGAGTAGAGAGTGCAGGTTTGATGCCTATTTCGAAGCTGACCTTCTATGATGCCAGGATTTTGACTCATAAAAATGAGTGCATCCTTTTTGTATTTTTGATTGATAAATTTAAAATTTCAATAGTATTTTATAGTATTTAAACTGATATGCTCATCCTCATTGCCGAGAAGTCCCTGTAGGAGGAAGATCTCCAGATTTTTGTTTAAGAATATTTTAGTAACGCAATTATTTTATTTTTTCAGCAGCGTTGAGAACTCTGACCGAGTATTAGATTTTCTAGCGCATTTGTCCTTGTATGCACTTTCGCTTGGATTATCTTATTCTCCGAGGAGAATTTCTCTTTCTTAATTATTATAACGATATTAGGAAGTTTTCGGATCCAGTTATTCTGAATGTTAATTCGAGTCTTGAGACTATTTTTCATAAGTTTATTAACAGATTTAACTTGTATTTTCTGAGCGTAATTTTCGAAGTGGATTGTTCTAATGGATCATTAGTCGCTTAGCCTCTGTAGTTAACCTAGATTCACGCTGTAGGATTAATCCACCGACATTTTCGCGTTCGGGAAATTCAGGGAAGATCTTATTTTGAGATTGGATATATTTTATAATCGTTTTTACAACCTCAGTTTTGAGTGGTTGTGAGTGTTATGAAGTTAACACTGGATTAAATTGATATCATTGCCTCTGGTGCAATAGTTTTTCTCTATTAAGAGGGTAATTGATTGACATCCAAATTTGCGAGGATAATCCCAGGGATGACTTACTATAAGTCATAGGTTTAAGAACTATGAATATTGTAACACATCAATGTAAGGTAAGTTTTCTAAAAATAGGTGGAGTATTTCTGGAATCCACTGGGCTTTATTAATAACCTGTTACAGAATCAAATTCTTTTTCTGAGCACGAGTTCAGGCTTTTATTACAAACAGCTGATTTTCATAATTGTGGATTTAAAACAGTAAGGCACCATTTATAGGTGCATGTTAGAATTTAAGAGGCATGTATTAGGAATAATGCTCTTGTGTTTAAGTATTTTGATACGGTGCTTTACGAAGCAAATTTTCTTGTTGAAGATTGTGCAACGTGTGTCAATCAAAAGTAGATTGAATGAGGTTTCAACCCAGAGGGACGTTGTATTTAACCTAGTATGATTAATATTTTATGTCATAGGTGACTTTATCGCAGTTATTATTTTGAAGTAATGCCTGCGTGAAGATTAGTATTTTTGTGAGCATTATTATTAAAACTCTTGAGTGGATAACCAGTTCAATATTTCCAGTAAATTTATAACGACTTTGCCATAGCATGTATGTTTAACAAGGATCACCGATAACTATTTAATGCTGAAGCTATGATTAATTTTTGCTTAACTTAACTGTTCCGCAGAAATACCCTGAAATGAGAAATGAAACAATTAAACAAATTTAAGCAGAAGTGAATGTCGTGACATTAAGTCAGTGGGAGGAGAATAATCGAAATTATTCTAGTATCATGTATAAATTTGTATATTCTGTAAATATGCCACAATAATTTCATCGTTCAATAACAAGACCATATAATGCTATTGAAAATGTCTTGTAAGATTACTGGTTATTATCAGGGTATTTATGTGTAAGACGTTCATTAAATTAATGAACTGAAGTGAATCCAATTTATACAATTCATATATATTTTTTGTGTGTGCTTATCCTATGGGATAGAAAATCATTATTATTATACCTTATTTTTGAAAGAACTAAACGTTAGTTGAGATAATGGGTAATACATTTTGGAAGCCTTTCCCATATTCCATAGCTGAAAGACAATCCAGTATAATTAATGATATTTTTGATTGGTCGTTGGACCGACAAAATTTATATTTCTTGTCATGTTTATTCTTGTAATAAAATAATTTATTATTTGGTTTTAATTATTGCGTGATGCTTTATAGAGGTGATGGAAGGGTGTATTAAAGGGGCCATCGCAAGGTATTTTAGGGTTTACCACACCTTTGAGATTCTTTCTTCCTTTTGAAGAATTCTTGTGTTTGGAGCTAGTTTTATCTTTCTCTGAGCCTTGGTCAGTCTTAATACATCCTGTTAGGTATTCGAGTGGCCCTATTATCCCTTTGTCTGTTGGAAGAACTTGTTTTTTTCTAGCCGGGGTTTTTTAGGTTCTACGATCCAGCTGTCATCGAGGGATTCAACAGGTATGGGTAGGTAATACGGGTACAGTACATAGGCCCAAATGGGTCTAGTACAATAGACCTCATAAGTAGGATAAATATAGCGGTTCTGGCGCAGGGGCTAATGCGCAAGATGGCCACCGCGCGCAACCAGTCCTATGTTATTCTTATGGAGGGGACAGTCAGAGCTGGCGCAAGGGCTAATGCGCAAGATGGCCGCCACGCGCTACCACACTATTTAATGGCGGGCTTTTCAAATCATTATTTATTTGCTTTTAATTTATAAATTTTTATGTATTTAATATAATTTATTATTTTTTAGCACAAGACTAATACGCAAAATGGTCACTGCACACAACCAATTACACATATAACATGCTAACCTAACCTTACCTAACCAAACCTAACCTTACTTCATATAGGTAAGAAACGGGTCATACTACCGGTACCGAGTTTCAGCTACTTTTCAAGGTCACGCTCACCGAGCATTGTCGGAGGCTGTCGAAGGTTAACGATTGGATTATGAGTGTGAGGCAGGTAACAAGAAACACAAGCGGTGCCCATGCAATAGTTTTATTAATTATATATATATACAATTTTGACATATAATACACTCTTTTCTTTATTTTAGTAATAATAACCACATTTATTTTATAGATTTTAACTTAAATTTTTGCTTACATTTTTAGGTCCCTTTTGTATGCATTAGTTTATATGAACAGGGCAGCCCATGTTCTTGATTTGCCATGCATATTTACACACAGAACACAACTCTTTCCTTATGTTTGCTTGGTGTAGTTTTAATAGCATCTAGCTTAATTTTGAACCGATAATTTAAATCTGTATCCGAATCTTCTAGTTCCTTTTCCAGCCAATAATTGGATATAAACAAAGAGTCAATATTTTCCATTTCCAAGACATATCTAACTTTATGTCTATATACTATTGGTTTTATTCCCTTAACAATTAGTTCTGTTCCTTTTTCCAGACTTTCTAACCGGGTACACTTTTGGATTTTTATTTGGCCTTTGATTTCCTGCATTGTAATGTTATCAAGCAGATCGACGTTACCTTGCGTGTACGTTGTCGACTCTACTCTATAGTCTTCTTGGATGCTTGTGAACAACTTAAAATTCTCGATTTTAGCAAAGGAGTTAAAATTAAATGTAGTCATTCCATTGGTGTTGAATTCTGCAAACGGTTTTTCAGTTTCCAAATGAACTATGTCCAATCCACCACATGGAGTTACAATAAATCCATCCTTTTTAAGCAAGTCTAAATTACCATGACTCTTTAAAAACATAGATTTTAAATATCCTTTTAAGTAGCACACATGTTTACATTTTTCACTTTCTACAAGCACTCCAACGCGTGGATAAGTTCCTTTGTAATTAACAGTAAATGCTGAGAGTTTGTATTTTCCACTCATATTTAGATTTTGCCAGGCACTTTGTTTAAAGTAAACTGCAAACCTGTTTCTTGCATCCACAATCGCCTGTTCTTTCTGCAACACTGCTTCGTACTCTTTCTTTAGGGCAGTAGTCTCTGCAACATACTCCACTTTCCTTTCTTGATCTCAATTTCCTCCAACTGTAATTTTCATTTCCTTACACATAGTACATTAACTGTACTCAATGGGGTAATTTCCTTAAGAGGGTATGGTTTAAGTCTGTTAGTTTTATTGGTTCTTTTTCTCAACACCTGGGGGAGAATATTATTTGTAGGAGTCAATCCTAATTCGCTAATGTTTATGTTTGCGGGAATTGTGGAGAACAATGTCCTGGATTGAGAAAAGAATGTTTCCCCAGCTTTAATGTAGCATTTTTGTATAATGCAAACATTGTTGTTTCCAGAATCATCGTTAACAATTTCTACAAAGTTTACGGGTTAGTAATTAAAACTATAGGCAGAGAGAGCATAGTTTATAATATTTTCCCGATCTTGTCCATCGCGCAGTTCGATTTGCACACCAATCAATTTCCGAGTATTTTTATTACCCCAATACACAAATTGCAAAACATTGTTAAACAACACACAGCAACTATTTTGTAGGTTATCCGATAGTTCGGTCCACATGGACGTGATCGGCACCGAGTACAGGGGCGCTTCTTTTAAGTAATGTTTGTTGGATTTTAATACACTAACACAATCTTCGAGTGGGTCAAATACACCATCCATTTTGTAGTTGTAAATTGTTGCCTCTAGCCTTGTAATACCATGTTCCTTAGCTAAGGAAGACGTAAACGTTTCCCTTAGACGGGCATCTGGACATCAGGTAAAGTCTATAATATGGTTTCCAATGACTTTGTTTACACTAGGACTTGTAATTTGACATATACATTTGTTATATATCTTTATTCTAGAATTAGAGTTCATCCATGTTAAACAGTCTATACCAACCGTTTTATCATTGTTCACAATCACATTACACATTTCTCGATACTCTCCCTGCACACAAAAGTTGTGATTCGATGTTAGATAATCACACATCTCTGCCTTGTTAAAAACACCAGCCAAATCTTGGGTTATGTCCAAATCCATAAGATAAAACTCCTCAGCACGAAGCTGTTGCAATATATCTGGAAGTTCGGCTAACAGAACGTGTAATTTAACATCAGCTAGCTCCACTTTGTATGGTATAGCCACAGGATTTTTATACTTTTCCATAACGTTAACCATTCCTTTCTCCCCAGGTTGTGCCCTGAGTCCCCGTGCCATTGCACGCTCGTTGCTGAGTAGAGGAAATGGTAGCTTTGCCTTAACACCATGTTTAGCAGAAATGAACTTGGAGAATTTACCACGTAAATAGAGGTTGAAAGCACCACACACTTCTTTCTTTAGCAGCACAGACTTACTATTTTCCAATTGTTCTTCGCGTTCCACTTGGTCACATATCCTAACCACCATAATGTTATCACAAAACGGCTCTGTAATCGGTGTAAGTAGGTGAACATTTTTATCACTTACGAGCGTCATGTTTTCTGTGTAGTTTATATTACCAATGTCTGTTACCAGATTGTCCAGATTTTCCAACAACAACCACAACCCAAACCGCTCGTTGGTAGGCTTTATTCTGTTCCCCATAAGTTGGGAGACACTAAACACTATAGAGAGATACATCTTTACACTTTCAGCTACCACGAAGTACTGGTCGATGCATTTGTAGCGTCTCTTATATATACCAATACTAAATTCTACTTTCAGATTATGACGTAACCTACAACGCTTGTCGGCACAAAGCAGTACACACATAAATACGCGATCTCCCGAACATTTCCGGAGACTGCCAAAGGTTAACGATTGGAACGCATGACGTAACAAAATATTAAATGACGTAATTGTATGGGAATGTTGCTTCACCTAAAATGTAACACTATGCAAGTGTTTAACATTTTACAATCAGCTTGTGTATTGGCTTTATGTTGGCTTTTTGTTAGCTTTTGTTGGCTTTTCGTTGGCTTTTGTTGGCGTTTTGATGGCTTTTGTTTTTTTTTGTGTTGGCTTTTTAGGTTGGCTTTTTGTATTGGCTTTTGTTTTGACCCCATATGTTGGCTTTTGTATTACCACTCTCATATTTGCTCTTACTTGTAGGCTTATTTGGTCTTAGAAAGTATCTGAGCCCTTTTATGACAGCATAATGCTTACCACCATGTTTGTAAGCAACAACAACAACAACAACAACAACAACACACTAACATGCTAAAAATCAAAAGTATTCTAAGGTTAATGATTGACTCTCAACTCTTACTCTTATCTCTATCCAACGCCTAGTCAAAAACAATATATTTTTAATTTTTCCTAAAAAGTTGAATTGGGAAAATAGGCTATATGTTTAAACTAAAAATCCTGAAAAGGCATTTGTTAACTCCAATACCTACCTCTATACCACTCTCAGTGCAAAAATAGTGTACTTTTAAAATTTTCCAAAACATATTTCCAAATGGGTTATATTTCCAAAATTAGAAATTTTACAAAAATGTTTGTTTGACATAAATGAATGGCATTAGCCTCCTCTACCGCCGTACCAAATCCCAGGTCTCTAGGAAATCAAATATAAAATTTTGAAAATGGGCTATATTTCCAAAATTAGGAATTTTACATTAGAGTTTGGCTGACGTAAATCAATGGCCTTTACCCCCTCTACGCGTAAACCAAGCCTCAGGTCTCTAGGACAAGAAAAATAAAATTTTGAAAATGGGCTGTATGTCCAAAATTAGGAATTCTACAAAATAGTTTGTTTAACATAAAATAAAGGCCACTACCCCCTCTATCCCCAGACCAAGTCTCAGATCTCTAGGACAACAATTTTTTTTTGAAAATGGGCTATATTTCCAAAATTAGGAATTCTACAAAAATGTTTGTTTGACATAAATGAATAGTCTTTACCCCCTCCACCTGTTAACCAAGTCTCAGGTCTCGAGGACAACAAAAATACAATTTTGAAAATGGGCTGTATTTCCAAAATTACGAATTTTACAGAAAAGTTTGGCTGACGTAAATCAAGGGCCCTTACCCCCTCTACGCGTAAACCAAGTCTCAGGTCTCTAGGACAACAAAAATAAAATCTTGAAAAAAGGCTGTATTTCCAAAATTAGGAATTCTACAAAATAGTTTGTTTAATATACAAGAATGTACTCTACCCCCTCTATCCCTGCACCAAATCTCAGATCTCTAGGACAATAAATATAAAATTTTGAAAATGGGCTATATTTCCAAAATTAGGAATTCTACAAAAATGTTTGTATGACATAAATGAATAGTCTTTACCCCCTCTACCTGATAACCAAGTCTCAGGTCTCGAGGACAACAAAAATACAATTTTGAAAATGGGCTATATTTCCAAAATTAGGAATTTTACAGAAAAGTTTGGCTGACGTAAATCAATGGCCTTTACCCCCTCTACGCGTAAACCAAGTCTCAGGTCTCTGGACAACAAAAATAAAAATTTGAAAAAAGGCTGTATTTCCAAAATTAGGAATTCTATAAAATAGTTTGTTTAATATAAAAGAATGTACTGTATCCCCTCTATCCCCGCACCAAATCTCAGATCTCTAGAACAACAAAAATAAAAATTTGAAAATGGGCTATATTTCAAAAATTAGGAATTCTACAAAAATGTTTGTTTGACATAAATGAATAGGCTTTACCCCCTCTACTGTTCTCCAAGTCTCAGGTCTCGAGGACAACAAAAATACAATTTTGAAAATGGGCTGTATTTCCAAAATTAGGAATTTTACAGAAAAGTTTGGCTGACGTAAATCAATTGTCTTTACCCCCTCTACCCGTAAACCATGTCTCAGGTCTCTAGGACAGCAAAAATAAAATTTTGAAAATGGGCTATATTTCCAAAATTAGGAATTCTACAAAAATGTTTGTTTGACATAAATGAACAGTCTTTACCCCCTCTACCTGTTAACCAAGTTTCAGGTCTCGAGGACAAAAGAAATACAATTTTGAAAATGGGCTGTATTTCCAAAATGAGGAATTTTACAGAAAAGTTTGGCTGACGTAAATCAATCTACGAGTAAACAAAGTCTCAGGTACCTAGGACAACAAAAATAAAATTTTGAAAATAGGCTGTATTTCCTAAATTAGGAATTCTACAAAAAACGTTTTTTAAAATTAAAAGGAAGGTCTCTACCCCCTCTATCCCCATACCAAGTCTCAAATCTCTAGGACAACAAAAATAAAATTTTGAAAATGGGCTCTATTTCCAAAATTCGGAATTCTACAAAAACGTTTGTTTGACATAAATCAATGGTCTTTACCTCCTCTAGCACATAACAAATTTCAAGTTTATAGGACAAAAGAAAATGAATTTTGAAAAATGGTCACTATTTTGAAAACTAGGAATTCTACCAAAAAGTTAGTTTAACATAAATGAAAGGTCTCTATCCCCTCTACCTGTAAACCAAGTCCCAAGTCTGCAGTAGTCTTGTGTAGTTCGCGAACGAACTAGTTCGGAAGAGCGGGTCCCACAGACGAACTACCGAACTAGTTCCCAGATCCCTCGCTTGTTAGTTCGTTCGATCCTTTTAACAGCGCGAGAGCGCGGGACCGCCGTAGCTCGTCACCTCGTCACATCACCACTCATTGCACAATCACATGCGCTTTGGTTCGTTCAGTCAGTTAGTTCGGTGCAGTTGATTGGGTGTATCTATTGTTAGTTGCAAGATTGTCAAGTTTTGGCGCGGTGCGGCGAATGTTGAATGTTGGTTTATAATACAGTAATAACAGCATAACACACTACTAGTGCTAACAGGTAATAACTACCTTATATTTGTAATGTAATACAGTGGTGGTTCATAAATTGAAGTTACTGATAGTTAACTGATTTAGATGTGGGGATAATTCCACGGTTTTATTTAACTTGGTCATACGGGATTATTTGAAAATATCTCCATTTATTTAGAAAATTGCGAACTATATTTCACTTCGGCAGGAAAATTCTCAGAAATTTGGCTTAAAGATTCAACTATCAGCATCTTTGAAAGCACAAACTGTCCTTATGACAGGTGGTTAATATAGAGACCACTATCCCACAAAGGGTTATTAATATTGGTAATATTGCTTGTGCGGCATAGCCTACTTAACCTGTACCCAATAGTAGAAGTATTTTTGTTACCATATATAATGGTATTTTTATTTACTAAAATAAACGTATTTAGAATATTATATAAGTAATATTTCTTCAAACGGAAATTTAATCCGGCAAATGAAAACAAAACACGCTTTCATCCAATTAACAGTTGAAAGACAAAATAAAGAATTTAAAAAATTAACAAATCCATTTAAAAATTAAAATACTACGAGTACGCTCACAATGTATGTAAAGTAAAAAACAAGTAGTTCCGTGAAGAACTATAGAGCCTATTTTCATATATCCTACTTATGTTAACTGCCACTATCAACATACGAAATTTCAGTTTGATTGCTCTAATAGATTCGTAGATATTGAGAATCGACTAAATATTTCAGATGGTCGCCATGCTGGATTTTATATATGTAGGTCCTAGAGTTATGTACTGTTACATGAAGATTATTGTGTACGTGTAGCATTCAAATTTCAATCGCATGGTTTGGACACAAGAAGTAACAAGGAGATTTTAAAATTTCGCACAGCTGCCATCTTGTGGTTATGGAAACAATTGAAATAAATTAGATGCCATTGGATTAACATTCGTCTAAGGATTTATTGTACCAAGTTTCACTGCACTCGGATGGTTAAATTGCGAGAAACGTCCATGTGAATATTTATACTTCGCATCGCCGCCATGTTGGATTTATGATCACCAGGTTATTTAAAGTCCTATAGGTGAACTTAAGTTCATAGCCCCTATGAACATAAAAAACTTCAGTTTGATTCCTATAATAGATTCGTAGACATTCAGAGCCGTCTAAATATTTCGGATGGTCGCCACGTTGAATTGTTAAATGTATAGGGCATAGATTCATGTACCATTACAGGAAAATTATTGCGTAGGTTCATTATTCAAACTTTCACTTCGATCGCATGATTACGACACAAGAAATAAAAACTTAATTTTAAAATTCGCACAGCCGCCATCTTGAGGTTATGTAAACAATTGAACTAAGTTAGATACCAGAGCATTATAATGTGTGTAAACATTTCCTGTACCAGATTTCATTGAGTTTGGAACATTAAATCGCGAGTAAAGTCTATTTAAAATTTTCAAATTCGGTTGTCGCCATGTTCGTTTTCTAGTTATCCGGTTTTTGAAAGTCTTATAGATGAACTTCCAGTAGTGCCCTTTATCTCCGTACAAAATTTCAGGGTGATACCGCTAATAGTTTCAGAGATATAGAATGCCGGGGAAATATTTCGCACATCCGCCATCTTGTTGTTATGTAAACAATTGAACGAAGTTAGATGTCGGAGCATTACAATGTGTATAAACATATACTGTACCAAGTTTTATTGCGTTTGGATGGTTAAATCGCGAGAAACGTCTATTTAAAAGTCGCAAATTCGCGTGGCCGCCATGTTGGTTTTGTAGTAACCAGGTTTTCAAAAGTCACATAGGTGAACTTGTAGTTGTTCCCTTTATCACCGTAATAAATTCCAGGGTGATATCGGGAATAGTTTCGTAGATATTGAATGCTGGTGAAATATTTCGCACAGCCGCCATGTTGGATTAGTGAGACGTAGCAAAATTTGAAGGGCACGGTCGGGGTCGCCCGGAATAGTGCTATGAACTTACCGAGTTTCATTGAAATCGCTCCAGCCGTTTAGAATTTATTAGGGACACACACACACACATACACACACACGCACACACACGGACGAAAGGTGATCTCATAAGCTTATTTTTTCAAAATTGAAAATAGGCTAATAAGAACAGAATAGCTGAATATGCCATTTTACATTTTGTGTAAATTAGGCTACTGATTTATTTTCCCATTTGATGTTTAATTACCCAAAATACGGGTAATAACCCAGGCATTGACTGCACTGATCGTTATAAAGAAACTGCTATAACAAGCAAAAGAGCGCGTGCAGTAGCAGTAGCAAGGCGAGCGAACGATCTGTCTTTCAGGGCTCGTGATGGGAACTAACGAACTAGAAGAGCGACCTAGTTCGCTAAGGAGCTGCGAAAGTGCGAACTAAACTGATCGCTCCCAGCCGCGAACTACTACGCGCACCAGTGCCTGACGAGTAATGAGTGGTGACAGACTGCTATAAAAAAACGAGGAGTGTGTGCAGTAGCAAGGCGAGCGAACGATCTGTCTTCGAGATGGGAACTAACGAACTAAAAGAGCGAACTAGTTCGCTAAGGAGCTGCGAACTAAACTGATCGCTCCCAGCCGCGAACTATTATGCGCAAGACTAGTCTGCAGGACAAAAATGAGAAAATTCAATTGGGAAAGTAGGCGATTTTTCATAAAACCAACAATTCTAAAAAGTGTTCTATGGGCTTAATAGAATGGCCTCTATGTTCTTTATTTTTTTTATAATAAAACTCCACCTCTCTCTGACGCCACATTTCGGGGCGGGGCTAGAACTGTCATCACTCCCCTACTGCACAGTTTTAGTCCTAGAGGCTTAAAATTTATTTTGAGGGTAGATGGGGTAGGGACCATTCATTTACGTCAAACAATTTTTTTTTTTGTAGAATTCTTAGTTTCCAAAATATAAAAATTTTAAAATTGAACTTTTTTCAAAAAAAATAAAAATAAAAAAAATAACAAAAAAGAAAGCGGGTAGAATAAAGGAGAAGTTCCTACAACTTCTTATATTTATACAGAATTACCGTTGGTTATTATACAAATAAGTGCAGGTAACTTACTGTGAAACCTGATGAGAAAGTCAAAAGGAAGGTTCTCGACCTCCCATGTTTAAGTAGGAATCACGAGACAAATGGGGCAAGTTTCCCTTTCGTGAAACCTAGAAATAACTCACTTATGAGTTGAAAGAATTGTATTCCCTAATTAGAAGGGGGAAACAAGATAATTAGAAACGTGTACAAAACACGTAGTTATACAGAAATTGATCAATGATATGTAAGCAAAAGTGGGAGGGCACGTCTCCAGCGTGACACCTCATTGAGAAAGACCTAAAGTAACAATTTTATTATGGTTTGTTAGTAAGAGGTTTAGGAAAGATCAACTGGGATGGAAGGTAAATGTTCATGGCCGTATTTACAATAATCGGACGATCGCGACGCGGAAGAAATACTGAAAGAACACTGTTTTTCACTATAGTCTGTTGAAATTGATGAAAAGTTCACTGTAGTAGCGCAAAAGTTTATGGCAAAGAAAGTCATTGCAATTATGGAAAATGACTGGATACACTGGATAGGCGAGAGTCTATTGGTTGAGAAGGTTGTAGATTATCATTAAATACGCCAGAGAAAATTCCAACGGATGAAGGAACATTAGCTATTGAGCAGTAATTTATAAGGAAGATTCCTCATTTATAAATAGTATTCCCACAAGTGAGTGGAAAATACATGACGGCACGACTTGTAGATGAGTGCAGATTCTGGAAGGTTCCAGAACGATCCTAATAGAAGAATAGGGCCAAAGTTATTCCAGCGGTGGAACGAGCTTAATATTTTATAGACAGTGGGTATTCGATAATATCCCACGTTGTGAGAAGATTTCTCATTTAACAAGCATAAGAAGTGTTGCTTTTTACGAAGATTGGCTTAGACAGACAATGCTCAATATGGAAAATCCCTCGAAGGATGATTATTGCTAGAAATAAGTAATCTCACACTGCCTATAAATGATTATTAAAAGCATGTAGATATTAAAACCGATGAAGATGAGGTTAAAACCTGAAGTCTGTACTTATCTTTGCTGCATGGCGATGGTGAAGTTCCCTTTGACGATTAAAGTTCCAACATGGCGTGGAATCTAAAGAATGCCTCTTTAAATCAGGAGGCAGGCTCTAGATGAGCCTTGACTGACTAAGTCGAGGGCCGACGTGCAAGTGAGGCCCACTCAGCGAAGCGCAGAGGGACCAAGAAAGGGAAAAGAGTGGGGGTAGGAGACAAAGGAATACATATCAGAATAGACAACCTTGAAAAAATAAATGTTTTTCTTGATGAATGGTCTTCAAAGAGTTGATAGCAGTCGATACTAGCGCAGCATGGTGGGTGGAAAGGAGACGAAGTTCCCTTGATCACGGAGTGATGGCGACGAAATCTGGTGGCCAGATGGATAAGGAAGTCCTCTTGCACCGGGAAGAATTGAGGAACTTCAGGGATTCGCTGCTAGATGACGCTAGGTGAGTCATGGAAGATATACATCTAGAACAGACTCACAAGTAACATAAGAGACATGACCACCAAAGAGAAACTAGAAGATCACTGTTAGTGTTTGAGAAAAAGAAAGGAATGAACAAGCAAAGAGTATTAAAAAATATACTCTATCTTACCGTGTATTCTAGGAATACGTCAAGCTGGGAGGGTGAAACACCAACAGAGAGCAGGAAAAACAATTAAACATTTAAAGGTAATGGAGCAATTAAAGACAGTGGTCTTGTGATCTGACCATTAGTGGTCAAGATTCTGGCCAATCTGACTCTCCCATCCCTTCCAGGATAACACTCGGTCACTCTATCGGAAATCCAGACCAGGGGAGGAGAAACATCCCTGACCAGGACCAGGTCCCCCACTTTGATGTCGGGACTGGAAGGAAACCACTTCTGTCTCCGTTGCAAGGAAGTTAAATATTCCAAGTTCCACCTCTTCCAGAAAGAATTGCGAAGGGCTTCAAGTTTATGCCAAACAATAGGTAGATTAGAATCCCTGTAAGAGCTGGAAAGGGGAGGAGGGGCAGAAAGAGAAGTGCCTATAAGGAAGTGACCAGGTGTGAGTGGGGTCATCAGGGTCCTTTGAAAGCGGAGTTAAAGGGCGAGAATTAACAACACCTTCAATCAGAACGGACAGTGAATTAAATTCTTCATAAGTCAGAATGCGATTACCTAAAACCTTTCTTAAATGACGTTTAGTGAGCTTTACGCAGGATTCCCACATACCACCGTGATGAGGAGCGTAGGGAGGTATAAAACGCCATTTGAAACCCTTTGAATAGGAAAAATTATAGATCTGTTCCATGGCAGGAGAAGATGTGAGAGCTTTCTTCCACAAGGACGCTGCGCCCTGAAAGGTGGAAGCGTTATCAGAGAACATCTCTGAAGGAACACCACGCCTAGCAGCGAAGCGAGAGACAGCTGATAAAAAGTAAGAAGTAGAGGCATTCGTTACTAGTTTCAAATGGATTGCGCCAGTAACCATGCAAACAAAGAGAGAAACATAGAGCTTACCAAACAATTTGCGTTTAGCTTCAGGGGAATTTCGTTGATAATGGAACGGACCCATATAGTCCACACCAGTTAGAGCAAATGGGCGTATAGGAGAAGAGCGAAAAGAGGGCAGATCGCTCATTAATTGAGTATTGATTTTAGGTTTCGCTTTGAAGCAAGGAATGCACTTGTGAATTACAGAGGAAACTTCGTGAATTCCATTTATAATCCAGTACTTTTCCCTTAAGAGGCAAAGCAGAGTGCGTGTACCAACATGCAGATTGCGATAATGAAAGTCACGTATAATTAAGTAAGTTACGTGATGTTTAGAAGGCAAAATAACGGGATGCTTTTTGTCCTCAGAGCGCAAAGATTGAGAGAGCCTACCACCTACCCTAAGTAACCCATTGTCATCAAGGAACGGGGCCAAAGCACGAAGACGACTGGATTTGGGAAGATCCCTTTTAGAAGAAAGTTAGACAATTCAGAAGAAAAGGCTTCTTGCTGTGTCAGTTGTAAAACCTTAATGGTAGCGAGATTCAATTCATGATTGGTAAGGTGTGGTTTGGGGAGAAGAGGTTGGTCAACCACAAGATATTTCCATCTAAGGAGATAGGCGACAATTCGAATTAATTTGTGAAAGGAAGAATAGCGGGACAACAAGGGATGAGAAACGTTGGAAACAAGACACGAAGCAGTAGATAAAGATACTTTAGCGTCAGGAAAGTTGGAGTTTGTAGCTGGAGGTTTGGAAGGCCAAGAAGAAGAGTCTTCGATTAACCACGAGGGCCCATGCCAGTACAACTGGGAAGCTGCCAATTGAGAGGGTAAGCATCCACGAGAGATAATGTCGGCTGGGTTATCAGCACTGGGCACATGCCTCCATTGACATCCCGAAGAAAGAGTTTGAATTTTGGAAACCCTGTTTGCAACAAAAGTTTGCCAGTGAGCGGGGTTCTTTGCGATCCAAGAAAGGGTGATAATGGAATCGCTCCAGAGATAGATTTGCGAGAATTCGACTTTTAATGCGTCCCGTAATTTCTTAACAAGTTCTGCAGCCATGAGTGCAGCACGCAATTCTAGCCTAGGCAAAGTGATAGTTTTAAGAGGAGCTACCTTCGATTTGGCACAAACAAGGTTGGAAACTGAAGATCCATTTAATGGACCGCGATAAACCAAATATGCACAGCAAACATAAGCTTTATCGGAACTGTCCGCGAACACATGAAGGAAAAAAGATGCATTAGAATGAGCGTTAATTAAATTCCTAGGAATTTCAATAAGGGAAAGATCAAGCAAATTGCTGCGAAAAGAAAACCATCGGTTAAGAAAAGAAAGGGGAACAGTGTCATCCCATTCACATTTGAGAGACCACAGCTCTTGCATGAAAAGTTTGGCTATAACGATAACTGGGGCAAGAAATTGAAGCGGATCAAAAATTTTTGCAATTTCAGAGAGAATCTGTCTTTTTGCGTTAGGGAGCTCTTCGGCGAGCGATACTTTATAGATGAGAGTGTCAGTGCTAGTGCACCAATGAACTCCAAGAGTTTTTATGGATTCGGAGTTTCCACAAATTTCGACAGAGGAGGGATCTACGTCTTCAATAGGAAACTGGGCGAGAAACTCAGGGTAGTTGGAATTCCACTTATGAAGTGGGAAACCTCCATTCCTTAGCAATGCCTGAAGTTCTAAAGACACGAAAGAAGCTTCCTCCAGAGTGGGGAAGGACTGCAAATAATCGTCAACATAGAATGACGTGGTTAGTGCTTCAGAAGATTTAGAATCAAATAAATGACCATCTTGAGAGGCTAACAAGTGTAGGGATCGGATAGCAAGGAAAGCGGAAGGTTTTAAGCCATAAGTAACTGTTTTTAAACGAAATACCTTAATGGGCTTACTGATTTCGTCGCGCCACAAGATTCTTTGGAGATCTCGTTGTTCAGGCTGAATTAAAACTTGGCGGTACATCTGTTTTATATCCGCTATAACAGCTATGGGAAATAATCGAAAGTTTAAGAGTATAGCAGATAGATCTGACTGAATAGCAGGACCTGAGTATAGAGTATCGTTAAGGCTGTTGCCATTAACGTCAGGTGATGAACCATTGTAAACAACTCGGATTTTATCCTTTACAAGAGGATTTTTCCACACGGGATGATGATTTAAGAAAACCGTTTCAATTGGGGGGTGCAATTCATCATCAGATTTGTTAACAACTTCCATATGATCTAAGTTTTCATACTCATCCATGAAATCAGTTTACTGCTGTTTAACGAGAGGTTCTTTCTTGAATTTGCTCTCGATAGCAAAGAGAGCTTTTCTAGCTTTGGGTTGAGAGTTAATAAGTTTAGGGGGATTATGTAATCTTGGCATTTGAACAATGAATCGACCATCAGAAGAGCGAGTGGTGGTGTTCAGAAAAAGTTGCTCACAGAATTCATTTTCTGAAGAAGTCACGTTAGGAGGGTCAAAGATTTCGAGTCTCCAAAACTGTTCCAGATCAGTATTAGCGAAGTAACATTGCGATGCGGGTTGGGGAGAATAATGGGGAAGTTGACCGGTGACGATCCATCCAAAATTAGTGTCTCTGGCGACCACGTTTGAGGATAACTTGCGAACCTGTTTACGAAGGCAATTCCAGAAAACATTGGCACTGAAGAGAATGTCAATGGGGTTTTGTATGTTAAACAAAGGATCGGCTAGCCTTAAATGCGAGGGAATGTTTAAACCTGAAATATATACAGAGTGACTTGGAGTGTCTTCTCCAATGCTATTGAGAATTAGACAATTCAGTTTGAGAAAGTTGTTTCTGTGACAAATATCTCTTATGGTTAGCTTTGAGAACTGTAAAGCTTGCGATTTTGAGCTGTTAATGCCCGATACGTTAATAGAAGTGGGGTTTACAGGTAGGCCTAGTTTTCTAATCAAAGAATTAGACACAAAATCATGAGTTGCCGCTGAATCGAGAAGACCGCGTGCATGGACCCAGTTGCCAGAGTTATCCTGAACTTCGATTTGGACAGTGGACAGCAATACTTGGGCACTACGAATGGACTTGGCATTTTGAATGTACGATGAAGCACTGGAACTGTTAGCATTATCACTTTTCTGAGAAGTAGATGCTGTCGATGACCTTGCCTGATCATGACGATGTAGCAAAGTGTGATGAGCCTTTTCACAATGGAAGCAAAGTCTTGTGGACTTGCAATTTGAAGCAGAATGCGTGGGCGCTAGGCAGTTGAAGCAATGTTTGTTTTGGGAAACTAATTTTCTTCTGTCGTCGACTGACAGTTCTTTAAAGGATTTACAGAGATATAAGGCATGGGAATCTTTACAAAGTATGCACTTTAATGGTTCATTTAAACTCTTTCGAGGTTCGCTTTGAGTGTTTAAAACGAGAGAGCAAGCAATACGGCGTTCACTAGACCTAGTTGTGTAACTAGTGGTGTTTGGCTTAAATTAAGATAAGCTGGACCCAGGTTTTTGGGTACTAGACGCTAAGCATTCGCTTTTAGGTTTGATAGACATTAATTCAAATTTAGAACTCGGAGATGAGGGTTCACTTTGATTAGCTAAAGCGGTTAAGAGTTGGCATCTAGCATTTATGAAAGTGACTAAATGCTCGTAAAAGTAATCATCTTCTCTAGAAAGTTCAATTTCCCAAGCTTTGAGGGTAGCAACATCAACTTTAGAAACCACTAAATGTATTAGGAAAGTATCCCAGTGTTCAGTGGGTTGATCTAATTGGGACAGAGCTTTAACATGAAGCTGAGTAGTATCAATGAGAGTACGCAAACTAGTGACGTAATTGTGATAGGACGCAGGTAGATTAAATAGAGCCTTCATATGGCGTTGAATACGTAACCGTAAATTTCCGTATCTTTCTTTTAATAAGTTAAAGGCAATGGGGTAATTTTCGGCACTTAAAGGGAGTGCTTCAACTAACTGCAGAGCTTGACCTCGGAGGATGGATCTCAAGTAATGAAACTTGTAGATGACTTGAATGTCTTCATTGTCATGAACAAGAGAGCAAAATAATTCATAGAAAGAATCCCAAGTAGATTCGTCTCCAGAGAAGTGGGGTAAATCAATTTTAGGTAGAATTGGCTTGGGCTTGTGAGTACTATCGCGGAAAGAAGTTTGTGGTTCGTGAAGGGAACCAAGAACAGAAGCGTCCTTTTTCTGCTCCTCTTCGAGTTGGCGTATTATTTTGAAAGCAGAACCTATGCCTTCGTAATATTGGTTTTCTACTTCGACTCGATCTTCGGTTTGATTGAGCATACAAGTTTCTATTTCAGTTTGGATGTTGCAATAATTTTCATATGAACGTTCAAAATCCCTTACACGATGTTTTAACAAGTCTAATTGAGCTTCTGAGGGATCTAGCTCTTTGATGTATTTTCTGAATCGGGTAATTTGTCCTTTATAGGATGCTCGTTTAGAAGTAAGTTTTTCATCCTTATGCTTTTCAGTAGGAGCCATGACAAGGTAAATAGATTAAAGTATAACTCACGAAACTGTGGAACCTTGGAAATGCTGTCAGGCTGGCAACAGCAAATAAGTTGAAAGAAAGGGACACACCAAAGGAGACAGGAGCGGCCTCTTTCCCCTTCACAGGCTTTGCACGATGTAGTTATAGCTGAAAAATTCACAGCAGGTATTAATAATTTGTAAGGTATTGTCAAATAACCTTTGAAAAAGAATAACAAATGACAAATGGACTCTCCCGGGTTTCGGCACCAAACTTTGGGTAGATTATTGGCTGAGGAATAACCTAACCACCAAGGGAAGATGATAAAGAAAAGGAGGTGGGTTTCGGACTGGAGAAAAAGGATGGAAAAATAGGTGGAGAGTCCCACAAAAGTTATAAATTTAACTTTAAATGCACTCAAAGGCGGTTGCCACTGCAAATCAGCTCTACGATACCTAAAGTGAGTAGGGACCTGGGCAAAGCTAACGGGAGACGCAGCTGGAACTTGGGTGGATTGCGAGAGAGTGGCTTTAGAGTATTCCCTCTCAAGCATACATATGCCTACTATGGGGAAGGGTGATGGTCTGGCAAGACAAAGAATAACAGACTTATTGTATGTCTGTTCAAAGGAATTAGTTTTTGAACAAGTGATTCGAAGAATGCCAATAATTTGAATCGGATTTGATATTTCCAGTTTTCGAAGTTGTAGAGATCCTAAAAGGCGACCAAGTGCTTCCAAGAAGGATAGTGATAAAAGAATTATACCTTTGGGAATAATTTTGGTAAGTGAACCAATAGTTGCATTTGGAAATGGCTAAGCTTTTACCCAACAAGGAGCCGACTAAAAGTTTAGGCAAAGAGAAACACTTATATTTTGGAAAACCAACCATAAGTTTTTTGGAGAGGATCTCCACAAGCAGCAAGCTGGCGTAGCGAGCTGTACTTGCCTTACTGGCCAGTTATAATTAGCTATTAAAGCTAAGAGAGACTTTACCAAGATAACCACTAAGAGTTCTTGCTCAAATGCAACAAGTGGTGAAAGCCCTATCAATAGATTTAATGGCATTAAGTGGGAAAAGTCAAGGAAGACAGGATCTTGCCTAACTGTTATACTTGCGAAATGATAAATCCTAAAACAAATATTTAATTTATTTAACAAGGCAAAAGAGCGTAATGAATTTAACAAATAGGTAATAGCTTTTTGACAAATATATAATTTCAAATTTTATAACAAATGGGGGTCGCAGACCTCCGAAAAACCATCTAAAGTTTGCGCCAGGCAATTAACAATTCATTAGGTTTTAAACCTTTATAAAATCATCGCAAGGATATGAAATAGCGAAGATAAAATACAAAAGTTAAGAACAATTAAAGTGATTAAAGTTTGACAATAAATCGAGTACAAGGTGTGTACTTTAAGAAATTCTGGATAAATATCTTGAAAAGAGTAACAAATTCGAAAGTAACAACAACAAAAAGCCGGTAGTATAAAAGAGAAGTTCCTATAACTTCTTGTATTGAAGCTGAATTACTTTTAGTGATTACACAAATGAGGCAGGTCACTTACTGTGAAACTTGAAGAGAAAGTCAAAAGGAAGGTTCTAGACCTCCTATGTTTAAGTAGGAATCACGAGACAAATGGGGCAAGTTTCCCTTTCGTGAAACCTAGAAATAACTCACTTATGAGTTGAAAGAATTGTATTCCCTAATTAGAAGGGGGAAACAAGATAATTAGAAACGTGTACAAAACACGTAGTTATACAGAAATTAATCAATGATATGTAAGCAAAAGTGGGAGGGCACGTCTCCAGCGTGACACATCATTGAGAAAGACCTAAAGTAACAATTTTATTATGGTTTGTTAGTAAGGGGTTTAGGAAAGATCAACTGGGATGGAAGGTAATTGTTCATGGCCGTATTTATAATAATCGGACGATCGCGACGCGGAAGAAATACTGAAAGAACACTGTTTTTCACTATAGTCTGTTGAAATGGATGTAAAGTTCATGTAGTAGCGCAAACGTTTATGGCAAAAAAGTTATTGCAATTATGGAAAATGACTAGTTACACTGGATAGGCGAGAGTCTATTGGTTGAGAAGGTTGTAGATTATCATTAAATACGCCAGAGAAAATTCCAACGGAGGAAGGAACATTAGCTATTGAGCAGTAATTTATGAGGAAGATTCCTCATTTATAAATAGTATTCCCACAAGTGAGCGGAAAATACATAACGGCACGACTTGTAGGTAGAGTGCAGATTCTGGAAGGTTCCTGAACGATCCTAATAGAAGAATAGGGCCAAAGTTATTCCAGCGGTGGAACGAGCTTAATATTTTATAGACAGTGGGTATTCGATAATATCCCACGTTGTGAGAAGATTTCTCATTTAACAAGCATAAGAAGTGTTGCTTTTTACGAAGACTGGCTTAAACAGACAAAGCTCAATATGGAAAATCCCGCGAAGGATGATTATTGCGAGAAATAAGTAATCTCACACTGCCTATAAATGATTATTAAAAGCATGAAGATATTAAAACCGATGAAGATGAGGTTAAAACCTGAAGTCTGCACTTATCTTTGCTGCATGGCGATGGTGAAGTTCCCTTTGACGATTAAAGTTCCAACATGGCGTGGAATCTAAAGAATGCCTCTTTAAATCAGGAGGCAGGCTCTAGTTGAGCCTTGACTGACTAAGTCGAGGGCCGACGTGCAAGTGAAGCCCACTCATCGAAGCGTAGAGGGACCAGGAAAGGGAAAAGAGTGGGGGTAGGAGACAAAGGAATACATATCAGAATAGACAACCTTGAAAAAATAAATGTTTTTCTTGACGAATGGTCTTCAAAGAGTTGATAGCAGAAGATACTAGCGCAGCATGGTGGGTGAAAAAGGAGACGAAGTTCTCTTGATCACGGAGATGATAGCTGGCGATGTCGACGAAATCTGGTGGCCAGATGGATAAGGAAGTCCTCTTGCACCGGGAAGAATTGAGGAACTTCAGGGATTCAATGCTAGATGACGCTAGGTGAGTCATGGAAGATATAAATCTAGAACAGACTCACAAGTAACATAAGAGACATGACCACCAAAGAGAAACTAGAAGATCACTGTTGGTATTGTGGTGTTTGAAGTCGACCGCACAGTGAGTTACAGTGAGCACGAAAACTGCGAGTAGCTGTAGTACGGAAGACAATCAGATAAGTAGTTAGCCTAAAATTTTATAGTTTAATCATAGTTTACAACCATATAATCTCTCTAAAGTACAATCTCCGGATAACTATCACCATTTAGCATTTCACCTAACATATATACTGCATTTAGCATACACTGACAGTTGCAGTACCAATACTGCAACTAAATAATTGTACATATTGTAAATATTTTCACCTGTATTTCAAACATGGATTTTGTAGCCTAAGTGTAATGGATCTGATGATGATCGCTTGACGATCGAAACTGGTCATCCTAGTGTTTTATTAATCTCATGTAATTTATTTCAGGATTAGGGTATAACCCATCACTTTTGGGTACATTCGTGTTGACCGACTGAAAAGCACTAAACTCTTGATCACTGTTGGTGTTTGAGAAAAAGGAAGGAATGAACAAGCAAAGAGTATTAAAAATATACTCTATATTACCGTGTATTCCAAGAATACACCAGGAGGCAAAGGCCATTCATTTATGTCAAACAAACATTTTTGTAAAATTTCTAATTTTGGAAATAAAACCAATTTTGGAAATATGATTTGGAAAATTTGAAAAGTACACTATTTTTACACTGAGAGTGGTATAGAGGTAGGTGTTGGAGTTAACATATGTCTTTTCAGGATTTTTAGTTTAAACATATAGCCTATTTTCCCAATTCAACTTTTTAGGACAAATTAAAAATTATATTCTTTTTGACTAGGCGGGGGATAGAGGTAAGAGTTAGAGTTGCGAGTCAATCATTAATCTTAGAATACTTTTGATTTTTAGAACGTTAGTGTGTTGTTGTTGTTGCTTACAAACATGGTGGTAAGCATTATGCTGTCATATAGGTGAGAAACGGGTCATACTATACTTTCTGCTACCGAGTTTCAGCTACTTTTCAAGGTCACGCTCACCGAGCATTGCCGGAGGCTGTCAAAGGTTAACGATTGGATTATGAGTGTGAGGCAGGTAACAATTGCCCATGCAATAGTTTTATTAATTATATATATCTACAATTTTGACATACACTCTTTTCTTTATTTTAGTAATAATAACCATATTTATTTTATAGATTTTAACTTAAATTTTTTAGGTCCCTTTTGTATCCATTAGTTTATACGAACAGGGCAGCCCATGTTCTTGATTTGCCATGCATATTTACACACAGAACACAACTCTTTCATTATGTTTGCTTGGTGTAGTTTTAATAGCATCTAGCTTAATTTTGATCCGATAATTAAAATCTGTATCCGAATCTTCTAGCTCCTTTTCCAGCCAATAATTGGATATAAACAAAGAGTCAATATTTTCCATTTCCAAGACATATCTAACTTTATGTCTATATATTATTGGTTTTATTCCCTTAACAATTAGTTCTGTTCCTTTTTCCAGACTTTCTAACCGGGTACACTTTTGGATTTTTATTTGGCCTTTGATTTCCTGCATTGTAATGTTATTAAGCAGATCGACGTCACCTTGCGTATACGTTGTCGACTCTACTCTATAGTCTGTTTGGATGCTTGTGAACAACTTACAATTCTCGATTTTAGCAAAGGAGTTACCATTAAATGTAGTCATTCCATTGGTGTTGAATTCTGCAAACGGTTTTTCAGTTTCCAGATGCACAATGTCCAATCCACCACATGGAGTTACAATAAATCCATCCTTTTTAAGCAAGTCTAAATTACCATGACTCTTTAAAAACATAGATTTTAAATATCCTTTTAAGTAGCACACATGTTTACATTTTTCACTTTCTACAAGCACTCCAACGCGTGGATAAGTTCCTTTGTAATTAACAGTAAATGCTGAGAGTTTGTATTTTCCACTCATCTTTAGATTTTGCCAGGCACTTTGTTTAAAGTAAACTGTAAACCTGTTTCTTGCATCCACAATCGCCTGTTCTTTCTGCAACACTGCTTCGTACTCTTTCCTTAGGGCAGTAGTCTCTGCAACATACTCCACTTTCCTGTTATTGATCTCAATTTCCTCCAACTGTAATTTTCATTTCCTTACACATAGTACATTAACTGTACTCAATGGGGTAATTTCCTTAAGAGGGTATGGTTTAAGTCTGTTAGTTTTATTGGTTCTTTTTCTCAACACCTGGGGGAGAATATTATTTGTAGGAGTCAATCCTAATTCGCTAATGTTTATGTTTGCAGGAATTGTAGAGAACAATGTCCTGGATTGAGAAAAGAATGTTTCCCCAGCTTTAATGTAGAATTTTTGTACAATGCGAACATTGTTGTTTCCAGAATCATCGTTAACAATTTCTACAAAGTTTACGGGTAATAATTAAAACTATAGGCAGAGAGAATAGAGTTTATCATTTTTTCCCGATCTTGTCCATCGCGCAGTTCTATTGGCACACCAGTCAATTTCCGAGTATTTTTATTACCCCAATACACAAATTGCAAAACATTGTTAAACAACACACAGCAACTATTTTGTAGGTTATCCGATAGTTTGGTCTACATGGACGTGATCGGCACCGAGTACAGGGTCCCTTCTTTTAAGTAATGTTTGTTGGCTTTTAATACACTAACACAATCTTCGAGTGGGTCAAATTCACCATCCATTTTGTAGTTGAAAATTTTTGCCTCTAGTCTTGTAATACCATGTTCCTTAGCTAATGAAGATGTAAACGTTTCCCTTAGACGGGTGTCTGGACATCCGATAAAGTCTATAATATGGTTTCTAATGACTTTGTTTACACCAGGACTTGTAATTTGAAGTATAAATTTTTTTATATAGCGTTATTCTAGAATTAGAGTTCATCCATGTTAAACAGTCTATACCAACCGTTTTATCATTGTTCACAATCACATTACACTTTTCTCGATACTGTCCTTGCACAAAAAAGTTGTGATTCGATGTTACATAATCACACATCTCTGCCTTGTTAAAAACACCAGCCAAATCTTGGGTTATGTCCAAATCCATAAGATAAAACTCCTCAGCACGAAGCTGTTGCAATATCTCTGGAAGTTCGGCTAACAGAACGTCCAATTTAACATCAGCTAGCTCCACTTTGTATGGTATAGCCACAGGATTTTTATAATTTTCCATAACGTTAACCTTTCCTTTCTCACCAAGTTGTGCCTTGAGTCCCCGTGCCATTGCACGCTCGTTGTTGAGTAGGGGATATGGTTGTATTGCCTTAACACCATGTTTAGCAGAAATGAACTTGGAGAATTTACCACGTAAATAGAGGTTGAAAGCACCACACGCTTCTTTCTTTAGCAGCACAGACTTACTATTTTCCAATTGTTCTTGGCGTTCCACTTGGTCACATATCCTAACCACCATAATGTTATCACAAAACGGCTCTGTAATCGGTGTAAGTAGGTTAACATTTTTATCACTTAGGATCGTCATATTTTCTGTGTAGTTTATATTACCAATGTCTGTTACCAGATTGTCCAGGTTTTCCAACAACAACCACAACCCAAACCGCTCGTTGATTGGCTTTATTCTGTTCCCCATAAGTTGGGGGACACTAAACACTTTAGAGAGAGACATCTTCATACCATCAACTACCACGAAGCACTGGTCGATGCATTTGTAGCGTCTCTTATATATACCAATACTAAATTCTATTTTTAGATTATGACGTAACCTACAACGCTTGTCGGCACAAAGCAGTACACACATAAATACGCAATCACCCGAACATTTCCGGAGACTGCCAAAGGTTAACGATTGGAACTCGAACAAGATTTAACTTGTCGCATACGTAACAAAACGTTAAATGACGTAATTGTATGGGAATGTTGCTTTACCTAAAATGTAATATTATGCAAGTGTTTAACATTTTACAATCAGCTTGTGTATTGGCTTTATGTTGGCTTTTTGTTAGCTTTTGTTGGCTTTTTGTTGGCTTTTGGTGGCGTTTTGATGGCGTTTGTTGGCTCTTTGTGTTGACTTTTTATGTTGTCTTTTTGTATTTTTTTTTCTTTTGTTTTGACCCCATATTTTGGCTTTTGTATTACCTCTCTCATATTTGCTCTTACTTGTAGGCTTATTTGGTCTTAGAAAATATCCGAGCCCTTTTATGACAGCATAATGCTTACCACCATGTTTGTAAGCAACAACAACAACAACAACAACAACAACAACAACAACAACACACTAACATGCTAAAAATCAAAAGTATTCTAAGGTTGATGATAGACTCTCAACTCTTACTCTTATCTCTATCCAACGCCTAGTCAAAAACAATATAATTTTTAATTTTTCCTAAGAAGTTGAATTGGGAAAATAGGCTATATGTTTAAACTAAAAATCCTGAAAAGACATATGTTAACTCCAATACCTACCTCTATAGCACTCTCAGTGCAAAAATAGTGTACTTTTAAAATTTTCCAAAACATATTTCCAAATGGGTTATATTTCCAAAATTCGAAATTTTACAAAAATGTTTGTAAGACATAAATGAATGGCCTTTGCCTCCTCTACCGCTGTACCAAATCCCAGGTCTCTAGGACAACAAAAATAAAATTTGGAAAATGGGCTATATTTCCAAAATTAGGAATTTTGCATTAAAGTTTGGCTGATGTAAATAAATGGCCTTTACCCCCTCTACGCGTAAACCAAGTCTCAGGTCTCTATGACAACAAAAATAAAATTTTGAAAATAGGCTGTATGTCCAAAATTAGGAATTCTACAAAATAGTTTGTTTAACGTAAAAGAAAGGCCACTACCCCCTCTATCCCTAGACCAAGTCTCAGATCTTTAGGACAACAAAAATAAAATTTTGAAAATGGGCTATATTTCCAAAATTAGGAATTCTAGAAAAATGTTTGTTTGACATAAATGAATAGTCATTACCCCCTATACCTGTTAACCAAGTCTCAGGTCTCGACGACAACAAAAGTAAAATTTTGAAAATGGGCTATATTTCCAAAATTAGGAATTCTAAAAAAAAGTTTGTTTGACATAAATCATTGGTCTTTCCCCCCTCTACCTGTGAACCAAGTCTCAGGTCTCTAGGACAACAAAAATATAATTTTGAAAATGTGCTGTATTTCCAAAATTAGGAATTTTACAGAAAAGTTTGGCTGACGTAAATCAATGGCTTTTACCCCTTCTACGCGTAAACCAAGTCTCAGGTCTCTGGACAACAAAAATAAAAATTTGAAAAAAGGCTGTATTTCCAAAATTAGGAATTCTATAAAATAGTTTGTTTAATATAAAAGAATGTACTGTATCCCCTCTATCCCCGCACCAATTCTCAGATCTCTAGAACAACAAAAATAAAAATTTGAAAATGGGCTATATTTCAAAAATTAGGAATTCTACAAAAATGTTTGTTTGACATTTTGACCCCCTCTACCTGTTAACCAAGTCTCAGGTCTCGAGGACAACAAAAATACAATTCTGAAAATGGAATATATTTCCAAAACTAGGAAATTTACAGAAAAGTTTGGCTAACGTAAATCAATGGTCTTTACCCCCTCTACGCGTAAACTAAGTCTCAGGTCTCTAGGACAAAAAAATAAAATTTTGAAGATAAGCTGTATTTCCAAAATTTGGAGTTCTACAAAAACGTTTGTTAAACATAAAAGAAAGGTCTCTACCCCCTCTATCCCCATACCAAGTCTCAAATCTCTAGGACAACAAAAATAACATTTTGAAAATGGGCTATATTTCCAAAATTAGGTATTCTACAAAAAAGTATGTTTGACATAAATCAATGGTATTTACCTCCTCGAGCACCATACCAAATTTGAAGTTTATAGGAAAAAAGAAAATGAATTTTGAAAAATGGTCACTATTTTGAAAACTAGGAATTCTACCAAAAAGTTAGTTTAACATAAATGAAAGGTCTCTATCCCCTCTACCTTTAAACCAAGTCCCAGGTCTGCAGGACAAAAATGAGAAAAGTTCAATTGGGAAAGTAGGCGATTTTCATAAAACCAAACATTCTAAAAAGTGTTCTATGGGCTTAAAAGAATGGCCTCTATGTTCTTTATTTTTTATAATAAAACTCCACCTCTCTCTGTAGTCACATTTCGGGGCGGGGCTAGAACTGTCATCATTCCCCTACCGCACAGTTTTAGTCCTAGAGGCTTGAAATTTATTTTGAGGGTAGATGGGATAGGGACCATTCATTTACGTCAAACAAACTTTTTGGTAGAATTCCTAGTTTCCAAAATAGTGACCATTTTTCAAAATTCATTTTCTTTTGTCCTAGAAACTTGAAATTTTGTATGTGCTAGAGGAGGTAAAGACCATTGATTTATATCAAACAAACGTTTTTGTAGAATTCCTAATTTTGGAAATATAGCCAATTTTCAAAATTTTATTTTTGTTGTCCTAGAGACCTGGGACTTGGTACTGCGGTAGAGGAGGCAAAGGCCATTCATTTATTTCAAACAAACATTTTTGTAAAATTTCTAATTTTGGAAATATAACCCATTTTGGAAAATTTTAAAAGTACACTATTTTTACACTGAGAGTGGTATAGAGGTAGGTGTTGGAGTTAACATATGTCTTTTCAGGATTTTTAGTTTAAACATCTAGCCTATTTTCCCAATTCAACTTTTTAGGACAAATTAAAAATTATATTCTTTTTGACTAGGCGTTGGATAGAGACGGAGTAAGAGTTGCGAGTCAATCATTAACCTTAGAATACTTTTGATTTTTAGAACGTTACTGTGTTGTTGTAGTTGTTGTTGCTTAAAAATATGGTGGTAAGCATTATGCTGTCATATAGGTATGAAACGGGTCATACTATACTTTCTGCTACCGAGTTTCGTCTACTTTTCAAGGTCACGCTCACCGAGCATTGCCGAAGGCTGTCAAAGGTAAACGATTGGATTATGTGTGTGAGGCTGGTAACAATTGCCCATGCAATAGCTTTATTAATTATATATATCTACAATTTTGACATATAATACACTCTTTTCTTTATTTTAGTAATAATAACCATATTTATTTATAGATTTTAACTTAAATTTTTGCTTAAATTTTTTAGGTCCCTTTTGTATCCATTAGTTTATACGAACAGAGCAGCCCATGTTCTTGATTTGACATGCATATTTACACACAGAACACAACTCTTTCTTTATGTTTGCTTGGTGTAGTTTTAATAGCATCTAGCTTAATTTTGATCCGATAATTTAAATCTGTATCCGAATCTTCAAGTTCCTTTTCCAGCCAATAATTGGATATAAACAAAGAGTCAATATTTTCCATTTCCAAGATATATCTAACTTTATGTCTATATATTATTTGTTTTATTCCCTTAACAATTAGTTCTGTTCCTTTTTCCAGACTTTCTAACCGGGTACACTTTTGGATTTTTATTTGTCCTTTGATTTCCTGCATTGTAATGTTATCAAGCAGATCGACGTTACCTTGCGTGTACGTTGTCGACTCTACTCTATAGTCTTCTTGGATGCTTGTGAACAACTTAAAATTCTCGATTTTAGCAAAGGAGTTACCATTAAATGTAGTCATTCCATTGGTGTTGAATTCTGCAAACGGTTTTTCAGTTTCCAGATGCACAATGTCCAATCCACCACATGGAGTTACAATAAATCCATCCTTTTTAAGCACGTCTAAATTACCATGACTCTTTAAAAACATAGATTTTAAATATCCTTTTAAGTAGAACACATGTTTACATTTTTCACTTTCTACAAGCACTCCAACGTGTGGATAAGTTCCTTTGTAATTAACAGTAAGTGCTGAGAGTTTATATTTTCCACTCATATTTAGATTTTGCCAGGCACTTTGTTTAAAGTAAACTGTAAACCTGTTTCTTGCATCCACAATCGCCTGTTCTTTCTGCAACACTGCTTCGTACTCTTTCTTTAGGGCAGTAGTCTCTGCAACATACTCCACTTTCCTGTTTTTGATCTCAATGTCCTCCAACTCTAATTTTCGTTTCCTTACACATAGTACATTAACTGTACTCAATGGGGTAATTTCCTTAAGAGGGTATGGTTTAAGTCTGTTAGTTTTATTGGTTCTTTTTCGCAACACCTGGGGGAGAATATTATTTGTAGGAGTCAATCCTAATTCGCTAATGTTTATGTTTGCGGGAATTGTGGAGAACAATGTCCTGGATTGAGAAAAGAATGTTTCCCCAGCTTTAATGTAGCATTTTTGTATAATGCGAACATTGTTGTTTCCAGAATCATCGTTAACAATTTCTACAAAGTTTACGGGTAAGTAATTAAAACTATAGGCAGAGAGAGCATAGTTTATCATTTTTTCCCGATCTTGTCCATCGCGCAGTTCGATTGGCACACCAGTCAATTTCCGAGTATTTTTATAAACCCAATACACAAATCGCAAAACATTGTTCAACTCCCCACATCAACTATTTTGTAGGTTATCCGATAGTTTGGTCCACTTGGACGTGATCGGCACCGAGTACAGGGGCGCTTCTTTAAAGTAATGTTTGTTGGCTTTTAATACACTAACACAATCTTCGAGTGGGTCAAATACACCATCCATTTTGTAATTGTAAATTGTTGCCTCTAGTGTTGTAATACCATGTTCCTTAGCTAAGGAAGACGTAAACGTTTCCCCTAGACGGGTGTCTGGACATCGGATAAAGTCTATAATATGTTTCCAATGACTTTGTTTACACCAGGACTTGTAATTTGACATATAAATTTGTTATATATCTATATTCTAGAATTAGAGTTCATCCATGTTAAACAGTCTATGCCAACCGTTTTATCATTGTTCACAATCACATTACACTTTTCTCGATACTGTCCTTGCACACAAAAGTTGTGATTCGATGTTAGATAATCACACATCTCTGCCTTGTTAAAAACACCAACCAAATCTTGGGTTATGTCCAAATCCATAAGATAAAACTCCTCAGGACGAAGCTGTTGCAATATCTCTGGAAGTTCGGCTAACAGAACGTCTAATTTAACATCAGCTAGCTCCACTTTGTATGGTATAGCCACACGATTTTTATAATTTTCCATAACGTTAACCTTTCCTTTCTCCCCAAGTTGTGCCTTGAGTCGCCGTGCCATTGCACGCTCGTTGTTGAGTAGAGGATATGGTAGCTTTGCCTTAACACCATGTTTAGCAGAAATGAACTTGGAGAATTTACCACGTAAATAGAGGTTGAAAGAACCACACACTTCTTTCTTTAGCAGCACAGACTTACTATTTTCCAATTGTTCTTGGCGTTCCACTTGGTCACATATCCTAACCACCATAATGTTATCACAAAACGGCTCTGTAATCGGTGTAAGTAGGTTAACATTTTTATCACTAAGGAGCGTCATGTTTTCTGTGTAGTTTATATTACCAATGTCTGTTACCAGATTGTCCAGGTTTTCCAACAACAACCACAACCCAAACCGCTCGTTGATAGGCTTTATTCTGTTCCCCATAAGTTGGGGGACACTAAACACTTTAGGGAGAGACATCTTTACACTTTCAGCTACCAAGAAGCACTGGCGAATGCATTTGTAGCGTCTCTTATATATACCAATCCTCAATTCTATTTTTAGATTATGACGTAACCTACAACTCTTGTCGGCACAAAGCAGTACACACATAAATACGCAATCTCCCGAACATTTCCGGAGACTGCCGAAGGTTAACGATTGGAACTCTAACAAGATTTATCTTGTCGCATGACGTAACAAAACGTTAAATGACGTAATTGTATGGGAATGTTGCTTTACCTAAAATGCAATACTATGCAAGTTTTTAAGCTTTTACAATCAAGTTGTGTATTGGCTTTTATGTTGGCTTTTTGTTTGCTTTTGTTGGCTTTTTGTTGGCTTTTGGTGGCGTTTTGATGGCTTTTGTTGGCTTTTTGTGTTGGCTTTTTATGTTGGCTTTTTGTATTGGCTTTTGTTTTGACCCCTTATGTTGGCTTTTGTATTACCTCTCTCATATTTGCTCTTACTTGTAGGCTTATTTGGTCTTAGAAAATATCTGAGCCCTCTTATGACAGCATAATGCTTACCACCTTTTTTGTAAACAACAACAACAACAACAACAACAAACTAACATTCTAAAAATCAAAAGTATTCTAAGGTTGATGATTGACTCTCAACTCTTACTCTTACCTCTATCCCACGCCTAGTCAAAAACAATATAATTATTAATTTTTCCTAAAAAGTTGAATTGGGAAAATAAGCTATATTTTTAAACTAAAAATCCTGAAAAGACATATGTTAACTCCAACACCTACCTCTATACCACTCTCAGTGCAAAAATAGTGTAGGCTACTTATAAAATTTTCCAAAACATATTTCCAAAATGGGTTATATTTCGAAAATTAGAAATTTTAGAAAAAAGTTTGTAAGACATAAATGAATGGCCTTTGCCTCCTCTACCGCTGTACCAAGTCCCAGGTCCCTAGGACAACAAAAATAAAATTTTGAAAATTGGCTATATTTCCAAAATTAGGAATTCTACAAAAAAGTTTGTTTGACATAAATCTTTGGTCTTTCCCCCTCTACCTGTAAACCAAGTCTCAGGTCTCTAGAACAACAAAAATAAAATTTTGAAAATGGGCTATACAGTGTGGTCCACCAGCCCCTTATTATTTTTGGAGGAAGGCAACCCAACTAACGCGTATATCACAGTCATCCTAAAAACATTCGTACCTGCTCCTTTACGTCCATTGTACAACTTTACCGTTGAGTACATCCTCGCAATTATAGTGGAAATCAATAGTGGCAGTGTTCTTTCAATGACCTCAAATATAATGCATGATTGAAACAATCAGAGCTCCGAATAACACCTTCTTATGTTTGGGCACGAAGTGTCTACGAATATATTCAATACGTGCCAGCAATACACCGTGGTTCCCGGTAGCTATGGTGGCTAAATCAAGAATCACTATAGTAGCGTCAGCGAAGTCGCCTACTAGTAGTAGGTTCGAACCTTGAACTAGTACTTTTTTTTTTGCTTAATGTAGTTTATTGTGGATGTATTATGGACGCATATCTATCTGTTCCAACGAGTGATTTTTTATTTGGTCCTCAAAAGGACCGTACTTATCCGATGTTACGCAACCAGATTGGACGACGACATAATGATCTGTAGAACGAAAGCAAGGTATCCTGTATATTCAAGGCAGCGAGTGTTTGAAATTTTGACACCTTGATTTAAAGGAAAATTCAGACACACTCAGACGACCCACATAACAAATCTACGAATAGATACATCAGACTGAAACTATAGTTTCTTTCAAGAGCGTCTGTGCGAAAAGCGCTTGCTATACACATACAGTAATAGTTAGTTAGTGAGGTTTTAAGGGGCGGAACTACGAGGTCATCTGCCCCAAACATACAGTAAATACAGATAATTATAACATTATTGCTTTTACGTCCTTTTTAACTGCTCTGGCTTTTAGATACTCCGGGGTGTCGGAATTTTGCTCCGGGGACCTTCAACGTGCCAGTAAATCTACTGACACGGCTCCCTAGCATTTGCGCACCCTCAAATGCCAGCTGACTGCGCCAGGATACGAACCTGCAATCTTGGGCACAGCAAGCGAGAACGTTACCGCTGAGACTCGCAGCAAGGCAGAAATTACAGAACGTGTCATATTATTATTCTGGGATAAATATTGAACTATTAAAATTCTAATTATCACGAATAGAATCGCCTCCGATGTGTAGTGGTCAGCGTGATTAGCTGCCACCCCGGACGTCCCGGCTCTGACACGAAATTTGAAAAGTGGTATGAGGATTGGGACGGGGTCTACTCAGCCTCGGTGGTCCAAATGAGTAGAGGCGGTTCGATTCCCACCTCAGCCATCCTCAAAGTGGTTTTCCGTGGTTTCCCACTTCGCCTTCGGGCAAATGCCGGGATGTTACCTACCGTACGGCCACGGCCGCCTCCTTCCCTCTTCCTTGCCTATCCCTACCGATCTTCCCCTCCCTTCCCATCCCTCAAGAGGACCCTGTTCGCTTTGCTGATTCCACCTCCCCAGTTGTAGCCCCCGTACGAGATGTTTCAAGCTACAGGACACTGCCCGTAGAGGCGGGAATGATGGGATCCCTCGCTGAGTCCGTGGGAAAACCTAGCCTGGAGGGTAAAATCGACGAAAAAAATAATAATAATTATAACGAATAGTATCCATCCATGGTTTTGAACAGTATTTAGGTCAAATAACCATTTAAATGAGACAAGAAAATAACGCTCCCTATCGTCTTCGTAGATAATGTGAACAAAACCAAGTTGAAAACTTGCTGTACGAGGTAGGGAGGGTATAATAAAATAATTTAAATAAAAACTGCCGTTGGATAGTCTTGAACCCGGGATCTTCGAATGAGCGAGCGGGTAAAATATTCAATTATTACAGTTAGATCTTAAATATTGATTGGAATGCATTCATTCAGTACCTGGCATATTTTCTAATTTACTTAAAGCAAGTTTCGCGACCGCTTTGCGTTAATAAGGCGAATGAACTGCAAATAATGCCCTCAAACGCCAGCTCTTCGGTTTTATTTCATACAACTTGGCGTACAGAATGCTAGCGAGTGATACACTTCGGTCATACAAGCAGTTGTACTGACGAAGAGAACAGAATCATACAGGATTTTTGTACCAGCGAACACAGCTGCTTCCTTGCCAGCGAGTGTCGTGTGATACGGGCCTTATGATATGCTAAGACTTTTTTTAAAATTTAATAACAAAACAAGATGTTCGGTAAAGAACATATAGCCTACTTTCTCCTAAATGCATGGGTATTGTTATAACCCTTTGTCCTTTTCAAGGAGTACAATTGAATTTCGGTTGTAGTAGCTTCTTGAAATACAACGTGCTATACGGATATTATACATGAATATGATGTGCCCTTTGCTAGTGCTACCTCTGTAAAAAAAAAAAAAAAGCATTCAATTCGGTTTCACCGTGTTTGAATTGATATGGGGAATCGATCTGCACACATACATGGCCGCTATCTGCAAACTATTGGGCTGATGATCTTGTAGTTCAGTAAAACGATGCTTCCCACAAAAAGGAATGTTGTTAAAAAATTTGGTAGAGATCAAATGATTACGTTGGTCGAAATTTGATTTAACCTTTTAACATTTGGGTGGTCACCTTACCGTTTCCGTCAAGATGGCGGCGATATAAAACATGACACTGAGGAGGCCTTTGCTAGTGCTACCTCTGTACCAAACTTCGTTCCATTCTGTTTCACCGTGTTTGAAAAGATAGGGGGAATCGATTTGCACACATACATGGCCGCCATCTGCAAACTAATTGGCTAATGACCTTGTAGTTCAGTCAAACGACACTCGCCATACAGTACAAGTATATGTTGTTGCAAAATTTGGTAGATATCGGATGATTAGATTATTCGTAATTTGATTTAAGCTTTGAACATTTGGGTGGCCGCCATTACGTTTCCGTCAAGATGGCGGCGATATAAAACATGACACTGTGGTGCCCCTTTCTAGTTCTACCTCTGTACCGAATTTCGTTCAATTCGGTTTCACCGTGTTTGTATTGATAGGGGGGGGGGGGGGGGCAGACATTCAGAGTACACACACTCACCCACACACAGACAGACAAACACACAATTTTTGGCCCTAAGTCTACTTTCATTTTTTGCAAAAATCGAAAGTATGCTAATAATACCATGGGAATTTCTAAGGAATACGTATACTTTGATGCAAGCACTGGCGATCAGAATATCCTTCGATATGTTGTTGTTTTGTTTCATTTGAGGGGCTAGAACATCGCGGTCATTTAGCCCCGTTTTCTTCGGTGTGTGTGTTGAATTTGTCTGATAACCTGAGTTATTTCGGGCTTGTAATTATGTGTGTATTTGCAATTAAGGATTTGGAAGGAGGAGGCCGTGGCCGTAAGATAGAATCCGTCGCGGAATTTGGCCGGAGTAGAAGTGGGAAACCACGGAAAACCATTTCCAGGGTGGCTGAGGTGGGAATCGAACCCACTTCTTCTCATATTTGCTTCATGAGGCTACGTGTACCCAATTTCAGCCCTCAGACAAGTATTACATTTCTTGGCAGAGCTGTGAATCGAACTCGGACCTCCGGAGCGACACTTCGATATGTTATGGTAATATTCATGCCAGTTTTTTAATTTTCTGCCATTGCAGGTCACGTGGCATAACGTACCAATTCGATCGTATTCTCTTTATAAATCAACAAAATGCAACGTACTCTTCACAAAAATTCGTCGTAAGGAAATAAATGTGGCAATGTAGTTACATCCCGACTAAAATGGAATGTGGGCTTTCGTTCAAAAAAGTATGCCTACTACTGGATTCGAAGCAGCATTCTACCCGCTCTCGCCCATCACGTACGGTCAGGCTTTAACCCTCTCAGCCATCAACACATGGTAGATGCCCCACGCTAAACGTGCTGTAGTTCTGTAGCCGTCCCACCTCAAACGTTTAATTCCATCTGAAAGTCTTCAATCACGGTTTATGGTGTTGATTTAACTTTCTACTATTACAGATCACGTGGCGTAAGCTATTAATTGGATCGTATTACGTGTATGTGTGTTATTTCAAGGAGCAGTAAGTCATATGTTAGTAGAATGGGCCATAGTATTTGGCGGGGAAAAGTTTAAGGTCGGTTTTTCTTTGCTAGACCCATGACCCAATTACATTGCTGTCACACAGTCAGAGCGCAGAGCAATATCGACCATCGGGAGAAATGCGATGTTAGTTGGGTTTCATAAAACTAAATAATAAGGGGCGGGTGGACCACACTGTATATCCAAAATTAGGAATTCTACAAAAATGTTTGATGTGCTATATTTCCAAAATTAGGAATTTTACAGAAAAGTTTGGCTGACGTAAATCAATGGCCTTTACCCTCTCTACGCGTAAATTAAGTCTCAGGTCTCTAGGACAAAGAAAATAAAATTTTGAAAATTGGCTGTATTTTCAAAATTAGGAATTCTACAAAAAAGTTTGTTTAACATAAAAGAAAGGTCTCGACCCCCTCTATCCCCATACCATGTCTCAGATCTCTAGGACAACAAAAATAAAATTTTGAAAATGGGCTATATTTCCAAAATTAGGAATTCTACAAAAAAAAGTTTGTTTGATATAAATCAATGGTCTTTACCTCCTCTAGCACATACCAAATTTCAAGTTTATAGGACAAAAGAAAAAGAAGTTTGAAAAGTGGTCACTATTTTGGAAACTAGGAATTCTACCAAAAAGTTAGTTTAACATAAATGAAAGGTCTCTATCCCCTCTACCAGTAAACTAAGTCCCAGGTCTGCAGGGCAGAAATGAGAAATGTTCAATTGGGAAAGTGGCGATTTTTCATAAAACCAAACATTCTAAAAAATGTTCTATGGGCTTAAAAGAATGGCCTCGATGTTCTTAATTTTTTATAATAAAACTTTTTTACCTTTATTATTATTTTTGAAAAAGTTCAATTTTAAAATTTTTATATTTTGGAAACTAGGAATTCTACAAAAAAAAATGTTTGACGTATATGAATGGTCCCTACCCCATCTACCCTCAAAATAAATTTCAAGCCTCTAGGACTAAAACTGTGCAGTAGGGAGTGATGAGAGTTCTGCCCCCCCCCCGGCCACTCCCTCTGACGTCACATATCAGGGCGGGGCTAGAAATGTCATCACTCCCCTACTGCACAGTTTTAATCATAGAGGCTTGAAATTTATTTTGAGGGTAGATGGGGTAGAGATCATTCATATACGTCAAACATTTTTTTTGTAGAATTCCTAGTTTCCAAAATATAAAGATTTTAAAATTGAACTTTAAAAAAATATATTCAAAATGAATAAGTTATATTAAAAAAATAAAGAACATAGAGGCCATTCTTTTAAGCCCATAGAACACTTTTTAGAAGGTTTGGTTTTATGAAAAATCGCCTATTTTCCCAATTGAACTTTTTTCATTTTTGTCCTGCAGACCTGGGACTTGGTTTACAGGTAGAGGGGATAGAGACCATTCATTTATGTTAAACAAACTTTTTGGTAGAATTCCTAGTTTCCATAATAGTGACCAATTTTTGAAATTCATTTCCTTTTGTCCTTTACACTTGAAATTTGGTATGGTGCTGGAGGAGGTAAAGACCATTGATTTATGTCAAACAAACTTTTTTGTAGAATTCCTAATTTTGGAAATATAGCCCATTTTCAAAATTTTATTTTTGTTGTCCTAGAGATATGAGACTAAGTATGGGGATAGAGGGGATAGAGACCTTTCTTTTATGTTAAACAAACTTTTTTGTAGAATTCCTAATTTTTAAAATACAACCTATTTTCAAAATTTTATTTTTGTTGTTCTAGAGACCTGAGACTGGGTTACGCGCAGAGGGGGTAAAGGCCATTGATTTACGCCAGCCAAACTTTTCTGTAAATTTCCTAGTCTTGGGAATATATTCCATTTTCAAAATTGTATTTTTGTTGTCCTCGAGAGCTGAGACTTGGTTAACAGGTAGAGGGGGTAAAGACTATTCATTTATGTCAAACAAACATTTTTGAAGAATTCCTAATTTTGGAAATATAGCCCATATTCAAAATTTTATTTTTGTTGTTCTAGAGACCTGAGACTTGGTTTGCAGGTAGAGGGGGGAAAGACCAATGATTTATGCCAAACAAACTTTTTTTGTAGAATTCCTAATTTTGGAAATACAGCCAATATTCAAAATTTTATTTTTGTTGTCCTAGAGACCTGGGACTTGGTACAGCGGTAGAGGAGGCAAAGGCCATTCATTTATGTCAAACAAACATTTTTGTAAAATTTCTAATTTTGGAAATATAACCCATTTTGAAAATATGTCTTGGAAAATTTTAGAAGTACACTAATTTTGCACTAAGAGTGGTATAGAGGTAGGTGTTGGAGTTAACATATGTCTTTTCAGGATTTTTAGTTTAAACATATAGCCTATTTTCCCAATTCAACATTTTAGGAAAAATTAAAAATTATATTGGTTTTGACTAGGCGTGGGATAGAGGTAAGAGTAAGAGTTGAGAGTCAATCATTAACCTTAGAATACTTTTGATTTTTAGCATGTTAGTGTGTTGTTGTTGTTGCTTACAAACATGGTGATAAGCATTATGCTGTCATAAAAGGGCTCAGATACCTTCTAAGACCAAATAAGCCTACAAGTAAGAGCAAATATGAGAGAGGTAATACTAAAGCCAACATATTGGGCAAAACAAAAGCCAATACAAAAAGTAAACATAAAAAGCCATCACAAAAAGCCAACAAAAGCCATCAAAACGCCAACAAAAGCCAACAAAAAGCCAACAAAAGCTAACAAAAAGCCAACATAAAAGCCAATACACAAGCTGATTGTAAAATGTTAAACACTTGCATAGTATTACATTTTAGGTAAAGCAACATTCCCATACAATTACGTCATTTAACGTTTTGTTACGTCATGCGACAAGATAAATCTTGTTCGAGTTCCAATCGTTAACCTTCAGCAGTCCCCGGAAATGTTCGGGAGATTGCGTATTTATGTGTGTACTGCTTTGTGCCGACAAGCGTTGTAGGTTACGTCATAATCTAAAAATAGAATTGAGTATTGGTATATATAAGAGACGCTACAAATGCATTCGACCAGTGCTTCGTGGTAGCTGAAAGTGTAAAGATGTCTCTCTCTAAAGTGTTTAGTTTCCCCCAACTTATGGGGAACAGTATAAAGCCTACCAACGAGCGGTTTGGGTTGTGGTTGTTGTTGGAAAACCTGGACAATCTGGTAACAGACATTGGTGGTATAAACAACACAGAAAACATGTCGTTCCTAAGTGATAAAAATGTTAATCTTCTTACATCGATTACAGAGCCGTTTTGTGATAACATTATGGTGGTTAGGATATGTGACCAAGTGGACTGCCAAGAACAATTGGAAAATAGTAAGTCTGTGCTGCTAAAGAAAGAAGTGTGCGGTGTTTTCAATCACTATTTACGTGGTAAATTCTCCAAGTTCATTTCTGCTAAACATGGTGTTAAGGCAAAGCTACCATATCCTCTACTCAACAGCGAGCGTGCAACGGCACGGGGACTCAGGGCACAAATTGGGGAGAAAGGAATGGTTAACGTTATGGAAAAGTATAAAAATCCTGTGGCTATACCATACAAAGTGGAGCTAGCTGATTTTAAATTAGACGTTCTGTTAGCCGAACTTCCAGAGATATTGCAACAGCTTCGTGCTGAGGAGTTTTATCTTATGGATTTGGACATAACCCAAGATTTGGCTGGTGTTTTTAACAAGGCAGAGATGTGTGATTATCTTACATCGAATCACAACTTTTGTGTGCAAGGACAGTATCGAGAAAAGTGTAATGTGATTGTGAACAATGATAAAACGGTTGGTATAGACTGTTTAACATGGTTGAACTCTAATTCTAGAATATAGATATATAACAAATTTATATGTCAAATTACAAGTCCTGGTGTAAACAAAGTCATTGGAAACATATTATAGACCTTATCCGATGTCCAGACACCTGTCTAGGGGAAACGTTTACGTCTTCCTTAGCTAAGGAACATGGTATTACAAGACTGGAGGCAACAATTTACAATTACAAAATTGATGGTGTATTTGACCCACTCGAAGATTGTGTTAGTGTATTAAAAGCCAACAAACATTACTTTAAAGAAGCGCCCCTGTACTCGGTGCCGATCACGTCCAAGTGGACCAAACTATCGGATAACCTACAAAATAGTTGATGTGTGGAGTTTAACAATGTTTTGCGATTTGTGTATTGGGTTTATAAAAATACTCGGAAATTGACTGGTGTGCCAATCGAACTGCGCGATGGACAAGATCGGGAAAAAATGATAAACTATGCTCTCTCTGCCTATAGTTTTAATTACTTACCCGTAAACTTTGTAGAAATTGTTAACGATGATTCTGGAAACAACAATGTTCGCATTATACAAAAATGCTACATTAAAGCTGGGGAAACATTCTTTTCTCAATCCAGGACATTGTTCTCCACAATTCCCGCAAACATAAACCATAACGAATAGAATATAAAGTGTGATCTCTTCTCCCTCAATAGCATGTAATGAATACGGATCGGGTTGGCACTCGCCGCTACGCAGCGCTACAGTCGATTTGAGATTGTTGATTTCCACATATGTTTATGTGTTTATGTGCGATATATTAAGTATTTAATCGATCGGAGTGTTTTGGTGGTGTTCTGTGCAAACGTTTATTGATATACAAGTGCTTACACTATTACTTCATAGTATTAATACCTGAAATGCTATTGTAGGAAGCATTAACTGAAATGGAATTTAATTTCTTGTCGTGTGTTGACGTTATCTTCGTGTGTTAATTTTATTCTTATTTAATGTAAGTAAACAGCAGTTTAGCCCTTACATTTTCATGAGTGCTTAATGTGAGTAGTGAAGATGCCTTGCTCTATTGTACTAGGATGCAGATCTAGCTGTGGGGACTGTAAAGAGGTCAGATGGTTTTTCAAACCTCCTAAAGATAAGGAACGTTTTATCAAGTGCAAAACGGCCATACCAGGGAAGGATAGGGAACTTACTTAAAAGTCCTACATCTGTGATGCTCACTTTTCAGAAGATTTAATTGTTAAATTTGACAAATTTGTGATAGAAGGGAAGGAAGTAGTACTTCTCCCAAGAACCAACTGGCGATTGAAAGACATATATTTCCTAATTTGCCTAAGTATTTGTCCAGTATGCTGTAAATAAAAATGCTCTTGATGCCATTAAAGACTACTTCTGTGAAGAAAGGGATGAGAATAAAAAGACAATGAGTTAAAAAACATATATGTACCGTAATGCTGAAGGAGGCGTGATCAGTTTTAGGCTATAGCCTACTCTATGAAGGGGTCATAACTATGCCTTCTATGTCTGTTTAATGTTAAGTTCTTCTGAAATGATGGTAGTTTACTGGTTTTGGTGTTTGTGGAGTGAAATTTATGGTTATTATTGAATTGTATAGTAATCTACGGTAAAGTTGAAAGTTGCGTTCGTACGGCTTTTTTTCTTTCTGTGTTGCAAGTGTGTTAAGGGAATGTAAAATGTGTAACAATGTGAAGAAATCCTTTCTGATAGCGAGGTTAATAGTTCCGTTCTTTTTTTAAATTTACCGATAGCTGGCAAAACTAATTGCATTTTGAACTTGCTCTCTGTCTTCGCTTATTGTCGAAACTGGACTATTACAGGAGACGACTTATTAAATTATAATTGGGCACAGTAAAGTAAGTGGAGATGTCGACTTATTAGCGCCTATGAGGATATCTTGCGGTGTTTTAACATGTAAAACAGGTCGCAAGGTTTTAAAAGTCTCGTAAGCGCCAATGCTAACTTACATCACAGATCGGAGCCAGCGCTGCGCTGCGGCGGACCAGGCGTACTAGGCCAGTGATATCACTTCTTATTCTATTCGTTATGCATAAACATTAGCGAATTAGGATTGACTCCTACAAATAATATTCTCCCCCAGGTGTTGCGAAAAAGAACCAATAAAACTAACAGACTTAAACCATACCCTCTTAAGGAAATTACCCCCATTGGGTACAGTTAATGTACTATGTGTAAGGAAACGAAAATTAGAGTTGGAGGAAATTGAGATCAAAAACAGGAAAGTGGAGTATGTTGCAGAGACTACTGCCCTAAAGAAAGAGTACGAAGCAGTGTTGCAGAAAGAACAGGCGATTGTGGATGCAAGAAACAGGTTTACAGTTTACTTTAAACAAAGTGCCTGGCAAAATCTAAATATGAGTGGAAAATACAAACTCTCAGCATTTACTGTTAATTACAAAGGAACTTATCCACGCGTTGGAGTGCTTGTAGAAAGTGAAAAATGTAAACATGTGTGCTACTTAAAAGGATATTTAAAATCTATGTGTTTAAAGATTCATGGTAACTTAGACTTGCTTAAAAAGGATGGATTTATTGTAACTCCATGTGGTGGATTGGACATTGTGCATCTGGAAACTGAAAAACCATTTGCAGAATTCAACACCAATGGAATGACTACATTTAATGGTAACTCCTTTGATAAAATCGAGAATTTTAAGTTGTTCACAAGCATCCAAACAAACTATAGAGTAGAGTCGACAACGTATACGCAAGGTGACGTCGATCTGCTTAATAACATTACAATGCAGGAAATCAAAGGCCAAATAAAAATCCAAAAGTGTACCCGGTTAGAAAGTCTGGAAAAAGGAACAGAACTAATTGTTAAGAGAATAAAACCAATAGTATATAGACATAAAGTTAGATATATCTTGGAAATGGAAAATATTGACTCTTTGTTTATATCCAATTATTGGCTGGAACAGGATTTAGAAGATTCGGATACAGATTTATATTATCGGATCAAAATTAAGCTAGATGCTCTTAAAATTACACCAAGCAAACATAAGGAAAGAGTTGTGTTCTGTGTGTAAATATGCATGGCAAATCAAGAACTTGGGCTCCCCTGTTCGTATAAACTAATGGATACAAAAGGGACCTAAAAAAAGTAAGCAAAAATTTAAGTTAAAATCTATAAAGATAAATATGGATATTATTACTAAAATAAAGAAAAGAGTGTATTATATGTAAAAATTGTAGATATATATAATTAATAAAACTATTGCATGGGCACCGCTTGTGTTTCTTGTTGGGGACGTGGTGGCGCAGCGGTCAAGCTGTATGCCTCTCACCAAGGCAGACCGGATTCGATTCCCGGTCAAAGCACGTGAGATTTTCGATGTGAAATGCCATGTCCTGTGGTTCGGATTCCACGTAAAATGGAGGTCCCGTGGCTTATGATCGCGAAATTAACGGTCGCGTTAAACTACAAGCTTCCTTCCTTTTTTTTTGTTTCTTGTTACCTGCCTCACACTCATAATCCAATCGTTAACCTTCGATAGCCTCCGGCAATGCTCGGTGAGCGTGACCTTGAAATGTAGCTGTAACTCGGTAGCAGAAAGTATAGTATGACCCGTTTCTTACCTATATGAAGTTAAATGAAGTTGGGTTAGGCAGAATGACTGAAGTATGAATCGAAGCCAGCTCCTGTCAGTTTTGCCTCACAAGGCTGAGTGTACCCCGTTCCACTCGTGAGACCAGAAATTATATTTCTTGGCAGAGCCGAGATTCGAACCTCAGGATTGACCGCCAAGAATGCTAGCCACTACACCAAGAGGTTGACAATATAAGGCTGATCTTGATTGTACATGATCAATCAATAATTACCTAATAATAATAATAGTAATAAATATTCCATTTATCAACTACACGGCCGACCTCTCCCTGTGACGTCAACCACGGTCTCAGGGCGTGGCGGCCATCTTGCGCATTAGCCCCTGCCCCAGCAATGACTCTCCCTCCCATAAGAATAACACAGGGGGTTGCGCGCGGCCGCCATCTTGCGCATTAGCCCCTGCGCCAGCTTCGGCCTTTATATCCTACTGTCATATGCACGAGAAGAATTTTCCGGAAACAGGAACGCTAATCCAATAACCTCGGAAGGTGCTGCAATTCGCAAACATATTCCAGTCAGTATAGTAATAGATGGTGAAGCTAATGATGATAATACACCCAAATTAACGAATAGAACGAATAAGAAACTAAACATGGACCAGTTTGACGAAAATCCGGAAGACATACACAAGTAATGGCATGCATTCATATAGGAGACATAAACGACGCTGCAAGACGTATTCAAAACTGCATCCCTGATGCAACGACTCCATCTATGCAAGGGAGGAAAGCGAAACCCTGGTTTGACGAATCGTGTTATATTTAGAGGAAAAATACTTTAATGAAACTTCACAGTGTGAGGGCACAAAAAAAACGTCGAAACACTGGAGGATTATAGACAGTAAAGAAAAACCTACAAAGAATTGCTCAAAGAGAAGAAAAGGGAATACATAGCAGAGACACAAAAAAGATAATTGCAGAAGCCGAATCAGATCTATATCGGGCTTTAAGACCAACATTCCAACACTTTCAACCCAGCATACCAATGGAATTATGGGAGGAGCACATAAAGAAAGTCACATATGCTAAGGAAACTCGACCACAACTTAGATCCACGGATGACCTGGACTCAACGGAAATCATAACAGAAGGAGAGATCTTAACGGCTATCAAAAGAATGAGAAATAATAGATCACCTGGCCCTGATGGAGTGCGAAATGAACATCTAAAACAAACAGCAGAAGTATTGTTACCAGTATGGGTAGCACTACTGAACAAATGCTTGGAACTTGGACAAATTCCACTTGAATGGAGGAAGTCCACGATCAAGCTACTGTATAAGAGAAAAGGAAGTCCTGACAGCCCTGACTCGTACCGAGGCATAGCACTGGAATCAGTGATCCTAAAACTATTAACAGGGATACTGACTACAAGGATAAATGTAATTGTAGATCCGTTGTTGCCAGATGAGCAATGTGGCTTTCGTCAAAAACGGTCAACGATTAAGGATGCAGAGAACCTCCTACAACACATAACAACGACGCTAGAAACGCCGAAAGGTAAACTCTATGTAGTTTTCGTTGAGTACTTGAAGGCTTTTGATTTAGTGAACAGAATGTTGTTAATAAATAAGTTGGAAACACTAACTGGCAGAACAAGGGTAACAACGCTCTTATCAAACATATTAGCGGAAAACTATATACAAATCTATGATGGAGTTGGACAGTCAACCTGGATAATGCAAACAAATGGGGTATTGCAAGGGGACTCCCTCAGTCCTACATTATTCAATGTGCTTACATATGATGTTGGTGACAGAATTTGGGAAACAACAGAAGCTAAATTATACATATATGCAGACGCTATGGCAATTGCTTCAGAGCATATACATGATTTGCAAACGGCTATAGACATACTAAGTGACTGGGCACATATAAATGAAGTTACAATTAATGCGGGCAAGACAGAAATAACAATTTTTCGAAACGGTGGTAGGCCATCAAGTTCTGATCAAGTGATATGCAACGGGAAAAAACTAAAAGTCGTCACAAATTTCAAATACCTAGGCTTCACCCTACAGGTTACAGGAAAAAGTTTTCAACTGCATATAAGATCAAAAACAGCCGCTGCAATAAAAGCTATAAATGCCAGCAATGGCACTTTTTAGAACAAAGGTACTGCCCGTTTTGACATACGGACTTGAGTTAATATGGGAATTTCTTACCCACAGACAGTTAGATGAAATAGAAAAAGTAAAATCTCGATTTCTCAAATGAATCCTTGGAGTAGCAAAGACAACCAAGTCTAGACTTGTATACGAGCTTGCTAGAGGAACATTTTTAATAGAAGACCTACGAATGTTACTACTACTGCCGATTTCAGACAATTACAGAAAACTGTTGCAAGATCTACAGAATAAAAAACAGAACATACCCAGGGAATTCTACACGTCAAATGCGATGTTTGACCGAAGATGGATGCATCCTTTCTGTGAAATGCGACATGTCGTGACCAGACTTGCGGTACATGAGTTTCACCACAACATCTGCTCAAGGAAGGTGTTCCATTATCCAGATGGAAATTGCATTTGTGAACTATGTGGGAATGTATGTGAAATGTACCATATCGTTTCTTGCACAAAACGAACCATGTCGATAGTGGCATACAGCACAGACTAGTGTACGAAATGTATACGTCAACAACATGGCTACAGGCTTCAATAAAGATTATTATTATGAATTTCAAAAGCCAAGACGAAAACTTACAACATGGAAAGCACCCAACACCGTATGGGGAGAATTCCCGATTGATCATGTGGCAATTTCTAACAAAAATACACAGGCAATTTTAAATGTCAGAACGCGTAAAGGGTTCTTCGAGTCTGACCATTATTTGTTACAAGTCAAGATTAGACCAATCCCAAGACAGAAAAAGAAAACAACAAACAAAATTGTGAAGCCTGATCCAGAATATTTGAAGAAATTAATGGGCATCCAACAGACACTTGGACAGATCTTGCGACCACAGTTCAAAAGGCAATGCGTTGGGCGCAACCTCCTAGAAAACGAAAACATTGGTGGTGGAACGTAATTTGTGATCAAGCCACTGAGAGAAGAACACAGGCATGGATGAAGTTCAGCAGTAACAGAACATCCGAAACATGGAAGGAATTTCACGAAGTTCAAAAACAATCATCAAAGGAAATCAGAAGAGAAAAACGAGCGTACGATAACAACAGGCTAAAAGAAATTGAAGAAGATTTTAAGAGAAATAACACAAGAAATTTTTACAGAACATTCAAAGAAAATATTAAGGGTTATCAGCCTCCTAGCCTCTGCTTTCGAAGAACAGATGGGTCCCTGGAAACGAACACGAAAGAAAACTGTACAATTCTCAAACAATACTTTAATAATCTTCTCAATTGTACAGAACCCACGGAGAAATTGACCTTCCAAAAAACCACATCCAATCCCGATTCTACTCCACCTACAATAGAGGTGATAGAGGAGATCATACAACAAATGAAAAATAACAGAGCGGCAGAAGAAGATGGCATTATTGCTGAAGTATGGAAGCTTCAAGATAAAAACATCACCAAAACAATTCATAAGATCATCACAGTCATTTGGATCACATAGAAAATGTCAGAGGAATGGAAATGAGCATTGATCCACCCATTACATAAAAAGGGTGATAAGTCAGATCCAAATAATTACAGAGGGATTTCTCTAGTGCCAGTCGCTTACAAAATATTCTCTAAAGTGTTATTGAACAGACTAGAACCACAAGCAGATCCACAAATAGGAGAATACCAGGCAGGCTTCAGAAAAGGGAGATCATGCATCGAACAGATCTGGAACTTGAGAACACTACTGAAAGTCAGACAGACAAAAAACACTGTAGTTACCTTTGTGGACTTTAAAAATGCATACGACAGCATTGATAGACAAACGCTCTTTGCAGTACTGGAAGAATATGGCAATGACAAAAAAAAACAGGGCACTTATACAACTAACGCTCACGGACACCACCTCTAAAGTTAAGTTCATGGGTGAAATTTCAGAACGCTTTCATATACGCACAGGTGTCAAACAAGGAGACGGCCTCTCACCAATCTTGTTCAACATGGTCTTAAACAAAATTGTTAAGCAGTGGGAGGAACAAGTTAAAGGAATACAGCTAAGAAGAACCCGCGAAACAAAAACAATCATAAAATGTCTGGCATTTGCAGATGACGTAGCCTTACTCAGCAATAACACACAGGAGGCAAAGGAAGCACTGGAACGATTACATGAAATAGCTGCTAAAACAGGTTTACAGATATCTTATGAGAAGACCCAATTCATGGAACGACATACCAACAATGTACAAACCATGCATACCATATATGGATCCATACAAAGGGTTGAAAATTTTAAGTACTTAGGAGAATATATACAAATAGGAGGATCAAACAAGGTGTCTAACATAGAACGAACGGAAAAACTCCAGAAAGCATACAAACTTACATGGTCACATTATAATAAGAAAAGCATATCAAGACAGGCCAAACTTAGACACTACAAAACAGTTGTATCACCAGAAGCATAGTATGCGTCAGAAACGACCACAATTGGAGCATCTGGCATCATAGAAACAGAAATAATTGAACGTAAAATTCTGAGAAAAATATTTTGAGCAGTACACAGAGATGGGATATGGATGAAAAGACCTACCAAAGAGCTACATGAACATACAGACAGACTCACAGACATCATTAGAAAACGCAGACTAACTTTCTACGGGCACATACAGAGAATGAACAATAAACGACTTACAAAGAAAATCTTTGATGTAGTAAACGGTTCAAAAAGGAAAACAAATTGGTGTCATGAAATAGAAGACGACTTAAAGCAATTAGGGATCAACAAGCAAATGATAGAAGACAGAGAAAATTTCAGAAACAAAATTAAGAACGCCAAATTTTTAGTAAGTGAAAGGAAGAAGATAGGAACATTGTGGACGGAACAAAGGAAACAGGAACACAGTCAAAGGATGAAGAGATTTTGGGAAGAGAAGAAGGGAAAGAAGTGAAAATTGTGACATCATGAGATATTCAAGTTCATACACTGTCCATAAGGGCAAAAATGATGTAATAATAATATTAAGATCTATAGAGATCTATTAAGACATCATGCAGGTCTTGATGATGGTGTACAACTGTAAATAATTTAAATAACGACTATTGTGTTAGATCCATTTATTATTTCATTAGGATTGGATGTGATCTAACAAACATTGTGTTACGTAGGGATATATTGATGTTAATAATGAGAGTAATTGAAGGGGAGGCGAACCCCAGACTTTAGATGGATGATTGAGTTAATCTACGTTCAGTTTTGTTAGACTTAATGTCTATGTTTAAAGGAGTAACTGTTTTAAGAGAGGACAGGTTGTCCTAGAGTGACGAACTTCACGATGTTTAGTTATCAACAAGCAGAGGTTGATATTTCAGAGTGTTAAATATGTTACGAATTTGTGTTGTTAATTGTGAGAATGTTTTCTTGATTGAATAAACGTTGACTGGCACTTTTTAGTCTTCCTGTTCCTTTTTATAGAATCTCAAGTTCTTCTTTTAACAATTAAAGACGGTGGTACTGCTAGATAGATACAGGCGCCAGTTTATTTTTTTGTAACCGTTCACCCTCGAGATTCCGAGAGTCTTGTCCTACCGCACTTTGTAGTAGGAGTTTATTAAATGTACCAGTGCGACCGTGTGTTTGATATCTTGATGCATCGAAGAGTTCCTAGCTAACCATCTAGCAGGATGTTTTTGGTCTTGTCCTACCGCACTTTGTAGTAGGAGTTTATTAAATGTACCAGTGCGACCGTGTGTTTGATATCTTGATGCATCGAAGAGTTCCTAGCTAACCATCTAGCAGGATGTTTTTGGTTTATCAAGCTGGGTATCAGCAGTCCTTGCGATCTTTCCCATCCCCGGATATTAGATGGTGGTTACGTGAATTTCGGGTACAGTACCCTGGCTATCTCCTCTGACGGGCTCAATACTTACTAACTAAAATAAAAAAACTAAAGTTGTACAGAACAATTGATTATATTTATGATAATAAGACATTGCAACACGTACCTGGTCATCTTAGTGTATTTATTAACGTCATGTATTCTTTCTTTAGGTTTAGGGAAACAGTCATAACAATTGGACACAATCGTGTTGGCCAGTGGCGAAGCTAAATTCACGCAACTGTGTATTTTAAAGTTCATTACTTATAGTGTTTTGTAGAGAAACTCCAGTCGTGTTTTTCGCTCTGATTGAACATGCTCTATTCTGTGTTGTCCCAGAAGATGATATCGTTCCCAATTAAGAATATGTTTCTTAGAAATTTTATGCTTTCGTGCTCTACGATGAAAACTTTTAATACACGCAATCCCAGTTTCACTTCATTCTTTACTATCGCCACCAAACAGAATACAAACATAACAATGCATCATGCCCGTCGTTACACTTGCTGTTAACCACTCATACTGCTCAGCCTCCGTGGCTTAGGCGGCAGCATGCCGGCCTCTCACCGCTGAGTCCGTGGTTCAAATCCCGGTCACTCTATGTGAGATTTGTGCTGGACAAAACGGAGGCAGACAGGTTTTTCTCCGGGTACTCCGGTTTTCCCTGTCAAAATTTAATTCCAGCAACACTCTCCATTATCATTTCATTTCATCTGTCATTCACTTAATCATTGCCCCAGAGGAGTGCGTCAGGCCTCGGCAGCCGGCACAGTCCATATCCTCGCCGCTAGATGGGGGCCTCATTCATTCCATTCCTGACCCGGTCGGAGACTGGAAGCAGGCTGTGGATTTTCATTTTCACTGCTCATACCACTGATGAGACTGGAATTTACTTGACTGATGTTTATCTCTCTGTACAATATTTGGATGAGGTATTGGTTTTCTCTCTCTCTCACTGCACATATCTCTTCATAGGACAACGAAGAAAATGGTCTTGATTTTAAATACACTATTAAATCACTACACTGATCCATGTTTTAAAACTCACAAACGAACATGCAGGCGCTGAAATACCGCCCGCCTCACGAATGCACTGTCTGGAGCCTAGACTCTCTGCTGATGCATTCAGATATCGACCTTCCACTTCGCGCTTGCGCAATTGCCTTCTCTACCCACAGAAACTTGAGCCTGGCTCAAAGGAGACTCACTGGCTGTTCAGTCCCGCGCTGAGAAGCTGACGTCAATCCCACCATGGCTACAGAGAATAATACTGAAGACTAGATACCGTACCGTATTTAATTTGCGTAGCCTATACCAATAAAAAATGGGAAAATTTAATGTGCATATTCCTTGAGAGTAGTTAGTTATTGTTGTTTTAAGGGGCGGAACTTCGAGGTCATCTGCCCCTCTCCTTGAGAATGAAATGGGTATTCTAAGGCTCAAAGATTCCCCTCCAGCTTCGCCACTGGTGTTGACCGACTGAAAGAAAAGCACGTGACTGTGAATCTTGTGATTATGAGCCACGGGACCTCCATTCTGTGTGGAATCCGAACCGCAGGACATGTCATTTCACTCCGAAAATCTCACATGCATTGACCGGGAATCGAACCCAATCCACCTTTGCGAGAGGCCAACAGCTTGACTGCTGTGCCACCACAACCCCTAAACTGACTGAAAGGCATTCATTTCAAATACTAAGACAAAACTGAAAAATGGCTTCTAACACGATAATTACGAATTTATTTAACCGACGAAAGTTCGTTTTACGCATGTGAAGCTAATGTTGCGTGTCACACTGGAAGGAAAAACGGTTGCGCCAATTGATCTTCTGCTTAATCTTGAGAGTTGCCAATACCTCCAACCTGACAGCCCCAACATTTGCGGGATGACATGTTTACAGAATTGTAGGTAGGGGCAATTTTATTTCTTTTGACAGGTGCATAACTTCCCTTGTATTTCTTTGGACATTGAGATTGGCAGTAAAGCGGAATTGGTCTACTATTTGCTTAATTTCGATATTTGTCATTGTATTGATGAATAAATGGCTAATGCAACAGACGAATTGAGTGAGTTGATTTAATGTTATTACGAACTACTACCATCATTGAATGATTCGTATTTCAATGACTTGCATTATTTATTAACACAGCAGCGTTTCATTTTCTTGATTGCTATTTCTAATTGTGTGAATTGTGTTTTCTTTCGCTGAAAGTGATGACTATTGAGTTATTTTTTAGATACTTCATGAAAGTTTTATGGCAATAGATCAACGTCCTGTGTATCATTATGTTGTTAATTTGTAGCTTTGCTGGAAAGGGTGTTTTTCCGAATCGGTGCCGCAGAATCTGACGAGCAGCTCCAAAGTGCCGTTTCTAAGTTCCTGTCTCCTGTTCTTCTCAAACTGTCAAGTCAACAAGATGGAGTGCGGAAAAAGGTACGTAATCATGCTAGTTATATGGATCTTATGTTATTACTCTGTTAACGTGAAATTTATTCATGTCATGATGATTGTTTAACCCTGCGTAAGTGTGGCACGGTATCTTGTTCCGGGCCTCACAACAATGCTATTTAAATTTCCGACTGTTGAAGCTAACAAGTGTTGTACCTTCCTCTTTTGCGACCCAGCACGTGCTACTCATATTACCAGTTTTAGGGAATTGACCATTGTGACAACTCACTACGACACGGTTCCTGAGACCAGCAACACTTTTATGTTATGTACCTATGAGGTAATTAGTATATTTTTGTTATGTCTTATTTTTTGTGATGCTTTTTACTTTCATATTGATGAATTATCGAACCATTTGTTGAAGCCTATATTTTACTATATTTTAGGTAAAATGGACTATGAAAGAGAACAAAAGCGATTGCAAAGGCTACTTGAAACTGTTTCCACTGATTCTGAACTGGAACCAGATGAAGCTTCAGAAGATGATGAAGAGGACGTGATGGAAGTTCGAGAAGAGAATTCAGATAGTGAACAAGAATTGGATCCTGATGAGGATGCAGAATCCTTGTGACGGAACTATTATCACGGGGGTAAAGATTCTTACTTTTATTATGGTAGGGATGAGACGAAGTAGAAAATTCATCCCCCTCCCAAAAATATTAGAACACGTCAGAAGAATATTGTAACGCACCTTCCAGGTGTTGGAGGAACAGTTAGAGGAAAGACCGATCCTCTTGAGGTTTGGAGACATTTCTTTGATCGAGAAATAATTGAAATAATTGTAAAATTTACAAACCAACATATTACCACTCCTGCAAAAGGAAAATATAATCAAGAATATCACGTTCGCGAGGTCGACGGTAATAAAATAGAAGCTCTCTTGGGCCTTCTCATTTTGAGTAGAGTAAAGAAGTCCAATAGGTTAAATTTAGAAGAACTATTCTCCACAGATGGAAACTCACCAGAAATCTTTCGGCTAGTTATGTCTCAGCAACCTTTCTCTTTCCTACTCTGCCATATACGTTTTGACAATATTGAGACTAGGCAGCAGAGGCTACTGTCAGATAAACTGGCTCCAATTCGTGATCTGTTCGAATTATTTGTTCACAGGTGTGTACACTATTTCAGCTTGAGTCAGTTTGTTACAATTGATGAAATGCTATTAGGTTTTAGAGGAAAGGCTGCATTCCGGCAGTACATACCTTCGAAACCTAACAAATACGGCATCAAGGTATATGCCTTGTGTGATGCAAAGCTATTTTATACTTCAAAAATGGAAGTCTACGTTGGAAAACATCCAGAAGGATCACAGTATGCTGTAAGTAACAGCCCGAAGAATGTAGTAGAGAGACTAATACAGCCTATTTCTGGGACGAGAAGGAACGTTACAGTGGACAACTGGTTCACCAGCGTTGAGCTCTGTGAAATCTTGACAAATCGGTACAAATTCACGCTGCTAGGTACCATTAGGAAAAACAAGCACCAGCTTCCACCTCAATTCACTCAAGCACAGTCCAGGCCCACACCATCCAACATCTTTGGATTTCGTGAAGATTGTACTGTTCTGTCATATATTCCTAACAAACGAAAGAATGTGTTACAAATTTCATCAATGCACGATGACGACTTTGTCGATGAAGAAACAGGGAAATCAGATATGATTCTGGACTACAATAAAACTAAAGGCGGTGTCGATGTCGTAGACCAGCTCTCTGCAAATTATGATGTGGCAAGAAATACAAGACGTTGGCCTATGGTGATATTTTATTCTCTGATAAACATTGCTGGCATAAACAGTCAAGTTATTATAAGCCAGAATGCACCAACACAGAATATATTGCGGCAAAAATTTCTCACAGGGTTGGGAATGAGCCTTTTACAAAGCCACCTTCGCTCTCGCGTGGCGATTACTAACATCCCAAGCGTGAGAGGATTGCAGTCATCTGCAAGCTTGAAAGGGTACAAGATGATCGGCCTGTACGTCTCTTTGGACGATGTCAAACGTGTACTTAGAAGCAGAACAGGAAAACAAAATACTATTGTAGAAAGTGCAAGAAGTTCATGTGCTTAGAGCACATAGAAGTGTTATGCAAAGACTGTGAGTGAATTTTCAAAATAAATGTGTAATGTTTACAGGAGACCTTACTTCATAAGCCATAGGCTTATACAAGATTTATTATGTGCCACTTTTCCAAAACTGACACAACTTAAAGTATGATATATTTATATCAAATTGTTTTTTGTCGTTCTTGCTATTTAAATGATTTGATTTTACTTGGGATTCCCTTTTCTGATTTTTTCCTTTGTTTATGTTATCTCTATGGGTCTGATTTTACTTGCAAGTCTGTTTTCTTTCTGTGAGTTTGAATAAATACATTTTGTGTGACATCTGATCTATTCTTACAATTCATAATTTAATAAATAAATAAATAAAATAAAATACCCGGTCTTAGTGACCGGCCACACGAATCATGTTCGATATTTCGTCACACTTACGCAGGGTTAATACCCCCTCCCTTCCCCCCCCCCTTTTTTTTGTTACATTTTCTTATGGCAGCAGTAATACTGGTGGGCAGGTTATTTTGTACTTTGGAAGTATTCATGTCATTGCTTCTACGCTTTCCAGACCTACTGTAGGCTACCTCGTTTACATCCCAGCCATCCTAGGTTAAAGGTATGGTCACATGCATCTATTGGAGCACATCAATGCCAATGCATATGACAGTAAGGTACTCATTCTAATCAAGCATCCTTTGGATGTGGAAAGGGTGGAAGTGAATGAGACGTGCCCTACTTTGTAATTCAAAAGTAATGTTGGTTGGGATCACACATTTAATTCTCTAACTTCTATTCACATCTACTAGGCTATTCGTGGATTACATGAGCTAACGGCTGAAAGACTTGTATCAATGCGGTTGTGAAAATCCAATTTCTGGAATTTATAGGTAGCTCTCAGTGGGCAACATTCACAGTATGGTCAGTTGGGGGTAAAACGGGTATAAGAATTAGTGTACTCCTTTTTATCTTTAATCTTTTATAATGAATTCCAATCAAACATTAACTTTTTAAATTTTGTTCCAACTCGGCATTGTGACTTTCTAGAATAGGTTTATGCTTGTTATAAGTTGATTGACCACATAGTATAGAAATTATTACCGTACCATTTTTACACTATACCCATTTCACCCCATGGATGATGGAAAACTGGTATAGTACACATTTTTGAAGTGAAACATAGCTCTAGCAAGTATTATAGGCCTACTCATTTTACCCCTGAATATGTGTAATGTAGGTAGGCCTAATAAGAAGACACTAAAAAGAATTAAGAAGTCATATATTTGGCTACAAATTAAAAATGGCTCATAGATTTAGGCGAAGAAAGCCCAAAGCATAAACATTAATTCTTTACGAGAGGGTTTCACGACATGAAATAAAAGGCAAAACTATTGGCCTTGATAAAGATTATTGATGCGTGACTTCCCCCCACTGTGCGTGACAAAAACCAGGGGTGTTATCTATGCGGGCCGCGCTATCAATCCACCATTGGTCTGGACGAAACCAGGCAAAACCATTGTGAAACCCTCTTGTGAAGTTTTACCACATAAACTATAGCCTAATAGTGATCTACAATTTGTGGCAGATACACAGACAAATTTGAAAAATCTCCCATGATACCAGATGTTTACAATTGTCTCGATTAATTGCAGTTTTGTTCTGGGCTTCCTTTCTCCTATTTTCTTCTTCAATATCATTCACAAATTTTGTATGGGATTAAGATCTGGTGAATTGTCAGGCCAAGACAGTGCTGTGACATTTTCCGGCTTACTTAGGAAGTCTTTGACCACTTTTGCACGATGGCAGGGTGCTGAATCATCCTAAAATAATGAATGGTTATCCTGGAAATAAATCCCGTCCTGACGGCAACATCATTATACCCACTTTACTCCAGGATTCTAAATAATTAATAACATAGAAACTATCACACATGAATGAAAATCCACAGCCTGCTTCCAGTCTCCGACCGGATCAGGAATGGAATGAATGAAGCCCCCCATCTAGCGGCGAGGATATGAACTGTGCCGGCTGCCGAGGCCTGATGCACTCCTCTGGGGCAATGATTAAACGAATGACAAATGAAATGAAAGTGGAGAGTGTTGCTGGAATGAAATTTTGACAGGGAAAACCGGAGTACCCGGAGAAAAGCCTGTCTGCCTCCGTTTTGTCCAGCACAGATCTCACATGGAGTGACCGGGATTTGAACCACGGACCCAGCGGTGAGAGGCCGGCTTGCTGCCGCCTAAGCCACGGAGGCTGTCAGAAACTATCACACATAAAAATCTGAAATTAATGAAAGCTTGAAATAGACATATGTAATGCATATATACCTAGATTTGAAGCTTTTATCTTATCAGGTTCACTTTTCACAATGCCATCTTCTTTCATTTACACTGACACATGGCAAGATCAACTTTGTTTTTTGAGAAGCTATTATCATTGTTACCAACCGGCTTCTATTATGATATAACATGCAATCATGGAATAAACATATGATATTTTTTACTGGGGCAGTTTAGGATTTATTATATGTTGTTTATACCAGTTTCACCCCACTATACCCATTTTACCCCAAGTGACCCTATAGGGGCAGTTGACCTTACTGTTCCACCCCTTAAAATGACAATAACTAACTAATCACAGTATGATAGGGTGGTACAGGCCAGCATCATAAGTGTACCGTTCTTCTTATTGTGCCATATCCTCATTGTCTGTCATGCGGGCCATTTTATCAATTCTGGAGGAGATCAAATCATGGCTTTTACACTTCTCCCTGGCATATTATTGAAATGAAGTGGGAGCGCTACAGAACGGGAGAACAAAGGTATGAAACAATTTAGGTAATGAAATTTGCCAAAGTACCTTTAGTAATGGTATCCGGAGCTGTTAAATTAATAGATGTTGACTCGTCCGCTACCATAAACCCACCCAGCCATACCAAATAGATACACGACTTATATAGCAGAAATGAAGTCTTTTGGAGCCATCTTGCTTACTAAGTCAGGAATGCCAACCCCACGCATTTGGTGCTATTTCACATCGGGTATAGAACGAGTAAACAAAAGAGCGTCGATAAAGTAATGTAATGAAAAATTGCGCCACTTGTCAGTGTTTATTTATGTATTTATAATGTTTTACATACAAAAACAGACCTAACCTGGGGCTTGCGCCCCAGACCCCCTTGCTTGTGGTACTAGCAGTAATTCATAATGTCGATTATTCAGGTCCGTATTGACGTAACTATAACTTTGAAAGAATAATGGATTTTCCGTCTTCAATACTGTTTATTTCTATTACTTACAGGGACTAGTTTCGGGGATAAATACTCCCCCTTCCTCAGCCTGTCCAACAAAACTACACAATGGAAAAACTTTCCATGTACAAGTTCATGCGGTTGTACATGGAAAGTTTTTCCATTGTGTAGTTTTGTTGGACAGGCTGAGGAAGGGGGAGTATTTACCCCCGAAACTAGTCCCTGTAAGTAATAGAAATAAACAGTATTGAAGGCGGAAAATCCATTATTCTTTCAAAGTTCTAGGAGTAATTTTCCGCAAGACAGTGCTTAACTTAGTGGAAATTTGTAACAATTTCAAACTTTACGTGTCATATGGTGAATTTTGTATTGGACATGTTGGTAACGTACTCAGGTGTTCGTTTTTCGGGTGTCACATGACGTATGACGTAGTGTCCAAGATGGCGTCCATAGTGAAATGAAGACAATGTTAAAAGCATTATTTTCGTAAATAATCAATTAAAAGGAATTATTTCGGTGCAGCAGTGGCAATTGAGAAAGTAAAATGACTCCCAACATCTCCGAGAAAGGTTTGTCAATCATAAATACTATATTTTCAGTAATATACGTTGTTGAAAGTTACGACGGCTTGGTCTTCTGTTCTGTAGTTTTAGTGTGATTTTCATACCTTTCCGGGAATTACTATGAATTGAAATTACTGTCAATTATCACTGCTGAACTGGAAATATTTGTAAAATTACGTAAATAAAGGTTTTTATTTCTTGCTCATTCAACGCCGGCGGCCATATTTCAGGCGCTCACATTGACGTCATATCACGTTCTATCACTGTTGCCAACATGTCCAATACAAACTACACCACATGACACACGTAATGTAATTCTGTGAGAAAATAAATAATTGGCAAAATTATGTGCAAAAAAGAAATAACTTACAACACCATTGGCCTTGATACCATTGGTTTGGATGAAAATTATTGATGCGTTATGATATTCTTGATTGAAATTGGAGATTGTTAATGCGCAACTCGCACACTCCAGGTCTAACTTGAGACTGGAATTTGGCGCACTCTCACATAATTAACTTGACGGAGCTCTTTTGTTTTACGATACCTGATAAAAAATAGTACCGAATGCGTGGGGTTGGCAATACTGTACTTGTGCATAATTAATGGCTGAAACAGCTGGAATTTTTACTACCGTACATAAGTCGTGATCAAATTCAGGATGGCGGGTGGGTTATAGATAGCGGTAGAATAACCATCTATTACTATAATCATCTCCAGATTTTTTCCCTACCATTACTACAGGTTGGCTAATTTTAATGTATTTTAAGAATTTTTACTTCGTATGTGGTCAAGGGAAGTTGTCTTTTTTGTAACATGATGTTGTGTTGTGACTAACTTTACAGAAGTAATTGATTTGATATGTTGTATTGCTTAAGACTATAAAACCAAAATACATACAGTATTGGACATAGGCTGTTCATTCCTTAATAGGAAGCCTCTTGTTTTCCTCTTAAATGTTCTTAAGGAAAACTTTCCTTTATGCATATTGGTAGTGAGTTGTATTCCTCTATTATAGAGGACATAATTCCTTTAGTTCCAAATTTAATGGATTGTGAATGGCTGGTGAATATTTGATTTATTCAGCTTGTTGCATAATGATGAATGTCATTTGCGTGGGTTAAATGGATGTGTGTGTATCAATTTCTTTTCTAATTTGTATACAAATACTGTTGCTGACATACCTATTTGTTTTTGCAGTGGCATAGTAGGCCAGTCATCTAAAGACATTCTAGGTCGTAAAAAATTGCAAGGTTCTGATTTTTTGGTATGTTGTTAGGATAGGTACCAATAGTGTAAAACCAAGTTTGCAACCTCGAAAGACCTGTGCTAATTTCGTGGTGCTCGAAAAACCTCGAAATTTTCAGACTTCGGTTTTTGGCTTACAACTTCCAAAATGTGCATTCTATGGCAAAGTCACCCATTACACTTTTAAAGAAGACAAAATTACCGACAATTTGAGTGCAACTCCAGCTCTGTATGTCTTATAGATCTCGAAATACAACACTTCGAAAATGGGCAATTTTTTCCAAAATGTTCGAAATTTGTAGTAAGCTAGTCTTTCGAACAAATTACCGTGTAGAATACTCATTCTACGAGGAAAGTCATCACAAGTAAAGTTGTAGAGCAGTTATTTAGCTTTAATTTAAGCATTAGCAAAATGCTATAAGACCAATAGTTCTCTTGTTATCGGGTGAAACACAAAAATAGGAAATTGAATTTTTCAAAAAATGTAGCCTGACGAATTGTAGGACTTTTTAAAAGCATAAGAAAGACATCACTCAGTGGAAAATTGTTTTAATGCAAAATGAAATTGAAAACAATTAATGATAATGAGTAATTTCTTATGAATATTGATGTCGCAGTGGCGAAGTGATGGAGGGGCCTCAGCTAACACCTGCGACAGAAACTCGCAACATGTCAGTTACCTACTATTTGTTAATAAATTACAACAAGAGGGTAGGTATGTGATAGGTTTATCTGCACTTAGCGAGACAATAGTATTCTTTTGGATGGCCCAGGTTCTTCATACGGCTCTTCTTGGGGCTCTGGAGACCCCTGTCTTCTTCGTCTGACTCAGTCATTTCTAGGGTAGGAGAATTAAAGCAGATCTTCCCCCGACAAATTTTACAGAGAGCAGAGCATTTCAGCCCTGCTCTCCGGCAGGAGCATACCCTGCTCCGCACTCTTTCAGGCACCTGTATGACAAGAATTTCAGCAGTTATAATAACTCCAGGTTACAACAGATTCAAATGTTTTAATTCTAATCAGAAAAAATACCTATGTCCAGCATTGGACATTGACTAGAATCGACCTAATACGAATGGATTACCTTATCTGCATGACAGGAGTTTGAGCAGAGTTTGCGGTGCTGGTTCCTTGTGTGAGGTCACCGGTGTCAGCCCCTGCTGACTCCTTGTCCATCCCCACGTGGTGGGCTCTTTCTCAACCCTCAACCATTGCTGCACCTGGTGGTAGGTTCTGTAGGAATGTTGGACAGCAGCCTCTTTGGTTGGGGGCAGACGAGTGAGGTTGACTAGCGCTGGCAGCAGATCGGACAAACATCCCGTAACGCAAGGCGTGGAGAGAATCGTCTTTTCCACCACCATACAAAGCCACGAAGCATTTGTTGCCAGCAGAGGCTATCTCCTCATGGGTGGCGTTATTGTTCAGAAAAGTGGTAGCCGCGTCAAGAAGGTCTGGCTGTTTTGAAAGGACGCTCAATATCTTCGTTTGCCCTTGTCCGAAAAGGGCAGAGGTGGTGTTGCAACCACTGAAGGCGTGGAGGAATAACTCTATTCCAGGGGGAGTGAGAGATCTCCACGAATGAATGATGTTGACAAGAACTGCTTGCAACCTGTTCCACCCCTGGCACTTTTCTGGAAGAAACATTTTGTTTGTTGGCGCCCAATCCATTTAGGAGCACCAAGAGGTCGATGTCTTCTCCAGCGATTATGACGTGCTCGTACTCCTCGCTCTTTTCCAATGCTGTCCTCACAATGAAGCAGTCGGCGTCCTCTGGAGCTTGCTTTGTTTCGATCCCTTGTATATCCAGTCCAGTACACATTAAGTTGATCAGGCGCTGCTTGTTTTTTGGGTTGGACAAAAACTTTTCTTGGGGTGCTTCGATCAGTGTCGATTCTTCAAAAAAGATATCGCTGCACGCTGAGGCTGCATAACGTCGTAGCCGTTCTGCTGTTTTTGTGCTCTTAGCTGTCCCCTCTTCTGGGTAGCCATCGAATACTTCCGAGACATTTTTTCCAAAATGGTTGGTCGTATAGGTGATAAAAGTAGCTACAATTTCCCTCACTGAGCTGTTCCGTTGCCATATAACCTTATGGAGCAAGTATCCTCCATCCACTACAACAAAAGTTCTTAGTCCATCGGCGACGTTTTCTGGGATGGGCATAAAGGCAGAGTAGAACAATGATTTTGTTCCTTTTCGCATTCCCTCTTCGGAGAATAGAGCCATGGGATATGGGGCCAACTCGTATGTAAAGTGGTTTTGTAGGTCGGTCTCGGACTGTTTTGTTATACACAGCCGTTGGAATATTGTGAGAGGGTCTACAGAAACCTTGACTGTGGCCGCTGCCAAGGTTCGTACTTTGTCATTCCTTTTAAATTTAACATTTAATAATTATCACAAAAATAGATTAGATTATAAACACTTTATTCCAATCAACATAACATAAGTAAAAGTACAGCGAGTTTTACTCAAAGAGTAGGTATAACATTGACTGCAATGGGCGGCCTTATCGCTAAGAGCGATTTCTTCCAGGCACCCAACCCACAAAAAATATGACATTAATAGATAAAAAACTTTCTTCGGCTTTTCCCAATTAATTGGGGTCGCCGGAGCCAACCAGGCTCATTTTGGTTTTGGCTGGGGATTTAAGGCCGGATGCCCTTCCTGACACCACATGATTTTTCAGTTGAAAATTCCAACCCGCTGTCATCGGGATTCGAACCACGGCCGTCCGGATGAAAGACGAGCAGCTAGGCCACTCCACCATCATGCTCCCCATGACATTAATAGATAACTGTGCAATATTGATAACAATGTACATTCAAAGCCCTATTTTTTTAAAATATCCGATTTCTTTATTTTGTTTTTACCTGATAACAAGAGAACTATTAGTCTTACAGCGTTTTGCTATGCTTAAAGTAAAGTTAAATAACTGCTCTACAACTTGACTTTCCATGCCTTTCCTCGTAGAATGAGTATTTTAGATGGTATTTTGTTTGAAAGACCAGCTTACTACAAATTTCGAACTTTTTGGAAAAAATGGCCCATGTTTGAAGTGTTGTATCTCGAGATCTATAAGACATACAGAGCTGGAGTTGCGCTCAACTTGTCAGTAATTTTGTCTTCTTTAAAAGTGTAATGGGTAACTTTGCCATAGAATGCATATTTTGAAAGTTGCAAGCCAAAAACCGAAAAACATCTGAAAATTTCGAGGTTTTTAGACTACCACGAAGTTAGCACAGGTCTTTCGAGGTTGCAAACTTGGTTTTACATTATTGGTATCTATCCTAACAACATACCAAAAAATCAGAACCTTGCAATTTTTTGCGACCTCTGCGATTTTTGTGTCTATGGTGACTGGCCTATAGTTATAGTTTTTGTGTATAATTCATTTGAGGGTATGAGCAAAGGATATCCAAAGATAGATTTTATTGCACGTTTCTGGAGTATCTGGAGTATTTTACTAGAGGCAGTTGACCCTGTAGATCCGCCCCTTAAAACCTCAATAACTAACAATTATTCAACTGTTCCTCAGACGCACACATTGATGGCAGTTCATTATTGTCAACATGTGGGATACAAAATACACCAAGTGACACAATATTGTAATTATGTGAAAAAGCATTAATTGGTAAAGCCATTGCCTTGGATAAAGATTATTGATGCGTGACAAAAACCAGTGGTGTATGTATTAGTGGCCGCACTACCTAGCAATTATTGGTCCAGGCAAAAGCCATTGTTCTGGAGGAAGATTATTGATACGTTTTTGGGTAATTTCAGTCTTAGCTGATGGGAGGATATAGATCAGATGCTATTTAAAAAAGAAATGGTGCATTTGAGTGTTTTGAGGGTGATTTACTGTATTTTTAAGAGGTGCTCTGAATGGAACTTGGCGCTATTTTGTTTTATGATACTGGCTCTACTGTAGTACCGTATGTGTGAGGTTGGGTATACTGTATTTGTCTATAAAACATGCATACAATGGCAGACTCATCTGGAATTTTATATATAAGTTGTGATCTAAAAAAGGAATGGTGGCTGATAGTCGGCGGAGGAGTGCCAGTAGAACTTGACAACAGCTACTCCTTGGGAAAAAATTCTTAAACTACTGAAAGTAGCGAAAATACCTGAGGTAATAGTCGGGAACAAATCTGGAGATGATGTAGTAATAGATATTTACTCCTCCGGTGTCTATAACCTACCCACCGTCCCAAAATTTGATCACGACTTATATACATAAAATTCCAGCTGGCTCCGCCATTTTGCGCCTGATTTAGCAAAATGTACTGCCAATCCCACGCATTCGGCACTATTTCATATCGAGTATCGTAAAACAAGAGTGCCGTCAAATTAATGTGAAAGTGCGCCAAGTTTCAGTCTTAAGTTGGACATGGATTGTGCAAGTTACGAGTTAACGATCTCCAATTTCAAGGGGCTGATAACCTTGATGTTAGGCCCCTTAAAACAATTATCATCATCATCATCATCATCATCTCCAATTTCAATCAAGAATATCATAATGCATCCATATTTTTCATCCAAACCAATGTTTTGCCTAGTCCAATATTTTCATCCAGACCAATGGTTTCTGCGTAGACCAGTGGTTCTGAACCCGTAGAAGAACCCCAATACTCCTTATCAGTTGTAACCCTTCCTCAATATTACTTATTTTAAAGATATTTCAATTCGAAACCTGATAGTCATCCCCATGAATACATTCGGACGATTATCGTTAAACGCACATCTTTTTCGAAATCCCCATTTATTGGCCATTTTTATACGTGCTGGTGGACCCTTTTCTCCCGCGGTCCACCGGTTAAGAACCACTGGCCTAGACCAATAATTGGAACGCAGTAGGCGGACGATGGTGGAAATTCTTTGAGGTTGCGTTGCCAATGCCCAAGTCCCTAATTCAAATAACACTTCCCTTTAGTGACCAAAAGATTTGGTACACAAATGATTCCTAATATGAAAAATGCATACAGAGATTTGTACATTAAATGATAATTAAATAGGATTTAATGGAACAATATTATTCAAAATTATTCACAATTATGACGGAATCAAGTAAGTTGAGGCTCAATGGACATACGTAACGTGCTTAGTGTCTGGAGCCATCAAACATCGCCATAGCACAATTACTTGTCAAGATATTTCAGTTTTAACGAAGGAAGCTTTTAGTTTTACATGACCATTAATCTCGTGATCATGAGCCTCGGGACATCCACTTTTGCATTGAATCTGAACTACAGGACTTGATATTTCACTTCGAAGGTCTTGCATGCATTACTGGGAATTTAATCCTTTGTGAGAGGCAAGCAACTTGACCACTGCTCCATTCCGCCTCCAGGCCCCATTTCAGTTTTAGTAAGAGGTGAAATGTGACCTTGGTACAATGATATATGATTCACAATTATTTTAATACACAGATGTCAGAATCAAGTAAATTGGGGCTAGTTGTCAAGTGCATAATGTCTCAAGCCAACAAACGTTGTCGTAGGACAACTACTTGTCAAGATGTTTCAGTTTTTGTAAAAGATTAAATTTCTTCACAATTATTTTAATATATAAGATAAAGCCATTGATTTGATAGCTGGGGCGCAGTAGGCGGAAGTTGGTGGAACTTTGAAGGGGCCGAGAGCCAATGTCCAAGTCCCTAACTCATCATGTTTCTGTAGTGAACCAAATATTTGGTATTCCTACATAAATGAAACTCAGCAATTTTTCTAGGTTTGTGCCATGTCTTGTGTGGGGTTTCGTCTAGGACACCAAGCTGGCTCATCAGCGGCTCTTGGTGTCCTCGCCGGACCCCCACAGTAGGCGCAGGGGTGCTTCATAAAACGGGAGGCAGCGCACAGTTCGCTACTCCTGTGGGGGTCTGGGCGAGGACACCAAGAGCCCGCTGATGAGCCAGCTTATTGTCCTAGGCGAAACCCCACACAAGACATGGCATAAACCTAGAAAAATTGCTGAATTTTAATTCACTGGCCGTGAAAGCGAATATACCATCTTTTTGGAAGCCTTCATAGGGAGGTTAAGGCTGCTTGAGCTTTTAGCTCTCGCAGTGAAGAGGCGCAGGTGCGCTTCATAAAGAGGGAGGTAGAGTGCAGTTCGCTACTCCTGTGGGAATCCTGGCGAGGATGCCAAGAGCCCGTAATTCGCTCTAGCAGTGAAGAGGCGCAGGTGCGCTTCATAAAAGGGACGTAGTGAGCAATTTGCTACTCTGTGGGAATCCGGGCGAGGACACCAAGAGCCTGCTGATGAGCCAGCTTGGTGTGCTAGGCGAAACCCCACACAAGACACTGCACAAACCTAGAAAAATTGCTGAGTTTTATATCACTGGCCGTGAAAGCCAATATATCATCTACACAAATGATTTTTAATACAAAAACATATACAGAAATTTGTATATTATAAATAATTAAATAGGATGTAATAAAACACCAATCATATAAGTGGAACAAAAATTGGCAGGCAAAAATAATCCTGTTTTGGGGGGATTTGAACCGCCTAAAGTCAGTATTTTAAATGAAGTTCAAGAATGCTATCCTCTTGACTGCCATTACACTGTATCAGGACACCTATGTTACATCAGTTTGTTTAAGGTTCAGATATGGTATGTAATGTCGCTGAGCATATGCCTTTGATAATTTTATACGAAATCTGTACCGTAATAAAAAATATGAAAATACGGGGGTCACTTACTAAGTCATGGCAACATTTTTATTCCCCACTTAATCACGGACCGCAATCCATGTGTTTTGATATGCAACATTTACTGTAGGATATAAGTACTTATAGATGTCTCTAAATGGTGGAGAAATGCAAGACAGAGGAGGAGGGATGTGTTCACAAGTCAGTAGGCTCATTGTTGATGTTTGTAGTTTGAGTATTGATATGTGTCGACTAGAACAACGTGCATACGTAAAAATAGCAGTGCTTCGCATGTCAAAAAAGCAAGAGAATGTGATGCACTACTTGTGAAGCTGTTAGAGGTTGTGCTCTGCTGTACAGAACTGCAGGTTTCCAAATTGGACGAGTAAGAACAACAAACCTTTTATGGGGCGCCCTACAACTGTTTGTACCGATGTTGCTCGTGCTGTGGTGGAACATTGCTTAAAGAACAACAGGCGATGGTCTCTACAGGAGTTTGCGTCAGAAACGGGTATTGACCAGGCAACTGTACATAAAATATTGTGGCTCGATTTGCCTATGTAGAAAATTGCTGCGTAATGGGTGCCACATTCACTAAATGAACAGCAAAAATGAACATGTTACAAAACGTGTCGTGTGAACCTGGAGCTATATGAACGTGAAGGAGACAGGGTCATTGCCATCGACGAAACCTGGACCAGGGTTTATGAACCGGAGCTTAAACGCCAGTCTGCTGAATGGCAGTCATCCAGGATCGCCGCAAAAACGTCCAAGTCCATCTCCGGTGAAGTTAATGGTCATTTTAGAGCGTGACATTCGAAGAATTATTTTGTGTCATTTTGTTCTCCATGGCCAGACTGTTAATGTGGCTTGCTGCTACGCTTATATGCAGAATAACCTACGTTGCGCTATCAGAAATAAAAATCTTGAGTTGTTGGACAATACAATCATCCTGCTTGATAATGTACAAAGGAAACTTTCAGACCCGGGCGCTGGAGATGGGACGTACTAGAGCATCCTCCCTACTTTCTTGATCTGTCGCCATGCGATTTCGATTTGATACTGAAATTGAAAGCTCCATTGCGTAGGAGACTCTTCCATACACGAGAAGACATAGCCAATGCAGTGCGACGTGATATTGCCAGATTTGGCAATGGACAGCTGATGGTATTGGTAGTCTCTCCTTCATCATTGGCAGTGAACAATTGATTGCTTAGGAGATTACTTCGAAGCATATTAATGTGCTCGAAATGTGTTAATGTGCGTGCATATTAATGTTCTCAACGTTATGACCTACGATAACATTTTCTTTTCCCTTGCCCTCAATACTTCCTGAGAAACTCATGTAACGGACATGTACATTAAGTATTTTCATATGTTTATAATGAAATGTTTTTATAACAATGCGTTTGTCTAAAATAAATTCGTTGCTATGTCTTATTAAGTGACCCTCGTATTCATGCTAATATGCTTGAAAAGTTAGGAAAACATGCATTAAAAAATAGAAAATATGCACCAAATAAAATAAATGCATTTTTGATCCATACTGAAAAATATGCCTTCAGTGACTTGGCCGGTTTTGATACTAGACGACTCATATGTTGAAGAATGTACAAAGAAACAATCAAAAGCTGACTCATGAAAAAGTTTTGTCACATTTTGGAATCGAGGTCATAGGGTGAAACGGTGCTGTTATTGTTAAACATTGTTAAACAACAGTTTTTGTGATGAAATGCGACTGTCAGTACACTGTGCCAATGTTCACAACTGAATAACATTAAAGGATATGTAAGAGGATATGAGGAAATCAGAGATACATAAGCAAAGCGAACTGATGTGAGTTTAATAATAATAACGAACTGATGTACATGGATTGGCAATAGCGGAACCGCACAAACTAAACATGTGTGAACATGGCGCGAGTTTTAGACAAACTGAAGCATAAAAGGGCAGGTGGCAGCACCTTACATAAAATAGAGCCGCATACTTGATAAATAAGAATAAAACCACCAAAGTTACAACACTTCCCCTCAAGTAGAGGTTCATACAATCTTTACACTCTCCAAACCAGCAAATTTCAAGCAACGTTCATGATTCATTCGACTTAAACTCTTCGTGAGAAAGTCAGCAACTTGATCGTTCGTAGAGATATACTTCAAAACAAAAAATTTACACTCAAACACTTCGCGAACAAAGTGATGTTTGATATCAATATGTTTGCTTCTACTGTGATACATCGCGTTCTTTGCCAAATTAATTGCACTTTGATTATCACAAAAAATGAACATTGTGGCTAAGTCTTTGAAGCCTAATTCGAGCAGAAATCGACGTAAGTACACAGCTTCCTTGGCACATTCTGACAACGCCATGTACTCGGCCTCCGTGGTGCTAAAGGCCATGGTTCTTTGTTTTCTTGAGTCCCACGATATAGGGCATCCGCCCAGCAGGAACGCGTACCCCGTGTAGGACCTCCTGTCTTCTTCGCAGCTTCCCCAGTCGGCGTCGACGAATTCTTGGATCGGTTCGGTGTCTGCTTCGTAGATCAGCCCGATGTTCGAAGTCCCCTTCAAGTACCGCAGCACTCTGTAGGCAGCTTTCCAATGTTCGACTCCAAAGCAATTGTTGAACTGTCCCAGGTAGCTGACAGCGAACGAAATTTCCGGGCGTGTAGTTGTCGACAGGTATGTCAGCGCGCCTACCAATTCGCGGTAAGGCAACTTCAACTCGTCAGTACTGGGTTTCTCATTTTTGCTCAACTTCGTTCCAGGGTCTTGTGGTGTGACTACAGAGTTGCAGTCGGCCATCTCGTAGCGTTGGAGAAGCTCTTCAATGTAACCTTGCTGTTGCATGGCTATACATCCATTCTCCTGGATTAGTTCGATGACTAGGAAGTGTTTGGCCAATCCTAAGTCCTTGACCTTGAAATTTTCACTCAGAACTCTGGAAATCTCGGCGATCGTCTTTTTGCATTTTGACAGCACCATCATGTCGTCAACATAAGCGGCAGTCAAAGTTATGTTATTTCCGGAGCCAATTTGGAATAGACACGGATCCGATGCTGTTGGTTTGGCACCGCACTTCCTCAAGACCTCACGCAGCTTGGCATACCAGTTTCTCCCGGCCTGTTTCAATCCGTACAGTGATTTTTGTAGTAAGCAGACCTTGTCGCCTCCCTGCAACTGGCGAAGCATGTTCTTGGCCTTCTCCTGGGTTTCGTCGTCAGTTCCAGACATCGCAATGCTCTCTAACATCTCCCTGAAGTTCTTCGGTTGTTTCATGAATATTTCCTCGTCTAGGTCACCATACAGATAAGCCGTTGTGATATCGTACTGTCTGACTTTTACACAGAGCTTGGCAGCGAGACAAACCATCAATCAAATTGATTCCATTCGTGCCACCGGTGCGAACGTGTCAAAGTAGTTGATTCCATACTCCTGGTTGAAACCTTGAGCCACGAGCCTGGCCTTCCTCTTCTCAAGTGTTCCATCAGGTTTTAGTTTGTCGCGCAGCACCATCCGGCATCCGATGACTTTGGCATCACGGGGAGGATCCACCAGCACCCATGTATTGTTTCTCAGGATAGATTCCATTTCCTTGGCCATGGCACCATGCCACTCGTTAGAGTTTGGTCCTGTTATTGCCTCCTTGAATGGAATCTCTGCTAGAAAAATCTCCTCGTCTTCTTCTTGCTCCTCCACATCTTGGAGATTTGTTTGAAAAAGTTTCTTCGGTCTTCCCCTTTTTCCAGTTCGCAGAATCTTGGGTCGACCAGGTCCTTGCATCAATTGAGGCGTAGTATCGGATGTTTCGACAGTTGTTCTATCATGATCATCCACTGGCGTCACATCGAAACCGATCTTCTCTGATTTCAGGTTGAGAGACTGGTTCCTCCATGACAGCTGGTTGATCTTTTTCTCTTAGTGATTGTGGCGGTGGTTCTGCAAAGAACAGCTCCCAACAAATATCTTGCTTCGAGGATTCCGGGCGCTCCATCCTAGTCTCTTCCAGTGGCTTTTCATTCTCGAAGAATTTTTCATCTCGGCTAATCAAAACTTTGTCTTTGTTAGGGGAGTATATGCGAAAGCCCTTGGTTTCTTCGGAGTAACCCATGAACATGCCTTCTCTGCCTCGTTGATCCAGTTTCCCTCTTCCGGGATCCCTGTCCAGGAAGTAAACCTTGCTTCCAAAAGTTCTGAATTGCGAGATGTCAGGAATCTTCCTGTCCACAATTCGTACGGTGTTTTGCCTTCGATACTTTTTGATGGCAGGCGATTACGGATGTAATTTGCAGTATTCACTGCTTCCGCCCAGAAGCGGTGAGGTAATCCGGTGTCGAACAACATGCACCTGGCAGTCTCCATCAAAGTCCTATTCATCCTCTCCGACTTCCCGTTTTGTTCAGGGTTGTGAGGGACTGTGAGGCGTCTTGTGATTCCGCGCTTCTTCAGGTAGTTGTCTAACTCTCGATTCAGGTATTCCCTGCCGTTGTCAGACTGGATCACCTTTACTAGTTTTCCTTTCTGATTCTCCATCCTGGTAACGTACTCGACGGTAGCTTCGTAGACCTCTGATTTTGCCTTCAGAAATCTCACTTCACACCAATGAGAGTGATCGTCGATGAACTCCAAGAGGTACCTTGAACCTCCCATAGATGGAGTCGGCAACGGTCCACACACGTCCATGTGGATCAAATCGAGTAGCTCCGTCCGTCGATCGGATTTCTTTTGGAAACTGCGTCCTAGACATCTTCCCCTCGAGGCAGACTTTGCAGTCCAGAGTCGTCGATGGATTCCTCAGCTCAACGCCAGAAACCCTCCCTTTTCTCACAGCTACCAAGATGTCGCCCACGTTGATATGTCCGAGCCGACGGTGTAGTAATTTTAGATCAGTTATTTTGGGCGATGCAGCCATATTTGCACGTTCTTGACTCTCACTGACGTAATATAGGTTATTCTTCCTCTCAGCTCGCATCAAGACTTCTCCTTTTTCGTTCATGACGACTGCACCTTCCTTGTCAAAAATCACCTCGTGACCGCGGTCAGTGATCTTTCCCACCGACAGCAAGTTTGTCCTGAGGTCTGGAACGTGAGAAACATCTGAGAGAGAGACATCTATCTCTTCGTTCGCAATGCGGGTAGATAAGCGAACACTGCCTTTTCCCACGATCTCTGCCGTTGAATCATCAGCCAATTTCACCACACCCATTCGTGACTCATCGATCTTCGAAAAAATCGCAGGGTCGCCACAGATATGTGAAGTGGCGCCACTGTCGAGACACCATATTCTGCATACGCCACTGCTCTGAGTTGTCGTCGCCTGTAAGCATAGTTCTCGAGTGAAATTTGCCGATTGAGTATTAGAACTGTCTTTACCTTTGTTCTTCGATGGATCTCTTTGTTTAAATCTGCACTGGCTGGCTCGATGGCCTTGTTTTTTGCACACGTAGCACCGGAACTCAGATCCGCCTCCTTCTGTTTCACTATTGTTGTTTAGTTTGGGTGTTTGTTTCTTATAGTTCTTGTTACCTGGACCAGTCTTCTTCTTGACGAACATAGCTTCCGCTATTTCACCTTGTGTGCTCGATTTTTGTGCGTCATCCTCTTCTATGATTTTGGACCGAAGAGCCTCGGGAGTCGGTAGGTTGTCACGTGACTCTATTGCGCACCTAAAGTTCTCGAATCGTGCCGGCAGACTGTATAAACACATAACTGTCAACAATTCCGGATTGATCGTGAGGTTCATATCTCCCAATTTGTCCACGGTGTCGAAGAAATCGTTCAGATGGTCACGCACATCGCCATCGTCCGCCAATTTTTGTAAGGTTAGCCTTTTCAGTAAGGTCGCCTTCCGAGCCGGTCCCTGGGATTGGTAGATCTGTTTCAGTCATTGCCATGTATCATGTGCCGTGACACAATTCTTGACTTGCTTTATTTCACTTGGCGACATGGACAAAATGATCAGCGACCGAACTTTTTGATCCTTCTTGTCCCACTCTTGAATTGCCGCCGCGTTTGCATTTCCTGCCGCTGGTTCTGGTTTCGTAGAATTCCCGCCGACAAATTCCCACAAATCACCCGTAATGAGGATAGCCTGCATCTGCACGGCCCACGTGTCGAAATTGTCCTTACCGAGGGGTTCAATTCTCCCAATACTTCCGGCGTTCATTTTTGAGGTTAACTTCTGGCACGTTTTTACGAATAATTACGATTTGTTATTTACGCACTTAGTCACGCGCATCTGGGTCCATAACCTGTAAGAGGATAAAGGAAACCAGAGATATATAAGCAAAGCGAACTGATATGAGTTTAATAATAATTACGAACTGATGTACATGGATTGGCAATAGCGGAACCGCACAAAGTAAACAAGTGTGAACATGGCGCGAGTTTTAGACAAACTGAAGCATAAAAGGGCAGGTGGCAGCACCTTACATAAAATAGAACCGCATACTTGATAAATAAGAATAAAACCACCAAAGTTACAACAGGATACAATGAAATGGGTGAGAAACTTACCAAATAGTTAAATAAATATGTGCAATGAGACACATGTGTAGCAAGTGAAGCTCGGTGTGAAGTACTTCACGGAATGTTATTGTTAGTTATTGTTAGTTGCCATTATTCAATGTTGCCTAAGTACAGTAATCTATAATTATAAGCTTTTCAGATGGTCAACATGAGTGTGCCAAAATTAGATTGGGCTGGCAATTACAATTTTTTTTCAGACATGAATTACGAGGGCAGATCGAAAAGTAACTCACGATAATTTTTTCTCCCCTGGTATTGCAGCTGGAATATTGAAATTTCATAACGCTATACTGTTGATTCTTTATACGTACCGGTAACTCTGTTCTGCGTAATTCATATTTGTATGTAATTTCATTTAGGTTCCTGCAAAATGCAATTTAAAAGCGTGTTAATTAAACCTTATTGATAGGTAATACGCTGTTATATTTATGAAGTGTCAGTGAAATACAACTGAGTTTTGCGTAATTGTAATGAGCATGTGCTGTTTTAAAAGAAACTACAGTACTGTATTTACGTAGTTTTCTCTTTGTCGGCGTGGATGGAAGTAGAGCGGTAGGAGTTTGGTGCTGAAACGGAACACAGAGTTTCTGTCTCATGTGGGACATGCTCTCAATTCTTACCACGAAAGAAATTCTCATATTCAAACAAGTTTATTTTCTTATGTTTCCGCACCAAAACCGCCGACTCTGCGTGTATTTTAATCTTTAGCGGCATTGTGAAGGTCAATAACGATGCAGCTAGAGGAGGAGCGAAGGAGACTCGCTTGGTTGGCCTTTGTTACTCTGCCAATAAGTAAGGGTCAATAATGTCACTCTGCGAAACTCTGTGTTTTGTTTGAATATGAGAATTTTTTTCGTGGGAACAATGGAGAAGTAAAATATACACGGTGCCGGTATCTGGTGCTTACTGTTGAACAGTAGTTTTGTAATTCAGCTGCTTTCAATTAGCCATGGAGAACACAAAAAGAAAAAAGTTATTCACTATATGAGCAAGTAAGATTCATACGAGAAGTGGATGCTAATCCACACAAAACAAAACTAATATTGCTTCAGACTTAGGGATTGCTTATACCATGCTATGTACAGTCATCAGTAAAATAAACTCTATTTTGAATGAGTTTTTAAAACTGGGTTCAAAATCAGCAACGCACAGCCGTTAGGAAGAAGGGAGCTACGTAGATTTGGAGAAAGAACTTTTCACATGGTTCCAGCAAAAGCAGGCTGCAGCTCTACTAATTAGTGGTGACAACCTGAAGGCAAAGTCGATAGATTTAGTTAAAATGATGAATATCACTGCTGATTTCAAGGCTTCATCAAGATGGTTGCAAGGATTTAAAGATCATCATGGAATATCAGGGAGAACAATTTGCGGTGACTCAAAAGCTGTGGACGACGTCACAGTGCAACACTGGAAAGAAAAGGTTCTGCCGGGTATAATAAGCGATTACCGGCCTCCAAACATCTACAATTGTGATGAGACCAGCTTATTCCATGAGAAGTGGATGCTAATCCACACAAAACAAAACTATAATTGCTTCAGACTTAGGGATTGCTTATACCATGCTATGTACATTAGCTGAAAAAGGTGACTCGTGCCATGGAGGGAAGAAAAGTAGAATTGGAGTAACAGTTCTTCTCGCCACCAATGCAGATGGATCTGACAAACTTCCTTCACTTGCGATAGGAAAATCGAAGAATCCGAGTTGTTTTAAGGGTGCGAAAACAAACTCTATCGACTATAAATACAACAGAAATTCTTGGATGACTATGCTTTTAATGGAGCAATGGTTGAAAAAACTGAGCATTAAAATGAAAAGATACAGATCGATGAGGAGGACATCCACCTCAAATCGTTCTGGAGAATGTCCGAGTGGAACTTTTCCCTCCTAACTGCACCAGTGTTCTACAACCGCTTGATTTGGGCATCATTGCAAATTTCAAAGTGCATTATAAAAAAATGCTGGTTCAACATATAATAACACTGAGTGGTGCAGGAAATGAACCTCTCTCCATCAATTTACTATAACCCATGGACTTTATTTGCGATGCCTGGAAGCAGGTGTCATCCTCCACAATCAGCAACTGTTTCTGCAATGCTGGTATCTTACTGGAAGAGGCTGCCTCTTATGATAATTATGGGGATGCAATTATGTCTGGCAGTGAGCTAATGCTACCAGAAGGTGCAAATTTCGATACTTTTGTGCATTTTGATGATAATCTGGCTGTATGTGGGGAACAACGGTATGAAGAGATTATTGCTGATGTATGCTAACAATGCGGTGATGGACCAGCTACAAGCGATAGTGATGGAGATGGAGATAATGACTTGAATCTTGAAACACCTGAACTAAGTGAAGTGTTAAGTGCAATCGATGTGTGTAGGTGTTACATCAGTGCGAAAAGTTGTAGTGAAAATGCTTTGAATTAATTACTAAGTTTGCAAAAGGAGATTTATACACTTAATGCAAAGAAAGTGAAACAAGCCAATCTGATTTATTTTAAGGCTGGACAAAGTTCAAAATAATATAGTACTGTATTTTCTGTCTTCATGTATTTATTGTTTGCAAGGATTTACACATGAAGTTCTATTCCATTGGTTTTTCGGTAAATATGTGATGTATTGTGTAGGTCTGATTTCTAAGTAATACTGATTTATAAGTAGTCTTTTCTCTTCCCCTTGATATACGTACTGTATAAGTCAGGTTCAACTGTAGTTTGAAGTTTGCACTACAGAGGGTATTTTGTTTTCATGTGCAGCTCTAGCGAGAGAAGCCTGAACTACGAAACAAACATGACATGCATGTTACTGTCGTCAACTTGTGAAGAGCAGCAAAGTGTTGTTCGATATTTGTGGGTCAAAGGGCAGAAACCAAGTGAAATTCACAGGGACTTGCGTGGCGTGGATGGGGACGACTGTATGGTCCATAGCAATGTCTCCAGGAATCGTCACTGGTGATGAGTCGTGGGCGTACCGCTACACACCCGAAAACAAGCAGGCATCTATGGAGTGGAAATATGCTGGTTCCTCAGTACGAAAAAATTTCAAAGTGACTCAATCTGCTAGGAAAGTGCTTGTGACAGTGTTCTGGGATATACATGGTGTTATTTTTTAAATAATCTGTCAAATTTTGACTTGTGTTCTGTTTATTTATTGCCTAGTATTTCTGGATTCATTGCATTGATGTTATGTTATTAAGGCGTGCAAGCACTTTGATACGGCTATTTATTACGGAAGTAAACCACTTTTAAAATTGCTGAAAACCTGTTTCAGCAGCTCTGCTGTTGATCACTGTCCGCAGTGGACTGACTCGTTATCCAGTGCATACTATAGGTCAGGTTAATTGGTACTACTGGTGCTATGTGTTGTTGCTCCTTGGAAACTACTAGGCACATCCAGAAAGTAAGTTCCATTTTTATACATTGCCACGGCATCAGTGCAATCTCAGTTTGGCGCAGTACTGTAGTTGCTCTGACTCGAGAAGTAGATGACACTGTTTAGAGCTTGCTGTCTGCTCTTTACACTTAATAGCTTGGTTAAAATGGCGAAATTGACTGAAAATCCTGCTGCTTGTGAGATTAGATCTGTCATTTGTTTTCTGAATGCGAAAAACACTAAACCAGTCGACATTCATTGACAGATTTGCGATGTGTACGGAGTGCGATGAGTGGTAAGGAGATGAGTCCGACAGTTCAATGAAATCGGAAATATCTGTTCCCGAAAGAAAACAGGATGTAAAATTGTCCGATTGAGCTATGTACATTAGCAAATTCACAAAGAAATTTGATAAAATGGTCCGGCTAGCTCAAAAACAGTTGCCAGCGTTTCACCACAGTGTACCGATGGGCTCTTAAGTTGGTTATGGTACACCTCACCAAGACGCGTGGCTAGTACATACTGAGAAGGCCGCTGCAAGGCATAAAATGTTGCCACGAGCAGCACCAATGTACTACGGAAGTCAAAACTTCCTTTCAAAAAGTAATGTTAGCTTACCTTGCTAATCCATAGTGGAAATATCTGTTCCCGAAGGAAAACAGGATGTAAAATTGTCTGATTGACCATGTCCGGCTAGAGCCGGACCATTTTATCAAATTTCTTTGTGAATCTGTTAAAAGTTCAATGAAAGACGTTATCAAGTGCACAATAATGAACGAAGTGGGCGTCCATTGTTGGTTAATTAGGCTTGGTTCATGCAGTTGTAGAACGTGTCAAAGCAAACCATAGGTTTACACTATCTGATCTTTCTATGAACTTTCCCATAATTTCAAGGTCACTTCTTCATGAAATGGTTTCTGATAAATTGAAATTTCGAAAACTGTGTGCTCGTTTGGATACCAAACACCTTTACAGACCAACATAATCAACAGTGCCAGGGCAGTGCACTTGGCTTTTTGATATGTTATTATTATTATTATTATTATTAAGAATAATCAATATTACATCCAGCAATACAAGAAAATATACACACACATAGCTTTTTAAGTATTAGGACATACGTCCGTACATTGTTCAAGCAATTGCGTGAGCTATATAGACATTGTCCTTTGCACTACAACATTGTATAATTCACTTGTTCTCTTGATCCCTGGAGTCCCGTTATGTTAAATATGTACAATCTTCATCATATCGTAACTTTAGTCTATTTCTGATTATTATCTAAGTAAACGTATTAGTCTAAAAATGTACATTATGAGATCTATGTGATGAATATCAAATTCAGCCGAGTTAGGGAATAATACATGTAGGCTATTCCACGTAAGGCAAGGCCTTGTGGGTGGCATATTAGGTCTACTTACCTAATTATAACATTAGGTGTTCATGTTAAAAAATATATTACATATACTGTATATATTAAAATAAGCGTTGTGAAATAGCTCTCTCGAACAAATATCTTTGCGTTACGTATAAACTTTGTAGATTTATGTAACTGCTCTTTTATGGGTTTAGGAAGGATATTGTAAAATTTAGGAATAAAGTATTGAAAATTACACTTTGCAATAGATAGATTTGGTTTGAAGAGGACAAACAAATTTCCTGTTCTACCTCTTGTTTGGTAGGTGTGGCTCATGTTTATGAATGAATTTTTATTTTTATAGATATATTTATAGACTTCCGTCACGTAAAGTTGTCCTATATTCATGACTAGGGCTAGGATCAATACGCTCGATAAAATCTCCAGCTATGCTAGAAAACCATGTGTTTTATGCTCGATAGATATGCTCGAAAAAACCATTATATGCAGTTAAATATGCAGAATATGCTCGAAAAACACCGTTAAAAACTATAGAAAGGAAAGTGAAACGAAAAAACCAATAGCATACCTTTATATACGAGCTTTATTTTCTAATTGTATGTATGATACACTGCAATATACTCGCATTCAAGTTTTTCAAGTAAATAGGCTACTGTATAAGAGAAGTTTTCTTATAAAAGTTACAGTTTAAAAATGATTTTACAAAATGTTCAGAATTAGGCGAGTCAATGAAGTACAACAAGATTTTTTTCTATGTTTTCAGTTTTGAATGATTTTCTTAAATCAGTCAATAAAAGTTTCAATGCCGAGAACGACCTCGCTAAAGGTTAAAAAACCTGCTGTTCTATTATTCGCACCAGATAGGCTTTTCAATAATTATTTCTGTTTTCGAACCTTAAGAATGGTCAGGGCCCGAATTCAGGTGGGGGGAATTCGAAGGAAAAAAAACTATTTAGATGAAAACCACAAGAATATGCATTTATATGCTTCTATTCTGAAAACCGTGGCTTTATGCATTTATATGCTCCATAAATTTCAATTCTGTTGGTCCCAGAGAGGTGAAAATACCACCGAAAGGCTTCTTTCAATGTGTACTATTCAGGAAAAAAATATGAAAATATGCTCGAATCCGATCCCTATTCATGACGCTTGTTTCCGCATACAATTCATTTCCTTTTTATACATGATACGCAACACCAAGTTTTGCATTACTTGAGCTTTTTTTACAATAGTTTGATAAGCTCCTCCCCATGCAATTATTCCATACGTGAGAGTAGACTGAATAAGTGCAAAGTAGATATCTCTCAGTAGTTTAATATTGACAATGTGTTTCAGACAATGAAATACATAAACTGTCCTCCTTATTTTCTTTGTGATGAAATTAATGTGCGATCTCCACTTCATGTCTTCCTCAAAATAAATTCCTAGGTATTTTATATTTTGTGTGCAGTTGATTTTTATGCAGTTGCAGCTTGTATTACAGTTTTCCCGATGTACTGTAAGCTCGTTGAAGCAATTTTGATTGTTTTTTAGTGTGAAAAGAATAAATTTTGATTTATTTACTTTCAGAAACAATTCATTATTATCCAGCCATAATTTAATCCCTTTTAAAGCTTCGGTTGCTTCTTGCCTGACTATTTCCCATGTATTCCCTTCAACAAATATAGCGGTGTCATCTGCATAAGTGTTGATTGAACTATTTTTTAGATTATTTATTGATTTTTCTATGTCATTAATGTATATAATATAAAATAGTGTTCCTAAGACTGTTCCTTGCGGTATGCCCCTTTTCACTTGCATCGGTGCACTCAATGTGTCATTTATTTTTACATATTGGATTCTGTCAGTAGGGTAACTTCCGATGAGATTAAGAGCTGTGCCTCGAATACCATATTTTTCCATTTTTTGGAGGAGAATATCATGTGATACAGTGTCGAAAGCTTTAGTAAGATCTAAAAATATTGCTAGTGATGGTTTGGAGCAATTTAATTTTTCTTGTATTTGTTTAGTTACTGTTGCAATTGCATCCACAGTACTTCGACTTTTTATAAATCCATATTGCCTTGCTGATAGAATGTCATGCTTCAGTAAAAACTGGAAAATATTGTTCTTAATACATTTTTCAAATATTTTTGCTATTATTGTAATCAGAGATATCGGTCTATAATCTCCCATGTCTATAGTATTGCCTGATTTTAAGATTGGTTTAACTATTGTTGACTTCAGTTGCTTTGGAAAATATCCTTCTGTAAAAGATTGATTTATGAGATTTAAAAGCGGTTTCTCTAATGATACTATATTTTGTTTCATAACCTTAGCTGAAATATCGTCTATTCCCATAGCTTTACTGTCACTTATGTCACATAGAATTTTTTTCAAGTCATTGGAATTTACCGGGGCCATGAAGCATGAACTCTTATTGCTAGTTATATTAAGTGTGGGGTTTCCACTTTTCTTTATACATTTGGACATCTCGGTAGTCTTATTTATGAAATATTCATTAAATTTATTCACAATTTGCTTGTCACTTTTGTAAATTTCATTCTGATACCTTATTTCACTAATTTGCTCTTTTTGATTAATTCTCTGAGCTACCTCATTAACTATACCCCAAATCTTTTTAGGATTTCCTGAACTAGCATTTACTAAATGTCTGTAGTAATCTATTTTTGCCCAGTTTATTAGCTCATTTAATTTGTTTCTGTATTTTTTATATTTCTCTCTTAATTCTTCATTATTTTTATTTGTCATATAATCGCGGTATAATTTATCTCTAGTATTTATGGACTACCAATGCAAGGGTTATCCACATTTTTCTTTTGACTCGCTTTGAGTTTAACTGTTTAGAAGATTCATGGATGGAGCTTTGTATTGTTTCAATAAATATATTTAATCTAGTATCCAAATGTCCTTCTCCCAGTTTATTATCCCAGTTGATGTTTAACTTCTGTTTTAGTTCCACATAATCTAATTTATGTCTTTGATAATTCCTAATGTTTGGTTTATTTTTCTGACAACTGACTTGATTAAATTTTAGGCTAATTATTGTTGTATTGTGATCAGTTATTTTGCTTTCCGAGATGATAGAGAGAATATTTACATTCGAAAGCCTACTTTTAAGAAATGCGTGGTCAATGCATGATTTACTAGTTTCCGTTTCCCTAGTTGTACCATTGATTATAGATCTGAAATCATATTCATTAAGAAGGTTTAAATAATCATCTGAATCTTGATTTTCAAATAAATTAATATTCATGTCATCAGTTATTAATTCATTTTCATTTTCTAGCTGACAATTTGTTTTTATATAGTTTATTAAATTCTCCAGAAATAATGTTTTGTTGTATTTTGGTGGTTTGTACTCCCCTGTTATTGCTATTTTGTTGTCGCTTTTATTAACAACTACTCGAATAAATTTGAAATCTTTATATGCTACACACTTAACTTCATGCTGTAATCCATCTTTTATCATGATGACTACTCCATCATTCTGATTTATTTCACTTTCATTATAGTACGATTTATAGCAGCTATGTTTAGTAACATTTGCATTATTTAATTTCCATGTTTCCGTTAAGACCACAACATCAAATATATTTTCATAAGCCTTCAGAGTAACGTCTAAGCTATTCTTGTGTTTTGCTAGATTTCTAATATTAGAATAGATTACTTTTAAACTATTGTTATCTTCATGTCTATCTAAGAAGTATTTACACTCACCTATACTCTTCCCCACCTCTGACCGAATTTGATATTTTACATAATCGTCTGCATATGTGTTCATACAATTGAATGAGGAAAAGTGTTAAGTATTAGCGGTCAAGTTATTGTCTTGGAGGGAGGGGTGGAGTGGAAGTCAGCTGTTGAGGGGAGGAAAGTGAAAGGTCAGTTTGAAATAGCACCAGCAACACGGCAGGGGAGGTATGCAATGAACCGTTAATGCGGGAGAGAGACAGACAGATTGTGGTGTGGGATATGTTAGAGGGTGTACCAACTTTTGCTTACTAAAACAAACTATTGCTATATGTTAAGTGGTCTTACTTTAAGCTTTGGGTAACTCACACATCTTTGTAACACGGTGTTTGCTGCCATCTGTTTTCTTCACGTAAATTACGCCATCGTAAGTCCATACGTTGGATTGCTGAAATCTTGCAATTCCCGCCTTCAAAATCGCTAGTCTTGTGGCTGCGAGATCTTCCCTGATTGTCACCGGGGTACCTTTGAGCTATTTCTTGTTTTTAAACAATTCATGCCTAGCATGATACGTCGCCAATTTTACTATGATTGGCGTGGGTTTGGTCCCAATCTTGGGGCCCAACCTATGGCTTCTGTCTATGTCCGCAAGAGCGTTGTTTGCCTAAATTTCCCCGGCAACTTTCAGCACTAAATTATCTGTGTCCTCGTTAGGATGCTCTGGCACACCGAAGATACGGAGATTTTGCCTCCTTAGGTATTGCTCCAGTTCATCATGTTTGGAGTTGCTTTCCGATTTGAGATCTTCGAGAAGCATTAGGAGCTTAGTGTGGAATAAAGATGTCCCACAAAAAAAGCAAGGAAGTGTTATACAGAAGCTACTATATCCCGATACTGACCTATGCTTCAGAAACGTGGACAATGAAGAAAAGAGACATAAGCAGAATACAGGCAGGTGAAATGAAGTTCCTGCGAAATAGGATCGGAGTAACAAGAAGAGATAGGGTGAGGAATGAAAAGGTCAGGGAAATGGTGAAAGAGGAGCCCCTGCAAGGTAGGATTGAGACATCAAGACTGAGGTGGTATGGACACTTAAAGAGAATGGATGAGAAGAAGATTCCCAAGAGGATACATGAGATTTAGATGCAGAAGAAACGACCAAGGGGAAGACCAAGAGATAGATGGCTGAAAGGAGTGGAGGAATGTGTCAAGAAGAGAGGCGAGGACTGGACCAGAGTGACAGCGGAGAGGTGGTGGGAAGAAAGAACTAAGTGGCGAGGCTTATGTTCCAAACAGACCCAGCCTGGGGCTGGAAACTGTACAAGATGATGATGATGATCTCTTTATCCCGTTTCTTTATCTCAACTTTGAGGTCCTCACAAAGATTCACGTTGAATTGGATCGTTTCTTCAAGTTTACTTAATACACATTCCGTGATCTTATCTACTAAAGTACTTACAATTAGGTCCACAAATGATTTTGACTGCAAGGAATCCTCCATCACACGCCGTACTACTTCCTCTATGGAGTTGGTAGAACTGGAACTGTCGTTACCTGTCTGATGCTTCTGTTGCTGCTGCTGCTGCTTGCTCTTCTTAGAAGACATTTCACTTTTTAGTTTTTACGATTTATGTAAATTAAAGGATGATGAGTGTGAAATAATCTCTTACAACGAAGATGGTGATGATTTTCTAAGCAAGTTAGTGACTGGGGATGAGACACGGTTTCTGTTTGAAACCATTGAATCGAAACGATAATCGATGAAATGGAGGTACACTTCGTCACCAATAAAAACTAATGCCAAGCAATGGAGACACCTCGAAAAATCATGTGCGCAGTCTTTGGGATTGACACTGGTGGATTTTTTTTACCGCAGGGTGAAAGATTCGCTGCAAATGTTTACTGTGAGACTCTTAGGAAACTGTGTTGCGTAATACAGAATAAGCGCCGAAGAATGCACAAACTATATTGTTTTCATTTATGACAATGTCCGACCTCACACTGTGAACTAGACACAACAACTCTTACAGGAATTTCGCTGGAGCCATTGACACCCTCCATACAGTTTTGACCTCACCCCTAGCTATTTCCATCTCTTCTCGTACCTGAAAACGTTCCTTGGTGGACAAAAATTCAACAACAATGATGAGCTCAAAGGATATGTTACCACAGGGTTGACAAAACAGGTGGCAACGTATTATGAAGAAGGCATACAAAAACTCTTCACAATATGATAAGTGGCTCCAAAATGGTGGGAGTTATGTGGAAAGATAGTTAAGAATTTGTAGTTTATTTTGCAGTAAATATAATGTCTGTATATGTACTCCCTTTGTTTTTATTACCAAACGGAACTTACTTTCTGGACTTACAATGTATGTGACTATTATGCATGTATAATGCAGCCGAATTTATATGCTGGCAGTAGCTTTAAAATGCTAGGCGTCAGACTCAGCGACAAGTCGGCCGAAATTTAAATGTTGTATCATCATGATGCACCAAGTAAATTGTAGTATCCAGGCTAGGGCGTCCCCCCGCAGGTGATGCGCCCCGACCCCGCCCGATTGGGGTAGGTAATGGACGAGGGCTACCTACTCAAGGCCGGGGCAGGCTAAAGAAGCAAGGCTCGATTACTAGATTTGCGACAATCAACGTTGGAACATTAACTGGGCGCAGTCGTGAGTTGGCTGTACCTATGTAAAATTGATGTAGCCTGCATCCAGGAAACAAAGTGGAAAGGTGCAAAGGCGCGTGATATTGGTGATGGTTACAAGCTCTTCTACAAGGGCAAAACATCAGACTGAAATGGTGTGGCAATTGCCATCTGTGAACGGCTACGGAATAGTATCACCAGAGTAAACCGTATCTCTGATCACCTGATGAGCATCCAGATACCGACGCAATATCACTCCATATCGTCTCATGCTATGCACCACAGACTGGGTGCCAAGCAGAAGAACAAGACAAATTCTGGGGTGATCTTGAGGCATTAATACATTCAGTTGATCCTAATGAGTCTTTGCTTATTGATCATCTCAATTGTCATGTTGGTAGATCATGTGACGATTTTGAACGCGTACATGGTGGTTGTGGTCATAGGATGCGAAATGCAGCTGGTGTGCATACCATAGTGTGTGCCGAGGCTTGTGACCTAGTGGTGATGAACACCTTCTTCAAGAAACGGTTATCACATCTCATCACATACAACAGTGGTGGCCATCAAACTCAAATTGATTACTGGTTGGTGCGTAGAAGAGATCTGAAATTGGTGAAGGACTCCAAGGTCATTCCTTCAGAAAAATGTTGCTCCCCAACATAAGACTTTCATATTACTCTTCGTACTCCTTCACAACCTATCGCCAATACTGAACGTATAAAGTAGTGGAAACTACCTGGCCATGAATTGCAACTTCTAGATTCTATTGGTCCTCTTCCTGACAACATTGATCTACTAACATGGAATGAATTCACGTCAAGCATCCAGGCAAATGCAAAGGAAGTAATGGGTATGACAAAACCGGGACGACAATTTGTTGATAAACAAACTTGGTGGTGGAATGAAGATGTGCAACGAGCTGTGAATTCTGCTTTTAAAAAGTGGCTTGAAACAAGGATCGATGCTGATCTAACTCAATATCATCAGCTGAAATCTGATGCAAATACGCTGTTGCAGTTGCTAAATCTGTAACGTGTTTTTCGAGGGGTTTTTATGCCACTGGCATAAGTCAGTAGGAAGCCATTCTATATTTACGCAGCAAATTGTTCAGCCAAGAGAATTTTTCATGTTAATTTATTATTATTATTAATTTATTATAATTATTATTAAGATATTTTCGGAGCATTTTATAAAGATTATAAGCATACAGATAGGGTTTCTATGTCTTAGAAAACGCTATCAAGCAAATTATTACGAACGACAATATCATAGAAAATTATGTGATTGCGGAATTTTACGGAGTTTTCGTCAGTTAGGATATTTTGAGAGACATGAGTCACTGGAAATTCAAGTACACGCTTAATCTTGTCGGGAAGTATTACGCAAGCGGGGTTGCAGCGTCAAGAAAAGGCGGATAGTTGGAACGGAACCCTCCCGCCGAGTGTAATGAGCCAGAGGAGGGGAGTATAGCGCGTGGGGTGCAGCCAATCAGTGGAGACCACGTAAGCTAGAAGTCGGACTGGAGTGGGGAGCCGACGTGTGGATATATCGTTCAGCGCGCCGTGGAACGAGGAGAATCTGTGTAGAACTTGCCGAGTATGTTTGCACGCGGGAGTCGCTCCGATGTTCCGTGGAGCGAGGACTATCTGTGTAGAACTTAACGAGTACGGTTGCACGCGGGAGTCGCTCCGATGTTCCGTGGAGTGGAGGACTAACTTTTGTAAAACCTAACCAGTGTGGTTGTACGAGTGTTTGGGTCCGATGTACGGACCATAGTATTATCTAATCTACCAGAATATCATCAAATATCGACAAAGATGACGACGTCCAGGAGACTGTGGGAAGCTCACAGCATCATCCAGTACGAGGGAAAGGCTTCGGCCATTTCCAGTGGTAAGCGCGAATGACGCAGAAATACGCAATCTCTCGTTTCTCTTTGTTTTATATTTCATATTTCAGTAACTTCATAGCTTGGGAATAAGAGTAAAATCAATAATTTATCAGACTCCGTTTTCACGTAATTTTCTATCGGTAATATTAAAATCGCAACGCTCCAATTTAAATTTTAAACTTATTATTATTATTATTAATTTTTCTATTCTTGTTTTATATAATAAATTCATTTCTTTTACAATGCAATCTTTGCTTTCAGTAGGTAGCATTAGATATAGGCCAATTCCTTCTCCTGATACAATTGTTTGTTGGGTTAATGATCAAATCATACCACGATCTGAGTGAATAGAGTCTTGAAGGTGTTCTGCCAGAGCTAGACGTTGTTAAATACAAATTTAGATTTCAACATTGCGTTGAGGTCTTGGCGCCCATTAAAACAACATAGCTTAGGCAAAGGTAAACAGTTACATTTATCTCCCAACAGTTAGGGGCACAAACTGCTACACTTGTCGCTCAACGTGAGGGTCAAACTGTTACACTTGTCGCTACCAACATAGGGCTAGCAAAACTGCTACAAATCCAAGCAACTAAATACATTGTATGAACAATCAGAGGAATCGACTGGGGTCAATAATATTTACAAGCTAGCAAGATCTCGTCATCGTGCCACAGTTGACATAGGACATGTCATGCATATCAAGGATAAGCATGGGCATCTTCTAACAAAACCAACAGAGATCCTTCAACGATGGCACTTGAATGCTATCTGTAATGAGGAGTTCCCGCACCCACCGATTCAATTAGCCGAACCTGTACAGGGTGCAGTTTCACCTATCACACCTGCCGAGGTCAATACTGCGATCCACGCCATGAGAAATGGCAAGGCAACAGGTCCTGATGATATCCCTGCGGAGCTATGGAAGCAGTTGGGTGAAGCCTCTGCAGAGTTACTAGCAGAGTTCTTTAACAAATACCTTGCGAGCCACCAGATCCCGTCAGTTTGGCAAACTAGCGTCACAGTACCAATAATGAAAGGCAAGGGCCATGTAACTATCTGTGCCAATTACTGTCCTATTCGTCTCCTATGCCACATAATGAAGATGCTAGAATGTGTGATTGACACTCGCTTAAGTAGCATTGTTACCATCTCGCCTAACCAGTATGGGTTCATGCAAGATCGCGGAACAACTGATGCTATACATGCAATGCGGCTTCTGATAGAAAAGTATATGGAGAAAAGGACAATTCACATGGCTTTCCTGGATCTGGAGAAAGCATTCGACCGGGTTCCCCATCAGCTTATATGGTATTCTCTTCGATCTCATGGCGTACCAGAAGCTTATGTGTGTTGGGTCGAACTCCTCTACAGTAATACAACTAGCTCTGTACGCAGTGCTGCTGGCCTCACCAAACAGTTCGATATTAGAGTTGGGGTTCACCAGGGATCTGCACTATCTCCACGCTTGTTTATTCTATGTTTGGATACAGTGACTGCCGATTTGCAGAGGCATCCACCATGGACATTACTGTACGCCGATGATGTCATGCTTGCAAGTGCCTCAAAACTAAGATCTATCAAACAGTCGTCCGCCCTGTTGCTTTGTATCGAGCCCACTGGATGGCTGGTAGCTAAGGCAGCAATAAGCCGTATAGACGATGACAGGTATAGCATGATGGCAGCGAGAGCATGATGCAATATTGCTCGTAGACCATGTGGTCCGTGGAGCGCTCTTGCCTTGTTCAGTGATGCCAGGCCCAGTGGCCAGGCCTCCTGATTGTAGGTAGAATGGCCACTAGTGGGTTGGTTTTGGTAGTTCGAAGTAAGTTAAAGACCTGTAGTAGGTTGTCATTATTTAAGTAATACGTAAGAATAGTGGAAATAAGCCTCAATTGCTCCACAGGGAGGAATGAAATTGTTTTTTTAAAGTAGTTTGTAGCTGGATTTAGTAGTTAAATATGCTTGTAGGTAATAAAGCTCTGTGATTGGTCGGGAGGGCGAATCCGGCTCTGTGATTGGTTACTGGTAGTTTGATGTTATGCATGTATTTATACTGGCAGTAAATATTTTGTTTCTTGTAGTTGTAAAATGGGCTGAATTTGGTTATTTAAAGCATAAAATCTTAGTTTTAAGTACCAGTTTTGTGACCCATCATCCCAGGCAAGCCGGTAATACCTTTACTTCTCAGGCAGATATGTCACACTTAGCCGTAATTTTGAAGATATTGTGAAGTTAAGTATACATATGCGGTGGTGCTGAAGCAGACATGACCGGCTAGCCTATCGCGTTTTTAAATTTTATCCCATTTCAGGGTTTTTCGGTTCTGGGTGCGAATAGTTCGCTTAATAGTTGTAAAACTGTGGGGAGACTATATTTTGAGCAGGTTTTTAGTTGTGTTAAGTTTTATGTGGAGCTGAGGAGTGAAATTTGTTTGGCTTAAAGTGCAGTTTTGGCCTATATCTACTTCCCGTTATTATTAAGTTTATTGTGCTGCTAGTGTGATTAAACGCTGTAGTATTTGATGTAGAGTGCTGGGATTACTTGGGGGAAGTGTTGGTGAGAGGGAGAGAAGTGAGGGGATGGGTTTATGGAGTTGTTGCTGTTGATGTTTATAAATTAAACTGCACGTTATTTCATGGAAACAGTAATTCATTACCAAGCACCGATTACGAATGTCGAATCTAGGCCTGTATAGTAGGGTGGAACGTTGGTATAGGGCAAAAAATAGTTTTCTGTATTACCCATTGTAATAGTGATTAAAATTTGTCTTTTTATGTGAGAAGTTATTCTACAAAGTTTTATTGTGATAGAACCACATCTTGAGGTGCCGCAAAAGCCTTGAACATAATTTTTTGTATTTAAATTTTCAAATTTTCTAGAATTTTATTTTTTATTTTATTGATGTTTTTTTATGTTTATTATTTCAATTTAATTAAAACTACGCCTAAAATAATGCAAAAAATGAACATTTGTTGTCCATTATCATTTTATAGGCCCACTTAGTAGGCATTAAGCATGAATAAATAAAGGTTTTTCTTAAAAAAATGTAATTTTTGACTTTGTCGTAGTAAATGGGGTAGGTATGATATTGTAATGATTTTTCTTTGACTAAAACTTATTTAAGGTACTTAGAATATCTCCTTTCATTTTTATAATACAGTGATAATATTGAACCAAATCAGAGAGTAGAAAAGGTACTTAACCTAAGCAATAAAATCATAACCATTGAGATAAGAACACACATTTATTAATAAAATGCAAATAATAGACAAATAAAACATTATAACAAAGCTAAATGATATTCAATGTTCTCAAATACCGTACATTTTAGGTAAAGTGTTTCTTTGTTTCAAATTTTGGCATCATCTTGTGTGAAGCAATTCTGGCTTTGACAAATCCATTTCTTTCTTCTAGACCACAAACACAGAGTGATGATTCTGTTACAAGCTTGATTACTCTTTCCACTGCTTATGTATGACAGGGAAACGTGGTAAATCAATAGAATGCATCAGGCCATCTTCTCTTGCTTCACTTATGTACTTATGTACAGATAGAAGCTACTGTCGGCAGTTGTAGCATATTTTTTTTGAGGGCCTGAGAAGAGGTGGAAGGCTTTGCATTATCAATTGATTCAGCCAGAAACTCATCTACTGTATCATAATCTTCAGGTTGACGCACATCAATTCCAGTCATATTGGCCGATTCTACCGGCATCAGAATCATCATATTGAAGCACCACGTCATTTTGTGTTGTATTAGCTGTCTCAGCTTCCAAATGTTGTTTGTATCTAAGCTCTTGTCGAATCACCTTTAACTTTCGATCCTCTCTCTGGCTCAAAATCTTAGTAACCGACTCATCAAGTATGCTGATACACGTTTTTCTATTAGTTCTTTGATCTACTAAAAACTTTTGTTCAAGCACAGGTATTTTTTTGTCTTTTGTACACTTACACTCTGAGAGCAACTTGCACTTGCAAGAAGCTATATCAAAAATATGCTTACTTTCATTTAAAAACTTGTCTACAGCTAAATCATAACTTTCTGTGCCTTTTATTCCCTTTGATCTCAATATATTTCTATACTTGTCATGATATCCTTTTCCCATTTGCAACATACGGGTACGAGACACTGTAGGAATTGATGCTTTAACCCAAACATTTTCAACTTTCTCCATTAGAATAACTAATATCTCATTCACCATTGGCTCTTTTGTTGATATATCTCGTTTCAACTCATGTCGAATATAAAGGTAATTCTTCACGACATCATCTTAGGTTGGTAATAAGTATCACTCAATACTTTAGGATGACCGAAAATGGGACATTCCCACTAAAGTCTAGTCTGAACTCGCTTTGTCAACATCTCTGCCATCTCATTAACAAAAAACTTGTAAGTATTATGCAAATACACTAAAGGTCTATTAACAAATTATTTACTGACAATACCAACACGATCAAAATTAATCATTCACAACTTGCACTTCACAACAACTACTTGTGTCTCACTCCAACACTTGGACTGGACTGACCTCTGAGGCATAGAGAGACAAGTCTCGACATGAAACGGTACACTCCCCCTCCCACCTACTTGCTGCAGACAAGCAGTAACACGCTCCCCCCACCACTCTTCCCGTACATACTATGTCACCAACTATTATCACATTGATCATCTGTTAGCTAGTGCATCTTAATCACCTAAAGCTGCCATTTTTATGCAGAAATTGATAAATGCAACAATATTATTTGCTGATCCAAATGTATTGAATTTTCGTAAATTTCACTAAAAAATCACAATTTCTAACCCTTTGTGGCACCTCTTACCCTATTCCAGTCGTGTTCAAACTTTACAATTGATTTAATAATATCAAAAGGCAACTTTTTATCACTATTACGTATTGAAATTGAAAACAATATTTTTTCGTTCCACCCTTCTGTATAGTGAGCTACGTTTATAGGTAGCCTACATCATTTGAAGAATGCATAATTTCGTGGCATATATATATGTATATACAATTTACAAGAATATTTCCAGAAATTGTTTTTCACTCGTTACTCTGTTACTGATCGCTAATTGCGTGTACTCAGCACCTAAGTTGATATTTGACAGCCGTTATTATACGAGTACATTCATTTTTATTGCTATTCCGGAGATTTACTGACCTCGGTATGACATGTCAGTGATCCCAATGCCCTTATGCTATGAGTGAACATATCTCTATATTTTTATTTGTTCCAAGTCACCATTAATTACGATTTAAATTGACTAGATTATCATTGCTTCCCCACAAGCTCGAGAATGGGTACGTCAACATGGCGGACCGCGCGCTCAACCTGGTGTACTTTCTCATGCAGCGGAGAGCTGCCATCAGCGATCCATGTATAGAGATCAGTGATAGAGCCGAATGCTGGCCTAATACAATGAAACATGAACAAGCCTTGCACTCAGTGGAGATGCGGATGCTATGATGGTCCTTGGGAATTACACAGCTGGATCATATTCAGAACGAAGACGTCCGCAATACTCTTGGAATTGCCCCATTCCAGCCAAAATGCGGGATACTCGGATGCGTTGGTACGGGCATGTAGCCCGAGCAATTACAGAGTCCATTGTAAGAAAGTCACTTGCTCTCGAGCCTGATGGACAAAGACCTCCAGGACGACCGAAAAGGCGTTGGCTGGATACCCTACACTACGATATGTGCATCGTAGATCTTCGTCCTATAGATGCAGAAAACCGCAACAAATGGAGAGCGAGGTGTGCAGAGTGGCGGACCCCAAAAAATAATTGGGAACAACGCCAGGAAGAAGAAAAGAAGACTGTAGCCGATTATCTGAGTGGGCTATGAATAGCCTAACTTTACATACGTGTTTGCTAATAGTTGGTACAGGGTTATTGAAAAAGATAGACCCAGTTTAATTAATTTGTATTTCACAAAATATACATTGGACATGAACAATCTACATACCAATGAACAGAGAAAGGATCAAAGTTTTGTGACCACAGGTTATAAATGTTCAATGTGTCCTCCCTGCACTGCAAGGCAAACATCTAGGCGGTAGCCAAATTCGTTCCACAAGCGAGAAAGCATGTCTTGTGTTACTGAGTGCACCACAGCAGTGATACGGTTGCGCAGGTCGGCCAGATTGGTTGGTAGAGGTGTCCTTAACATAGACCCACAAGAAAAAGTCAAATGGTTTGAGATCGGGTGATCTCGTTGGTTAGAAGTGTAGAGCCAGGTCTTCCTGTCCTATGCGACCTATCTTCTATTCGTCTGACATCATCCTCTGACACACTTGGCCGGCCCAGACATTTTCCTTTGCAGAGACATCCAGTTTTGTGAAATTGCATAACCCAAAGTTTAATGCTTTTCCTAGCTGGTGGTTCAATGCCGATTTGGAGACAAAAAGTCCGCAGCACTGTTATTACGACTCACATTTTGCAGACTCAACAACGCAGAAAACCTTATGCTGCATAGTAGCCATCTTATTCAAAAGAGACAGTGAAGCAAGACAGCGCGAGTACCCAAGAGGCCGTTTTTGCAACTATCACCCTAGCGGCCTTGTACGCAACTATCACTGCCCAAGTGGTGGTCAACAAAACTTTGAACCTTCCTCTGTTCATTGATATGTCGATTATTAATGTCCAATGTGTATTTTGTAAAATACAATAACTAAATTGGGTCCATCTTTTTGAATAACCCTGTACTATAGACCAGGCATGTCCAACCACTTTTTGGAAAAGGGTCACTGTCGTTAAGGTGAATTGGTTTGCGGGCCATATGATTCGATTTTTTTCTACCGTATTAAATAGGATCTAAATTCTAAGATAAACCAATTCATTTAAAAAATTGTAATATATTGATATGTTATTTATTGGAATATTAATCTTCTTCTGCACGAATGGGTCTCCTAGGACCATGCGGAATCAACACTTCTTGGCCCTGATGTTTGGCCAATAACTCTTCATGCACAACGATTGAGCTAGTCTTCGTTGCTGCGACCAGACGTGTCTGGTAGGTCTTCTCTCTTCTGCCTCAAAACCACTTGTATGAGTAATTTTCCTAATTTCCTCTCGATCCTTGAGTTTGGGAAAACCTAATTCAGCCAAGTCCTTTTCCGCCTGTTTGTACCGATTGGACCTTGTTGCCTTTTTCTGCAAAAACGTATAGATTTTATTTGTTAACCTAGTTGGGTCCATTCTGTCCAAATATCCCATGAATTGGATCCTTCTCATACGGATTGTGTCTGTGATTTTAGTAATTTTTAAATATTGTGAGGTTTGAAGCCATTTTTCAGTGTTGCCTAAGTAAACAAAAATTTGGTGCTTTTCAGTCGGTCAACACAAATATACCCAAATAGAGCTGGGCTATGCCCTAATCCTGAAATAAATTACATGAGATTAATAAATACACTAGGATGACCAGTTTCGATCGTCAAGCAATCATCAGATCCATTACTCTTAGGCTGTAGCATCTGTGTTTGAGAATACAGGTGAAAAATATACACAATATGTACAATTATTTAGTTGCAGTGTTGGCTAAATGTGGTATATCTAATGTTCGGTGAAATTCTAAAATGGTGATAAAAATCCTGAATTTGTCTGTTCGGGGTGATTATATGGTTATACAACATCAACTATGGTTATACTGTAATAATACAGGCTGATACTTATCTGGTTGTCTTCCTAACTGGGACTTCAAGCAGTTTTGTGTTCACTCTGGTACCAGTTATAGTCGACTAACCTGGGTGTTAACTGGACGAGACTGGTTTTTCCCTTTCTCCCCCTTTTGTTACTATGTTCGTTCTGAGGTCAGTGCCATGTTTATTTGTGTGACGTTGCCAAGTCTAGATAAGAATGTATGTTATTGAATACAGGAAGATCTAGAAATATTAAAGACCGTGGAACTATCTTCGCCACACGTGGACTAAAAAGCCATTTAAACTAAGCGGTACACGGTCTATTGAAGACGTCCCGGCACCTTTAATACCATATTAATTGATAATACCTTTAATACTGCCGCGCATAACGGCCTAGGTTTATTGCAGAAAAAAGTACGTAGTACACCTGATCCAAATAACATTTACCTATAACCACCGCTATTTTCCCCCCTTATTTTTATCTAGCTTGGCTGTATCGCTAAGTTGTCTTGTTTTCGACAGTGTGTGTTTTTTAGTAGAGTGAAAAGAGGTGAACTCTCCATAAAAGTGTGTTCATTTAGATTGTTGGGATTGTTTTGTTAGGCTAGGTCAGTGGTTCTGAACCCGTAGAGGTCTGCGGACCACTCAGCGAGAAATTGAATCATGTACGGACCACCCCTCCTCCCCTCTGCCCCACCCCCCATCTGCCCCCAAATACACCTTATCAATTGTAACCCTTCCTCAATAACACTTATTTTAAAGACATTCCAATTCAAAACCTGATAGTCATCGCCGCAGATATATTCGGACGATTCTCGTTCAACACTCATCGTTATTGAAATCCCTATTTTTTGGCCACTTTTTTATACGTGCTGGTGGACCCTTTTCTCCCGCAGAACACCGGTTAAGAACCACTGGGCTAGGTGAATTTCGATTGCTTCCTTTATGTCGAGAGCTCTGCCTTTCGATTCGTGATGAGTTATTTTTAGGTCAGATTCGATTTTAGTAAAGCTGTGCCCCGTGTCACACATATGTTCGCATACGGCTGAATTTGTTCCGTATCTTATCGCAATCCTATGTTCATTATAACGTGTATCTACTCGTCTTCCGCTCTGTCCAATGTAATTAGCTTGACAACCAGTGTCTTGGCATGTAATAGAATATACCCCTGACTTTGAATACGGGTCTTGTTTATTTAGATTACTATTTTGCAGGTGCCTCCAGGTCGTATTATTCGTTGTGAATGCTATTTTTATGCCTTGCTTTTTGAATAGATTAGTGATTTTATGTGTGTTTGCATTCACATAGTTGAAGCGCGCGAATTTTTTCTCATTAATGTCCGGTTTTGGAATCATTTTATCTTTATTTCTATGTTTGGCTACAATTTGGTCTATTTTGCTTGGCGTGAAATTGTTTTCTTTTGCTATTTGTTTAATGGTTCTTATTTCCGTATGAGAAAAAATTTGCGCGCTTCAACTATGTGATTGCGAACACATATAAAGTCACTAATCTATTCAAAAAGCAAGGCATAAAAATAGCATTCACAACGAATAATACGACCGGGAGGCACCTGCAAAATAGTAATCTAAATAAGCAAGACCCGTATTCAAAGTCAGGGGTATATTCTATTACATGCCAAGACACTGGTTGTCAAGCTAATTACATTGGACAGAGCGGAAGACGAGTAGATACACGTTATAATGAACATAGGAATGCGATAAGATACGGAACACATTCAGCCGTATGCGAACATATGTGTACACGGGGCACAGCTTTACTAAAATCGAAACTAACCTAAAAATAATTCATCACGAATCGAAAGGCAGAGCTCTCGACATAAAGGAAGCATAATGTTGATTGTTCAGGTCCGTATTGACGTAACTATAACTTTGGAAGAATAATAGATTTTCCGCCTTCAATACTGTTTATTTCTATTACTTACAGGGACTAGTGCGGAAAATCTATTATTCTTTCAAAGTTATAAAGGAAGCAATCGAAATACACCTAGCCAAACAAAACAATCCCAACAATCTAAATGAACACACTTTTATGGAGAGTACACCCCTTTTCACTCTACTAAAAACACCCCTTTTCACTCTACTAAAAAACACACTCTGTCGAAAACAAGACACAACTTAGCAATACAGCCAAGCTAGATAAAAATTAGGGGGGAAAATAGCGGTGGTTATAGGTAAATGTTATTTGGATCAGGTGTACTAAGTACTTTTTTCTGCAGTAAACCTGGGCCGTTATGCGCGGCAGTATTAAAGGTTTCCTGAACTTCCGCCTAATTTTATATTTCATAAAACTGTCAACACGGAACCTGAAATGAATACATCTTCGAATAAGTATTAAAGGTGCCGGGACGTCTTCAATAGACCGTGTACCGCTTAGTTTAAATGGCCTTTTAGTCCACGTGTGGCGAAGATAGTTCCACGGTCTTTAATAGTTTTAGATCTTCCTGTATTCAAAAACATACATTCTTATCTAGACTTGGCAACGTCACACAAATAAACATGGCACTGACCTCAGAATGCACATAGTAACAAAGGGGGAGAAAGGGAAAAACCAGTCTCGTCCAGTTAACACCCGGGTTAGTCGACTATAACGTGTATCAGAGTGAACACGAAACTGCTTGAAGTCCCAGTTAGGAAGACAACCGGATAAGTATCAGCCTGTATTATTACAGTATAACCATAGTTGATTTTGTATAACCATATAATCACCCCGAACAGACAAATTCAGGATTTTTATCACCATTTTAGAATTTCACCTAACATTAGATATACCACATTTAGCCAACACTGCAACTAAATAATTGTACATATTGTATATATTTTTCACCTGTATTCTCAAACATAGATGCTATAGCCTAATACCCCATTTAGACGTCTCGGTCGCGATCCCGAGTATCTCTGATCTGGATAATGTCCAATCGCGATCAACGGCATTTGTCTTTGGTACGTGTTTAGACGTCCCATCATGAAACAACAGGATAATCGAGTAAAACAGCATGGCATCGCTAAGGTCTGCCAACTTTTGAATTCCAAGTGTTATAGCAGAAATTAAGAGTAGTTGGTTTCCTCCAGTTTTGAAGTATTTCAGTTATTCTTTATGCATAATTCAACCTGCTAATACATATTCTTAAATATATACAAATCCTGAAGAGACGTGTAGGCGAGTCCTACCCTTGGTGTGGAAATAAAAATATTTTGAAATCTTTAGAATTAGGTCTAGGCTATTTATTGCATAAATACTTCTTGTTCGTCCAGAGTTATTTGTCCCTATCGGAATCCCTTCCATGTCTATGACAATAAATTTATGTCTTTATTAATCGTCTTCATCGACTTTCCCCAACGCTAATATTTTTTTTCTTTCAGCGTTTAAACACTGGTATGTTTGTCTCCATCCATCATTTCGTTTCTCTCAATCTTCATATATCTGATATCAACCAACATAAATAAAACCATCATGGCCAACATTACGTACATCTCGCATTCAATACACAAGATAATACAAAATGGCCATCATTTCCACTGCCTACTTCACTCACACAGCAGGAGGATAGAACATACCGACGATCGCAATGGCCGCGAACGCGATTATCTCGTTGTGGGAACGGGATCGGGCTGATCTTGTTGGAGGGAAAGTTGATTGCGATAATGTTATCCTGTTGCGTTTAGACGTCCCAACTTAATCTGGATCAGCGCCTGATCGCGATCGCAACCGGGACGTCTAAACGGGGTATAAGTGTAATGGATCTGATGATGATCGCTTGACGATCGAAACTGGTCATCCTAGTGTATTTATTAATCTCATGTAATTTATTTCAGGATTAGGGCATAACCCAGCTCTATTTGGGCACATTCGTGTTGACCGACTGAAAAGCACCAAACTTTTGTTTTTAAAATTTTTAAATAGATGTTAGCATTAGGTTTCGGAAGGTGAATTCCATCTTTAATTCTTGGTCCCAAAATTTTTCGCATGATTTTGCGTTCCTTAATCTCCAATTGATTTCTCAGTGTTTTATGTTTTAGATTAAGTGTCTCGGCTGCATAAAGGGCTGCAGGCAAGACTACTGTTTTATTATGTTGAATTTTACAATTCCAAGAGAGGCATATTTTGTTATAAACTTGTTTTGTCAAATGGAAAGCTGTTTCCATTTTCTGTAGTCTTTGCTTCTATAGCTTTTCTTTCGTTGCCAGTTTCATTGATCCATTCACCTAAATACTTGAAGTCTTTCACTCGGGAGACCTGACAAATACCGATGCGGAGTGTATTCGGAGCAGTTTTAATATCCGTCATAAATTTTGTTTTGTCAAAATAAATCCGTAAGCCGATTTTTGCTGCTTGTTCTTGGAGTAATTCAAGTTGTTTCTGGGCATCAGAAATGCTTGGAGCAATTAACGCCATGTCATCCGCAAATGCCAAACAGTCTAGTGTTATCCCTTTGAGTTTTGGTCCTAGTCTATGGGATGGTGCACCAGCTCGTCTCCATTCTCGGACGACTTTTTCGAGCACACAATTAAACAACAATGGAGATAATCCATCTCCTTGACGCACTCCTGTATCAATTGAAAATTCTGTGCTCAGTCCTCCCATAAATTTAACCTTTGAACTTGTATTCAAGAGGGTATCTTTGATGATTGATGTTGTCTTGCGATCTAATCCAAATTCTGAGAGTACATCAACAAGGGATTCACGATCAATGCTGTCATAAGCTTTTGCAAAGTCAACAAAAGTAATGACATCATTTTTGTTTGACATTTTACGGAAGTAAGACATAGAATTTTTCAAATTGATAATTTGCTCTGTACATGATCAGCCTTTTCGGAACCCACCTTGGTATTCACAAATCTGCGGTTCCAGTTGAAGGTAGGCATGGTTCAAAAGTGCTTTGGACAAAATTTTGTAAGTTACCGAGTGTAATGAGATCCCTCGGTAATTGCTTGGGTTCGTTTTGCTACCTTTCTTGTATACTGGATGGATGATCACCATCTTCCAATCTGGAGGAATTTGTTCAGTTTGCCAGATTTCATCAACAATTTCTTTGAGTTATATGATGAGGTTTTCACCTACATTTTTCCATAGTTCTGCAACGATCTGGTCCTCTCCCGACGCTTTGTTGTTTTTCATGGATTGAATTATTTCACGAATTTCCTCTAGGTCCAGTGGTTCTGAGTCAGGATTCCGTAGAGTATGACAAAATTGAAATGTTTCCTGAGGTTTCTCACAATTGAGTAGTTCACCAAAATAATCTGCAAGAAGTGCACAATTTTCAGAGTTGGAGTGGGCGATGTTCCCATGGTTGTTTTGAAACTGGAGAGAATGTGGTGAATATTTAGTTAATTTCTCCTTGAATGTTCTATAGTAATTTCTAGAATGATGTTTCTTGAAGTCCTCTTCTATATCTTTTAATTTAGTGTTTTCATGTTTTTTACAAATCACTCTTAGTGATTTTGTTACTGTTTTTCTAACGTCTTGAAGATATTGTAGCGTCCTTTCATTCTTGTTGCACATCCAGTTCTGCCATGCTTGTTGTCTTAGGTTTATGAGGTGGTCACACTCATCAGTCCACCATGCATGTTTCCGTACCCTGGTTCGAGGTGCAATTTTTTCAGCCGTTTTTAGAAGTTCAGCTTGAAGTTGCTGCCAATTCTGTGGGGTTAACTTTTGTGTCTCTTGCGTGAATTCCATACTATTTTGTATAAGATGGACATCATATCGACGGGGTGGTAATTTTGGAGTGAATTTCCTCCTTTCTTGGATAATGTCCAAAGAGAATTTTGTGGGGTTAATGGTCAGAGTCCAGATCTAATCCTTTGAGGGCTTTAAGTTTCATGATTTCCGCCGTGTTGGAACGAGAGATCAGTACATGGTCCAACTGAAATTCACCCAATAGTGGATTTGAGGAAACCAAGTCTTAGTTTTTGATGATTTTTTCTTGAAAAATGTTGATTTAAAAAATAAAAATTACGAGCCTTACAGTAGTCGCATATGATGTGTAACATCTGACATAGAAGAAACCTCACGTGAAATTGTTCATACACCGGTTTTTTATACTATTATTGGCACAAATATTAATCTATTGTAAAAGGGAGTGTTTAACAGATATTGTAGTTTATAATACGGAACTCATTTTATTAGATGATTTGTAGCTTCCACCAGCACTAGCCTAAATAAAGAATACAATATGGATCAACTAGACTACCGGTAATAGACGCGACACCGCTCATAATCTTAAATTCCTTATAAACAGGTCCTCTTCATTCACAGACCAATACGTGATTTCATATGGATTCTGTTAAAATGAGTCATATTGATATGATAAATATCGTTTAAAATGATAATCTGGTAGCAAAAATATCTACCCCATCCAGAATTCGAACCCAAGTTCTCTAGATTCACAGTCATAAGCACTAACCCCACGGCTATTTCGACTACGCAAAGTTTGTGCACAAGATGGTGACTTATTTCCACGTTCCAATAATACTGCATTACGGAATTAAGTTTCATTTATATTTTGCTTGTTTCGATAATGTTCCTGCGTGAAATTGAGTTTAAAATGCCTTATGAATTGACGTCAGAAAAGTTGGATGGCGCAGCCACGCGGTAGAATGTTGAAGCTGTAACATTGTGACTGGTGTGGTTTATTTAGATGGTGAAGCATTGACGTCGTGATGGAAACAGAAAGAAATTAGTCAAATTCGAGGAGGTACTGCTCTGTATACGGTTGCAAATCGTATAAAACGGGTACGAAATATCTTCACTACTTTCCTGTACAAAAAGTTCAGAGAGAAAGATGGGCTTCGGCGTTGTCAATTGGAAAACTTGTTACATGTCACATGACAGTGTGCAGTGTGCATTTTTGTGAAGACGACTTCTTTCCACCGGTACTGTTGATTATTGATAGTTATTGTCTCTAATTTGTATTCACATGGATTTAGCTACATCAGAAATACTGATAAACTTGTAGCCTATTACTTCTGTGCCGTACATAGAATGTAATCCGCTCTTCGTAAACTTATTTTAGGGGTTCTTCCGATTGACAATAGCCGAATGGTTAGAAAACTTAAGAAAATGCTGTTCCTAGCCTTAAATTGCCAGAGAATTTATATTCTTGCCTTTGAACAGCAAGTATGTAGGTCATTGAAGTATGATTTGGCTTGGATTGTGTTTTTGGCTATGATCTCCCTACTGTTGAATTTAGTCAATTAAAATATAAAATCTTAGTTTTAAGTACCGGTTTGGTGACCCATCATCCCAGGCAGGCCGATAACACCTATACTACTCAGGCAGATAGGTCACAGCCGTAATTTTGAAGTTATAGTGATGTTAAGTATACATATGCGGTAATGTAGCAGGAGACCGGATCGGCCTAGGCTATTCTAAGTTTAATTAGTTCCCATTTCAGGGTTTTTCAGTTTTGAGTGCGAATAGTTGGTTTGAAAGTTGTTCAACAGTAAGGAGAGTATGTTTTGTATAGGTTTTAATTGGTATTATGGTTTTTGTTGAGCTGAAGAGTGAATTTGGTTTGGCTTAAAGTGTAGTTTTCGATCTGTTCCGTTTGCTTATGACAAGTTCAAATGGAGACTCCAGCTTTGTTAAATATCTGTATTTTAAGCATTTAATTAAATATATTGATAGAGAGGATGCCTCCATTTTAACTTGCCTGTGGCAAGAGATTAATAAATTAATATTCTTGCCTTTGAACAGCAAGTATGTAGGTCAATATTTGCAATATGGAAGTATGATTTGAACATCCCAAGTAACGCTTCTTTGAACCCAAAACATTCATGCAAATTCAGGGTTGCTTGATTCAATTTATTATCAGGGAGTCGTCCTTTGTGTTATGTGAGATATATATATTGTGAAATTAATAAAAACATCGATACCTCTAGGCTCCCAAGTACAGGCTTCATATAGGCCTATGTAACAGCAGACAGTAAATTAATTATCTACATGTGGGTAATATTTTTAACTGGTAGTAATTAGGCACTGCATTTAAATTGATAATAAAATATGTCTATCAATGAAAGAAAATATGTAGTATTTTGCCATCATAAATAATTAGAAGCCATAACAAACGCACACCCAATTACTTCACGTCACTATCTCGCCGCCATATTGCAAACAGCTGACCGTAAGCTCCTCCCCGGTTTCGGACGTCAATAGGCCCTCTTGTGAGTAAAGAGAATGTATTCAGAAATAGTTCATGAAGGCTTGCTCAATTCTCATGTAACCACAACGATTATATTATATTGATGATTGCATTACCGTTATGTGGGTTAATATTTGAATAGCCATTGAGTTGAAACATAATACCGGCAATGCCGACTACTTACAATGTTTGATATTAAGGCATTTTACCATTTAAATACTGATACGAGGACTTCGAACATGTACCATGTCATTTGTTTCAATCACTTGACACCAGAGTTCGCATGAGCGTTTTCTGTTCAGTATGTCATATACATTCCACATGGCCGAGAGTACGTCATGGTATCAATTTCAGACACCGCGCGCTCATTGTTTCTCGTACCACTGCCAGCTGGGTCTTATCACTGCCCGCTGGATCAACCGATCGAGTGGGCAGTGCATACTACCGTTTTCCACCACTGTCAGCTAGTACACTTCCGTTCGATCGATCGAGCAGGCAGTGCATATTTCCGTTTCCCTCCACTGCCAGCTAGTACACTTCTGTTCGATTGATCGAGCGGGCAGTGCATACTTTTCCACCACTGCCAGCTCGATCGTTCCGATCCACTTCCGTCCCCAATTTTCAAAATCACTCCCACAATACTATCCAGCAACTGAGCGGAAAGATCTTACACATCAATAGATCATGGTTCCTGCATATCTCTATTAGTCTCATGCCATTCCTCTTAGTTTGCTTATGACCTGACCATTTACCAACCTAGTATTTATACTCTTTTTCTTTGCCAATCTGGGCATTGAAATCACCCATTAACATGGTTTATTGGGATTCTCTGAAGAACATCGTCTAACAAGTTCCAGAATTCGTCTACTTTATCAACGTCCTGTCTATTGGTAATATTGGTTGGTGCATGTCCATTGACTAGCGAGTAGATCTTATTAGCTGATTTAACTGTCATGGTGGAAAGTCGACCTGAGAAGGATTTAAAGTCCACAATAGAATCAAGTACTGTCTTGTCTACTATAAATCCAGTACCAATTGAGAACAATTTGGCATAGCTCTTACACCAGGCTTTCCCTTATATATTCTGTACCCTTCCGAGTCAAAAGGGTGCACATCAATATACCTTGATTCTTGAAAAGCGATGATTCTAATTCTCCGTTCTCGAGATTTGTCAAGAATATTCTTAAGTTTTCCCATTTTTAAGAGGGAGTTGATATTAAAAGTCATAAACCACAGTCTTGAATTTGTTCTGATTTTGTCTTTACGGGGTTTTGAGGCACTCCGATTTACCTCATGGCACACTACTGTGGTCTGCCCAGAATCCGAATAGACCACAAGCGGTTTTTCAACCGTGGGATTTGACCCACTGGGGTAAATAATAATAATATCGTATGGCCTCGGGTGCCGGGTGCAACCTTTGTATTTTGACACCCAGAGAGTAGCTTGCATGTCGAATTTTGTTGTTCCTTGAATCACTATGAAAGTCAAGGAGGTTAGATATCTAAGCTCCTTGAACACTATAGCGCTTTCTAGTAGAGAAATGAGGAACTTTGTGTTGTCGGAAACTCCCGAGATTAATTTTGCCATTATGAACACGGCCTACTGAATTCAAATGGGTTCTTTGACATGCCAACATCGTATGACATGCGTGTCGTATTTTTGCCGCCTTTCAAAAATCACTTACCACGGCCAGTTGCGAACCTGCAATCTTGGGGTTAGTAGACCGACACGCTATCCACTCACCCACCGTGGCAAGCTACCCACTGGGGTAATGTGTTTGTATAGGTGCAATATTCATGTTGATTAACTTGGATAATTGACTGAGTTTTCAGTCGAGTTAAACTCAAGAGTTCCACTTCTGAGTATTGGTATATCAGCCGCCACTAACATGTGAACAGACGCTGTCGGGGTACCGCCACTAACATGTGAGACCGTCATGCCCGTAAAATTGATATATGGCAACCATATACCTTTTGCCCTTATTAACCTGAACACTAGGTTGCCTCGTCCGTCATCTACACTGTTCCAGAGTCCACCTCTTCAACTGCAGATACCGTTGGGGACTTCACCGTAACCCTGGCAAGGGACCCTTACAAGGTACTACCAGCCGAGTCAGCTGGACCTAGGTTTATTAAATAGGTGTTATTCCTCTATCACTCCCTCCTTTGTTCTGGCTTGTGACAGTCAGAGCCTGGCTTCCCAATAATGGGTCCAGGTTGGCGAGGTTAGAGTATTAATCATATATTAGTTAAGTTATTATTAAAATTAATTTTAATATATATATATAAATGTTATATTAAAATAATAGAATTAATATATTACCTGTCAATGTGACACCTGGCACTGCTTCTCATGAACAAGGCATCCAATATCTGGTTTGATTGATGTTGTAGCAACTTGACGTGAACTCTCCAGATGACTGTCGGTAATTCGCGTTCTCGTTGCGCATTTCACGTTTCATCCTGGAGAACACTTGTTGGCATATGTATGTTTTTTTAAATTATTATTATTATTATTTTTTTAACTCATTTTGTGTTTAAATATATAAGGTGCATTCAAAAAGTAATGAGCCGGAGGCTGGAATGCGCAAACCGGTGACGACATCGGCTAATCGTGGCATGTTTAACGAGGTGTGGTTCCGACCAGAGCGTGGAAGGTCACAGCCCGTTGCTAGAGGGCATGCGTGCAGGTCACGTGACGATACAAAGTGAGCAGCAGCATGCATCAATCGTCCAACGCTGCTAGTCGCATTGCAAACGGTGACATGGAGGCGTTAAACGAAGAGCAAAGAGGTGTTGTTCGGTTTCTGACAGCGGAAGGAGTAGGGGGAACAGACATTCATCGCCGAATGTCATAAGTGTACGGCGAACACTGCATGTCCCTTGCAAGGGTCAAGGCGTGGCACAAGCGCTTCAGGGAAGGACAGGTGTCGTTAGCAGATGACACCCGGTCTGGGGCAACCCCTGCATTACCGATGACAACGTCCAGCTGTTTGATGCACTCATTACCCAGGACCGCCGAATGACAGTGAACGCCACTACCGCCGTGGTCGGATTGAGCGTTGGAAGTGTGCACACCATCATGAAGGAACGGCTGCACTTGCGCAAAGTGTGTGCTCAATGGGTGCCCCACAGTCTTCAACCACACTAGTAAGCATGTCTTGGTCATCTGCAGCGCTATGCAAGGAAAGGGAATGGGTTCCTGGCACGAGTGGTGGCTGGAGATGAGTCATGGTGTCATCACTTCTAACCAGAATCCAAATGACAAAGTTTCGAGTGGAAGCATCCAGGGTCACCACCACCCAAAAAAAAAGGCAAGGCCATCCACACGAGTGCAGGAAAGGTATCCTCCAGCTTGTTACTTTTTGAACGCACCTTATATAATGGCTCAACGGACAATACATATTTTTCATTTGGGAAATTTATATATGTATGTGCTACCGAAAAGTGATGTTAAACGAAGTGCATGTCTATTAATGCCCATATATTTTTCTCTGGGAAAGTAGTAAGGGGACATTGTTAAACTTATTCTTTAGATCTGACGCTCATTGAAAATCAACGCACTCCATTTGTAGATCCGCGGGAACCTCGTCTATATTAATGGAAAAAGAAGAAGAAACGTATTGAAACTTACAACATTCTCCTTGAAGTCTTGAAATCTAATGCGGAATTTTGTTCTTAATTCTGATATGATTTCCGTGTACTTTTGAGAATTTTGATTATTACAGTTTTGTAGGGCTGGAAAATGCACAAAGTTGTTGTTTTTTATTTGTGATTCCCAAAGTCGCAATTTTGTTTCAAAGGCCTTCACGGTATCTAGGATCCCGGCTGCAAAGTGATGGATGCATCAGTAATAATGTACTAGGAAGGATCAATAAGAATAAGAATATTTTATTCACCATTGATCATTTACATGAAATAGGTTTTGTCATTTATGGTACAGTATAATTATTATTAGTATCCTCTGTATAAATTTATTAAAAATCAATATTAACAATTTTTATCTCCAAGAATACTTTTACGTTGTAAAATGGATTTTCTAACATCCATTTGTACAGTTTTCTTTTGAACACACTGAAGGACGTAGACTGGGCAGAATGTGGTAATTTATTAAAACAATGTATGCCATTTACTTTATGTGAGCTAAGAGTTTTTGCCAGTCTATGGCTTGGGATATCAATGCTTTCTTTATTTCGAGTGTTGTGATGGTGTATGTTTTCCCTAGTGATAAATTCACTTAAATTGTTTTTGACATATAGTAACAGATGAAAAAATATAGATTTGTAATTGTTAATACTTGAAGTCTAATAAAAAGGGGATGACAGTGCTCCCTAGGATCAGCTTTACACATTACACGAACAACCTTCTTTTGTATCAGCAACACATTATGGACATACGGTGAGTGACCCCATAGTAGCAGCCCATAAGAAATGTGGGACTGAAAGAGTTCAAAATATGCCATTCTCAGATAGTCTGTTGTCACTAATTCCCTCAATTTCCACAGGAGGATTCTGTTGTCACTAATCCCTCAATTTCCACAGGAGGTAAATGCAGCATGGATGCGTTGGAGAGATGTCACAGGAGTTCTGTGTGATAGGCAAATACCATCTTACCTGAAGTCTAAGATCTATCGTACAGTCATACGACCAGTTGCACTGTATGGCACTGATTTTGGGCTGACACTAAAAGTGCTGAACATTATCTCCACGCAATGGAAATGCGCATGCTGCGACGAACTATGGGCATTTCACTGCGAGACCACTTGTATAACGATAATATCAGACGACAATTTGTCATGGTCCCAATTCATGATAAGATGGCTGAACAAAGACTCCGATGGTATGGCCATGAGTTGAGAGCAAGACGTAACACTGTGGTAGACACTGCCTACCAACTGAAGGTTGATGGGAGAAGACCAAGAGGAAGGCCCAAACAACAATGGAAAGACACTATCAACACCGATATGAAAGCTGCAAATCTTCAACCAGAAGATGCAGCTGACCCAGTGAAGTGGTGCTCCATGATCCGAAAAGCGGACCCCATCCCAATGGGAAAACGCTAAGAAGAAGAGTTGTGTTGTTATATCTACCAGAAAGGCAAAATCACACAACCATTCTGAGTCTTTAAATTCAACAATAGGTTTTCCCCTTCTCCTCCATAAATGTTTGTGTTTTGGTTTTTAAGTCAAACACTCGCTTCTACATTTTGCCACGGCTCATCCATCTTATTTCAGTATAATAAACAATATCTTCTAATTCTGAATCGAGATTTTGTAAAAAATTTTGGAATTCTCTGTTCAAACCATGTAAACGAATCAAATTCACTACTTTTACAACAACTTTCAAAACATTATCTAAATTTAGGGATTTTGCATTACAGAAATGTTTCCTACTTTAGCTGCCCCTGCTTTTAGTAATTTAACTAACCATTCTCGTTTTCCTGCAAATGCAGGAGCTCCGTCTGTTATATTTAAAGCCAAGCCGATTCAAGGTTTCAGTGACACCCCGCATTAAACCATTGGCTTTAGTGGTGCCTTTAAGAGGGACAAGAGCAGCTAATTCTTCTGTAATATTGCAATCTGTATCAACTCCCCTTAAGAAAATTGCTAATTGGGCAGTATCGCTAGCATCACTACTCTCATCAAGTGCCTGAGAATAGAACTGGAAATTTGTGGCTCGGTATTTTAAAGTTCTCTCTATATTGGATGCTTATTCGTCAATATGGCAAGCTACAGTCTGTCGCGACAAGCTTAATTTTGCAAACTGTGCTTTTTTGTCAAGACATATCATATCAGCAACACTCTCAATGCATTCTTTAACAAACTCGCCATCTGTAAATGGTTCAGATTTTTTTGCAATAATTTCTGCTGCTACGTAACTCGCTTTTACCAGAGATTCAGTTTGACGTGTCACATTATTAAAGAATAACTGCTGTCCCGAAAGTTTAATTTTAAATTCAGATACCTTGTCTTTACGAAATTGACCCTCAAATTTATCATATGAAGACGCATGTTTGGTGTCGTAATGTCGTACTATGTTATACTCCATTAACACTGAAACTGTTTCACTGCAAATTATACACTCTGCTTTCTTGTTTACTTCAGTAAAAAAGTACTGATTTGCCCACTTCATTTGAAATGATCTCCAGTACCTTCGTCTGAAACTTTTCTTTTCTTTTCTTTTCTTGCCGCTACACTTAGAAGCCATAATTAACTTATCACTTATTAAAAAAAAACACAGAATTAATTATATTCTTCAAACCTCTCACTTGCACTGACAAAACAATGTGAGCGAACAACTGCAAACAGTAAACTAACTTGGAAGTTCTACAATGTAACAACAATAAAACTTCTGGCACACACTCGCCTTTGAAAGTAGTAACGCTACCGCACAGTCAACACTGCACGGAGATTTCAAAGCAATGCGCAGTAGGTAGGATCATAAATAAAAATCTGGGCTGGGCATTCCTTAAAATGGATGTATTTCTCCATGTTTTGAGTAGGATGAACTTTCACAAACACATGTGTTGTGAATGGAAAAAGTCTTGCTCTTTCAAGTTTATCTTATTCCAAATAGAATTACTTATTTCATAAATAATATTATAACTTACAAAACTCACTGCGGGCCGAACGCGAAGTGATAGAGCAAATGTCACTCTGGGCCACGGGTTAGACACACCTGCTATAGACCCATCTATTGTTCGCCATGGCTTAAATACTTTTGATTCATGTATACCACACCCAGCTTATTAACGTGAGTTTGGACTGGTGAAAGCCACATTTTGCTCTAGCCTGTGCTAAATACAATAGTTAATATATGTAACATTTGAAGAAGAATTTTAATTTTGCTTTTTAATGTGCTTGCTGGTCAGTATACTATTGATAAATCGACTCTTTGAAAAACTGTTATTTGTTATAAACAATTTTGCTCCAGTACACTTTTTAGTAGGTCTTCCTTCGGAGGGGAAGTATAGCCGGCGGGCCCATGTCATAGATTTGTGGCATGAGAAGGAACCTACCAGTACAATTGGTAGTGTGTAGCTAAATTTGTATTTTATTTGGTTTAGAAACGGTCTATCAAGTTCCAACGTTCGCCGCTGGGTGACAGTGGCGTCTGGTAGCCAACGTTGGAGCTACTTGAAATTGAACTTTCATTCATCTTCATTAATTTTATCTCTCATTAACTCCTCTCGTGAGGTTAGCGTCAGGAAGGGCATCCGGTTGTAGAAACCATAAACAACGTGAAATTTCATTGCATTTCATCCCTAACCCCTTTGGAAATGGGATTAATAAGGGGTACACATAGACACTTTTTAGAGTCTCTGAAAATATGTGAGCTACTAGGCTTCCCCTTCCTCTATACCTTATCCCATATAAGTTGAGAGTCGCTCTTAAGCTGGAAGCACACTGCATTTGTTCCGTTCCGTTCAGTTGACCTTGGGTAACTTGCTGACAATGCAACCTAATGTCCATCTGCTCACTGCATCAGTTCCGCACCCTTCAGCCCATTCCCCCCACCATCCGTTCAGTCAAGCTTGCCCTACCAAACAAAGTTGACGGAAGACAGAAGGTAGATTGCTTTTGTACTGTACTGCTTTGTTACATTTGTTTAGTGCAATGATTATGACCACGATGTGGCAGCCAGTAAAGTAAGCAACAACAACATAACACAAAGTAATAAACATACATTTTGTCTTAAGTTATGGGAATCATGTATGCCTGAGATATCAATTAGAAAGTCCGGAAAGACAAGATAATATTTACCGCACTGTTCCCTTCTTAAATTTATGTCATGAATCCCAAATATTATTTTATTTTTTCTATACTACTTAACAGGCTAAAGCTATAGCTATAATTTCCCCCTCATCATCGGAAGAATATGAACTTGACATTACTATTCTCACAGTGGTGTTTCAAGACAGGATTGACGGAGACTGAGGCAATGTGCTGGCAAACTGATGCGAGAGAAACGAAAGCAAACTGAACGGAACGGAGGCAGTGTGCTCCCAGCTTTACCTATACGAGCACACTACCTTCGATTGAAATATTACAAACACCGTATCAATTGTAAACTGGCTTTAACTTCACGTTAGTAAGAGGTAGGAGCTCTTCTTTGCGGCTCTGGCGTATTGTCATTTGACACTCAACTTGTATGGGATAAGGTATAGTTACTATGGCACAGGATATCCTACTATTTTCTGTTGCTAAAGGTATGACTACCACAGTTACATTGTTGCAAACCAATAAGGAGCAAATTCATACAGCATTGTCAAATGTTGCACATAATTGCCATTCCACACAGTTAAGTTCATTGCAGCCTGGCCACAACCTGCTTTGTTCTAACAATCATCAGTTGGACAACAGTGAGCTTCTACAATTCTCCCGCCCTTCACGTGTTTAACATCACGCACCCAAGTACAAGGGGCTACATGACCACGATGTTGCAAAACTCCTAAGGAAACAACAGTATTTCAGTCACACTTCGTTGTACTGATATTAATAGTTTGGTTCTTCTTGTAGCAGGTTATCATACTCTTGAAATGTAAGAGTTGAAAATGAGGCCACAATCAATATTCTTTACTCTTCAAAGTATAAGGTGCGTTCAAAAAGTACCGAGCCGGAGGCTGGAATGCGCAAACTGGTGACGACATCAGCTAATCGTGACGTGTGTAACGAGGTGTGGTTCCGACCAGAGCGTGGAAGGTCACAGCCCGTCGCTAGAAGACGCGCGATCACGCGTGCACGTCACATGACGATACAAAGCGAGTAGCAGCATGCATCAATCGTCCAACGCTGCCAGTCACATTGCAAACAGTGACATGGAGGCGTCAAACGAAGAGCAAAGGGGTATTGTTTGGTTTCTGACAGCGAAAGGAGTAGGGGGAATGGACATTCATCGCCGAATGTCACAAGTGTACGGCGAACACTGCATGTCCCTTGCAAGGGTCAAGGCATGGCACAAGCGCTTCAGGGAAGGACGGGTGTCGTTAGCCGATGGTGCCCGGTCTGGGGCACCCCCCTGCATTACTGATGACAACCTCCAGCTGGTTGATGCACTCATTACCCAGGGCCGCCGAGTGACAGTGAACGCCATAGCCGCCGTGGTCGGATTGAGCGTTGGAAGTGTGCACACCATCTTGAAGGAACGGCTGCACTTGCGCAAAGTGTGTGCCCAATGGGTGCCCCACAGTCTTCAACCACACCAGTGAGCATGTCTTGGTCATCTGCAGCGCTATGCGAGGGAAGGGAATGGATTCCTGGCACGAGTGGTGGCTGTAAATGAGTCATGGTGTCATCACTTCGAACCAGAATCCAAACGACAAAGCCTCCAGTGGAAGCATCCAGGGTCACCACCACCCAAAAGAGGCAAGGCCATCCACACGAGTGCAGGAATGGTAATGCTGACGTTCTTCTTTGATGAAGATGGCCCCCTTCTGATATACTTCATGCCGCACGGGACAACAGTGAATGCCCAGCGTTACTCGCAAACCTTGACCACCCTTCGCAAAGTGATCAAAACAAAACGACCAGGCAATCTCACCCGTGGGGTCATTCTGCTCCACTACAATGCACGACCTCATACGGCCAACACAGTTGTGGCACTCCTGCAGAAATTCAAGTGGGAGGTTCTTGGCCACCCTCCATACAGTCCGGACCTCTCTCCCTGTGATTACGCCAGGTTTGGTCCCCTGAAAAGGGCTCTGCGGGGCCAACGATTCACCTCGGACGTCGACGTCCAGCTGTACGTGCGGAACTGGTTCACATCGCCCCCCAGGGAATTTTATGAGACAGTCATTCACTGCCGTGCCGGCCCCGTGGTGTTGGGGTTGCGCGCCTGCCTCTCACCCGGAGGCCCCGGGTTCGATCCCTGGCTCTGTCAGGGATTTTAAAACTGACATGAGGGTTGGAACGGGATGCACTCAGCCTCGTGAGGACAACTGAGTAGCTGTCTGACAGTGAGACAGCGCCCCGATCACGAAAACCAAGATTAACGGCCGAGGGGACCCGACGCGCTGATCACGCGTCACCCCAATATCTGCAGGTCGAATGGCTGGGCAGCGGTCGCTTGGTCGGCCTTAGCCCGTCATGGGCTGTATAGTGTCAGGGGTTGACTTTTTTTTGTCATTCACCGCCTCGTGTCACAGTGGGACAAGTGCCTCAACAGCCAGGGCCAATACTTCTAACATACAGGTACTGGTTTCTGTAATTATGCCTCCGGCTCATTACTTTTTGAACGCACCTTATATGTCCGCCTTAAGACAGCTTCTTCTTCTTCTTCTTCTTCTTCTTCTTCTTCTTCTTCTTCTTCTGCTTTTACAGCCTCATTGGACCACTTCAGTCAATCATTCTTGGTCCTCTTCTTCAATAAGTTCCTTTCCGAGTCGTCCAGTAGCTTTTCATTCGCTCTGATCTTCTCGGGCGTTCCTCATCTGTAAATACCCTTTTTACTGTATTACGTTTGTCTATTTTAGCCTGAAATCTTATTTTTATATCTCTCAGTTTTTTAAATTTTTTTGTTTTGTTTTGCAAGTCATCCAAGGTTATTTCTAATTCTTTCATATCTTCTCTAATTTCCTTAATCCATCCTACTTGTTGTTTCATATTCCAAAGTTTCATTACAATTTTTTCTGGTGTCCTCATGATGTGACCAAAAAAAGAAATCCGTTTCTTCCTAATAGTATCAGTGATGGGCTCCAGTTCTCTGTATACCACTTCATTTGGTACTATCCGCCACTGTCCATCTTTCTGATATTTTTTATTTATGCAAGTTCTAGCTATTCTTCTTTCTACTTTTAAAATTTTGTCGATTCTGTTTTTCTGAGTAACTTTAAATAGAGTCACCTCTGGTTGAATCACCGTCTTGTAATGTTTTAATTTTGTTGCGATTGATAGACATTTTCTTTTATATGTAGACCATGTTAATTTTTGGGCTTTTATCATTTTATTAGTTCTTTCTTGCCATGCAGGTTTCTCATCCAAGTTGTAAGTTATAATTACTCCTAAGTATTTAAATTGCTTCACTATTTTAACCTTCTTGTTATTTACTGTTATGTGATTGATTACAAGTGGATTTGCTACCATCATCTCTGTCTTTTCAAATGATATCTGAAGTCCATTTTTTGTGCTATATTTTGTAGGCTTATTATTTGATTTCTGGCTTCTTGAATATTATTAGCCAGTAACGCTAAGTCATCTGCGAATCCCAGGCAATTTAAGTCTATTTGATCTTTCTTGGTTCCAATTCTTATGCTCCTAGGATTTTCCCTGTACCATTCCCTCATTACATATTCCAAAGCACAATTGAAAAGTAGAGGCGATAAGCCATTTCCTTGTCTTAATCCTGTTTTAATCGTAAATGGTTCAGATATTTCTCCTCTGAATTTTACTTTAGATTTTGTGTTTGTTAGAGTTAGTTTCATAATTTTTATTAATTTGGGATGAAGTCCGAAATTGCTTAGTATTTTCAGCAATGAAGATCTATGAATGCAATCATAAGCTTTTTTGAAGTCTACGAAGGTATGACTTGCTGTTTTTGTCTACGTTTGTAGTAGTCCGTTACTAATTTTAAGGTGATTATCTGTTCAGCGCAGCTTCGCCATGGCCGAAATCCACCTTGATATTCTCCTATTTCCAGTTCTAATTGATCTTTACAACGAGTATATAGAATTCGTGACATGATTTTATATGTGATATCCAAAAGGGAAATTCCTCGATAGTTGTCAGGATTTGATTCTTCTCCTTTCTTGTGTAATGGATGTATTATAGCTGCAGTCCAATGGTCTGGCAGTTCTTCTTTGATCCAAATGTTCACTATGCATTGGTGTAATGAAATCTTGACTGGTTCTGCTGCATATTTCCACAATTCTGCAAATGTTTGATCTTCTCCACTCGCTTTGTAGTTTTTGAGCTCTCTCAGAGCTTTGTAGACTTCTTGGATTGTGGGTGGATTTATGTTTTCTGACGGTGTTTTAATAGTGGTGTCTGTATTTATTTGAAGCAGTTCTAGTGGATCTTCGCAATTTAGCAACTTGTTCAATGTTTCTGCTAAAATTTCTGTATTTCTTTTATTACTATGAGCTAACTCGCCATTTTTGTCTTTTAACATTAATGTTGGAGGTTCATATCTTTGTAGTTGTTTGCTAAAAATTTTGTAGTAATCTCTTGAGTTTGTTTTCGCGCTATTTGTTTCGATCATCAGAAGTACATCCTTTTGTTATAGCCGTTTAACCCTTCGTATTATTTTTTGAGTTATCTTCCTGTGTTTTATGTAATCCAAGTGTGATTCATCTGTTTTTTGACTCTGATACCGTAACCAGGCTTGATGTCTATCTTCCACTGTATTATCACACTCATCGTTCCACCATTGGTGTTTCTTCCTTGGATTTATTGGGGCTACTTGTTCAGCTATTTGTTTCAATTCGGGAACTATTTCCTCTAGATCATCTGTTATTTTAATATATCTAGTTCGTTCTTTGTATCCTTTGTTATTTATTAGTTTATGTGGGTTGTATGTTCTCTTCTTTTTTAAGTGAGTTTTTTTCTTTGTCAACGGGGTAAATTTAATTTTAATCTTTATCATGTAATGATCCGATCCAGTATCTGTTCCTCTCAGAACTTTCACATTGTAGATCTCCCTGTGATAGTTCTTATCCATACAAACATGATCTAGTTGCCATTCACCTTTTTTTCCAATCTGGATGTTTCCAAGTTTTGAGTTTATTTGGTCTTCTCTTGAAGTAAGTTAATTTAGAGATCATATCATGATTCCTGCAAAATTCCACCAGTCTTATGCCATTCCTGTTTGTTCTTCTCTGTGCTGGCCATTTTCCTATTATGTCTCTATATCTTTTTTCCTTTCCTAACTGGGCATTAAAGTCTCCAATTAAAACTTTGGTGTGACTTTTATTTATGTTTGTTGCTGTCTGATCTAAAATCTCCCAAAATCCATCCACATCATCTTTGTGTTCTTTCTTATTATTTTTTTTATCATTAGTTGGGGCATGGGCATTTTGAATGGTATATGTTCTATTTGCAGCTTTTAGAGTTAGTGTGGAGAGTCTAGGGGATAATGCTTTAAATTCTATGATGGATTCAATTATTTTGAGATTGACTACAAATCCTGTTCCGAATTGTGGACATTGCTTCATTACTCTTCTTCCTGGTATTCCCTTGTAAATTCTATACCCTTGTGATTCTATTGGTTCCTGATCGGTGTTTCTCATTTCTTGAAGCCCGGTTATTAGAATTCCTTTGCGATTCATTTCGTCTGTCAAAATTTTGAGTTTTCCTGGCTATAATATAAAATAATTTCTTTAGTTTCATAAAAATGACTGTAGAAATCTGTTTGATTTAAATGAGTTAAATCAGGGTTCTTTACCTGGAAAATCTCCTCTCCTATCATTGTTTTCCCTCAGTGCATTGACCAAAACTGAAATCAATTTCATAAATATTCAGAAAGTATTATGATACAATACTTTGGAATAGAAATACAAGCCACTCGCTGGATTCAACACATAGTTACTTGGTGATAAGCTAACGAGCAGGGAGCGGATTTATATGTACTAATAATTCATGAAATATATACATATATATTTAGTTATTTTCATTGAAATATGGAATTATATGTGGACTTAAAATTATAAAAACTATCATTTCTATTTGATATCAAAGTTCAAAGAAGCTATAGAAATTATATCTACATGAACCATAATGCTGTACTTCTCATTTTAATATGATCTTTAAAGAACACTCAATATTTTAATCTCTGTTACCAAAACAATGGATCACAAAATGTTCTTTTAAGTGCTGGAAAGTGAACCTTCTCCTATTTTCTCTAAGTACAGATTTATATTGACTGAAACTTCGTTCAACATCAGAAGAGGTAATGGGGGCATATTTAAACTTTACAACGTCTGTTGGGGTTAAATCTAACGTTAACTTGACACTTAAATCTCCACACATAATTGCAGCAACCTTTCCCATTCTTTCATATCCAGGGTTCTTTGAAAGTACAGTGTCCATCTTCATTTTTGCTACTTCTGCAACTTTACCTGTACCATGATTTAGCCGTTCCACAGTTCTATTCACAATTTCGAAACTTTCAGAAAGTGAGAGATGCGAGTTTTGTAGACTTTTGAGTGTTTTTGTGATGCATGAAAAATTATGCTGAATGTAAATCAAGTCATTCCTCACACTTGTGTCGCGAACAACTGTTTGCGCAGCTTCAATTGAGGCTGCATCTTCAGAGTCCATAGCATGCGGAACGTTCTTAATGGAGTCGATATATTCAGCATAGTATTCAACCGCTTGCAGCCACGTACCCCACCTAGTTAGAACTGGCTTAGGTGGCAATGGAATTTCTGGGTACATTTCTTTCAAACGATGAACTCTTTTGTGGGCTTTGAGAAAAACTTTTGTCTCTGAGGAAATCTATAGATCTACTTTGGGGTAACTGCCTCCTACCACTTCTGCCCCACGATGAAAGGCATGTGCTACACAAGTTAAGAGTCATCTTAGGATATATAACACACAATGCTTCTCCAGCATTCATCATATAAGGTGCGGCATCGCCAATAAAAAGTAACACTTGATCATACTGAACGCTCTGTGGTCAGAGGATACCCATAGCTTCATTGAACAGTTTAGCTATAGTTTTGTTATTGCACTTTTCTAGAACATCACAGTGTAAAGGAATCCCTTTACAATAATCTTCACTTAACAAACCAATGATTACGTTGCCAGTTAGCCTACCTTCTTTGTCTGTCATCTCGTCAATGAAAACCCAAATCAGACCATCTTTAATTTATTGTCTTATCTTGTGAACAGTTTCATGGTATATGGCTGAAACATAGGTTTTTCTGAACGTTGACTCATCCGGGATAGTTCGGTTAGTATATTTCTCGAGGAATTCCCTTAAGTACTGATTATTCAATTTGAAGAGAGGGATGTTAGCAGAGATGAGAGCGCGGCAGAGATCGGTGTTGAACTCGGACGTTACACTCAAAGTTGATGGTTGTGTCAGAAAAAACTGTCTCAGCTTGGAATTTCGTAGTTTGTTAGTCTGATGCTTACTGTTTTGTTGCACCAGGAACCTTTGAGTAGATGCCACTGAACATTGACACAAATTACAAAATAATACCTTACTGTCAGTTGATAAACCATCTTCTTTAAATTCTGTTACGTAACTTTTTAATTTTAAACTGGTTGACTGTGCTACTTTAGGCATCTTGTAACAATGTTAATGTCTTCAATGAATTCAATAGGCAACTGAAAACACTGCACTTGTAGACATAGCGGTACGTACAAGAACACTACGATTCATCTCGCTGCTAATTCAAACTGTGAATCACTGGTAGGAACTACAGTAAATGGAGGTATTGCACCATCAAGGGGAATGCCCGAATTACAAAATAATCCGGAAACTACTGGCATATCGTCGATTAATGGGATTTCCTGAGTAACGAAATTATGGGACAGACATAGTCGATGTTACGTGTGATTCTGATGCTCAGCTGATCTCACCTCTTCCGGGTTCACTCATCTCTTTTTCACCACGCCGTTTATCACCTTTCCTTATCAACTCAGGTGTGGACAGCTGAGATGAGTTGCACCCCAGTTAAAATATTAAATGTTTCTTCATTATTGACAGGACTGCAAATTTAATAGAATTTAATACTTTTTTGCCGAAGTATGGACTGTATTGACCTCAATGACTAAGAATATGGAACATTATGTGCTAAACTCCAAAATATGGAAAAATATGGAAAATAAATACTCCATTTTTCAACTCCACACACCATGATTTGTAAAGATAATACAACATATAATTAAGTTTAGCTTCACAAAGAGATGTATTTACATATAAATCAGTTGTCTGCTAATGAGAAATATGTTTTTGTATGAGTCGACTGGCCTGGCAGCGCTTACAGAAATTATTCTAGTTTTATCCAACATGTTTCTTTTCTTTAATGAAACCATCACTTGATCATTGCCTACTTGCTTAGTGAATGCATTGTTGCCAAGCTGTACTATAAGGCCAAGCCATTAGGAACGTCAGTACATGGATGTCGCTTCTTTTAGCGGGGAGTCTCTAGTGTTGGTAATCTATTGTATTTGGTATCATGCTTGTGTTACCCTCTGTGCTTGTGATGAGCAAATAGCTGATGTGTTATGCTTGTTTTAGGTTATGGAATTACTTGTGCACATTAACAAGCGTATCAAAAGCCGTCCTCTGGTACAACTGCCAGTGGAGGCTCTTCTGTTGCAGTACCAGGATCCAGCTGCAAGTTCTTTTGTCACGGTATGTCTTATGGGGCTTATGAAGCTTTATAGCATTCTTAGAGGCTTGAGTAACTAATGAATTATTAAAGACGTGGGTCCAAATGCCATTATAAGTACATTTATGCTATTATTTTTATGACATATTCTTTTTCTTTTTCCTCTGTTTCACTGCAGACCTTAACCCTTCACGATTTATGAAAGAAATATCTTTGCCATACTATCATTATGTGCTTCATTATAAGAAATATTAAATGCTGCATTTTGTATTAGTAAAATTAAAATATGTATGTTGACAGAACTTCACCATCATCTATATCAAAATGGGTTACCCTAGACTGCCACTTGCAAAGCAAGCCGAGCTTGTGCCGTGTGTTCTGAATGCATTGGAAGATAAACCTCAGAGCCATCAAGACAGGTAAGCTGCTTATTTCTCTTAGGCACAACACTTGAGAGGTGTGTCGTTACTGGTAAAAATGTACATTATATTTGGCTTGCGGTGCAAATGCCACAAATAGACTGGTTTACGGGGTAATGACCAAAGATAACACAAGTTCCTAATTATAACAATAACAACATCAAAGATCTTAGAAAGGTCTGCATTTCAAAATATCTGGAGGCATTTAAATGAAATAAATCATAAGACTGGTGTAATTTTGCAGGAACCATGATATGATCTCCAAATCGACTTACTTCAAGAGAAGACCAAATAAACTCAAAACTTGGAAACATCCCGATTGGAAAAAAGGTGAATGGCAACTAGATCATGTTTGCATGGATAAAAACTATCACAGGTAGATCTACAATGTGAAAGTTCTGAGAGGAACAGATACTGGATCGGATCATTACATTATAAAGATTAAAATTAAATTCTCCCCGTTGACAAATAAAAAAACTCACCTAAAAGAGAAGAGAACATACGACCCTGATAAACTAATAAATAACAAGGGATACAAAGAACGAACTAGATATATTAAAATAACAGATGAGCTAGAGGAAATTGTTCCCGAATTGAAACAAATAACTGAACAAGTAGCCCCAATAAATCCAAGGAAGAAACACCAATGGTGGAACGATGAGTGTGATAAAACAGTGGTAGATAGACATCAAGCCTGGTAACGGTATAAGAGTCAAAAAACAGATGAATCACAATTGGAACTCATAAAACAAAGGAAGATAACTCAAAAACTAATACGAAGGGTTAAACGGCAATACTAAAAGGATATACTTCTGATGATCGAAACAAATAGCGCGAAAACAAACTCAAGAGATTACTACAAAATTTTTAGCAAACAACTACAAAGATATGAACCTCCAACATTAACCTCCAGGCGCTTGCGCCTATAAATTTCTCATTAGCGCTCGCGCTGCGGCAACCAGACCGGTCAAGAAAACTTGATTTTTTCTGTATTTAACATTTCATCATCGTGTAAATTGGGTAATTTTAAAAAAGACTTGTATTAGACAGATATGAAAAAATCTTTAATTAATTATTGGACAAGTAATAGCAAAAGAGAATAAAATAAAACAAGAATAAAAAGTTCAAAGTACAAAGATATAAACCTAATTAAGTTTCACAAGAAACTATTGAAATACAACAATTTGTAGAAAATGAACATTAACACAGGACTGAAACGTCTCATTCCTAACTGACAACAATGTCAAAAAGAAACTATAGTTCCTGATTCTATTTAATCAGATTCTTCCTCGGCATTACTGTTGCACTTCTCACACGTAACACGTTGGCTGTGATTTTTGCGCATGTGCTTCAGGCATGTACCACACGGGACTGCAGTCTTATATATTTTGTTTGTGGATTCCACATATGTAACAACATTTTTTCCTGGAATTTGAGAACTCGACTCTTCCCTGAATTTTGACAGAAAAGCGAAAATTTCCTTAAGAAGACTAGATATTTTTGCCCTATTCTTCAAATTTTCCTCCATCAGGCTCATAGCTAATTTGTAGATGTATTCCCTTCTCCGACAGGATTCTTGTGGGCAATTTGCAAGAAAAATCTTGTAGGAATTGATGGCTCCGATATCAAGTTCCCGGAAGAAAAGTGCCATAGGCCATCTTCTTGTTTTCCTAGAGGTGTTATACGTTGCACGTTGAATTGTAGTCTGTGATCTGCAAGTGTTTGTTTGTATCATGGTCCAGCTCATTAGTGTCATGCATTGAAGACAATGAAAGTACAGCCTTCTTCTTCTTGGTGTTGAAAGACACTAAGCTTTTATCATTCTGAAAGCCAAACATACTAGAACCAACTTCACGTAGTTTGTCCTGGAGGAATTCGGGTGGTATCTCTTTTTTGTTTTTCTTCAAGGTCCCTAAGAAGGTCAGTCCGTGTTTCAAAAGGTGTTCAGCCAAAGGATAGCTGCGGAAGTAGTTCGATCTTTTAATTGGCTCAGTCAATCTGTCGACAACATCAAAAGGTTTGTTTGAAGAGAAGTATGGCCCTACAGTCTGTTTCCCACAGTTTATCTCCAGATTATACGTGTAAAACATTCGACTATCACACATTGCATACAACTTTATGCTGTATTTATCTGGTTTCTTCGACATATATTGTATGAAACTACAACGGCCACAGAATGCAACTAACATCTCATCAACCGTTACGAACTCTCCAACTGCATAGCTCCGTTGGGAATTGGAAACAATTTCAATATGAAATTTTCTAATAGCTGCCAATTTATCATTCTGTTGGCGCTCTACTCTAGTGGTGACATCGTCAAATCGGAGGGACCTCATCAAGAAACGGAATCGGTTTTCACTGAAATTAGCCCATCAGAGTTAAAGTATTCTAGGCTATTAGCACGGTTTCCTTTCTTGACGGCAATCAAAAAGAGAACACCAAAAAGTCCCAGCACTTCGGTAGGAGACGTTAGTCTGTAATCTCTTTCTCTATTTGGACGTATTTCAGATAATTTTTTCGTTATAAAAATATTGGTGTACTTTACAATGTCACCATTCATGTCAGGTATCATAATTTGCAAAACGCAATCAATAGGCGCACGAGCTTGTCGAGAGAGTCCCTTTGGGCCCGGAAATGTCTTCACTATGCTTTTTGATCGCGTTCTGGCATTAGTATTAGTAACAACTTCACTACACTACAATGTATCCTCATCCTTGCCTATATAGACCCTCATATTGCTATCATCCGTGTCATTACTTGCCTCTTCATCGCTTTCCACAGAAGGATCAGAACAACTACTGTGGATGTCTTCTTCTACTGCTTCTGATTCATAATCAATGTCATGAGGATCGTCCAATATTTCCTCTTCCCTCTCTTCTTCTGACAAATCATTGAGTATCTGCAAAATTTTATCTGGATGTGTTAATCTGTCCCTATAAAAATGAAGCAACGTTATTCAGTTGAATCCTTGCCCTCACCATTAATGTACTTGCCATCTAAACAGTAAACTCTGCACAAAAGTCCTGAGGAAAAAGGAATTAGTAAGCATGAGATGTACTTAGATTGTCGCTCGCACTCATCATCATCATCATCTTGTACAGTTTCCAGCCCCAGGCTGGGTCTGTTTGGAACATAAGCCTCGCCACTTAGTCCTTTCTTCCCACCACCTCTCCGCTGTCACTCTAGTCCAGTCCTCGCCTCTCTTCTTGACACATTCCTCCACTCCTTTCAGCCATCTATCTCTTGGTCTTCCCCTTGGTCGTTTCTTCTGCATCTGCATCTCATGTATCCTCTTGGGAATCCTCTTCTCATCCATTCTCTTTAAGTGTCCATACCACCTCAGTCTTGACGTCTCAATCCTACCTTGCAAGGGCTCCTCTTTCACCATTTCCCTGACCTTTTCATTCCTCAACCTGTCTCTTCTTGTTACTCCGATCCTACTTCGCAGGAACTTCATTTCACCTGCCTGTATTCTGCTTATGTCTCTTTTCTTCATTGTCCATGTTTCTGAAGCATAGGTCAGTATCGGGATATAGTAGCTTCTGTATAACACTTCCTTGCTTTTTTGTGGGACATCTTTATTCCACACTAAGCTCCTAATGCTTCTCAGAAATGCTTCTGCCTGTCTGCCACGTTCCGTAATCTCTTTGTCATTTCTCCCATTTTCCTCCACTAGACTTCCCAAGTACTTGAGACTTTCCACCTTCTTCAGCTGTCCACCTCCAAGTGTTATCCCACTCATTGGTCTGTCCTTTTTCCTGGTCGTTAACAGGATCTCACATTTACTGATGTTGAACTTCCATCCGTACTCTCCCACTGTTTCTTCCCAAGCCTTCAGTTGCTCCTGAATTTCCTCCTCCTTGTTTCCCCAGACCATGAGATCATCTGCAAACACCATTGCTTTCATCTTATCTTCTCCTATCTTTCCTGCAATCCGTGTCATTACCTCGTCCATAACCACAATAAAGAGAAGGGGTGACAGCGCACTACCCTGTTTCAGGCCAATCATTTGTCTGAACCAGTCTGTTCTTTCCCCTCCAACTTTCACACAACTCACACTTCCACAATACATCTCCTTCACTCTGCCTACAGTCCCTTTTTCCACTCCCATGTGTTCCATTGCTTCCCAAACCTTCTCCCTACACACACTATCATAGGCCTTTTCGATGTCCAGGAAGGCCATCAACAGATCCTCTCCAAATTCATAGTGGTGTTCCTGGAGCTGTCTCACTGAAAATATGAGATCCACTGTTGATCTCCCAGGTCTGAATCCATACTGCTCCTCTCTCAATTTTCTCTCCACTTTGGCTCGTATTCCACTTTCTAATATCTTTTCATATATCTTGACACAGTGAGATATGAGTGTGACTCCCCTGTAATTTCTGCACTCCTTTCTGCTTCCTTTCTTAAATATTGGGACAATTAATCCTTTCTTCCAATCTTCTGGGGTCTTTTTCTCCTTCCATATCACCCTCATCACACGGTACAGCCACTGTTTCCCAACCTCCCCTGCTGCCTTCACCATTTCAACACTCACTTCATCCACACCCGGTGCCCTTCCTCCTTTCATCTTGTCTATAGCCATCTCCAGTTCTCTCCAAGTCAGGTCCTTTTCCATTCCTGTGTTGTCTTCTCCATCTTCTAATGCATTGTCTTCCTCCCTATGACCATTTGGATTCAGCAAATCCTCAAAGTACTCTTTCCACACTGTCTTGAGTGTCTCTTTGTTGTGTACCTCATTTCCTTTTTTGTCCATCATTACCACATCCTCTCGCAGACCTCTTCTCTTACTTTTGACCATCCCATAAAGTACTTTCTTATTTCCTCTACTGTCTTCCTCCATCATCTCTGTCCACTTTACCATCCACTTCTTCCTCTCCTCTGCGACAATCTTGTTTGCTTCTTTCTTCTTTATCTTATAATCTTCCCTTGCCAGATCAGTTCTTTCCTGGAACCACACTCTGAAAGCCTTGTTCTTCCTTCCCACAGCTTCTTTTACTCTCTCATTCCACCATGGTGTCTCTTTACACCGCTTTCTGTTGCTTGTTCTTCCACACACTGCCACTGCAGCTTCCACCATTGTGTTTTTGAATTGCTTCCATTCCTCTTCTCCTGTTTTAGGATTGTCTGTTGGCATCCTTTCCCTTATTATCTTCTGGAATTCTTCCTTGACTTCCTTTTCCTTGAGTTTCCATACTTTGATTCTCCTTTCCTGGTACTCTGTCCTCTTGCTATCCTTAACAACTCCCAGGTTCATTACAAGTATTCTGTGGTCGCTATCTAAGGCCTCTGATGGTATTACCTTTATATCTCTGACACTTCTCTTCATTTCCCAGTCGTACAGCATGTAATCTACCAAAGATTTCTTTGTTAAATCACTGCTGTACCACGTTACCTTGTGGCTTTCTTCCGGAACCAGGAGTTGCCTACCACTAAACCGTTTCTCTTGCAAAAATCCAGCAACTTTCTCCCTTCTTCATTCCTGCTACCCCATCCTTCTGCTCCCAATACATTTTCATATCCTTGCCTTTCACTTCCTACATGTGCATTAAAATCTCCCATGACAATGATGCTCTGACCATTCAACTGCTGTTGTAGCTCCTCCTCAAAGTCTTCCTTCTCTTGAGCTGTACATCCAACTTGAGGGGCATATACCTGGGCTATCTCCAGGCTTCTTCCCTTTACAGTTACTCTGATCTTCATGATCCTGTCACTTATTCCCTTTACCTCTTCCTTCATTCCATCTCTCACAACTACTCCTACTCCGCTGCTCCTTCCTTCACTGTTCCCACTCCAGTACAACCGGTACCCTTTCCTCAGTTCTCTGCGACCTTCTCCTTTCCATCTTGTTTCTGCCAAGCCCAGTACATCCAGTTTTCTTCTCTCCATCACATCTACAATCTCCTCCACCTTTCCTGTCAGTGTCTGTATGTTTAATGTCCCAACTCGTAGTCCATTAGCATATCCGGGTCGTCGTCGTTTGCATCCGTCCTTTCCGAGGCCTGTTCCTGTTTTGAAAGCAAATATGATATCCACTACTGGCTTGCTAGGCCTATCGTAGCTTCACCAGAGCCCCGTCAGCCGTCACTTTTCAGGGTTCCCATAGAGCCTTCACAGCTACCGCAGTGGTCCCGGGGCACATGAAGTCCCCACTGTACTTCACCCCTACAGGCAATCCCCTACTTCATGCCGTTGCCCGTCTCCCACCACGTGGAGGAGGGGTTGCACTGCTGTTTGGAAAACAATTGTACTCGCGCAGCGGCTTCCGGACCGCACCGAACGTCCACTTGTGAGTTCACTAACATTCACACTGATTGCTGTAAATATAGAGATGTCGGCCTACATTGTAGTTGAGGATTAGCAGTGGGTCTCGTTGGGCTCCCTCCCGCCGTGAAGCAGCAGTATAGAAAATTATAAATGTGCGGTCCAAATGCCACGTACGCGAGTGCCTGGAGGTTCAAGTTAAAAGACAAAAATGGCGAGTTAGCTCATGGTAATAAAAACACAAAACAGAAATTTTAGCAGAAACATTTAACGAGTTGCTAAATTGCGAAGATCCACCAGAGCTGCTTCAAATAAATACAGACACCAGTATTAAAACACCATCAGAAAACATAAATCCACCCACAATCCAATATGCAGCAGAACCAGTAAAGATTTCATTACATCAATGCATACTGAACATTTGGATCAAAGAAGAACTGCCAGACCATTGGACTACACCTATAATACATCCATGACACAAGATAGGAGAAAAATCAAATCCTGACAACTATCGAGGAATTTTCCTTTTGGATATCACATATAAAATCATGTCACAAATTCTATATAATCGTTGCATACCTAGGCCAGGCGACAGGTAGTTCAATAAGGAATTAATTAGTGGAAAGCTGGAAATTGCTTTAATCGCTTTATTTGGACCCAGATATTACTCTTCCTAGTTTTCCCCCTCGAGCGAAGTCGGCGTTGGCCCTTCTGGCCCTAAGAAGGTACCATTTTTCGTTTTTTTTACAAATATCTACCATACCATGAACTTTTATCAACAAAATACCTATTATAAAAAATAATCTAGAGTAAATTTACTACAAAAATGTTCCCTACCTTTTGTCTCTAATGTGAACCGTTACGATGCTACGACCATTCAAAGTTGAGCCCTTTTTGATTCTTGCGAAAAATCTATGGAAATGATATGCCATACCAAAGTTTCTTCATGTTATAAATATTTGTCAGCATTCCAGGTTCACAAGCTGTTAACTTGTTACAAGTATAGCAGCTTTTCTATGTAAACAGCTGTGGCAAAGTACCTACCATTAGTATTATTATTGCATAGTATTGGCATAAAATCACTCTTTTCCGCACCACCTGGCGGTAGAGTAAATGGCGCATTTCTTTTAAAGTGGTGTCCCCAGGAGGCCTAATCCACTGTTCAAATGTCAAAGTTAGTCGATTTTAAACCGTTTTGATAAAGGCTGGCAGTCTTGATCGTCTGCCTCAATTTCTCCGTTATCGCTTTCATCGTCTGTATCGGTACATTTGTCCGAAGTCACAGGGCGCTCAAGATTAACATCGATGTGTCCGTCACAATCATCCATATCATCTTCCTCGGCAGCATTTGTACATGACCGTCCCATACAATTCATGCAAATTCTGGAGCATCGGAGACCCGTTTTCCTGCAACCACACGCTGCGTTACATCCTTTCGAACATTTGCAGGACACTGTGTTTAGAAGCGTTTGTAGCGCCGGATTCCTCGTCGTAGGTATGATAGCCAAACCATATTGAGAATTTTTCCAGCCCCAATCCAGTGGATTTATATAATTTCAATACCATGTTTGGATTTGATGGTACGTTCTTAAAGAGTGCTCACGTGCCGCTGATTCGGTGGGAGGTAAGCTTGCGAGATTAAATCGATGTTTGCTTAGAGATTTTGCAAACATTTCGAACCGCAACTCATTCAGGGTATTTCCCGTGGTTTTGTTGTCATAAAGCCTAGCCAAAACCAACTGGCCCGCTTTGTCAATTTGATCGGGGTCTGCGTTCACGTCTCGGAAATCCCTAACAGCTGTTTGCAGTTCCTCATTACTTTTCAGCAGTGTTACGAATTTCATTTTGCCCTGCCTGTGAAACTAAGACGTATCGCACCCACTAAACGCATGCAAAAAGAGGAAGTTTTCTTGCACACACGGCGGGAGATTGAAACTTATTGTGCAAAATAGTTGTTGTTTGGTTGAACCTTAGCCGGGTTTCATAAAATACATTTTCGTGGAGGGTGGCACACGAGCCGCCAAGATGACCATGATATCTATATCTTCAGCCACTATAATGACCGAATTGTCTGGCCGAGATAACTCGAGTGCGGTGGTAACAATGAGCACATTGGCATCTTCTGGAGCTTGTCTGGTTTCGATTCCTTCGCTTTCGAATTTGACGAGCAACAAGTCGATCAATCTTCGTTTGTTTTGTCATTAGACAAAAATTTTGCTTGTTGCATAGGTGCCGACATGGACTCATAAAAAAAAACACATTAGCAGCATCATGCTTGTGCGATCGTCGAAGACGTTCAGCGGTCTTGGTACTGCGAGCTGCTGGGTCGTCAGGAAAATAATGACACTGTTTTTGAAGTATCATTTAACGTAATTCACATATTTGGCACTAATGTCGACAAAAGTATCGGTTTGGTGCCAAATTATACGGTGCAGAAGATCTCCTCCGTTGAGAACATGATGTAGGTCCTCAAATGTGGGCTCTCGGTAACAGGATGGAATAATTTATAGAACACAGACTTTTGCGTCTTACGCATTCCCGCTTCATCAAAGATCGCAACCGGATACGGAGCTAGTTCAAACTGGAAATATTGTTTCAATTGTGCATCGGATTTCTTTGCAAGGCAAATGCGTTGGAAAAGCACAAGAGGATCAACAGGAATATCCTTGTTGTGGATTTTTATTCTCGAATTTACCGCGCGGAGAGGCATCACGAGACTGTGGTTGCCAGCTGTATGGGAGGCCGAGCGCGGCAAGCCAGCTGCATCTGTACACATTGTTGCCAACGCCCTCGGTGAGAAAGTAATGAAGTCTGCATGAAAAATGTACTGAATCAGAACTGAATGTACTTACTGACCATTTGTTTATTGATACTTGTAACAAGTTAACAGCTTGTGCACCTGGAATGCTGACAAATATTTATAACATGAAGATATGGCATATCATTTCCTTAGATTTTCCGCAAGAATCAAAAAGGGCTCCACTTTGAATGGTCGTAGCATCGTAACGGTTCACATTAGAGACAAAAGGTAGGGAACATTTTTGTAGTAAATTTACTCTAGATTATTTTTTATAATGGGTATTTTGTTGATAAAGTTGATGGTATGGGATATATTTGCAATAAAACGAAAAATGGTACCTTCTTAGGGCCAAAAGGGCCAACGCCGACTTCGCTCGAGGGGAAAACTTGGGAGAGTAATATCTGGGTCCAAATAAAGCGATTAAAGCAATTTCCAGCTTTCCACTAATTAATTCCTTATTGAGGCTTTTTTTCTGACCTGTCGCCTGGCCTAACCTGCCAACTCTCCAGATTTAGGTGGGAGACTCCCGATTTTATACCATTTCTCCCGCCGTCCCGCTTAATGTATTACCGTATATACCCGAATGTAAGACGAGGTTTTTTCCCACTTTTTGTGTTATAAAAATTTGGGGTAGTCTAATATTCAGGAGGGTATTAAAAAAAAAAAAAAATTTAAATTATTATTATTTGCAAAGTAGTATGTGGTGTTGGCATCTTGTAACTCGCAACAAATCAATGCGTTAATGAAGATTAAAATATGGTTTGTTATGTTTAATTACCATGCATATACGAATAGCGTACATTTTGAGGTTAGGATTTACGCATACACGTCATTTTAAGCGGATAAATTATATGCTCGAAAGCATACGGAAATATGTTTTAAAACAATCTTTACAAGAACAACCAGTCAGTTTTACGAGCAGTAATTGAGTGATCAACGTATCTTAATTTAATAACGTCTCCCATTCTTAAACATAGAAATTATAGAGTATGTCTTCGAAAAGCGGGCAGAGGGATTTCCGATAATACGAGACGTTATAAAAATGAAAGCACGACCTTGAGGGCATATATTGTGCAAGTTACGAGTTAGCGAGTATTTTTTTAAAAATCTGTAAGAGGCAGTTGATAACTAGGCCTCGTCTTATATTCGGGGTCGTCTTACATTCGGGTATATACGGTAAATCTCCCGATTTTTCAAAAAATCTCCCGCGTAATTTCGGACTAAAAGTGCGAGATGACAAACTTTAGTCGTCCTTCAAAGGACGACTTTACGTGGGTTGAAGTGTGTTTCGATACCGCAGTTTCGCTTCGTATCGATAATTTACAGATACAATAATCCTCAATAACTACTTGTACCGCTCAGTTGGATTTGAATATCTCTGTATTTGAAATAGTCGATGGTTAATTTAGCGCTTGTTTCTAGAAGTTTTCATAATAGCCTGAGGATGAGAAGAATATTGTGAAATTATTTGTGTATAACTTAGATGTTGGCATTAATATGTCGGTAGGCTATTGTGATTATTTGATCTGAGTGATTTTGTCTGTTCCTCGGTAATAGACTATGGCTAAAGCCCTGCGCGGATGCGGATATCCGCAAAATATTTTGCCACGCGGATGTAATTTGCATGGCTGTGCGGATAGCGGATACTGTTTGGAGTAAATTTGCGGATAGTTTTTAGAATACAATGTGGAACTTACGATAATATCATATATTTGAAATGCCAATCTACAGCTTTATGCTTAAAAGAGGAATACTCCTATAATGCGTACGAAATATTCAGGCACGTTTTGCACTTATGCACGAGAAGATTATTTTAACCACATGCTTTCAAGTACATTTTTTTAAGTACCGTATGTTTGTAGTAGATGGTCTTGACATCTCATCAATTCTCACTGCCATTATTACTACACGTACGAGATATCATGCTGTCAATGAGCTTGTTAGTTCATCGTGGTTACATCATCAACATTCCTCAAGTCGGCTATACTTCGCAGTCTAAGCTATCCTGGAAGATCTGTAGATTTATTTCCAACTTGGCACTGAAACACATGGGCTGTAATATTGCAACGGAGAGAATTATGATATCAACTATTCGAACATGGATGGATCAAGAGGCAGAAGGATGATGACTGACTTGGAATTTCTGGCCAAATGCAATCCCTTTCTCCAAGCGTAAAGAGAAGTCACTTAGTGAATGTTGCCGCGACCGGGAGTTAGAACATCATTTCACCAACATGGATAAAATATCTACTAAAATGAATTAAGGCGAATATTCTATAGTGCGTGAATCAAAGCTCAAGTCAACTATTTGGCAGACATTTGGTTACATTTTCAATCGAAACGAAAAGGTGAACGATATAGTAGGATGTTTTACCTGTAAAAACGTGTATTCATACTCAGGGCACAAATCAGGCACATCAAACTTACTGCGGCACACGTGCATTCCTGGAAAATAATAAACTAGAAGATACTGCACCAAATCGTATATAGCCTACAAAACAGAAAGTTTTAGTGCGACATGTATATTTTGATATTATGTGTAAATAAAAAGTAGTTCTAGCATCCGAAATTGTTGAATATCATTACTAGGACCCGGATATTTATTTTCGGTTATATTTTTTCCATAACAAATGTAAGATGATGGTTTAAGCTAATCTCATTCAAATTAAGTCATTAGGCATAATTAACAGTCCGAACTGAAAAGGGTTGCAATTCTGGCTGTATAACATTCATTTTAAACATAGCATAGGGGAACGACTTTCTCCTCAAATGTCTAAATGTGTTGGTTTAACACTTTATGCTTTATCTAATAAATTAAAAATAATATTGAAATATCAGCGGATTTGGATAAAAGTCATGCGGATGCGGGGCGGATGCAGATAACAGTCTCGCGGATGCGGATAACAGTCACGTGGATGCGGATAACAGTCGTGCGGATGTGGGGTGGATACGGATAACGTTTTGTTTATCCGCGCAGGGCTCTAACTATGGCGAAGAAATATGATTTGACATCGTTCGTCTTCAAAATCTCCCGAATTTTCAGTTTGAAAAGTTGGCAGGTATGTTGTTGTAAAGATCAATTAGAACTGGAAATAGGAGAATACCAAGGTGGATTTCGGCCATGGCGAAGCATGCCCTGAACAGATAATCACCTTAAAATTTGTAATGAACTACTACAAACGTAGACAAAAACAGCAAGTCATAACCTTCGTAGACTTCAAAAAAGTTTATGATTGTATACATAGATCTTCATTGCTGTAAATTCTAAGGAATTTCGGACTTCATCCCAAATTAATAAAAATTATGAAACTAACTCTAACAAACACCAAATCTAAAGTAAAATTCAGATGAGAAATATCTGAGCCATTTATGATTAAAACAGGATTAAGACAAGGAGATGGTTTATCACCTTTACTTTTCAATTGTGCTTTGGAATATGTGATCAGGGAATGGTACAGGGAAATTCCTAGGAGCATAAGAATTGGAACCAAGAAAGATCGAATAGACTTAAATTGCTTGGGATTCGCAGATGACTTAGCGTTACTGGCTAATAATATTCAAGAAGCCAGAAATCATATAATAAGCCTACAAAATATAGCACAAAAAATTGGACTTCAGATATCATTTGAAAAGACAGAGATAATGGTAGCAAATCCACTTGTAATCAATCACATAACAGTAAATAACAAGAAAGTTAAAATAGTGAAGCAATTTAAATACTTAGGAGAAATTATAACTTACAACTTGAATGAGAAACCTGCATGGCAAGAAAGAACTAATAAAATGATAAAAGCCCAAAAATTAACATGGTCTACATATAAAAGAAAATGTCTATCAATCGCAACAAAATTAAAACATTACAAGACAGTGGTTCAACCAGAGGTGACATATGGAAGCGAAACTCTTTTTAAAGTTACTCAGACAAACAGAATCGACAAAATTTTAAAAGTAGAAAAGAAAATAGTTAGAACATGCATAAATAAAAAATATCAGAAAGATGGACAGTGGCGGATAGTACCAAATGAAGTGGTATACAGAGAACTGGAGCCCATCACTGATACTATTTAGAAGAAACGGATTTCTTTTTTTGGTCACATCATGAGGACACCAGAAACCAGGTTATCTAGAAAAATTGTAGTGAAACTTTGGAATATGAATCAACAAGTAGGATGGATGAAGGAAATTAGAGAATATATGAAAGAATTAGAAATAATCTTGGATGGCTTGCAAAACAAAACAAAAAGTAAAAGAAAAAAAAAACAAGATATAAAAATAAGATTTCAGGCAAAAATAGACAAACGTAATACAATAAAAAGGGTATTTACTGATGAGGAACACCTGAGAAGATCAGAGCGAATGAAAAGCTACTGGGCAACTCTGAAAGAAAACTTACTGAAGAAGAGGACCAAGAAATGATTGACTGAAGTGGTCCAATGAGGCCGTAAAAGCAGAAGGAGAAGATGAAGATGATGATTTAAATGATTTACAAATCACAAATATTAAAAATATTTCTATCCTGGTGGTTTTTTTTTTGTCATGATCTCTAAACAAGAAATTGTTCAACTACATTTATATGGAACACGTTTTAGTATTTTAAAGTAAAGTCTGGTCTTAAAAATTAATATTTCAGCGACTACTGTAGGTCTGCTAACGAATAAAGATGAAAGGTTGTAGAAAGAAGAAATATTTTCTGAGGAGTATCCAAATATCAAGTACAGTAAGAAGTCACTTATCCGAACTCAAATTTCCCCAATATTTTTTTCCCTTCCCTCTTGTTAAATGCACAATAATGTTCTCTGTCGCTCTGTAACAGTACAGTTATGGGATTACACCAGATCCTTGGATTCCAGTCTGCCAATCATCTGCCAGTAATTAGCTTTCATCTCAGTCAAGAAACTTTCGCAAGAACAGTCTAACTTCTCCCCATTATTTATTGTTTATGGAACGTCCTAGCTACTGTCTAAAACTATTAGAATAGGTGCAGGATACGTACAGTTTTACACTGTACATTGATCACTTGACTTCAATAAATTCTTCCAAATGTTGTACAGACACGTTCGAACTTTCAGGAGTAACTTAACAGTCTCCAATTCTCACCTGCAATGAATAATAATGACCGACAGACAAGTCAGCAGTTTAAACTCTGTCAAAGAAAGAGGGAGACTAACAGTCGGAAGAATGCATATTTGTACGATTTTTCTATCTTGTCAATATCTAGTCTACTCATAATATTGGAAATGACTATCTCATCAACAAAAACAATCTTCCTCCCCTAAACTAATCTACGAACATTTTGCAACATTAAAATAAGTAGTAACAATTACCACACTTACTAAGTTTTCTGACGGGTTTTCTTGTATTTGTTTTTAGAGGGCAGAGACTGTCTTTGGGTGTCACTGTATGTTTGGTAGTGTTTTGTAGAGCTATTTGTCTTGCATATTTGGATCTGATGATGCATGCTTGACGAGCAAATTATGTCATCCCTTAGTTTTCTTCTTCTTCTTCTTCAATTGTCTTTCTTCTTCGCCTTTTGAGACCACATAGAATCACTTTAACCAACCATTAGTTTGTCGACTTGTAGGAACTGTACAAGCCTTACGATCCTCCCAGTACTTTTTCATTCGTATTGATCGTCTTGCCCTTTCTTGGGCGGAAAAGATTCTTGTTGGAATTTTCTTTTTTATGAGTGGAAAATGAAAAGTCATATTTTTAAGTGCTGTAGTTAAACTTTTCTTATTTGTAGCATCTTCTGTTAGGCCAATTTCTATTACAGTAAGTCCTCTCTGATTTCTTTTAACCATCGACATCCACTTTTTGTGTTTTTTGACGCAAGATTGAACTGTACTAGTTGTTTTAGAAGACGTGAATCTGGCATTCTAATGATGTGCCCAAAGAATCCTAGTCTTTTCTTTCGCATGGTATCAGTAATAGGTTCTAGGTTGTTAAGGACAATATTGTTAGGTATTAATCACCATTGCCCATCTTTTTTGTATCCTTTATTGATAAAAGTTCTTCCAATTCGCCTTTCGATCTTTTGTAATCTGCCGGTTTTAGAATATTTATTTAGATGGAATAATGTCTCTGCTGCGTATGTGGCTTCCGGTTTTATGACTGTATTGCAATATTTAATTTTTGCATTAATTGATAAGCATTTCTTTTACTAAGTTTCCCATGTTCATTTTTGTGCCCTAGATAAATTGTTTGTTCTTACCGTATTTGAATCGATGCTTTCTCATTTAAGTTGTTTGTTATTTACTCTCCTAGATATTTGAATCGTGTTACAATTTTAATTTTTGTACCACTAATTTGTATTTCTTTTAATGGTGTTGGTTTTTGTGGCATGATTTCTGTTTTTTCAAATGATATCTTAAGACCAATTTTATTTGCAATGGTCTGAAGCTCTGATATCTGTGTTCTGGCTTCCTCTAAATCTTTTGCCAATAATGCTATGTCGTCTGCAAAACCAAGACAGTTTGTTTGAATTTTTCTACCTATTTTTATATTTGGAGGGCATTTCTTAGACCATTCTTGCATTACCAATTCTAATGAAAAATGAAAATCCACAGCCTGCTTCCAGTCTCCGACCGGGTCAGGAATGGAATGAATGAAGCCCCCATCTAGCGGCGAGGATATGAACTGTGCCGGCTGCCGAGGCCTGACGCACTCCTCTGGGGCAATGATTAAATGAATGACAGATGAAATGAAATGATAGTGGAGAGTGTTGCTGGAATGAAATGTTGACAGGGAAAACCGGAGTACCCGGAGAAAAACCTGTCTGCCTCCGTTTCGTCCAGCACAGATCTCACATGGAGTGACCGGGATTTGAACCACGGACCCAGTGGGGAGAGGCCGGTGTGCTGCCGCCTAAGCCACGGAGGCTTCCATTACCATTTCTAATGCACAATTAAATAGTAATGGTGATAAGCCATCACCTTGTCGTAAACCTGTTGTGACCTATGGGTCAGAAAATTCACCTCTGAATTCAACTTTTGATTTAGTGCCTGTAAGAGTTAGTTTTAGTAAGCCTCCGTGGCTTAGGCGGCAGCACGCCGGCCTCTCACCGCTGGGTCCGTGGTTCAAATCCCGGTCACTCCATGTGAGATCTGTGCTGGACAAAACGGAGGCAGACAGGTTTTTCTCCGGGTACTCTGGTTTTCCCTGTCAAAATTTAATTCCAGCAACACTCTCCACTATCATTTCATTTCATCTGTCATTCATTTAATCATTGCCCCAGAGGAGTGCGTCAGGCCTCGGCAGCCGGCACAGCCCATATCCTCGCTGCTAGATGGGGGCTTCATTCATTCCATTCCTGACCCGGTCGGAGACTGGAAGCAGGCTGTGGATTTTCATTTTCAAGAGTTAGTTTTATGAGATTTGTCAATTTGGGATGTAATCCCATGTGTCTTAGAATTTTTAATTTTTTAGCATATGGCTTTTAGTGCCGGGAGTGTCCGAGGACATGTTCGGCTCGCCAGTTTTGTAGCTGCTTCGACACGGACACCCAATGGGTGAGCTACAAGTACCGTTGGGGAGGGAAGTTGGAATGTAAGGACAAGGAGTTGGAAGGTTGCGGCTGTGGCCTATAGTTAGGGACCAACCTCGGCATTTGCCTGGAAGGAAGATGGGAAACCACAGAAGACCATCTTCAAGGTTGCCGGCGGGGGGATTCGAACCTCCTCGCCTCCCGGATGTGAGCGACTGCCAGCAGTCATGCCGTAACGACCACAGCTAACTCACCCGGTACACCCTGGAGTGAAATCCCTCGATAATTGATAGGGTCTGTCTTATCCCCTTTTTAATGTAGTGGATGGATGATAGCTGATGTCCAATGTTCAGGGAATTTTCCTGTAATCCAGATGTTGACTAGTTGTTGGTAAAGAGAGATTTTTGCCGAAATTCCAGCATACTTCCAAATCTCCGCAAAAGTCTGGTCTTCTCCAGGGGCTTTGAAATTTTTCATCTCATTCAGTGTCAATAGTCTTTAACAATATACTGTAAATACATTTTAATCACATTGAATTTATTTCAGGTTTTTTCACATATTCAAGTAATTTGAATGATTTTTGTGTTGACCAACTGATAGCTACAATATTGATTGTTAATAAGGCAACACTGAAAAATGGCTTCAAAGCTATCTTTATCCCTACTCTAACCTATTAATTTGGAGCCATGTAATGGTCTGTAATAGACATTGAAGAACTTGGGAGAACAGTGTGTGCGTAGATGACCCAAACAGACTTCATCATCCATGTCTGCTGTTCAATGCATAACTGTACCACCAAGCGAAGGAGGACTAGGAATTGTCGGGTTAATCCATTTGTGCCACAAGGAAACCTTGAACTTAAAGAAGTACTTCCTACAAAGATCAGAGCAGAATGCAATGCATGCTGCCATTGGTAAGGCTGTCAGTGTCTCCACACTCCATTTGAACTGGACCAATTTCAGCTTACCTGAAAAGGCACTCCTTTGCCAAGTTGAAGAATGGAAAGGAAAGGAGCGTTATGTTGCTCGTGCACACCAGCTGGACCTACCATCTACAGATAAGTGTGCATCAAACAGATGGCTCCAACAAGGCCAATTATTTAGCGAGGCCACTGGTTTCATGATGGCTATAGAAGACAGTCATTTCTACATGTGGCGGGTCAAAGGAAAATAAGTGTCAGAAATAGTCTGAATTAGAACTACAATGGAAAATAAAATAAAATTTAAAGACCTGGAAACTCCAGACTCTAAAATACAAAAGCAGTAAACTTAAACTATATGCTGCGTGCAATACTAGCAATCTTATGCAGGTAAAATTACGAAGTATAAACCAAATATTTCATACCAAAACAAAAGTCAAATTACCAATTGACTTCGTAAACAGTTAGTTATTGTTGCTTTAAGGGATGGAACAGTGACGTCATCTGCCCCGATCACTGAAACACCGAGACAAGTAAATAATATTTGTTACGTTACAAATGTTTCAGGTAAAATGCTTAATCCTACACACAATGTCACGCTGGCTCGTTCAACCCTTACCGAGTCTGATCCTAGACTGGTCCATGACCTACCCAGGCTTGACCACGAGGGTCTTCGAAATTTACATTTAAAAAAATATTTAAAGTGATTAGCCGCATTGAAATTAAGTTAACCTTGAAAAAGAAAAGCTAAGCACATATCACTAACATGAAACCAACACAGAACGTGCGCGAATTACATCGCAACAAAACTAATTACAAAATCTAAACTATATAACCTAAAATGTATGGGGGACACAGTGAAAGTCATGAACAACATTTTTTTTATAACAGTATGTTTCTTAATGTGAAACACTGAATACATCATAGCATTAATTGCAGAAAGTGAAGGAGAGCGACAAAGGATTCTAAGGCTTATGGATAGAATAATGGCCGTAGAATTTAGTATGTGACTAAATGCAAATAAAACTGTACCCCTTATTCCTATGTGTCCTGCGATGAACACTGTTATCTGAGGACAGAATGAGGAATATCGAGACTAGCTCGTTGGTGGAAGTTGAGCCTAATCCCAGGATCCGCAAGGAAGAAATTTTACAGTAACCTCAACAAGGATTATTCCAATAATAATAAACAAAATACAAACTGAAATGAAAACATGAAAACCTACATGTCCTTGAAAATAAAAGTAACAAACATTCAGTCGTAAATACAATAAAAAGAAATTAATTTGCACTACAATCAATGCAAAGGGATACAAGGCCTAACTTAAATGAAAATTGAATAAAATAATCATTAAATAAACAATTAGTTATTTGTATAATTAGTAATACAAAGGATAGTTTGAACAATGAAAATTACAATAGAATACATATTAGAAAAATCCTGCCGTCAGTACACAAGAAATTGAACATAACCTAACCTAACTCCACAAAACCGAACCTCAGTTCCGTACTTAAAACAGCATTACGTAAGTTACTAATTAAACAAGAAAGGAATGGTCCCCACGAAGTACCAAGTTAAACCAAGAACACAAGGTCTAGCTCAACCTCAAATTAATTAAATCGATAATCAAATCAAATTAAAAATGTTCACATAAAGCTTAGGTAATTGAAATAATTAAAGCTAGACGGAGGTTGAATTAATTGTTACAAAATTAAGAAGTTAATTAACTTATTGAAAACAAGAGCGCAACTAACAACCACCCGCCCGCTTCCGAGCCATCCAACAGACTGGTGTCGTCAAGCATGACAATACACAAATGCGCCATTTCACAACCAAATAACCCCCTACCCCCTTTATCTTAAGAATGCCACAAAAATACAAATCCAAAACTATTAAAATAAATATCACACGACAAAGATTTTAGGCATGCTGGTGTCGGGTTAATTCTGCACATGGTCAAACAAACGCGTTATCAATGAATATTTACACTGCATTGCTTCTAAAACAAGCCATGTTGTTTTTGCACGAGGCAGTACAAGATATTTGCGTGAAGAAAACTGAATATGAATACAAAATGCAACAACGGGAAAGAAACATTACTAACAGAAAACAATCGACACCTTCAAAAATAAGCCCACGTTGCTACAAGAAATTATGCTACAGAACAAAGCATTATGAGCACGCGCATCTGTTGATTTAGAGATAAACACGTTTTACTAAAGAAAATGAACAAAAAAAAAAAACTTTCAGTTTGTGGTTGTATTAGTCTTTGTGGTCGATCACCTAATTGCGTGATTTTTCGAAGCACTCCCGCCGGGAGAAACCTGAGCACACCTTATGGCGACTCCCGATTTTCAACGTACGTCCACCTATCTTGGCTGTTCAGATCGAAGACACTCCTCTTTAGTCCTTAACACCACAGCAGTCTTCTCCATTTTGCAGACTAAACAGGTCTGCCACAGCAAAATTTGCAGAGTGAAATTCTTGCCATAAGCAAGGTTATGGACGTTGCTACTTTGTTTAGCAAACAAATTTTACAGGACACCTGCGGTGAAATTATTGCTGAAGTTGCAGTTCTCACGTAATTTCTCATGCTAGTTTGCAAGCGGCCTGTTACACGTCGCAGACAGGGTGCCTCGAAAGCTGATGATCAAAGAATTGCACCATATAATGAAATGGGTCCTCTTACATCAATTTTGGATATTTGTTCATATTTGCGTATGGGAAAGTTTCATATTTATTTTAAGGATTTCCAGGGTATTTTGCGAAGAATATCTTCGATTTTGCCGTGGTTGGTTGAATCACCGGTACAAAAACTAAAATTTTGGTATGTAGTAAAATCAGAGAGAGAAAAAAAACAAGGACAGCAGTCAAGTTGAGAGATGAAACAATGCAGGAAGTGAACGAGTTTATTTACCTGGGAAGTAATATCATGAGTGATGGAAGAAGCAGCAGGGAGATAGTAAGCAGGATTGCCCAGGCTAAGAATGCTTTCAATACAAAGAAAAACTTGTTTCCACAAATAGCATAAGCCTTGATGATGTTAGTTATTGTTGTTTTAAGGGGCGGAACTACGAGGTCATCTTTGTGCAAACGAATGTTGAAAACCTACGTATGGAGCATTGTATTATACGATAGTGAATCTTGGACAATAGGTGAAAGAGAAACTACTAGCATTTGTGGCCTGGTGTTATAAATATATTTATGAAAATCAGTTGGTGAGAGATGATCATGAATAATAATGAGGAAGTATATAAAAGAGTAGGAGAGGGAAGATGCTGCATGAAACAACTAAAAGGAAGAAGAACAAGGCTGATAGGCTATATACTCAGACATGATGGACTATTGATGAATGCAATTGAGGGAGCAGTAGAAGGCAGGAATTATAGGGGAAACCAAGATTGGAGTACATGAATCAAATATTGGAAGACACGAGTTAAGCTTCATACTATGAGTTGAAGAGGAAGGCAGAGGAGTGATGAACGGAGAGCTGCTGTCAACCAGCCTCACGGCTGTTAACTAGAGAGACTTAAATTAATTCATATTTATTTTGATTTAGGTCCTATTATCAGCTTGTAACCAGAAGAATATTTCCCAGTGACCGTACTTTAAACTTGTGTGCCCTAATTGTGTGATGTATTGACTGTTGAGAAGAAAACTGATGCCGTAATTTTATGCCAAATGACAATAACTACAAATGAGTTTAGTTAATTTAGTTTCTAGTACTGTATATTTGATGCATCTTTTAAATGCAAATAAATAGGGAAAAGAAAACCTGCATAATTTACGCACTTGAATTCGCCTGTATCTTTCATCAAGAAAGTGCATTAATTATGCGAGAAAATGTGGTACTTAAAATGTGGATCCTGCTGGACCCAATCCAGGATCTGTAGTTTAATAGATATCCGTTGTGTGTAGTACCGAGATAAATCGGCAAGACAGGCTCGGAGTCTTCACTTGGGGCACGCAAGTTATTAATTGCAAGTTTTGTTTTATTAATTATTTATTCGAGGAGGTTCTTTGTGAACTGACTCTGCCACCCATAACTTGCCAGGATTCATTAAGAGATTTTAGATTTGTTCGAGTCTGTATGGGAAAATGGTAAAACCTGGATAATTTAAAAAAAAAGTTACAATATTAGATCAATGGTTAACAGCATTTGCGGTTTGATTCCCGCACAGTGTTGATTAGTATAGAACCTTCAGGATACTATAAAATATAGTTACAATGTTAGATCAGTGGTTAACCCTTTTAATCCCAAGCATTTAATGAGTGGTTATGTTAAAATTGCAAGTGTTTGATAAAAATTATCTCCCACCTACATTTTTTCAAGATAGAATGTTGATATTTTTTTCTGTAGCAGGTAAACATATTGTTAGCATACTAGATGTTAAATAAATAATATTTTGCTTCATTTGTGTAGTAAAAAATCTTTAAAAAAATTCTTGTCAGAAAATGTAAATTGGAAATTTTAATATAAATTTGAAAGCTTTCACAATCTAAATAGTCTCTTTTGCGATATACATGTTAATATTTATTGAAATGAATGAAAATCCACAGCCTGCTTCCAGTCTCCGACCGGGTCAGGAATGGAATGAATGAAGCTCCCATCTAGCGGCGAGGATATGAACTGTGCCAGCTGCCGAGGCCTGACGCACTCCTCTGGGGCAATGATTAAATGAATGACAGATGAAATGAAATGATAGTGGAGAGTGTTGCTGGAATGACATTTTGACAGGGAAAACCGGAGTACCCGGAGAAAAACCTGTCTGCCTCCTTTCTGTCCAGCACAGATCTCACATGGAGTGACCGGGATTTGAACCACGGACCCAGTAGTGAGAGGCCGGGGTGCTGCCGCCTAAGCCACGGAGGCTTAATATTTATTGAATTGTGTATAAATATCCCAAGTTCAGAGTAATTCTATCAAATAGGTTTCAAGTACTATCAAATTATTTCTACAAAGATATGCGTATACAGTGCTGCGGCATTAGGTGGATTGTCGTCAGCAGAATCAAAGACGTTGTCATCAATTAGGTTCAAGCAAGATCATAAACATACAGGACTTCAAAAAATAGCACACACGGGAAGCCAGCTGACTGCAGCATGTTCAAAGAATAAATCTAGTTATTCACGGAATTTAAGCACATCGATATATTCTGAGAAAGAATGATTCCTGTATTGTCTTGGTTACAACTGTTTTAGTGCTGCGTGACTGGAAATAACACTTAAAAAATTAGAAGAATTGGGCCGATAGATTGGCCGGTGGCATTTTTAGCAGAAGCCCCCATGGCCGATATATTGGCTCTGTGACACTAAAAGGGTTAATATCATTGGCAGCCAAAATTAAAGGTTGCTGGTTTGATTCCCATGCATGTCATCACTTTTTATTGTACAGCTATACGGCTTGTACTCAACATGTGTAACATTGTATTGGACAACATTCTATTAGAATACCGTTCTGATGATACTTGTTGACACATGGGTAGGAGGGAACAGTAACTACTTACTTACTATTAGTAGCACAATAATACAAGAGGACATGAAAGGGGTAGATAACTTGGGGAGGGATGCGTGCTGGAACTGCTACCTTCCATAACCCAGATTAAATGAGAGACTAAACCACACTAGAGTCTTCTGTTAACAAAGAACACTGAGTAGTAATTTCAGGGATTACCATATATATTCTTAATTATGCATAAAATACAACATGAAAACAAAAACATATAAAACATTTCATTTAAAAAAAGATAAACATCAAAATTAAGTGAAGAAGCTCAGAATCAACGAAGATGAAGATATGGACAAGTTAAGTTATTTGAATGAGGATACTGACAAACGGGTCAGTCGTACAAGACATACGGTTTAATAAAAATCTCAATCACGTTAAGAATATAAGTTTCAATCAATTAAAATTAAATTCAAATTATCTCTTCGTTACAAAAAATAATTTAGAGACAATAGGTTGAAGGTAAGTATGGAAACAAAGTATCAAGAATTAATAATAAACTATAGTGCGCGACAAACCATTGGAAGCCTGAAGGTCAAGGGGCCCTCCGCTTCGCTCCGCTCTCCTCCCCGCGCCTGGCGGTGTTGCCATGGTATTGCACGGTACCTTCAGTAGAGTGCTGGGTGCGAGAACGTACATGACAACACCGCACCGACTACGCGTGACCTTCAGGCTTCATATGGTTTGTCCCGCTCTATAATAAGTGTCATTAGAAGGCACATTATGCAGGGTCCATATGGGACATTCTAAATGGTCCAAGAGTGGTAAATACATAAATTAATGAAGTTACACAGGTAGGAAAAACTCTTGGACATATTACAACTTGATAACTGTCATCACAGAACCGAGCGTCTGGATCAGTTTAATAAAATTATCCCTAACCGTTTGACCAACAAAATTACATGATAACTCTTGGGAGACGGAAATGATTATTTTCATGAACCAAATGTATTGCAAAACCACACATCACCTCCAAACATTCATACGATCAGGCATCTATAAAATAAGTGAAGCCAAAGTCATGATAAATAATTACAAACCATAAGGACATGCGAGGCAACTACGTATCATACATACCGTACTGACATCATTAGAAACCAACATCATACAGAGTGGACATTCAAACCAATAACCATCATATATAAGGTCAACGTCACCAGTAATTAAATTAATAACCCAAAGTTAGGTTAAGATGCGAGACCAATTACACATCATCTTACTAACCACATTTGGTGTCCACACCAATACTCGCAACAAATCTATCTTATATGTCAAGGCCAAAATCATGAGTAGATAACCACAAACCATAAAGGTTAACATGTGAGGCCAATCACATATCATTCATTCATCAAAACCAGTACCAACATCAACATCATAACAAGAACATCAACACAACTCTCATTCAAACATTCACACGACTATCAACACATATAGTTTCATTTCCATAACCATATTCGTCGGCCCATTGCAAAATAAACCTACCTTTTTCTGAAGGCCAAAAATATTATGTTTTAAAATATATTAAAATGTTTAATTCCATGAGATCCTCTCTTCATATCCAACGGGTGTTGGTTGGATCTGAAACAGTTCATGGCGTAGCTTTAAGCTAGCTTAAATCCTTAATAAACCTTCAGAGCATATCAACTCATCTTGTCTCTTCAAGATTCTACATCTTAATAATGATCCTCAACAAACATACGAGGATCGTTACTAAGGGTTACCAATCATAGATATAACTCGAACATAATCAATAATTGCAGGATCACTCAATCAATGCTAGAATATCGTCGTTCATATATGTTGTACGCGCGATCTAACGGTCGTTTTGAGTATTTACGGAGTGTTAGTTCCTAGCTACTAACTAGATAGGGCGACGGTCTCTTTCTGTCTGCTGCATTCTACGACCAGAACTCCGAAGATTTTCTCAACTCGCTCATAGAAAGAGTCAAGTTCAATAATTTGAGAATCCGTTATCGGCCAATAGAGTGTTCTTTTCATACGCACACTTGTGACCTAAAATTATAAAATGTAGAACATTACAAACCTGGAGACTAGTTGCACTCGCTTCTGATCTACCGAACCAAACTTTCTATACAAGAATCCTTGACAAACTGGAAAGTTTCTTTGCAAAGGGATTAATTTGTGTTCATTATTTCTTTGATGTTCTCTTTTATAAAAATGTCATCAATTAGTGTATATCATTTATACATACCAAATAAATATGTTTTGTTGTAGCTTACTGCTGCTGCTGATGCCGGTATTAGGGAGTGTGACGGTGCCAGCTGATGTCCAGAAACGTGCAGCATTATTTAACCTGAATGAGAGACCGCAAGTAGTCAAGCAGCTTGCTGAATTCATGCTGGATGTGTTGCTGTTGCCATATGGGTGAGCCTCATGACATCTTCTTTTGTTACCTTTCTCATCATCATCATTAATCATACTTCAGATAACGAAATATGACTTTTTTTACATTATTGTTTGGTAATTAGTCTTAGTTGGACATTATGTAAGTGGGAGCCCAGTTGTCTCCGGCAGTTAAAATTGATATATTCTATTCATAAATCTTCACAATTCCTAAAATAATTACACAAATTTGAATTATAAACTGTGCTCAAATGCTGGGCAGAGTTCGGAGTAGCGTATTCCCAGCATAAAACTCCATATTGTGTTTATTAATCACTAGGCAGCGCTGTCAAGGGAATAAATGTGGTCAAGTGGGCCATATTTACTCGGTGCTATCTGTGCTGGATAAACCTTAAACCTTCAGAGTAGTGACACTCGTTAGTTATTTGTTTTTTTCCTACCAGCTGTGAATAAGTTATGATTTGTATCATGGATTTGTATTGTGATTGTACTTTATTTCATCGCTTGTTTTTGTTTGTCGAAAAGTGCTGTGATGGCTGCGCTAGAATTATCACATTCGGTACGCACACAGATGATTATATTTGTTACAAAAAAATTAAAAAAATGTTTTATGCTACACTGCTTGGACATTCTTACATATGTGTCGAATGTGAATTAATGATCCATTTTCATCTTATTATATACCGGTACTATTTCCAAGATTAAAATCAAATTGACTCCTGAAAGGAAAAATAAACCACAAAAATTCAATAGCGAAAGATTGTATGATCCTAGTTCAGTTATCAATAATCCAGTATATTTTGATCAATCCATCACGCTTTTAAGTGACAACTTGGGGACCACTGTTAACAAATTAAAAGCCGTAGCAGAAGACGTTGCTCCCATCAGAAAACGAAAGAAACATGCATGGTGGAATGAGGATTGTGATATAGCAATTCTATGCCGGCATACAGCTTGGTTGAAGGACCAACAACAAAAAACTGAAAGTTCTAGGGAAGAATTAATCAATGCTAGACGGTTAACGGACAAAGAAATCAGGAGGGTTAAAAGAGAATATCAGAAGGAAACATTAAAATCTATAGATGAAGCTTTCAATCGCCATAAAACAAGAGACTATTATAGAACATTTAAACAATACCAATCAAAATTTACTCCCCCTACTCTTTTGATGAAGAATACGAACGGGCAGGTGGCCCATAATGATTATGACAATGCAATAATTTTGGCTGATTACTTCATAAAATTACTTAGTAGTGATGAACCTGAAGATTCTTTTGAATTCGATCCCTATCCTAGAAATAAAACACCTCTGGGAAAGATCATACCGCCGGTTTACGATGAAGTGCGTACAGCGATTGATTCACTTAAGAATTTTAAAGCGGCAGGAGAGAATAAAGTAGTAGCAGAACTTTGGAAGAATGCTAATGTACAGACTATTCATAACCTACATATACATCTTATTGACATTTGGAATACAGAAAAATTGCCTGAAGAGTGGAATATTGCTATTATACACCCCATACACAAAAAGGGCGATAGATCAGATCCTAGCAATTATCGAGGAATATCGTTGCTGGATGTCACGTATAAGATTTTTTCAAAGATTTTATATTCCAGAATTCACGAACAACTTGATAATGAACTTGGTGAATATCAGGGTGGTTTCCGTCCAGGACGAAGCTGTCCAGATCAAATTATCAGTCTCAAATGGATTATAAAACATCGCAGGATTAGGAGCAAAGATTTAGTGATCACATTCGTTGATTTTGAAAAAGCTTATGATAGTATCCATCACGAATCTCTATAAATGTCCTTACTGAATTTGGTTTACATCGAAAACTTGTTAACCTTATTGCGGTCACTCTTAAGAATACTAAATCTAGAATTTGGTTTAGAAGTGAAACCTCTGAGTCATTTGAAATCCATACTGGTCTTCGGCAGGGAGATGGATTATCTCCATTGTTGTTTAATTGTGTGCTGGAAAAAGTTATGCGTCAATGTTAAGATTGGAAAAAATATTCGACTAAATTGTCTCGCCTTTGCAGATGATCTAGCATTATTAGCAACTAGTATCGAAGAAGCTAAATTTCAGGTAGAGGAATTGGAACAATTAGCAGCAAAGGTTGGGTTGAAAATTTCTTTTGAGAAAACAGATATGATGCCATCTTTTCAAGTTGACACATCACATATTGTACTGCATAATGCCCAGAAAATAAAGATTGTGAAAATATTTAAATATCTTGGTGAGATCATCACTTGGAATGCCAATGAAAGAGCATCAATAGTAGAAGACTAAAATTGCGACGAGCACAACAGATTACCTGGCCAACATAAGAAGCAGTCTCTTTCGATTAATGCTAAACTTCGACATTACTTCTCCGTCGTTAAGCCAGAAGCAACAGATGCAAGTGAAACTTTATTTGAACTAAACACCCGATCAACAACTGACAAACTATAGAAGGTTGATAGACGGATTCTTCGGACAATAATCAATATAAAACACTAGGTTGAAGGCCAGTGGAGACTTTTGCCCAATTCAATACTTTACAAGGAAAATGAAACTATCATTGACATGATGCGAAAACGAAGGGTCGCGTTTTTTTGGACACTTTCCCGCTTGCCAAATACTAGACTCCTGAAACAACTTTTTGACTTCTTTTGGAACAGTAAAACAAAAATCACATGGTGTAAAGAAATACAAATGGATTTAGACGAATTGAAAATAACTCAACATCGAATTGAACATAGAGAGGAGAAACGGCTTCTGAATAACAAATACACTCGACTATCATTCAAAATTTCACAGCGTAAGAAATATGTTATATCAGCAGAAGAACGAGCTGCAAGATCTTCCAGAATGAAGAAGTATTGGGAAAGGAAAAAATTATCAAGAATTAAGAACTGAACTTATTATTTGAAATATTGGAAGACTTTGTATATAAGGTTTGGTTTTGGTGCTCCAATGTGGGCATAAACAGTGTAAATAAATAAATAAATAAATAAATAAATAAATAATACCGGTACTATGTAGAATGTATAGAATGAAATGGAAATATGCTACTGTCACACTTGTTTCAACAAACAAACCCCACAAATGACATGGTACAAACCTAGAAAAATTGATGAGTTTTTATTCAGTGGCTGTGATAGCCAATATACCATCTTTTTGGAAGCCTTCATAAGGAGGTTATGGCTGCTTGAGCTTCTAGTTCTCGCAGTAAAGAGGCGCAGTTGTGCTTCATAAATAGGGAGGTAGCGCGCCGTTCGCTACTCCTGTGGGGGTCCAGGCGGGGACACCAAGAGCACGCTGATGAGTCAGCTTGGTGTCCTAGGTGAAACCCCACACAAGACATGGCACAAGCTTTTCTTGATTTTATTCCCCGAGGATACAGTAATTCTCACTTTTTTTTTCTAACTGTATCCATTGGGAACCTATCGATCTAAGTCCGAAATTATTACCTCCTCTGGCACTTTGTGGTGGGAACTGAAATCTGAGTCACGTCAGAAAGCAATACAGCCTTGCTGACCAGGAAGCAAGTGGGGACAAGTAATATGCCAGCATGTTATTCAGTTGAAGGTTCCAGCTTGAGAATTACATCGGCTGTTTGGTACAGTGTGAAGGTGCACCTACCGCCGTCCGCCAAACAGCCGGTCACAGAAAATCGCGACCATGCCATTTAGCTATCAAGCTGAGGTGACCCTTAAAGGGATTTGGAAGACAATGCTCGTTGAGTGGCGGGAAGGCCAACTTTCCAGAGCCGTGTCTTGTGGTCGCCCAACAAATAACTTAGTTCAAACTTTGTTAAAAAACATATATTGAAAATCAACATAACAATAAATACATCTTATTTTGGCAGTTGAACATATATACAACAAACACTCCTGAGAAAAGGGTGGGGGAGCCCATTAACATTGGAAAATGGCAAGGCCACGAACACGCGGAAAACTCCACGAAATTAGGTTAAGAAGAAATTTTAAGAAACGAGAATCAAATCAAATGATCACGAAAATCACAAAATAATACAAGCAACCGTACCAAGTTACAAAACGTGGCTTCTAACCACGAAAATCCCACTAACGTAGATAGCAATATCAAGTTCCCAATTGGAAATACCACCAACTTCATATGAAATAAATTCACACAAACCCGGAAACACGCGCACTCATTTGGCAAAAGTTTAGTTAGAATTTGGCACAAACAATTAAGATAAGATAACTTGAAAAATAAAATAGCCAAATTTCTCAAGATGGCGTCAGAGGGACGCTATATGACCATGCAGAAGCATGCATCACCAAACCATCAGAAACTAAAGAAATCTGAGTTTCGCATCCAAATCAAATTTTCCCCAATGGAGAAACACATTAAGGAAAGCGTATCACCAAAAATATTAATAGTTGGGTCTCTTCAGACCAAAATTTGTCCAACATAAAACAGAGCGACATCAAGTACGTCTGAACGCACGGCCATCTTGCCAACAACCCTTAAAATAATAATGAAAAATAAAAACTAGGGACCAAACAAAGGACAGTCACCAGTTACATTAAACTAATAATCCCCACCAAAAGAAACTGGTTCTTCGTACAATGCAAGAAAACGGAATTACATGTTAAACCTTAAGCTAGAAAACCTAATTTAAGGTGACGCCACTACTAAAATTGGTAGCAAGCATTTAAACTGAAATAAAATAATTAAGACAAATTGGAACCTTCAAATTGCACAATTTCAGGCCTTTAAGGAATACAAATTGTATTCGACCATTGAAAATAACACCAAGAAAAATATTAAGGCTTGCTTGCAGTACCAGAGAAGCTCAAGTCTTTGTTCCCTAAGTGGCGCAACTGAATCACCAACGCTACAATGATTCAACAAAATCTAAGTATTAGAAACATATTGAATTTAAAAATAATGTTCAAAATACGTAATGTATGATATCAGAAATTAATAAGTTAGTGCCAAGAGTCTTTCACCATACCTCTTCGCTCGGCCGGGGCCGGAGCCCAGCCACAACGTCCACTTACGAATCAAGTCATCTTTTTAATGTTTGAGCGTCACTTTGTCCCACAAGCAGTTAGCCCGCAAGAGCGGCCTAGCGCACGCGCGCAATTCACGTCGTGCTGCCGAAGTAATACAGTGGCGGTTTTAGAACTAATAAACAAGCGAAGACATAGAAATGTTTCTGCAGGTTCGCCAACACAATTTCCCATGTAAGGCGTTTTTGTAATGTCCGAAAACACTCCAGTTCATAATTTATGTTGGTACTTAAAGAGCGGGAAGGTTCTTCGTGCTGATTGGTTACACAACTACTTCGCAGGTTCGAATTTGAATTAGCGCCGATTTCAGTACATGAATGTTCATAATTAATTACCTAAATCAGTCAATAATGATAATTCGAAGTTCTATTGTCGTCAACAGACATTATTGAGACAATGCATTTGTTGAGGGAGATTTCACATTGGGACCTTTTGGGAAGTTTTATTTCTTCTTGGGGTCCATAATCACTTTAATGACCACTGGGTCAGAAGCTGGGTTTAGGGTTTAAGTGACCCCTGGGCTTAGAGCTGGGTCCAAAGTTTATTTTCCTCAAGTAGGGCTTGCGAGAGTTCGGGCAGGGGTAAGTTGTGCAGATGCAATAGGCACAACCTCCCACCACGAGACGTCTACCAGGGGTGACGAGAGAGGGCAGACGAGCGTTTTCGAAGATCCATGCATAGTTTGGCTTGGGCTCACCAACTGACAGTATCACAATCTGTGACAGCTACTCTATCTCCAGAGCGTTGTACCAGATATCTCCAACATCGACCAGCAAGGCTGCAGATCCGGACACCAGTTGACAGTGGCTCGAACGTGACGACAGTAACCTGTGCACTGGCTACTATCACGAATGTTTGAGGAGAATTCCCCTCATTATGGACAGACTGCAACAAAATCAAGAACAGCAGAAGAGGGCACAAACACTTAAGACTCTACCAACGGGATTCTTCTTCTCAGTCGACCTTGTCACCATTTACTTTCCACTACTTTCTTTACGACGCACACGTCTTATTACTTGTTTTACTTTCATGACTTGAATTTTTAGGTAAGAGACTTGATGGATTTAACTCTTGGACAAAATTAAGTTAATAAGTTACAATATGAATATAACAAAATAAGTATAATTAAGAAAACGAACATCACAACACGATGTTCGGGAAGCTAACTAGTTCCCCAACCAAAATCCTCACATTTACATGATAAGAAATCTTTAGATTACCATTGACGGGAGCTAACAGACGCATAATGTTACCCTCCAGAAAATGGTGACACGGCAGATGAGAAACAGAACTCATCTGAGGTAGTTCCAGATTTGAGATTACTTTAGTTGCAATTACATAAGTTAAGAAATTAAAACTTTAAATAACAGAAATTAGACTGCATACCAAACAACACCTTTTCACTCACATTAGCTGCTTAAGAACAGAACACGTGTACACAATGCACGAGAGAAATTAACATGGAACATTCCAACATCAACACTACCATCGAACAAGAGTACTAATAATACAGAACCATTTCTTACCAACCTTTCACAACAGTGATCTTTTCAGAACGAAACCAAACACACCCATGGCACCAACCGCTCACCAACTTCAACGTACAGCATTAAGCTACCACTACTCCACATACAACGTCAACTAGACATCACAAACTAGCTCACAGATCACGTTAATGCGACACAACTACCAACTACCAACTTCAACCAACGTAGGATACCCGTGTCCCACGACGAGTCATCCTACCCTCCGAACAACCACAGAACAAGGATGCCCACGAGCAAATGCAGGTTACCTTATCCTCAATTTAGCTGATTACAGCTCCAATACCTTTCACACCATCAAGAAAACAGTTTACACAACTGCTTTCCAGTTAACACCAGATTTATTAAGAAGAAAGACCTGAGACGGTGAGAACGCCTATAGCAGGCTTCGTCGAACAAGGAAAAGAAAATAATAATTTGTCGACGAAACAACCTCAGTCATGTCGCACTTAACTACCAACATCAATTAGCTTCCACGAGCAACTCCACTTCATCTCTTAAAACTCAACATCTCCATGGTACCATGGTGCTCAAGTTCCACAAGAAAATCACTACTACTCCTGTCTTCACTGGCAACTCCCTTCGACAATACTGACATCACTTCACCATTCACTCCAAATCTCCGATAACACTTATCAGAACTCCCACAGTTCCACCAACTGTGGACAACATCTCCGTCACAAGTTACCCATTATTAGCTCCTGAAATGAAACCCAACAAGGACTTCAACTTACAACTTAATCACTCTCAGCAACATCATGATCATCAGGCTCATGCTCTCCTGCAGCTTTACAGTACGACAGGTGAGTTCGAAATATGCGTCTCCTCTCTGCATCTTCCAACAAAACAGTTACTTCTGTGGGAAATGACAATACTTTATATGGACCGGTATATTTCGGAATCAACTTTCCTGAGACTTTATTTCCAGGAGTTTTCTTCCAGAAATTCTTAACAAACACAAGAGCATTTACCTTAAACTTCCCTTGAATTCGACCCTTGTTATAGCGATCAGCAAGCTTGTCGTGTGAAACTTTAATAGCTTCCTGAGCCTCCTTCCATATCTCCTTCTCTCTTTCGGGAGTCGGTTGATCAGGCAACAAATCATTTAAAGACCACAGATTAGTCAACGACGAGTTAGGCGCGAAAGCACACATTAAGGAAAATGGTGTCTTTCCATGCGATTCATGATCCGCCATGTTGAATGCATAAGCTAACCAATGCAGCGATGAATCCCACTTTGCATGGTTGTCCCTATGGTAAGCTATGAGTGCAGCGCTCAAATTTCTATTTACCCTTTCCGCCAAACTGGGGTTTGGGTAATACGGGGTTGTAGTGACATGCAATATCGAGTACTCGAAGCAAAAATTTCTCATTTGAATTGATGTGAAAGTCTTAGCATTGTCCGAAGGTACTGACACGGACCAAAAGATGTGAAAATACTCTGCAAACACTTAATAACAGAAGTTGATTTACTGATTCTGGAAGGAAAGATCCAACAGAATCTAGAAAATCCGTCAACACAAACCAACTCAAACCTATTTCCAACCTTGGACCTCGGGAAAGGCCCGACGAAATCCACATACAAGCGCTCCATGGGTCATGATGCGGGTTCTGATGATAGAAATCCCACCTTGCTCGAGACTGCGGGTTTACTGACATTGCATGAACGACATCCTAGCACAAACTTTCGAATATCACGATCCATTTGTTTCCAAGTGAAAGATTTACGGATCTTTTGCCTGGTTTTAAATATCCCCAGATGACCTCCCACTGGAGACTCTTGGAAATACCGAAGCATCCATCTACCAACTGAACAGGTAACACGACTTTAGGTCTCTTGTCGTGTCGAGCGACACAACACAACACAACACTCCAGAACGCAGAAAATACGGATGAACAGCCTCTCCTTTAGTTAATTTACTGATGATACCTTCTAAGTTAGGATCCTCCCTCTGGTGAATAGCAATATCTTTGAAAAGTAAGGGTGAATTATTCAACATGTGTTGAGCGGAACTGGCTCCAACCACAACATTACTCACAGCTGCCGGCTCAACTCCCTTCTTGCCCAACGGAACTTCTTCATACATCCTACTCAGAGAGTCGGCCACCACATTCTCAGAACCCTTGATGTGTCGCACCTTAAACTTAAATGAAGATATGCGTGTTGCCCACTTGGCAATGCGCCCGGTCTTCCTCGGCCTTGCTAACACTCAACTCAATGCCTGATTATCAACTTCCAGTTCAAATTCAACATGTTCGATGTACAGCTTAAATTTTTCCAACGTGAACATCACGGCAAGTCCTTCCAGTTGGTAGACAGAATATGAAGATTCAGTTTAGTAACTGTTCGAGAAGCGAACGCAATCGCCCTCCTACCATCATCTCCTTCCTGAAGTAAAGCTGCGGCTACAGCTCCCAATGAAGCATCGGTCTGAATAATAAACGTTTTGTTGAAATCTGGGACAGCCAATACTGGTGCGTTGCATAGAGCATCTTTAAGACTGCGACTCACCCCACACGAATGGAACATTCTTCTGCCTCAACTGATTCAACGGAATGGCTCGACAAGCAAAATCCGGGATGAACTTTCGAAAAAAGTTTATCATGCCGACAAACCGAGCTACTCCCTTGACATTGACCGGCACCTTGTAGTCTCTTATAATCTGCGTACAAGATGGATCGACAGAAACCCCTTTTGCTGACACGATGTGTCCCAAGAACGAGATCTGTGACTTGGCAAAGGAAGTCTTAGATATTTTCACAGTTAAACCATCTGTTTTGAGTCTCTCAAACACTTCTCTTAAGTGGCGGACATGATCCTCAAAATTGTTACTGAACACCACCACATCGTCTAAATAGTGGTACAAAAATTTGAATTTTATGCCTGAGAAGACACGATCCAATAACCTGCTCAGAACAGCTCCACCAGTGCTCAAACCGAACGGGAGACGATTGTACTCAAACACATTCCAGTCTGTGGCGAATGCAGTTAAATGCTTTGACTCTTCAGCCAACGGCACCTGATTATATGCTTGCGTCAAATCAAGCAGCGAGAAGTAACGAGCGTCCTTGAACCAACAGAAACCGTTGTGGAGGTCCGGCAAAGGAATCGACTCTTGAACAACTTTCTTGTTAAGTCTCCGATAATCGACTACCGGGCGAAAACCACCGTCAGGTTTCGGGACCAAAAATATCGGCGATGAGTATGCGGAAATTGATGGGCGAATAACACCATCAGCCAGCATCTTATCAATGATCTTTTTCAATTGTGCCATCTTGGGCGGACTCAATCGGTAAGGTGGATGACGAACATGAATGTCATCCTCGACAATTATTTTATATGACATTAAATAGGTAACACCCAACTTATCAGTAAATACCTCGGGATACTCGGAACACAAATCTCGAATAACACAAGCTTGACCATCGGAAAGGTTGCCTAAATTGTGGTCATCAACCCCAAAACTTGCCTCTTGCTCAGCTTTCTCTTCAACTTCCACATGACCGGTTCCAACTTCATATCGTTCGGAAGCCGAGAATTTCAATTTAAGATCAGGACAAACATTAAACCAAAACGTTTCTCTCCCCATGTCTAAGGTCACTCCTGAATGAGACATAAAATTTGCCCCTAAAATATCCGGACAAGACAACTTTGCAATGATCCAAAATGGAAACTTCCATGTGAAATTGTGGATGCGAATCTTCAACTTAACCAAACCAAGAATTTCTAATGATGAATTATTTGCTGACACAAGTTTAACGTCCACCTGGGACAAAGCTGGGAACTTACAAATTCCTTTCATGGCCTGATACCAATCCTCAGTCATCAACGATGCTGCACTGCCCGAATCATGTAAAGCACTCACGTTAGCATCATTTTTAAGAATCCCAATCACAGGAGAAGGTAATAACGAATTTAAAGAAATTTTGGAACAGCTTTCCTGACCAATCTTTGCTTCACAAATAGTACCTGACATCGATAAAACCTCGTCAGCATTATCACGATGCCAGCTCTCCTTCTGTCAGTCTTGCCTATAGTTACACTCACGATCAGAATGACCACTTCCACCACAACGACCACAATTTACAACATTAACTCCTTCACGCACAGTGGCACCTTGTCCAACAATCTCGCCTCTCCGATCTTGACCATTCTGCTCACGAGCATTCCCATCTCGACCCTGATTCTGAGGAGCTCTCACTTCACGATTCCTATCCTGCCCAGCCTGAGGACGAGCATTCCCCCAACGATTCGGATTACCCTGAGGTCTTCGATCCACCCAACGATCATTTCTACCTTGGAATCTGTTATTATTAGGGCAAGGCAGTTAATGACCCAAAAATAGCAAGAAAATGCAAAATAAAAAATGCATTTATGACCTAAAAATGGTTAAAAAATGACACAAAATTTGAAAAAAAAATGACCAATAAATTATTCGTAAATCACTTATTTATTAATTCTTTAAGAAACAATTAGCTGATTTGACAGAGAATTTTAATGGATGACAATGCATTAAGTTTAGATTTTTTTTGTTACTAATAAAGTAAAAACCACTTTGTCACCCCTCGTGAAAAATGAAATACTTTAGAAGTGGCATATTCTTCAAAATACTCTCATAGCAAATAGGTGTCATTTACTGTAATTAACAGAGAATATTTAAGAAAACTAACTTCAGTGGCTGTTTACAATATATTCCTATTGAAATGAACAATGAAAACATTGCGTAGGTTCTCAAATGAAAACGATTGCCTATTGTCTGCAAGTAACGATTTGTACATGGAGAAGCTTCTCTCTACCTCAACTGAAACAATTGGTGCATATTGAAAACAAGCAACATCTCCCCGATTCAATTCACAGTCGGTAAGAGAAAAATTTTCACCCGATAATATATTGCCAATAGAACACAAGGTTTTATACCCACTGTTCTTTTAATTTATTAAGACGCGCTCGAAAGAGCATTAAACCTAAATCTAATACATTGATATTTAGTTTTCACTATATTCTCTTATTGTCTTTGTTCTTTTGCCACAGAGTATTATATGGTAACGGTCGCACTTCCTGTTGCACAATGAGCATATACAGTCTTCACCAGGTTGGTGAAACCTTTGAGTTCGGCAGATTTTATGGTGGAAGCCATGGGTAGCAAGTCTGGTTACCACATGCCTTTGGTCTTGCCCAGACTTTGTCCATTGTCGGTCTATCATTGCGCTTGTGCCATAGAAATCGGGATCAATATCCTTCCTCTTCATCCATCGCGATTCGAGTAGCGCTTGGAATGGGCCTGTAGATGGTAGCATGAACTGAAGTCTTAAGTCCTCCACGAAGAAACTTTCCCTTGCTAATTCATATACTATCCTTGAGGGTGCATAAATCCCAACTCCGAGAACTCTCTTCAGGTATCTTGTTCTTTTGCAACACCTTATTCAATTTCACGGATACAACTTCACCCACTTTACCACACACACGATTTAGATCATTCACAACTTTATACACAATTTGCAGCTGCTCCACTAGTGGCACTTGGGATTTTTCTAGAGCACATACTGTACTATGGAGGGATCCGAAATTTGTTTTTAAGTAGGAAAGTTTACCTGGAATTTGTTTGTCAGCCAAGAGTTCCTGCGCTGTTTTTAATGATCCAGCCTCAGTTATGTCGAAGGAATCGATCACTTTCTTTACAACTTCCAAGTTCTCGCAGTAATAACAACAAGCCTCAATCCACGTTCCCCATCTAGTCAAAACAGGTGAAAAGGACAAGGGAATTTCATGAGCTTCTGTTTAAATGCTAGAACTCTAAATGGGGATTTTAAAAACACTTTCGTTGAGCACCCAATTAACTTGTCAACTTCAGGAAAATTCTGTCCTACCTCCCCCGCGGTCCGATGTAACGCATGGGCTAGGCATGTGACATGCACCATTTTCGAGATGAGCGCACGTAACGAATTTGCAGCCTTCACCATTGAGCCATTTTTATGAGATATATAAGTTACTCCTTTGTGTCATTTTTATCTGACGTGATCAATGCACGCCTTTGTGAAACCTTGGCTGTGAAGCTATTAATAGCCCTCTGTTGTCTTAATACCATATATGGACATATCTGCATCTTGTCCCCTTATTGGCCAGTGATTTATATTTTGGAAGGGGTCGTGACCAATCAAATTTTAGCACGCAGTTACCTTTGTGTTGCGTCGTCATTTGCTTTGTTTCGAGGCATTTCTTCCTTGCAGCCAAGTAGGCTAGACGTATTCCGATATTCTAGGGAAAGTGCCCGCGTTCAAGGTGAAACCATGGCGAGGTGTCTGTATGTCGTAATCAGTAATTGCTTTACTGTAGTTCTGTTTCATATTTCGGTAATTTAAACTCTTTTTCTGTGTTATTTTCTTTTGGTCGCGTGTACCTGCCCCCCCCCTCCCGATATTTTCCCTCCGCCCTTTGTGTGCGTGTAATTGCTGGTAAGTTTTTGTTTTGTATGGTAGTGTTATTTTCATTTATTTTGATAACGTAGTTTTTGTACTTTAAGGGTTGAAAGTTATGTATGTGGGCTGGGCTGTCTTCGCTTTACTCTGTGTGCTTGACGGTGGGTTTGCCTACCTTGTAGGGGGCATCTTTGGGTCTGTCATCCAGAGTGTATCTTATCGTAGAACAACATAACGGGATTGGAGATTATTTTTCTTGCTTCCCGTAATGCTTTGTTCTTTATCTTAAAGAGTTCACAAAAGGAGGTCTCGCCTTTGCTATTTTGCTGGTGACCTAACCTGTGATATTCTTGTGTCTGTGAATGCCCATATTTTGCGCATCACATATTTTCGTCGTCTTTGTGTGCCCTTATCTCCTACGCATACTTTCAATTTTTAAAGTATATTTTTGGCTTTGCCGATAATTTAATGTAATTTTTCCTTTTGTCTAAATTTCCTATTTTTCTCGTAACTCACTCGTTCTTGCATGTGCCTCCGCGTCTTTCTTCCTTACTCCTCCCCTCCCTCTCACCCCTCTCCACCCCGTTCTGAACCATTGTACCCCCCTCCTATTTTGTTCATCCCTTTTGACACGCTTTGTCTAAATTTTTAGAACGTATCTTGACTTCGTTGAGTGTAGTCGTTTCTGAGTTTTGTCTTTTTTATCTAATTACGACATACTTACATTTAGTTATCGTTTCATTTTGCCTTGAACACGTTACCTTAACTTATCTTATTTTATTTCATTTTAATATAATTTAATTTAGTATATTTTCGATTTTCTTCCTAATTTGTATTTTTTCTTGCGGTAAATTAATTTTGTGTTTAATTTGTTGGTCATTTCTCTTCTTTCATGAAATTCTCAGCACCTTAAAACTCAGAAAGACAACATTATACTATAGGTACGAAAAGGATGGAAACGTTTCACAATGCAATTCAGCTCGAAGTCTCAGGAACGATCAGCTGGAAAAAAAATTGTTAAATTAGAAAGGTGATTTTGTCTCAAAACCACGCTCTGAAATCCATTTGTACGCAACTTAAGATGAAGTAATAGAAATAAACATATACTTACGTACGCAGCAGACGTCAGTGGAAACGTAGCTGAAGCTCTTCCCCTATCCCCGAAGAAATATAAAATAAAAATAAAATAGAAGAAAGAAAAACGGGGAGATCGCAGTCTTGTTTGGCTTTCGCTGGGCCCAAATTTTAAAAGGCAAACCAGAAAGCAATCCCAAAAGAAAGGGGGAAAGCTAATTAAAATTAAACTACAGTAAAATCCAAAGATGACCAAATTTAAATCAGAGGCCGTGTAGGTCGTATTAACGTCACAAGTACGCTAATAAGACCGACAAACCAAAATGTAGTAAAAACCAGACAAAACTCGAAGAAGGTAACTAAAATTAAAATAAGGCGTGACGCAAAAGCAGAGATACTTAGGCAAAGATAAAATGTATTTAAATAAGAACCACAATGTACAACGATCCCAGAGATATTAAAAGCAAGAAGAGAAATGACCAACAAATTAAACACAAAATTAATTTACCGCAAGAAAAAATACAAATTAGGAAGAAAATCGAAAATATACTAAATTAAATTATATTAAAATGAAATAAAATAAGATAAGTTAAGGTAACGTGTTCAAGGCAAAATGAAACGATGACTAAATGTAAGTATGTCGTAATTAGATAAAAAAGACAAAACTCAGAAACGACTACACTCAACGAAGTCAAGATACGTTCTAAAAATTTAGACAAAGCGTGTCAAAAGGGATGAACAAAATAGGAGGGGGGTACAATGGTTCAGAACGGGGTGGAGAGGGGTGAGAGGGAGGGGAGGAGTAAGGAAGAAAGACGCGGAGGCACATGCAAGAACGAGTGAGTTACGAGAAAAATAGGAAATTTAGACAAAAGGAAAAATTACATTAAATTATCGGCAAAGCCAAAAATATACTTTAAAAATTGAAAGTATGCGTAGGAGATAAGGGCACACAAAGACGACGAAAATATGTGATGCGCAAAATATGGGCATTCACAGACACAAGAATATCACAGGTTAGGTCACCAGCAAAATAGCAAAGGCGAGACCTCCTTTTGTGAACTCTTTAAGATAAAGAACAAAGCATTACGGGAAGCAAGAAAAATAATCTCCAATCCCGTTATGTTGTTCTACGATAAGATACACTCTGGATGACAGACCCAAAGATGCCCCCTACAAGGTAGGCAAACCCACCGCCAAGCACACCAGAGTAAAGCGAAGACAGCCCAGCCCACATACATAACTTTCAACCCTTAAAGTACAAAAACTACGTTATCAAAATAAATGAAAATAACACTACCATACAAAACAAAAACTTACCAGCAATTACACGCACACAAAGGGCGGAGGGAAAATATCGGGAGGGGGGGGGGGCAGGTACACGCGACCAAAAGAAAATAACACAGAAAAAGAGTTTTAAATTACCGAAATATGAAACAGAACTACAGTAAAGCAATTACTGATTACGACATACAGACACCTCGCCATGGTTTCACCTTGAACGCGGGCACTTTCCCTAGAATATCGGAATACGTCTAGCCTACTTGGCTGCAAGGAAGAAATGCCTCGAAACAAAGCAAATGACGACGCAACACAAAGGTAACTGCGTGCTAAAATTTGATTGGTCACGACCCCTTCCAAAATATAAATCACTGGCCAATAAGGGGACAAGATGCTGATATGTCCATATATGGTATTAAGACATCAGAGGGCTATTAATAGCTTCACAGCCAAGGTTTCACAAAGGCGTGCATTGATCACGTCAGATAAAAATGGCACAAAGGAGTAACTTATATATCTCATAAAAATGGCTCACCATGTAGGGTGCTGCATCTGTTATTAAAAGCAGCACGTTGTCATTCGGAATGCCATCGGTTCACAATAGCCTCAAAGACTAGTCAAACAGTTTGCTAATTGTTGACCAGTTAGCTTTGTCCAATTGCTCACAATGTAGTAGAAATGGATCTCCAGCATTCCCTGCTTCCAGGACGCCTACAATAACGTTGGCTATATATCGTCCCATACTGTCTGTTGTTTCATCCATGCATACCCATATGTTTCCGTCTCCTACCCTTATCCTTATTTCTTGTAAAGTTTTGTCATAGCACCTTCCAACGTAGGTTCTTCGTAACGTTCTGGGATCTGGTATAGATTTTCTAGTCTCCTCTTCTAAGAATGTGCGCAGCTTTGGATGGTTTAATTTGTTCAGTGGAATATAGGCGCATAAAAAATGCTGTACACAGTTTCTCACAAAACGGAGAAAATGTTGAAGATTCACCCAGTAGTGTCTGGTGTAAGCCACGGTTTCTTTTATCTTCAAGTCGCTGCACTACACGTTTATGTTTTTCTCGCGACACATGTTTCTCAACTGTAAACTTCTTTTCTGCTGAAACGTGCACTTCACACACTTTGCAAAATAATATTTTCCCATCAGTGGAAAAAATATTTCCTCCATATTGTGTAACAAATTGGTTTAATTTAATTATTGCACTTCCTTTAACTTTGGGCATCTTACAGTACTTGTCAACAAAGAACTCACTCGACTCTCAGCGCGTAGGCGACTGACGTTCTTCTTATCTAGCTGAAGATAAGGAGCAATGCTCTGCTTGGGCGAGTCCATTATGTGTCTTACATTTAGGGGAAGCAGGTACTGCTTATAGTATGTTTTCTTGGAAGTATAATCGAGTTAAAAATACTATTTCCTTTAAAACTAGAGGCAGCAGGTTATGTTGCAAGTCTACTTTCTTTCTTGAGTAAGGTGGACCGGGTTCGATTCCCGGTCAATGCATGTGAGATTTTCAATGTGAAATGCCATGTCCTGTGGTTCGGATTCCACGTAAAACGGAGGTCCCGTGGCTTATGATCGCGAGATTAACGGTCACGTTAAACTACAAGCTTCCTTTTCTTTCTTGAGCAAGTTATTTGCCTAAGTTAAACATAATATACAAGTATTGTTAACTTAAATAATATTAATTAAATATCGAAATATAACACTTACCAGAAAACAATTAAAATGCAAAAAAAAATATGACCTAAAAATGTTGCAAAAATGACCTATCTCTTGTAAACGGCAAAAAAGGCAAAAAAATGCCCTAACAAATTACCCTTATTTAATCAGTCAATTCATGAAACACATGTATATATACTCGAGCTATGTTTCAGCCTTCATACAAAAAAAGATGCAAAATCATCAAATGCCTGGCCTTAGTTATTATTATTGTTACTCCAACGATGTTGCATCTCCTTCGGCCTATTACGATTCAACTGGCTCACATGACCTCTCTGTGATTCATTTTGTATTACAGACTCTGCATGAACTACAACAGCATTCAACTCCGACACAGTGCGAGCAAGGTATCCTACTCTCAGAACGGACCTATACTCGGGAGTTATACCATCTAATATGTGAGAAACAATTTCCCCTTCAGTGAAATTGACAGAAAATACCTTCGCAAACTTAAGAATATCCTGCACGTAAGAATTCATCGACTTGCCAACACACTGGAGACGATAGAAATTCTGGTGTTCAATCGGACCAATCGATCTTGAAGGCACAAAATTTTCTAACGCCAACCCAATAAAATCCATAATTCTAGTATTTCTAGATATGGCTTCAACTACCATTTTCCTCATCAGTCCGCAAGTAAATGGGAACATTAATTGATATATTTGGACATCAGTTACATCGAAAACTTCAGCATATTCTTCTATTTCAACTAATTCTCTTAAAAACATGATAATCCCGTCAGTAGTATCAGTACTCAGAATTTTCAACCTTGCCACACAAGCTGTCAACAGATGAGCCAAATTTCCAAAATTCTTCTGAGTGAACACAGAACGACCCTGATTTTCTTCTCTCAATTCACCAGAACCAGCTAATCCTTCTCCACGTCTTACTCGACTAATTGCTCGATCATCGAAATCACCCTGATCATAGAAATTAATTCTGTTCTTCGACCTTCGGTTACACCCTTCAGATGACTACGATAAAGGAATTCCCTGACCATCCAATAAAAAAGACTGATTCACTCGACTAACAGGAAACTTATTCGGCCTAGGCAAATTTCGCATAGCACCCTGATCAATCAAATTAGCATGCTTACGAACACTGTCACTACTGGATACAGAACACACTGGTCTAGAATTTGCATTCGAATAAGAATACTTGACACCACCATACGAGTTACTCATCGTGTAAACCGGAAGTTCATTGCCCACATTCACAGATCTGGCACTAGAAACACGACATACACTTTCATTTCTTAATAATGAATGGCGTTCATATAGGTTAAGCCTAGCATCAAATTTAGAAAATCTGTCATCAACACGACCACCATTCACAAGCGAGGAAGTTGGCACTCCTAAATTAACTCCTAACCTAAAATCTGACAACACAGAAGTTTCTCTAATTAAATTCGACTCGGCTGGAGACGCTTCCCCAACTCTCAACTGATTAAACCGTGTCACGACACCATTTACTACTGACCTCTTAGCAGAATTACAACGAGTATTTTCCAATCTGAAATTAAATTCACCTCGACCGTCACTAACACGACTATTACTCACTCGATGTTCAACGTTTTGCACAGGCACATTCATAACGTTAACAGGTTGCTGAAATAAAGGATTAGACACTGTAGCAGGATTCATATCATCTCTATCTCCATCAACAGAATCAACCACAGGATACAACTGTGAACTACCCTCTACGATAATACTACTACATTGTACTACACCAGGGACAGCAAAATTACTAGCACTGAGAGACTGAGGTAAATCAAAATTTCTTTCTCCATTAATTGCTCGTACAGAACCCTGATCTGCACTATCAACACTAGACTGGCTACGATCGTCCAACAACTGATTAACGCTTTGAAAATCTTCTGTCGCGAACACAGGATCAGATTCGTCAAAAACTTTTTCAGCACACTTAACTAAATTTATTTCGGCTTCAATGATCTCAATTAACTCTCATCCGATTTATGAACTGACACAACAAAGATGTCCTCGCAACGTGTGAATAGATAACGCAGCCTAGCTCGCAGTCTATCATACTGAGAGGAAGTACCATACTCTTCCAAGAAAAACAAATTCACAATACTACTACATAAATCCGCTTTGTATTGCATCTGGAACTTACCCAGATTAAGGTCCGCATCCCGCTCGAATGTTGGCAATTCCACAGGAACGTCAAGATTCTCAATCTCCCACGAGCCGACACCAAGTCTGGTGGCACCACCATGTTTCTGATTTCGAGCTCGTAAGCCACTTCATCCTCATACAGATATTTGGGATCAGGAACGTATCTCTCCGTCATGATAAAAACAAGAAAGCAAAACACAAATATTAGAGTATAACCCAATCAGAGCCCTACCTAATGAATTACTTTGAACCCATTTATTTTGTTCAACTGCCAATTTTCGCTAAATATTAACTGAATAGAATTTGCACCACATTAAATGATGCCTGAAATGCAAAAATGAACCATAACGGTACCTGTCTGATGACCACAAGCAAGAAATTAACCACAGTGAATGCTACCAAACTGCACCTACCGCCCTCCGCCAACAGCCGGTCACAGAAAATCGCGACCATGCCATTTAACTATCAAGCTGAGGTGACCCTTAAAGGGGTTTGCAAGACAATGCTCGTTGAGTGGCGGGAAGGCCAACTTTCCAGAGCCGTGTCTTGTGGTCGCCCAACAAATAACTTAGTTCAAACTTTGTTAAAAAACATATATTGAAAATCAACATAACAATAAATACATCTTATTTTGGCAGTTGAACATATATACAACAAACACTCCTGAGAAAAGGGTGGGGGAGCCCATTAACATTGGAAAATGGCAAGGCCAAGAACACGCGGAAAACTCCACGAAATTAGGTTAAGAAGAAATTTTAAGAAACGAGAATCAAATCAAATGACCATGAAAATCACAAAATAATACTAGCAACCGTACCAAGTTACAAAACGTGGCTTCTAACCACGAAAATCCCACTAACGCAGATAGCAATATCAAGTTCCCAATTGGAAATACCACCAACTTCAGATGAAATAAATCCACACAAACCCGGAAACACGTGCACTCATTTGGCAAAAGTTTAGTTAGAATTTGGCACAAACAATTAAGATAAGATAACTTGAAAAATAAAATGGCCAAATTTCTCAAGATGGCGTCAGATGGACGCTATATGACCATGCAGAAGCATGCATCACCAAACCATCAGAAACTAACGAAATCTGAGTTTCGCATCCAAATCAAATTTTCCCCAACGGAGAAACACATTAAGGAACACGTATCACCAAAATTATCAATAGTTGGGTCTCTTCAGACCAAAATTTGCCCAACATAAAACAGAGCGACATCAAGTACGTCTGAACGCACAGCCATCTTGCCAACAACCCTTATAATAATGAAAGACAAAAACTAGGGACCAAACAAAGGACAGTCACCAGTTACATTAAACTAATAATCCCCACCAAAAGAAACTGGTTCTTCGTACAATGCATGAAAACGGAATTACATGTTAAACCTTAAGCTAGAAAACCTAATTTAAGGTGACGCCACTACTAAAATTGGTAGCAAGCATTTAAACTGAAATAAAATAATTAAGACAAATTGGAACCTTCAAATTGCACAATTTCAGGCCTTTAAGGAATACAAATTGTATTCGACCATTGAAAATAACACCAAGAAAAATATTAAGTCTTGCTTGCAGTACCAGAGAAGCTAAAGTCTTTGTTCCCTAAGTGGCGCAACTGAATCACCAACGCTACAATGATTCAACAAAATCTAAGTATTAGAAACATATTGAATTTAAAAATAATGTTCAAAATACGTAATGTATGATATCAGAAATTAATAAGTTAGTGCCAAGAGTCTTTCACCATACCTCTTCGCTCGGCCGGGGCCGGAGCCCAGCCACAACGTCCACTTACGAATCAAGTCATCTTTTTAATGTTTGAGCGTCACTTTGTCCCACAAGCAGTTAGCCCGCAAGAGCGGCCTAGCGCATGCGCGCAATTCACGTCGTGCTGCCGAAGTAATACAGTGGCGGTTTTAGAACTAATAAACAAGCGAAGACATAGAAATGTTTCTGCAGGTTCGCCAACACAATTTCCCATGTAAGGCGTTTTTGTAATGTCCGAAAACACTCCAGTTCATAAAATATGTTGGTACTTAAAGAGCGGGAAGGTTCTTCGTGCTGATTGGTTACTCAACTACTTCGCAGGTTCGAATTTGAATTAGCGCCGATTTCAGTACATGAATGTTCATAATTAATTACCTAAATCAGACAATAATGATAATTCGAAGTTCTATTGTCGTCAACAGACGTTATTGAGACAATGCATTTGTTGAGGGAGATTTCACATTGGGACCTTTTGGGAAGTTTTATTTCTTCTTGGGGTTCATAATCACTTTAATGACCACTGGGTCAGAAGCTGGGTTTAGGGTTTAAGTGACCCCTGGGCTTAGAGCTGGGTCCAAAGTTTATTTTCCACAAGTGGGGCTTGCGAGTGGGCAGGGGTAAGGTGTGCAGATGCAGTCGGCACAGAAGGTTCTCACCTGATTTGCGTAAGTTTGTAGGATTGAATCCCAGCACAGTCAGTTGGCATTTGAAGGTGCTTAAATGCAAGAATCCTGTGTTAATAGATTTAGTGGCATGTTGAAGATCCCCTTCAGGACAAAAGTCTGGCACCCCAGTATCTCCAAACCCACACCAGTTAAACAGGCCTCTTAATGCATTACATTATTATTTTTCCTTTGAACACACAAGCAGGAGCACAGTTAGACAAATCATTAAACCTTTGTTTTGACTTCATCTTTTGATCATGTTTAGGGCCAGTACACACCAGCAACAGCAACAACCACAGCCGGAGCAGCCACCAGTTCCCATCCCGCTAGGAATGAGTGAGTACAGCTTTAAACGTGTCACTGGTGACTCACCTATGAAGCCTGAAGAACTGGAACAGGTAAAGCCCAAAGATTATCTTAATAGTAGTCATGTATAAGCAGTTAATTATATGTTGGAACAATGATTCATATTTTTTGGCAAGACCCCCCCCCCCCCCCCAACAAAAAAATAAAAATAAATAAAGGAGCACAGAAAAGCAATAAATGAGGTATTGTGTTCAAACTCTCAAAAATCTTGTTACTATTGAATTACCACTGTAAGGGGAATAATAGATTAGGTCCCAGACAACATATTATGCAAGGTTAAAGTGTTCTACGCCATTTTGTAATGCTTGGCGTGTACAAAATGAATATTCAATTACTTTTGGATATTATACCTCTCTGATTTAATCTAAGATGGTGTACTTTTGACACAAGTTAGGGAATCAATTATTTGGCCAACATCAACCTATTGTTTGATAGATAACAAGAGTATCCAATTCTCAGACTTGGTATAGATGGGAAATGAGAGTCAAGCTGATAAGAATCGTGATTGTGCCATGAGTAATAAGCAGCATATTCTGAAGTGAATCATCATCATCATCAATTTCTGTTTTCCAGCTTGGGCCGGGTCGGAGCAAATATGACACCCCTCCACTTTACTCTGTCTGTCCACCATCCTTCCTCAACTGCTAAACTCCACTCCAGGTTTTGTTCTCTCACGCTGTCCTTCACCAAATCCATCCATCGCATTCTAGGTCTTCCTTTCTTTCCCATCATCCGTCTCTCCTTCACTTGTTTCGGCATTCTTTCATCATTGATTCTTTTCACAAGTCCATACCATCTCAATCTCTTCTGTTCCAGCTTATCATTCAGCTTCTGTGAATATACCGTATTTCCTTGTATAATCGTTGCATATTTTTAGCCGAAATTAGCGGAAGAAAAGCAGGGTGCGACAATAATGCGAAGAATAGTAATGTTCAGAGAAGAAAATCCAAAATCTCTTTTTAATATACTGTATGCTGAGCGGTATAACTCAGCTCCCTAAGAGGACCAACAGCTTCGGGTGGATGAGTCCCTTTAGGTGGGGTAATGGTCTCCTGGGTGGAGAAAATGCCCCCAAAATCCATAAAGCAGCGTCTGTACTCCAGGTTAGGGGCGGCTGCGGATCCTATACTGTGCAGCAGCAGTTAGGAGAATGTCTGCGGCAGATGTTCATTTTATGACAATAGCAAACACACCACTGTGTGCGAGAGAAGGCAATGGTAAACCACTTTCGTAAATTACAATTTTACCAAGAAAACTGCATGGAATATGACTGACGAAAATTATGATGGTATAGTGCCGGAAGATGAGACCCTCAGGTTGGAAGGCACTCAATATATATGCTACTGGGGAAGAGCTTCGGATCTTTCAGAATACTGGTGATGCTAATGATGTGGCAAATGCTGCTGATGCTGCCACTCAAGAAATGAGAATCCGCAGTTGCAAGGACAGATTAATGGTAGGCACATGGAATGTGCGGTGTATGTATCAAGGTAAATTAGAAATTGTAAATAAAAAATGAGATGTCCCGCTTGAATATTGATATCTTAGGAATTATCGAACTACGATGGAGTGGTTTTGGTCAGTTCAAATCAGAAGAACACATAATATGTTTCTCAGGACATGAGGAACGGAGATAGCAAAGGTGTGGCTTTTGTAATAAACCAGCGAACTGCTAGAACTGTTCTGGGCTACGACGTCATTAGTGATCGAGTGATGTCTATAAGGTTAAAAGGCCAACCTTTTAATATGACCATAATACTGGTATATGCCCCAACAACTGATGTTGATGTATTCTATGCTCAGGTTCAGCAGCTATGGATAAGACTTGCAGACAAGATGTGTTACTTCTGATTGGCGATTGGAATGCTAAAGTTGGGAAAGGCAAAGAGGGAAATGTTGTGGGCCTTTATGGCTTAGGTGATCAAAACGAGGCTGGAGAGCGGCTTATCAGTTTCTGTGAATCTAATAACCTTTTCATTACCAACACATGTTTCAAGCAACCAAAAGGTCGGCTGTATACCTGGACATCACCTGATGGGAAATACAGGAATCAGATCGATTATATCATTGGGTCTGGAAGGTGGCGAAGTTCCATTATAGCAGCAAAAAATTGGCCTGGTGCAGACTGTGGATTAGATCATGAACTACTGACATGTAAATTACAAGTCAAACTTAGAAGGAATATTAAGGTAGTCCATCACCCGAGATATGACTTTGCAAACATTACCACACTATTTAAAACATCAGTTAAGAATCGTTTTGAGATCCTAAATCCCCTTGATCGAGAACCTGAGGAAATTTGGTGCGAAGTGAAAGACATTGTTAAGGATGAATGTAAGGCCTCAGGAACTCGTGGAATTCCAGCTGAAATATGGCAAGCAACAGAAGAAACATCTGTTAAAGTTTTAACTGCAATATGTCAACAGATTTGGAAAACATTCACTTGGCCCACTGATTGGAAACTATTCCTATACCCAAAAAGGGAGACCTGTTGGACTGTTCCAACTATCGCATAATTGCTCTGATACTACATGCCAGCAAGGTGATATTGAAAATCATACAACGAAGATTAAAACCATACATGGAGCGTGAAATGTCTGCTACTCAAGCTGGTTTTAGGAAAGGTAGAGGAACCAGAGACATCATTAGTGATCATTGGATGATGGAAACAGCAAAGGAATACCAGAAGGAGCTGTACATGTGCTTTATGAATTACAGGAAGGCCTTTGATAGGGTGAATCATGCGAAGATGTGGAATGTACTTAGACAGATGGGCATACCTGAACATCTCATTGTCCTGATGCATATTTGGGACAAGAAGCCAATGTTAAAACTGATCATGGTAAAACAGAGTGGTTCCATATTAGTAAAGGTGTGCGACAAGGTTGTATACTTACGACTTACTTATTCAATCTGTATGTTGAGTACATCATGAGGAAATCTGGATTGGATGAGTCACCTCATGGTTTAAAGATTGGTGGATTGAATATAAACAACTTGTGGTATGCAAATGACACCAATTTGGTTGCTGAAAGCAAGGAAGAGCTCGAGGATATCATTATGAAAGTTAAAGAACAGAGTGAAACCATGGGCTTGTACTTGAATATCAACAAGCCAAAACTAATGTCGACGGGTTTACTATCAAACATTATGATAGATAAGAAGTTAATCACAGAGGTGAATAGTTTCTGTTTGTTGGGATCAACCATTAGTAGGGATAGGAAAAATTCGCTATCGTAAATTTCACGAATTATTAAATGAAGTAATACACAGGTGGTAATGTGTTTTAATAACCCTAAAAATGGCGAAAATATTCTTTTTGAACTTGCCAATTTCGCATAAAGACGCGAAATTTGCGAATTTTTTCATAAAAATGCGAATTTTAGTTTTTTTCTTTTTTTTCTTTACAGTGCACTTCCGATAATTCGCGGCAATTAATGCATGACTTTCTGTGAATTATTGAAAACTGCAAATTATCCACAGTAATGTTTTTAAGCCTAGCCAAGAGAAAACAATTGGTTAAAATATTGAAATATATTTTATGAACACCCCAAAAAAATTATACTTTAGAACATAGTATTGTAAAACACACTATGTACAGTAGATTATGCCAATATTAAAACCTAGGAAGAATGACTCATCACTTTTTGTTTCTTAGATGGTTTATTTTTCCTAATTTTAGATTATTCAATTCTGAAGAAAACAATATATGAGAAAGAAAATCCATCTCGATTTTCTATATAAGGGATAAGTGTGACTATAGACACACTAGCTTGACTGTGGGAACTTTCGGGATTTCCGTTGCATCACTCCTGCACTCTATATGTACTGGATCTCAGTTTACCTCACCGACAGTCAAATTCCGTACAATATCCTCATCGCTTTCATGTCAGAAACCATGATTGTCTTTGTCAAAGTCTAACTACTGGATGTCACTTTCTTCTGCATCTTGACATTCATCCAGGTTTTGCCCTAATGTCTTCATAGTGAGACCACCTTGCCTGCTTAAAATATCATCGTCACACAAGCCGACAAACGCTTGTCTTTGTGCGAGTGTAGTAGCGGTAATCTTCTCCCATGACTTGACTGCATGGAGAGCATCCAACAAACACGGATAAGATTGGAAACTTAACGGTAGATTGCGGGCCTCACTTTCTGCATACAGTGATCTCTATCAATATGGGTGGTCATCCTAGTAAGTTACAGTACTTAGTTATTGAGGTTTTAAGGGCCAGAACAGCAAGGTCATCTGCCCCTTCATCCTAGTAACTACTCGACGCGTGGTGTCATATAGTGCGCCTTTCATACATGAATATCTAGATGGCAAGTATCCAGATCAAAATGTGCCACTGTTTCCGGAACCAGTATTAACTAGGTGGTCTTCATGGTTTCATTCTGTAATGTGCCTGTCAGAGTACTTGAAATATATTTTGCAATTTATGAGTGAAGTAGTAGGGACTGATAACTCTGGTGTTGATTTTCTCAACAATATTTCACATGACCAAATACTTGAGATTCAAAGAATTTGGCACAGGCATCAATGAACTCATCCCCTTATTAGAAAGCCACATCCAACTGTTCACTTTCTTGATGAACATCTAAGGAGAATTCAGCAAGCACTTAAACTTGCTGTTTCTGGAAAGTATGGTTCCAACATTAAGGAGCAGTTGGAGGGTTGTGGAAATGTGTTAAAAAGAGGGAAAATACATTCAGTTTTAGGGGGGATGAAGTTACTCACGTCCGCAGCATACCTTAAGCTGTACGTGTCCCCTGGGTGGTGCTAAACGAGTAACAATTTTGGCAAAAACGTTCCAGAATAGAGAAACATGAGCAAACAAATGCAAACAAATAAAACTGCTCTTTTCAGAGCAAAACAACACGAAGTAAGAATACTGCAATGGAATGCAGGTGGTCTATCAACAAAGAAACTTTTGGAAGTAAAGAAAATCATGATAGACAGAGATATAGACATCCTTCTAATCAATGAAGCCAACACTACACCTGAAAACATACAATATTTAAAGATCCAAGGGTATACCATCTACACTCTCTTCAAAACAAGACAAATAGCAAGCGGAATATTTGCAGCAGTGAAGAACAACATCATGTCAAAATTCAGAATTGTAAAAGAAATGGACCCAACAGATACATCAGAAATTATCGAATTATCCATATGGATCAACAACAAGAAAATAACAATATTCTGTGTTTACAGTCCTCCAAACAATAAAAATCTGAATCTTCACCTTTTAGAAATCAAAACAGCTACTATTTTTATAGGAGACTTCAATGCAGCTTCTCCAGTCTGGGGCTACAACTACACAAATTCAGCTGGTAAAACAATAAAAGACCTTATAGAGAGTAGCTCTCTTGAGCTATTATGTAGTAACAAAGACCCAGCAACATTCATTCACCACTCTGGTTCCACAACTAACCCAGATCTCATATTAGTCTCAACAGATCTTGCAAACCACAGTCATCGATCAAGACTCGAAGATCCAGGCAGTGGACATAGATTGCCCCTTCTTACTATTACATCATACAGTGAATCTGCTCAAAGTGCAGACCAGAAGATTCGGTGGAACTTTAAAAAGGCAGACTGGGAAAATTTCCGAAACAAACTTGAAACAAAAATGTCGGAAATTGATCTTGATGCACCTCCTAACATCATCCTGAATAAATTTACTACAGCCATAAAAGACATAGCCAAACTGTGCATTCCCAGAGGTGCCCAAACAAAATATAAACCTTTCTGGTCAGATGAATTGAACAATCTTAAGTCCGCCAGAGACAAAGCAAGAAGAACAGCTGAACTTACTCAGGTTCAAAATGATGTACGGAAATGGCGACAAGCAACAGCAAAATTAAAACAAGCAATAACAAGATCCAAAAGAGAATCTTGGGACACATTTTTAACAACAGTTGACTATAGGACAGACAGCAATAAAGCTCACAAACTTATCAATTCTCTAAACAACAAACACGTAGTCACTCCTTTGAATCCTATTATGATAAATGATAAGGAAATTACAGACTGTCATAAAATAGCAAACCACTTCTGTAAACATTTCACTTCAATTAGACTATCAAAACAGAAAAAGAAAGAAGACAAGACTCTCAAAAAAATATTCAAAAAATTCATGAATAATAATGCAGATAATATCTTTAACAATAAATTTTCAATGGAAGAGTTAATGTTAGCAATAAAGAACACACAAGTCAGAAAACAACCAGGACCAGATGAGATATTCCCAGAATTCATAAAGAATCTAGGCCCATCTGCTCTAAATATCCTGCTACACATATTCAACAAATTTTGGACATCAAATGATAACCTACCTAAAGACTGGACCAAAGCAACCATCATTCCAATCTTAAAACCAGGCAAGCCAAAAAACCAAGTCCCCTCGTACCGACCTATAGCACTTACCTCCATTCTGGTAAAAATTCTAGAAAGTATGATTACAAATAGACTCAATTGGTACTTGGAAACAAAATCTCTTCTATCTGAAGAACAAGCAGGGTTTAGACAAAACAGGTCCTCCTCCCACCAAATAATGAGATTTACACAAGCTGTTAAAGAAGCCTTTAACAAAAGGGAAAGTGTTCTTGCAGTTTTCATCGATTTTAAAGGTGCCTATGATACTGTATGGTGAAACATGCTGCTAAAGAAACTTATCAACTTCAAAGTAAATGGATGTATGTTAAACTGGTTTTCAAGATTCCTTTCACAAAGAATGATCAATGTTCGTTACAACAACAAAACTTCAGGTTGCAAGCAATCAAAACTAGGCCTTCCATAAGGAGCTGTATCATGCACAACTTTATTTAATGTGTACATCAACGATCTTCCAAAAACAATAAAGAAAGTAGGTAATGTGAATATCAGCATGTTTGCAGACGATGTTATCATTTGGACCACAGCAGGTAACAGCCCAAATCAGCAAATGCTTCTTGAACACAGAATGAACCAGGCACTTATAAAACTCAAAAACTGGACTGAAAACAATAATATGGAAATCAATACTTCCAAAACAGTATACCAGTTTTTCTCCCTGAGACACCACAATCCAAATTTATTAATCAAGACCTTCCAAAAAGTGAAAGTACAAAGTACCTAGGTATCATCATGGACAAGAAGCTGAACTGGACCAAACACATAAAACATGTGGAGGATAAAGTAAGCAAACGGATGAAATTACTGAAGAGACTAGCAGGAGCTACTTGGGGGAGCACTCAAGACACACTCAACAAAACCTACAATACTTACATCAAACCTATCATAAAATATGGCAGTGAAGTACTCTCTACAGCACCCCAGTCAAACATTGATCGCCTCGAGAGGTGTCAGAATAATACCCTACGAATCATAACGGGTGCAATAAAAACCACACCTATAACCGCCTTGCAATTATATACCCACAACTTACCAATAGAAGAAGAGATGAAACATCAAACAGCCAATGCATATCTCAGTATACAAAGACTACCTCAAATGACATGGATCAAAAAACCAGTCTCTAGCCCCAATCTTAAAACTCAAAAAGATCCCTTAAGTCTCGCCAAAGAATACATCAATAAGAGCAATCTGCAAATAAAACTTGAACCACTCTGTATGCCAGTCAACCCCATTGAATATATACAATACAGATCTTACTTTGTTAGAAGAGGTCTGCAAGAAAGGCTCTTCACCACAAGTTCTAAAACAACTGGCCCTCTGTACAATAGAAGAAAGATATCCATCTAATCAATGGCTAAAAATATTTACAGATGGCTCACAAGACAAAGAAAATAGAACTGGAGCAGGAATACATTCATCTCTCTTCTCACTCTACTTCCCAGTAGACCAAAACAAAACAAACTTTGATGCTGAGATAAGAGCAATTTCACATGCACTCCATCAGTTATTAGGCAGAAACATTGATTATCAAAAATGCGTTATCATTACAGATTCAAAAGCAGCCATCCAAGCCATCTCGTCAAATTATAAGCCCCAAAATAAAGAACTGAAAGAAATTTTTTGTATGATAAAAACCCTTCAAAGACTCCACAAACATATCTCATTTCAGTGGATCCCTTCTCATATTGGAATAGTAGGAAATGAAGAGGCAGACAGATTAGCAAAAAAAAGGTACCACACTACAACAACCTGTCAGTCAGACTGATTTTATGTCAGCAAAAAGGATCTTGAAGAATACTATCGAAAACAGGTATGAAGAAATGGCAAAGAAAACAGCAGAAACCAAATTATGGAAATACATTGATGCTAAATGGGATCAATATAAATTAACACCAAGAAGAGAAGCTGTAGCCTTCTTCAGACTTAACACTGGCCACGACTGCCTTGCAGTTCATCTGAAACGAATCAACATCCTGAGATCTGAAGAATGCTCACTTTGTCACGAACCTGGAAGCAAAATGGATAAGGGGCACCTGCTACATTGCAACAAACTTGATGTGACTGCTAGAACTTCTGGAAACCTCACACAACTCTATTGGAACGCAAGAAAGCTGATGGATTGGAATCCGGGCTAGCCATAAGAAACAACAACACATTCAGTTTTAGTAAACGCTGGGTTCCATGCTCTTGGAAAATTAATCAGCTTGAGACCCATTGACCCTGGGAACAAGATTTACAAATGTGTGCGATTGATCCAGCAGAAATAGTGCCAATGAACATCAATGAGGACATTGTGAAACGGTATCCCCACGTTGGGATGACAAATGAAACGGTATTTGCTTTGCTCCACGTTGAGCGTACAAGTGAAACAGTTTGACTGGCCCTTACTGCACTTTGAAATATTTACTCTGCCTAAGATATGTTGTTTTAATGGGCGCCAAGACCTCAACGCAATGTTGAAATCTAAATTTGTATTTCACAACACCTAGCTCTGGTAAATCACGTTCAAGAATCTATTCACTCAGATCGTGGTATGATTTGATCATTAACCCAACAAACAATTGTATCAGGAGAAGGAATTGGTCTTTATCTAATGCTACCTACTGAAAGCAAAGATTGCATGGTTAAAAGAAATGAATTTATTATATAAAACAAGTACGGTATTGCAAAATTAATAATAAGAATAAGTTTAAAATTTAAATTGGAGCTTTGCGATTTGAATATTACCGCTAGAAAATTACGTGAAAACGGATTCGGATAAATTACTGATTTTACTCTTATTCCCAAGCTATGAAGTTACTGAATACTGAATATAAAACAAAGAGAAACGAGAGATTGCGTAGTTCTGCGTCATTCGCGCTTACCACTGGAAATTGCCGAAGCATTTCCCTCGTACTGGATGATGAAGAGAGCTTCCCACTGTCTCCTGGACGTCGTCATCTTCTTCGTTAGTTAATGATATCCTGGTAGATGTAGTCACTTTATGGTCCGAACATCGGAGCCAAACACTCGTACAACCACACCGGTTAAGTTTTACTCCACGGAACCTCGGGGCCACTCACACGCGCAACCATACTGGTTAAGTTCTACACAGATTGTCCACGCTCCACGGCGCGCAAACGATATATGCACTCGTCGGCTCCCCACTCCGGTGCCGACTTCCACCTAACGTGGTCCTCACCGATTGGCTGTGCCACCCCGCTACTCCCCTCCTTAGGCTCAATACACACGGCGCGCGGATGATGTCGTTTGCCGTTCCAGACTATTCCGCCTTTTCTTGACGCTGCAACCCAGGCTTGCGACATACTTCTTGACAAGAATAAGCCTGTATCTGAATTCCCAATGAGTCATCTCTCTCATAATACCCTAACTGACAAAACTCCGTAAAATTCCGTAATCATATAATTTTCTATGATAATGTTGTTCGTAATAATTTGCTTGATAGAGTTTTCTAAAACATAGAAAACCTATCTGTATGCTTATAATTTTATAAAAATGCTCCAAAAAATACCTTAATAATAATAATAATAATAATAAGTTAATAATAATAATAAATTAACATGAAAAATTCTCTTGGCTGAACAATTTGCCGCGTAAATAAATATAGAATGGCTTCGTACTGACTTATGCCAGTGGCGTAAAATCCCCTTGAAAAACACGTTACAATTGCAAAGAAAATTAAGAAGCTGCCGTTCCGTGGAACACTGGAAGAACGTGAGGTGTTAAGAGGATACAAAGAACTGCAAACTTTAATCAAGAAGCAGATGCATGACAGGACCAAATCAGACATTGTTGGAGTTTTGCAAGGAATGACATTTGTATTTCCAAAGTTCTCAGAATCTGTGTTGAAAACCATTTGGATACCCTGTTCAAACGCTGTGAACTTTGGTTTTTCAGCTTATATTAGCACGTTAAGTGATAAGCGTCACCGTCTGTCACAAGAGAATTTGGAGCTCTTCACTGAAGTATACTTTGAAGGATGACTGAAATGTGTTATGTTATGCATGTTATCCATGATATTAAAAAATATCCCACCTAAAATTTATGATTTTGAAAGTACCGAAAAGTGCACTTGAAACCACCGAATTTGCCACTTTAAAATACCGCTTTCTTCACTCTAAAATCACCGAAAAAATCCAATCCCTAACCATTAGTAGTAGTGGCTCATGCAGTCAAGAGATTCGCCGAAGACTTGCCCTCGGAGGAGCAGCTTTTAAAGACCTGGATAAGATCTTCAAGTGTTCAGATGTATCTTTGCCTACTATAGTTAGATTGGTTAAGGCACTAGTCTTTCCCATAGTTACATATGGTTGCTGGTGTAATTAGAACACCATTGGATCGACCAATTAAAAGTCTCCATTTTCAGAAAGAATTCTGAGTGAGTTCAGAATCAGTAAAGGTTGAGCTTTAAAGTATGTGGGATGGAACATGATAAGAGCAAAGACAAAAACAAAGAAAGAGAGCAAGTAGATTTAACATATATCTATATATTCAGTATAATATTCAAACAAGTTAACAATTTTCTTTACAAGATTGCGTCTAGCAATAAACAAGGTTAGTGCCTTAAGCATAACTAAATTAAAGTTACATATCTTAAGCATGGGTACATGCTTGAAAACAAGAATTAAGTTGCGATTGCAAAAAAAAAGAATGGGTGACAGGGAGCAAATCCTGTCATACCTGGAAAGAAAAAAAAGGGGAAACTAAAGAAGTTATCCAAAAGACATGACCTATTAAGGGGGCCAGTAGCTGACAGGGGCCTAGTCCTGCAGTACCCTATAAAGGTTGCAATATTTGAGTAGTTGCCAAGATGCAACAGAATAACTTTGCAAAATGAATGTGATGGCAGAAACAGAATGGGTGAACTGCATACACGATTTACTGAGAAGTTGAAATGGCAGGAACAGGTGGGCAAGTAGCCTATAACCTGAACGTGAACCATGAAAGAGAAGATGCACAGGCAAAGTGCAATGAAAAATGCAGATATGCATAAGCAATACTGAGCAGCTGGTAGGAAGAAATATGATTGTTATGGGGGATCTGAATGCCCATGTAGGAAGAGAAAGACAAGGTTATGAGAGTGTTCGAGGACCAGAGGGTTGGGGTGGAAGAAATGAGGAAGGAAAGAGACTGTTGGACTTCTGCCAGAGGAACAGCCTGCTAGTTGGGAACTCCTGGTTTAAGAAAAGAGAGAGCCACACAATCACATGGTACAGTGATGACTTGACCAGGAAGTCGGTGGTCGACTATATACTGTATGAGAAAGAACTAAATAAGAACATCACGGACATCAAGGTTATACCATCGGAGAACCTGGATAGCGACCATCGATTGCTGGTAATGAACCTGAGAGGGAGTAAGGAGAAGAAAGGGACTGAGAACCAGGAAAGACGTATAAGGATATGGAAACTGAAACAAGGGGATATAAGGGTCGAGTACCTCAAAATGGTAAAGGAAGGAATTCCAACAGATGAAGAAAGAGGGGTGGAAGTGGAATGGGCTAGATTTAAGAAGACACTAGTAGGTGCAGCAGAAGCAGTATGTGGGAGGACAAGTAGTAAGAAGAGGTGGAAGGTAACACTATGGTGGAATGAGAAGACAAAAGATATAGTAAGGGAAAAGAATAGAGCCTTTAGGAGGTGGTATCAAAATAGGACGGTAGAGACAAGGGAAGAGTACCAGGAAAGAAAGAAGGAGGTGAAGAGAGTAGTGGCTGAGGAGAGAAGAAAGTGGATGGAAGAGTGGACAAAGATGATGAAGGAGGATAGTGAAGGTACAAAAAAGGTCCTGTATGGGATGGTAAAAAATAAGAGGCGGAAGGATCCTACGGATTATGTTAGAATGGTGAACCAAAGGGGACAAGAGATAGAAAATAGGGAAGAACTGAAGAAAATGTGGAAAGAATATTTTGAAGAACTTCTGAGCCCAAATGGAAAAGATGGTGAGGAGGAAGAAATAGGGGAAGAGGAAGATGAACTGCAAACAGAAAAGGACTTAACATGGAAAGAAGTGGAAGATGCAGTGAACAAGATGAAAGGAGGGAAGGCACCGGGTGTGGATGAGTTGAGTGTGGAGATGGTGAGAGCAGCAGGAGATGTGGGGATACAGTGGTTGTACCGAGTGATGAGGACAGCATGGAAGGAAAGGAAGACCCCAGAGGACTGGAAAAAAGGAATAATTGTCCCGATCTTCAAGAAAGGTAGTAGAACAGATTGCAGAAACTATCGGGGAATAACACTGATGAGTCATTGTGCAAAGATCTTCGAGAAAGTTTTGGAAAAGAGAATTAGGACAAGGATAGAAGGAGGGATGAGGGAAGAACAACATGGCTTCAGAGCAGGAAGGTCCACAGTGGATTTGATTTTTGCTGTAAGGCAGTTACAAGAACAGCACTATGAGTATGGAACAGATCTACTGATGGCCTTCCTGGACATTGAGAAAGCATATATGACAGTGTTTGCAGAAACAAAGTATGGAAGTCCCTGGAGGATAGAGGAGTAAAGAAATGGACTATAAAGAGGATAAAGGAGATATACAAGGGAAGAATGAGCTGTGTGAAAGTGGGAGGAGAGAGATCAGACTGGTTGGAACAGAGAAACGGCCTGAAACAAGGAAGTGCACTGTCACCGTTACTTTTCATTGTGGTGATGGATGACATAATGACCCGAGTGCCACAAGTAATTGGGGAAGGAAAGATGAAAGCAATGGTGTTTGCAGATGATTTGGGGAAACAAGGAGGAGGAGGTACAGGAACAGTTGGACGTGTGGGAAGGAATAATACAAGGATATGGGTAGAAATTTAGCATAAATAAGAGTGGGATGGTGATCACAACAAGGAAGAAAGAAAGAACCACAACGGGAATAACAATTGGTGGGGAACAGCTGAAGAAAGTGGAGAGTTTCAACTATCTGGGAAGCCTGATACAAGATAATGGAAGAAACGATAGAGAAATAAATGAGCGGGGGAGGCAGGCAGAAGCTTTTCGGAGGAGTGTGAGAAGCATGCTATGGAGCAAGGATGTCCCTCAGAACAGCAAAAAGATCATATATCGGACGTACTATGTCCCTATCCTGACGTATGAGTCGGAGACCTGGGTTATGACAGGAAGGGAGGAGAGCAAATTACAGGCCAGTGAGATGAGGTTCTTGAGAAGCAATATTGGAGCTACAAAGATGGACAGAATGAGAAATGAGAGGACCAGAGAATTAATGAAGGAGGAACCATTACAGGATGGTATAGAGAAATCTAGACTTAGATGGTATGGACATGTAAAACGAATGGAGGAGAAGAGGATAGTTTAATCAGTTGAAACTTTCCATCAAATCAATACAAAATATTTTGCGCTATTATTGCGCTAAGTTAGGTACATGTTTTGAACCTTGCAAGGCGGTCCTTCATCAGCCTCTCACACAAATGGCAACACATCAAAAAACACTGAACAATATTCAAAAATGCATGCACACTAATAAAACATATATTAAAAACATTCCATTAAAATTTGTACGAAACATATTAAAAAACACATGTTAAAAGTTCTGAGAGTCCATTTATCCTGTTCATTGCCAACGTTTAAACACGTGTCGTTCTGATAGGAGATCTTGTCCTGTTCTGTTATCTGCTTCTTGTCATGTGGGGAATGGAAATAGAGTAGTATTCCCATTTGAATGGTCCAAATGCAAAAGACTTTTAGGTACTCCCAGACTAAACAGGTAGTCCTCTGTTGAAAGAAAATTAAAATTTATTTAGTGATTGGACTGAAGTAATGAGAATCTAATTATGATCAACCAGAAAACGATTGCTAGAAAATCCTTACCTCCCAGTGTATGCAGTGAACCTGTGCGCTTGAAACAGCTGTTGCACCTGAAGTGCTGAGTCTAGGCGAGGCGAGGTGAGGCCACGTGAGACATGTAGGGGTGGAGAATACCATTGGTGGAAGCAATGAGCGGAGGGGCGGGGAGGCACTTGGAGTGGGAGGGGAAAGGAAGTTTGGGTGGTACTACGAACCCAGATCTAATTTGTGGAGGTTTTTTATTTATGGAGGTTTTTTTATGTTTGTTGCTGGTGACAAAGTTTGTCAATGTTTCGTATAAAACATTGCTATCGAAATTGATTTCATTCAGATTGTGTGACGGGTTGTTTCTCAAGGCCTGGTCTATCTCAAGCTGTTCTAAAATATTAAGCATAATGCCTTTGCTGCAATAATGTAAAATTTCCAAGTCTTCCTCAATTTTCGAAAAGTTGTGGTTGTGTTCCTGCATGTGATTATTAATGGCTGAGAATTTTTTGTGCCTCGCAGCGTTGAAATGCTCATTATATCTTATTTTAAAACTACGCCCCGTTTGACCTATGTAATCCGCATCACAATCCTTGCACTTTATTCTGTAAATACTGGATTTCTGGAATTTGTCTTGTTTGTTGATCGACTTGGAGTTAAATAAGTGTTTCATAGTGGTGTTGTCTGTTCTGTATGCTATTCTAAGCTCTTGTTTCTTGAAAACGTTCGTGATGTTGTGCGTTAGTTGATTTGCGTATGTGAAAACTGCAACAGATTTCTTATTTTCTATTGGTTGCAAGCTTGTGACTAGTTTATTTTTAATTTTGCTTAAAATGGAATCGACGTACATTTTGCTAAAACCATTGGCTATGGCTATCTGATATATGGTGGAAAGCTCTTTGTTCCAATCTTGTTCTGAGAGGGGTACGTTAATAGCTCTGTTAATATATGCCCTGAAAGCAGCTTTTTTATGGCTGGCCGGGTGATTTGAATCCTTCCTAATGGTGGTGTGCGTTTGGGTTGGTTTCCTGTATATTTTAAATCGTAGGCCCATGGTGTCCCTAATGACAGTAAGATCCAGGTAGTTTATAGACTGATTTATTTCTGATGTTGTGGTGAATTTGATGCTATTATCAATTTGGTTTAGCTCTGTTGTGATGTGATTGATGCTACTGATTTCATTATCAACTATCAGAAAAACGTCATCGACGTATCTTGTCCAATAGCTGATTCCTTTTATTTTACTGATACTGATGTTTTCCAATTGGTCAATGTAAATATTGGCCATTATGCCTGACAATGGGGAACCCATGACCAATCCTTCTGTCTGCTTGTAGATTTTTTGGTTGAACGTGAAATAATTGTTTTGCACGGCAAATTTTAACAGGTTAATGAACTCCTTGATTTCACCTTGTGACATCCTACTGTGCATTTTTAAATTTCCCTCTATTATATGTATAGTGGGACCTACTGGGATGTTCGTGTACATGTCGCTGATGTCAGCGGTGTGTAAGGTTTCTGAGCCTTTTATATTCAAAACTTTAGTGCGTTCACAGAAGTCAATGGAAATTTCTAATTGCATTATTGGTCGTAAATTTATAGTGTTTTTTCAAAAATTTTTGGAGGAATTGCGACAGCTTGTAAACAGGACTACCCCTGAAATTTACAATAGGTCTGATCGGTACGTTATCCTTATGAGTTTTAGGTAATGCTCTAAGGGTTGGTATGCCTGGGTTCATATTGATCAGTTTACTAATTTGATATTCATCTAGAATCATGTCGGTGTTCTTTAATAGCTGCTTGAGCTTTCGTTGTGTGGGCCCTGTGGGATCTTTGCTGATAATGCTGAAATTTTTGTTGCTCAAAAAAGATTCCGTTTTTTCGATGTATTCGTTTTTATTCAAAATAACGATGCTATTACCTTTATCGGCGTTAGTAATTATTAAATTCTCTTGAGCGATTTTCTTTTTTAAGTTGGTGACATTTTCTGTGTGGGGTTGTTTATTATCCTGTTTTATTAATTTGTTGATTTTCTTGTTGATGACATGTCTGGTTTCATTCCTTTTTTCTATTGGGAGTTTTTGGATTGCCGCTTCCGATTCTGCTATTAGTACTGTTAAATTAGTTTTATTATTGTAGGAGGAGTGCCAGTTATGTTTATAGCCTTTTTCCATTAATTCAAATTTCCGCTTGGTTAAAATCAACATTAGATAAGTTTTCGAACGGTTTTTGGAATTCATGGGATGGAGCGTCTGGTTCCTCGTTGCTCACCGTGCGTGCCTGCCGCATTAGTTGGTCTAACTTCCTGTTTAAAGTGCCGACCTTTTTACTGGCGTGGAATACGACAACTTCCTCTACATGGAGAAGGAAGGAGTCCCATTCATCTTTATCCGTGGTGTTAGCAGCCTCTAAGTGAACTTCATATAAAAAGTTATTAATTTGATTTTTCTTTATATATAAAAATTTTAATTCACGTTGCAGGATTTTCTGGTTGATCATTAGCTGTGTTTTACGTTCAAAGTTGTTGTAAAATCTCTTTTTCTGAAACGCGCCTATATGTCGAGGAACAGACCCGGCCAGTGGCTGGAAACTGTGCAAGATGATGAATAATGAGATTATTCTCACAAAAAACATAAGAATGGCCAAAGTAAGCCAATATGTTATTCCGCCTAGAAGGGAAGGGAGAGAAGATCACAAGGATATCAAAATTGAGGAATCTTGTGCTTTCTGCATTTTTTTAAGAAATCAATGTCTTTAATGATGCTGGCCAATTTTATTTGCAGATGTTTAAATTTATACCTTTTAGCCTGACTAGCCGTTTTAGTAATGGGAATACCCAGAGGATACCCAGGAGAGTACACGAGACGAAGTGGGAAGGAAAGAGACCGAGAGGAAGACCGAGAGACAGGTGGCTGAAGGGGGTGGAAGAAAGCGTGAAGAAGAGAGGAGAAGACTGGACAAGGGTGGAGGCTGAGAGATGGTGGGAAGACAGAAGACGTTGGAGAGGCTTGTGTTCCAAACAGACCCGGCCAGTGGCTGGAAACTGTGCAAGATGATGAATACTGAGATTATTCTCACAAAAAACATAAGAATGGCCAAAGTAAGCCAATATGTTATTCCGCCTAGAAGGGAAGGGAGAGAAGATCACAAGGATATCAAAATTGAGGAATCTTCTAAACCATGCTTGTATAAGGCTAACATGATAACAGAGAGAACATGAAATAACACTAAACATAATGTGGTTACTTAACTTGAAAGAGTGTGGTTAACATCCCACACGCGTGCGTAGAACACTTGAGAAATAGTTCATTTCCAGTTGTGGTTTCTTTCACATAAGTACTTGACGGAGCTTTAGAACACTCGCAGAATAGTAAGGTTGACCTTAGCTATTAGAAAGATGAAGTGACAATATTCACTTCAGTCGGAATAGATTTGTTCAGTACACGAAGATGCATACTTGTGTTCGTGTTGCAGGAACACGTTGAAGTTCAATCCAAGTTGGATTATTTGAAAGATGTCTTTGACTACATGGCGAAGGTTAAGTTTAACACTTCTTGATGCAGAATTACGATGCGAAGTTTTTCCAATAATTAAGTTTATCGTCCGGTGCTCAAGACGGGTGGTTAGCGTAATGCTAACGCGGAAATCACATCGAAGATGGGTCGGCCTGCAGCTTAAATAGCAGACTGATCAAGAGTCCAGAATGATCGATGTCCGGCCATTGGCGTGTCCCAAACACGTTGGCAGGAAGAAGTGTGCTGATTGGCGGAGAGAGGCCACGTCATGGAGACGGCCAGTGAGCGCGTAGCTTACTGAGGTCAGCTGGACAGGCCGTGATACCACGAGGTATGAGAAAGATGACCTAATTATCACTTGGAAAAATGTCTTCAAGGTGAGATATATATTGTAACACAACAGGTGAGTATGAAAATAAGTTTAAATATAATTGAATTAAACAAGAAAGTGAATTAAAGTATGAAGTGGTGTCGAAAAATGAGGTTATGAAATCAAATACTAGTCTGACTTTTGCCACAACAAAAACCTACAAAAATTAACAAGTTAATCATTCGCAAATGCGAACAGTTGCGAAAGCTGGACCATAAGGAAACTAGATAGGAAGTATGTTTATGCTTTTGAGCTCTGGTGTTGGAGAAGGATACTGCGTATTCCTTGGACAGCCAAGAAGACAAATGTATGGGTACTTCAAAAAATCAAACCAGATCTGTCTCTTGAAGCATTGATAACAAGATTACAGCTGTCATGTTTTGGACACATTATGAGACGTTCTGATTCGTTGGAAAAGACAATTATGCTTGGAAAGGCGGAAGGATCTCTGAGACGAGGGTGGCCAGCATTGAGATGGATCGACTCCTTCAAATCCAACATGAATATGTCAGTGAAGGTTCTGAAGAATCTGGCTGAAGACAGAATCATATGGAGACAGTCCATCCAAGCAGTCGCTAGGAGTCGACGCCGACTTGATGGCACCTGATCATCATCATCATCATTTGCTGCACGCTTGTGCACTTTCTTAATATTGTTATTATTTGCATAATTCGTAATCGCGTGTTTCATTTTCATCAAGATTGCGGTATAATTCTTTTATTTTCTCATTGTGAACACCGCGTGCTTAACTTCACGCATGGGTCTCTGTTGTGATGTTACCACTGAAGTAGCTGATGCTAGACTGACGCAGGGTGTCCCTTGTGCAAGGTTCCACCAATACCAGTTGGAATTGCGTATATATAAACAATTGTTACCGCCCAGTCAATACTATTTAATAGTTGAACAAATTATTTACTTGTCATCCTTGGTACATGTTTCGACACCTTTAATATTATTGGTGTCTTCATCAGCCAAATAACATCGGGCAGCACTAAAACATTTGTTAACATGAAGAAATTAAGATGGTATTGTGATGATGAAAGACATACATAAAAGGAACATATCATGCAGTTAAAAGTACAGATGAAACATATAAAAACATGAAGAAACAATTGGTCAAATAAGGCCTTGAACGGGGCTAACTCAATTTGTGATCAGTCCAATTTTATATTCTTGAAGATTGTTCTGTTCTGTTGCACAAGTCACTTGTTTTAGTTATGATTGAAGCACATTTTTAGTCGTAGTTCAAAAAAGCAGATCTGTTTGAACACTCTGTTGTAAACATTTAACTGGAGCGAGAATGAAACTTGGAAACTTGTCTATACTTTGCCGGGTTTGAGGTAGTCATCACATCAATGGCAAGGTGTCACCAGAAAAGGTCCCATTTAAGACTGGAAAAGGAAACTAAGTTTAGAACATGGGGGGACCGAGAATTAAAGCATATTAAGGAACCCCAAATAACGACGTACGTGTGTAGGAAAACTTACTTGTATTCAAAGCCGCGTGGTATCAAAAGAGCTGTGCTGTTGAGATGTGGAGCGATGCACTAGTGAATTCCCTTGCGTGAGATAGCAAGCCAGCTTACTGGGGGAGCAGTGGAGGAATGGAAGGGGGAGGAGTGATGCAATGGCCGGAGGGGTAAGAGGCTGAACCTATGATGGGAGGACTCAAGGTGATTCTTGTTGATTATGTAATTCGTTAGGGTGTCGTAAAGGACATTAACTTCAAAATTAATTTCATTGAGGTTTGTAGGAGGGGATGTCATTTGGGTGGAATTGATTTCAATGTCTTCTAGAATGTTCATGGTAGTGCCCTTATTTGCAAAATGTATGATTTCCATATCGCTGTTGATATTAGTGAATTTTTGTTGCGCTTCCTCCATGTGTGATGCCATAGAATATTTTCTGTATTTAACTGCGTTAATGTGGCGAATACCATATTTGCTTGCATATATCACGCACTTTTTTGACCGAAAATATGTGTGAAAATATGCGGGGAATGATGGTATTCCCGAAAAAAAAAAAAAAAATTGCATTATTGAAACAAGGCAACTGGCATACGGTACTCGCGCTAATCATTGTCACTGCCGTCACTGTTGCCAATCTCCGAGATACTCTCGCATGCATCATTCTGGTCATCATCCCATACTGCTTCATCCTGACTTCCGTCCAATGCATTTGCGATGCCCGTCTTCAAGAAGCTCCGCCCAACAATGTCCGTCGACACCATTTATTTCTTTTCGTTATGGTTATGCGACATTAAGAACCTAGGAAAAAGATGTCATACGCTCGTTAAGGATGATTTAAGGCAGAAAAGGAATTTAGAGCGCAGACGCTTAGCGATCGATACGATCGATCATCTTCCATATCGATTCCTCGCTACATGCACGAGCTAGCTAGAATTTAGCTAACCGCGGCCGAAGACCCGGTGAACAATGTACAGCGTGCTAACACTCACGCTGCGTCGTATGCTTGCACACGGCCGAGCTCTGATGCGATGCAATGCGTAAAGATGAAATCATTGAGATTCGAGAAGACTGAACTGCGTTTCTCTGCGATGTAACAGTAGGCCTACTTGCGCAACTGTTGTGGCGTGCTAATCGCTAATTCGAACGTGTCTCAAGCAAACCACAGTCGAAGACCCGGTGAACAATTTACAGCGTGCTAACACTCACGCTGCGCCATATGCTAGCACGCGGCGCCTCATTCCCTAATCGGCTCATATCGAAGTTTGGATCAACTCGTTGCTCGCTCTTCCTGATAGTATCGCTTCGGGTAAGTTCCTGGACAATGAGGACTGTTGTGGTGTGCTAAATTGATGTGTTTCTACCTCAAGGTTATTACGGCGTCAGTAATGAATGCGAGATATATGCAAGTACTTTTTTCCCCTGAAATTTCAAATGGGGTGCGAAATATACGCGGGGGCGAGATATATGCGAGCAAATACGGTAACCTACCTGTTTGTCCCAAATAGTTAGCTTTTCATTCCGTACATTTCAATTTGTTAATACCAGATTTGCTGAACTTATTCTTAGGATTTAACTTGCTGGTGTTATACAAAATATTAGCATTACTGTTGGAAGTTTTGTATGCTATTCTCAACATTTTTTGAAAATATTCAATATGCTGTAGGTTTTAGCATTGAAATAGGTGAATACAGCGTGATTTGGTTGTTCTTTGCGTTCGGGTGTTAGGCGGGTAACCGGTTTATTTTTAACTTCGTTAATGATATTTTTAGCAAACAAGGATGTAAATCCATTAAACCTTAGCGATTTAGTAGATCGTGCTAATTTCTCTGTTTAGGTCTATTTTGGAAAGAGGTAGACTGAGGGCCCTGTTTACCAGCCCTGAAGAAGGCTGCCTTCATGTGGCTACCAGGGTTATTGGAGTCTCTTTTTATAGTAGTATGGGTCTGGGTAGGCTTTCTGAATATTCTATAAGTTAATTTATTGGTCATCTTAGAGACTGTGGTGTCTAGAAAATTGATCTCGTTAATTGCTGACTCAGAGGTAAATTGTCTGTTGTTTAATTTTACTAATAATTCTTCTATTTTTAAGGCTGTGTCATCAATGATTACGAACACTTCATCTACGTACCTTCCGATGTTATTTGGCTGATGAAGACACCAATAATATTAAATGTGTCGAAACATGTACCAAGGATGACAAGTAAATAACTTGTTCAACTAATAAATTGTATTGACTGGGCGGTAACAATTGTTTATACCGTATATACCCAAATGTAAGACGACCCCGAATATAAGACGAGGCCTAGTTATCAACTGCCTCTTACAGGTTTTTTCAAAAAAATACTCGCTAACTCATAACTTGCACAATATATGCCCTCAAGGTCGTGCTTTCATTTTTATAACGTCTCGTGTTATCGGAAATCCCTCTGCCCCCTTTTCCAAGACATACTCTATAATTTCTTTGTTCAAGAATGGGAGACATTATTAAATTAAGATACGTTGATCACTCAATTACTGATCGTATAACTGACTGGTTGTTCTTGTAAAGATTGTTTTAAAACATATTTCCGTATGCTTTCGAACATATTATTTATCCGCTTAAAACGACGTGTATGCATAAATCCTAACCTCAAAATGCATGCTATTCGTATATGCATGGTAATTCAACATAACAAACCATATTTAATCTTCATTAACGCATTGATTTGTTGCGAGTTACAAGATGCCAACACCACATACTACTTTGCAAATAATATTAAAATAAAAAATAAAATAAAAAAATACCCTGAATATAAGATGACCCCAAATTTTTATAACACAAAAAGTGGGAAAAAACCTCGTCTTACATTCGGGTATATACGGTATATACGTAATTTCACAATTGTCAATACGGAAACATGTATGACTCTCAGAGTTCAATAAATACCAGTTGGGCCTGTTTTCACAGAGATTAGCAGCGTTTCGTACGACGCCTTATTGAATCTTTTCAATCCGAGGCCAACTCCCGGAAGCGATGGATTCATACAAGTTTCGGACCTTGTCTCATCTTTCCTGATACCCTCCTTCTGTGAGGTCAGCCTTCTTTTTCTTTTCCTTTTACCTCCTGCCTTGTGCTCAAGGCCCTTACGGAGGCAGGGTGTATGTAGCCCCACCACTTCTGGTGCACCCTAGATAATGCTACACCCTCAGGGGCTCACGGCTGGTGAGTTCGGGAGTTGGGGACCCTGAGGGATTCCTGAACTGGGTCCGTTTTCCCCTTTTGTCCCTTACCTTTGGGGCGGACCCTCACCTCTCCCCTCTCCTCTTTTCCTTATATTTCCTTTTCTCTTTAAGATTCCCACACTTTTTTGTTACTTGGTTCACCGTGTATCTAAATTCCCTTTTAGCGATTTTTTAAGGCATTTTTAATCTACGTTGCATTTTGTAAGTTTTTTCGATCTAAATTACATCTCGTGATTGTTTTCAACCTCAATTGCATTTTGTAAAGATTGACAATCTAAATTGCTTTTTAGTAAGTCTTTCAATGCAGGTGGCCGGGCCTTTTAGTGAGTATTTTGAATTTCAATTGCATTTTGTAAGTATTTTCAACCAAAACTGCATTTCGCACGAATTTTGAATCTAAATTGCATTTTGTTTGGTGGGCATTTTGCAAATATTTTGATTCTCAATTTCATTTTGTGGGTATTTTGAATCTAAATTACATTTTGTCAAGTATTTTCAATCTAAAATGCATTTTGTGAGTATTGTCAATCCACATGAGTCGTTTGAATCTACCGTACATTTTGTAAGCATTTGCAATTTCAATTGCACTTTGTAAGTATTTTGAATTTCAATTGCACTTTGTGAATAATTTGGATTGGAACTGGGATATTTCAATCTAAATTGCCTTGTGTATTTTCAATTTCAGTTTCATTTTGTAAGTATTTTGAACCTCAATTGCATGTTGTACGTATTTTCGATCTCATTTGCATTTTGTAAGTATTTTGAATTTCAGTTGCATGTTGTAAGTATTTCGACGCTACATTGCATTTTGTACGTATTTTGAATCTAGCCTATGTTTTGTGGGTCTTTTTCAATCTATTCTTTTTGTGAATCTTTTCGTTCTAAATTCCCTTTTGTAAGACCATATTGTGAGTTGTTTCCTTCTGAGTTTCTCTTTGTACGTATTTTCCGTCTCACATTTCTCGTTCTGGTTTCCATTTCATTCTCATTTTCGCTATCACCCAGATCATTAGGGGCCGATAACCTAGATGTTAGGCCCCTTAAAACAACAATTATAATCATCATCATCATACAAGTTTCACTTCCCTGAACTGCCGCATGACCGTTATCTAGCGTGCTGTTTGCTGGCCGCTCGTGTAGCATGAGCCATAGCCTGCTTGCAGAGAGACGGACTCCTTTCTGCAGATTATAAGCTCGCGGCAGCATGTGCAACCGACCAGCAAACAATTACGAATGTGCTAAGTGACGATGTTGGCTGTTCGTGTTGCATGGTCATAGGCCACAGACACTGAGACGAGACTACTTTCTTCTGAAAAGGCCACGCCATGTCCTAAGCTCGCGTCAGCGTGTGTAACCGACTAATGCACAAATACGAATGTGCTAAGTGACAATGCTGGCCGCTCGCGACGCGTGATCGCAGGCCGTAGGCACAGAGATGAGACTACTTTCTTCTGACAGTGTCACAGCAGGTTATGAGCTCGCGACGCGTGATCGCAGGCCGTAGGCACAGAGATGAGACTACTTTCTTCTGACAAGGCCACCCCATGGTGCATGCTCGCGGGAGCGTATGCAATCAATCTGCTCATAAATACGAATGTGTGCTGACAATGCCTAACTCTCACATAGCGTGCGTCGTAGCCCACAGGCACAGAGACGGGGACTCCTTTCTTCTGACAAAGTCATGCCATGTTATCTCGCGTCAGTGTGTACAACCGACTGGAACACGAATACGAATGTGCTATGTGACGATTATGCAATGAAATTTTATAACTTTTTTATTTGAAAAGTAGGGAGCGACATTTATGCGAGGAAATATGATAAGCACAAAAATGATTTGAGTTAATTGCTGATTGTACAGATTTTGACCAGTTATCGGCGATATCACAACACATCGTTTGAAACAATGAGCTGGATTTGAATGGGTTAACTTGCGTTTAGTTTTGGAAATTTCAAATAACGGCGATGCGAGAAAACAAATCGAAACTACAAAATATTGTTTTTGTGTATTAACCACACGATTCTTCTTTCTTGCATTCATAGCTTTTAAAATTCTTTTAACCTAAATTAGCGTGTTTAAAATATTCCAACCTTTTGAAGTTGTGAACTATGTTTACCTTTCATCATTGTGATCTTCATCCCATACAAAAGACTACTCATTCGTGTAAGCACTATGTACAACTAAGTAGGACCTAATAATCCGAACTGACATATCCTATGCAGTGGTTATTTCTGTGAAACACACACTAGCATACCTATCACAACTAAGAAACACTTCGTAAATAAACTACAATCTAACCTTACTCCCTAACAAAATAAACAAAACACAACCTAGCTTTATCCCCCCATCAAATCTATAATCGCAAATCTAAAATCTCTCAGTATGCCTTGCTTCGGAGGGGAAGTTAAGCCGGCGGGCCCATGTCATAGATTTATGGCATGTAAAAGATCCTTCCACTAACTACAATTGTGTGATGCTAAATTTGTAGGTTAGATTTGATGTACTAAGTTCCACGTTCGCCGACAGGTGCCAGTTGCGGTGGCATCTAGTAGCTAAGTTCACAGTTAGGTGTCATTGACAGTAGCATTTGGTAGCAACAGTAGGAACTACGTGAAATTTATAATCTGTAGTCCTTACCTGAATTAAAGATAACACACACCAATTCAGCCATCACAATTAACACCGGTTATCAGACAGGTTCTACACACACCCAATGTACACGGGGCTACATGACCGCATTGTTGCAGTCCCTGAACTGAGGAACCACCCAACAATGAAGGGTATAAAATGAGATGTGTCTGGTCCTTCTACGAAAACCTCCATATTTGGCCTATTTTAGCCTGCCCAAGTGCCAAAAATGGTGAAATTCAGAAGAATATGCTGTAATTCGAAATGGACATAGTCCTATGTTTGATCTGGGTATCCAAAATTTCAGCTTAATGGTTGGATAGTTCTAGCATGAAAGTGTAACAGACTGACACCGCTACATTTTTCTGTAGATATCATGAGAAAGGTATGTATTGCAATGGGTATAATGTTGTGACTTACTTTACCTTTGGAACCCAACGAATAACACTGTCTACTTGAAATTTTGGACAGCCCTTTTCATTCCCTTCATATTTTGGCACAAATCTACACTGTTTCACCAATCGGAATCCAATTGTATGTGCTTACCCTTTGGAACCCGATGAGTAACATTGTCCACTTGAAATTTGAAACAGCCCTCTCCTTTCATTATATTTACGCCCTTTAACACAAATCTACACTGGTTCACTGATCTGAACCTAATTTTACGTACTTGCCATTCGAAGCCCTGCAGGTAACACTGTCTACTTGAAATTGGACAGCCCTCTCCATTCCCTAGATTTAGGCCGTTTTATAAAATGTAGGTTCATTTTAAGCCTTGCATAGCCAGAAATAAAACTCGGGATATAAACTTTAGTTCAGTTTGGTGAAACTAAGTAGTTGTGTAAATAACAGACCAAAGGACCCGAAAACCACGTTTTAAGGCCCTAGAACCAATCGTGTCGAATTATTTTTGGTGTTGTACTAGGTGTCCAGAGATGCTGGGAATTCATAATCGGCTTTAACTCGAATCCGAGTATAAATCTTCTTCCTTCAGTCCAGTTTGTGGATGTGTTTACGGTGACTAAAGAGTCCAATCCTGGCATGGAACAAGCGTCCACACAAGTCGCATAGTATTGCTGGAGGAGGACGTGGTTGGGCTGCTCGAAGTTTCATAGCTTGACGCTTGGCCTCTTCATGTGTGCATCGATCCCTTTCAAACGTTTTTACAGTATCCGAGATGGTACGGCGCCAAGTTGAGCGGTCTTCAGCCGGCATGTCCCAGGTTTGTGAATGAAGACCTGTCAATTTCAGGGTCTGCTTAAATTGGTCCTTGTAGCACCTCTTAGGACAGGGTGTCGAGCAATACGGGAAATACCAGAATTTTAGTGACCCGGGAAAAATACGGCAATTATACGGGAAATTCGCACTTGATACGGGAAGTCTTGAAAAGTCTCATAATGCCTGACTTCTTAGCCCCCGAACGCTCGGTAGAGTCCTCCCGCTCAGTCTTCTATTTCGCCTGCAGACCGCGCTGCCACCCGCAATTTGCGCCACCGATAGAGCGCTAAGCGGGATGAGAACCCAGCCAACGTCGAATGCATGCTTTGCCTGGCCGGCCGTACCCTCTCCGCGCGCCGCGCTTGTTGCTGACAATGGCATGCAGGAATCAGTCCGCATTGTTATTCAGAGGAGACCTGGGTTTCTCGACGAGAGCAGCCCTTAAAGAAGTTAACAGCTTAAGATCTCAGAAAATTCCAGACGTGGATGTGCTGCAATTTCGCACCAACTGCCGAAAATTGTACATTCGTATCCTAAGGCTGAAAAAATCAAAGAGAGTCAACTCTTGCTCACAGGAGACCCATACTATTTCCGCTGAGACTCTTTAAGTTGGAAGAAGTTAGGATCGTCATTGCCCTGGAAATTCTTTGCAATCAGAGGAATTTGCTTTCTGGCGCAATGGCTGACCGCATCAAGAGCAGCTACTCCGCACATCTGAGACTGCCCTCCGTCACTGCGCGTTTGAAGTAGTTCGACGGAAAAGAGCCACGGCTCGACGTGCTGTGGTCTGAATTAGTGGCTTCAGCACCTTCCTCAGTTCCTGCCAAAAACTATCTCACAAGCTTCATTAAAATGATACTGATTTTGTATCACAACAATGCAGCTCTAGACAGAGGTTTCTCCCTGAACAAGGAGTGCATGATCGTCCATCACAAAGAAGCAAGTCTGATTGGCATGCATACTGTTCAGGACGCTGTGATGGCAGCTGGTGGATTAGAAAAGATAGATTATTTGGAAAATTTTCCATTTTGAGTTCCGTATTGACATACTGCACGAAACTCCTACGCCGTGTTCAAGGAAGCAAAACAGGTTCAAAGTGACGGCTAAGGTGGCAGTCGAAAGAAAAGCCGCGAAAGATCTCCAGGAACAGGGGAAAAAAAAAGTACTGTCAAAAGAACTTAATGTTGTGCTGTGTATTCGTGGCATGTCGCGTGTGGAATGTTACTGTTTTTAGCCTTTCCTTGGTCTTCTTTCGCAGAGGAGATGCACATACCAAATTGTTTTAAAGTCCGTGCAAACCCTCAATGCAAATGCGTCACACATGCATACATTTCAAAAACTACAAACAATATCTCACAGCTCTCTGACATTTTACTATCAAACACCCGTCACCAACATGTGGCTACAAAATACACCACACAAGTGACAGATTCTTCTCGTATGGGTAGGCATTGTTTCAGTCGCTTGTTAACCACTGCCTGTGTTGGATTTCCTTTCATTGTCATTGTCTCTTTACTTTACTTCGCCGAAGTTTGACCCGAGGACTGGATACATCCCGTACAGCATGTGCAGAAAGAAATACTGAGGGCGATCTGGATATCGCGGTGGATGAAATGATTATTAACCTTGGCAATTCATCAAGCTCTGACGAAGACAATGATGGTGGTGATGATGATAGGGACAGTGAAGGGATGGAGAGTGTCAAAGAAATCCTTGCCAAGTGACTGAGGATAAGTTATTTATTGGTGTCAGTTCGCTTGCGTCAATCGATAATAGAGCACAGGCTATTGTTTCCCGTCATAGTGTTCAAAATACCGTCCGTCATTCAATAGCCTACAATTGGACAACATAAAACTCTTCATATCTCAAGTACTTTACAAACAATCACTCTCAGATTTTAACACTAGCATTCATACACTCCCTCTTGACATTCATGACTGCCAGAGTTGTTCAATCATACTTAACAACTTAAAAAGCCCTCATTCTAAAAACATTCATTCAGAAATACACTATAATTCAGAAAGCATCGAACAAATAATTATTACAAAATTATTTCCCTAACTAAATAATTGCGAAAATATTTACTATAACTGAATCGTTATGTTTAACGTTATATAGTAGAGTCTTAACTCTCTTTCAACAATTATACTTCTCTTTCTTCTATATACAATGTGATCTTTACATATACTTTCTTAAACATTTATCAATGATCTTATACTGCACACATATTGTCGTAATTAGTTTAATAGACAATATCAGTCAAATGCGTTCAACCACCAAAGGTCAGTTGCACGTAAATACTCAACTCCATGTTAATAAAAGATAATAAAGGTATTAGTGAACATATGTAGACAATTACTTTCTCTAATTATTTTCCGCTTATCTAAGGTCTTGCCATCACTGCTAAAGTCGAAAATTTAGAAGTATAGGAGTTCTCAACACAATAACTCCTTTTCTATTAATGCCTTGTTCTTACCAAAAGAACTATACTTCAGTAACTTCCCTCCAATGCGGTAAAACCTTCGCATGAGTACACACATCTCTCCACATAACCTCATATATCCACAGTATATGGTATTAAAATCACATCCACTTTGTTGGACAATTCTTAACACAATCATTGTTACCAACATCTCTTCTGTAGGAATTGCATTTAAATTACTGGCATTATCTTCAGCATTGTAACACTCAATCGCTGGCATATTGAGCTCTTCCTCCTGTTCTTAAAAGAAACTTCCTTTAAATAAAGAACGACCTTAGACAAGTCGTGTATGACCTCCATACGTTTACTTCCCAAAAAGATACTTAATTGTCCACAGTATTGTTGTAACTTGTTTTTCGAAGGGATTTTACACCACTGGCATAAGTCAGTAGGAAGCCATTCTATATTTATTTACGCGGCAAATTGTTCAGCCAAGAGAATTTTTCATGTTAATTTATTATTATTATTATTAAGGTATTTTTTGGAGCATTTTATAAAAGTATAAGCATACAGATAGGTTTTCTATGTCAGAGAAAACACTATCAAGCAAATTATTACGAACTACATTATCATAGAAAATTATATGATTACGGAATTTTACGGAGTTTTGTCAGTTAGTGTATTATGAGAGAGATGACTCACTGGGAATTCGGATACAGGCTTATTCTTGTCAAGAAGCATGTCGCAAGCCTGGGTTGCAGCGTCAAGAAAAGGCGAAATAGTCTGGAACGGCAAACATCATCCGGGCGCCGTGTGGATTGAGCCTAAGGAGGGGAGTAGCGGGGTGGCACAGCCAATCAGTGAGGACCACGTAAGGTGGAAGTCGACACCGGAGTGGGGAGTCGACGAGTGCATATATCGTTTGCGCGCCGTGGAGTAGAGGACTTTCTGTGTAAGACTTGACCAGTATGGTTGCACGTGTGAGTGGCTCCGATGTTCCGTGGAGTAGAGGACTATCTTTGTAAAACTTAACCAGTGTGGTTGTACGAGTGTTTGGCTCCGATGTTCGGACCATAAAGTTATCAAATCTACCAGGATATCATCAACTAACGAAGAAGATGACTACGTCCAGAAAACAGTGGGAAGCTCTCTTCATCATCCAGTACGAGGGAAATGCTTCGGCAATTTCCAGTGGTAAGCGCGAATGACGCAGAACTACGCAATCTCTCGTTTCTCTTTGTTTTATATTCAGTATTCAGTAACTTCATAGCTTGGGAATAAGAGTAAAATCAGTAATTTATCAGACTCCGTTTTCACGTAAATTTCTAGCGGTAATATTCAAATTGCAACGCTCCAATATAAATTTTAAACTTATTATTATTATTAATTTTGCTGTACATGTTATATATAATAAATTCATTTCTTTTAACCATGCAATCTTTGCTTTCAGTAGGTAGCATTAGATAAAGACCAATTCCTTCTCCTGATACAATTGTTGTTGGGTTAATGATCAAATCATACCACGATCTGAGTGAATAGATTCTTGAAGGTGTTCTACTAGAGCTAGATGTTGTAAAATCTAAATTTAGATTTCAACATAGCGTTGAGGTCTTGGCGCCCATTAAAGCAACATATCTTAGGCAGAGTAAATATTTCAAAGTGCAGTAAGGACCAGTCAAAACGTTTCATTTGTACGCTCAACGTGGAGCAAAGCGAAAACGTTTCATTTGTCGCCGACAACTTGGGGCTGAAAACCTAATAACATTTGTGGAAGGAGAAGGGTATATATTTCTGTGCCTGTATTTTGGGGGTTATTTGTCTTTATCAGTGTATATCATTATGGGGGATGAGAAAGAAAGACAGATGAGGTTACGTAGTGGTCATCAACTGGAGAGTGATGATACGAGCAGTATGTCGAGTGATGGTAGTACCAGGGTAGCGGAGGTAAATCCCGATACTGAAACAGGGAGTGTAGGAGGCCAACCATAATTAAAAACTTTACTTCTCGAGTTCATGTATCTGAACAAAGTTAGTAGCGATGCCTTAAATGCAAAATTAGAACGGAATAATGCAAAATTAGAACAAAACAGTAGGGAAAATAAAGAAAGTACAGACGCTTTAAATGCTAAATTAGAACAAAACAGTAGGGAAAATAAAGAAAGTACAGGCGCTTTAAATGCTAAACTGGAACAAAACAACGCTAAACTGGAACAAAACAACGCCAGATTAGAACAAAACAGTAGGGAAAATAGAGAGAGTAATGAAACTTTAAATGCTAAATTAGAACAAAACAGTAGGGAAATTAGTTATAAATTCGAACTGATTAGAGGTGAAATCAGAGGGGTGATGGAAGAGAAGGCTAAAGAGATTATTGCAGATGTAGACAGAAAATTAGGAAAAGTACAGGAGGAGTTAGAAATTAGAATCAGTACACAGGCTGAAAATTTAAAAGAACGAGTGCAACTGGAAACACAGCAGGTCAAAAAACAATTGGGGGGAGAAATTGACAAAATTCAGGTAGCTACTAAAGAGGTTAAAGAACAGCTGGGGGGAAGAATTGAAAAAGTCCACTCGCAAATAGTTGCAGAAGTAAATGATTTAAGAGAAAGTAATAGAGAGAGCATTAGCAAGATTGAGGAGAAACAAGCAAAGCTATATGATAAAGTAGAAGAATCAGAAGGAAACATTAAATTAACAGTAAACAGTATTGAGAGGAAGGCTGAGGAGAAAATCGCAGAATTAGAATTAAAATTAAAAGCTAGGATCAGGCAAGAAAATAGTCAGAATAGGCCAGTTTTTGTGAATAGCACACACAGGAAGGTAGAACTGGGTAAGTTCAGCAATCGACAGGGGTGCCCAATGGAGTTCATGAATACTATAGAAAATAAATTCGGGGAGAGGTTGGAAAATGGTAGTATTGAGTGGTGCCAGGTAGTTGAAATTTTAGAACAAGTGTTTGTGGGGGAAACTAGGAATTGGTTTGCTGTCTACAGAGACAAGTTTACTGATATTAATGATTTTAAAATGAAATTCTGTGAAAAGTTCTGGAATGAGGTTATTCAGTCGCAGCATCGTGAGGGAGTAGTGTGTGGTAAATATAACCCTAAAGGAAGCTTCACCATGACCTAATACTTTTTAGGGCAGGTATTAGTGTGTAAATATCTGGATGGCTTGAAGGAGGAAAGTGATGTGGTGAGGTTGCTACTTAGGCACTTCCCCTATAGGATCAAGGAGGCTGCTTGTATCCAGAATGTAAAGACAATATCACAAGTAGAAAATTTGTTAAGCACATTTGATGCACTAGGGAGAGGGGGTTATGAGGACAATTTCAATAGGAACCAGGGTAATAAAATAATAGGCCTAATGAAACCAGGCATCAGGAAGTTCAAGGGAACGGTGGCGAAGGGGCCAACGCTCAAAATAGAAATAATAATAATAATAATAATCAGCTAAATCAGAACAGAGGAAATGGCTATGGTAATCAGTATCAAGGGAGGAACAATGATTTCAGGGGAAATCAAGGGAGAAATTATAATGACAATAATTACAACCAGAATAGGGGTCAAGGAAGAGGACAGCCTAGTGGTAGTAATATACAGCCAAACAATGACAACACAGCCCAGAACAACCAGACCAGTTCAGTAGTTAGTAGTACTACAGCCAGGTGTAGCGGTTCATTAAACGCGAACCAGGCTGCGAAGTAAGGTCAGAATCTCAGTCTGTAACATGCCCTGTCCATACAATTATACAGGAACCCTATGACCTAACTGTAAGAAATGAATTATTACGTGAACTAAATGATGAAGTTATTATTCAGGAGGTGGTTTGTAAGAGCCCCATAGTTAAATTTAACGTGTCCGAGGCGTACACAGATGTTTTAATTGATAGTGGTTGTAGAAGAGTTGCATAAGTAGTGCATTTAATGATAAAACAAGATGTTCAGTAAAGAACATATAGCCTACTTTCTCCTAAATGCATGGGTATTGTATTAACTCTTTGTCCTTTTCAAGCAGTATAATTGAATGTTGGTTGTAGTAGCTTGTTGAAATACAACGTGCTATAGGGATATTAAACATGAATATGAGGTGCCCTTTGCCAGTGCTACCTCTGTAAAAAAATTCATTCAATTCAGTTTCACAGTGTTTGAATTGATCTGGGGAATGGATTTGCACACATACATGGCCGCTATTTGCAAACTATTGGGCTGATGACCTTGTAGTCAGTCATAAGATGCTTTCCACAAAAAGGCATGTTGTTGCAAAATCCGGTAGAGATCAAATTATTAGGATGGTCGAAATTTGATTTAAGCGTTTAACATTTGGGTGGCCGTCATTCCGTTTCCGTCAAGATGGCGGCGATATAAAACATGACACTGAGGTGCCTTTTGCTAGTGCTTCCTCTGTACCAAATTTCGTTCAATTCGGTTTCACCGTGTTTGAATTGATAGGGGGAATCGATTTGCACACATACTTGGCCACCATCTCCAAACTATTGGGCTGATGATCTAGCAGTTTGGTCAGAATATGCTTCCCACATAAAGATTTGTTGTTGCAAAATTTGGTAGGAGACTAGATTATTAGGTTGGTCGTAATTACATTTTAGCCTTTAACATTTGGGTGGCCGCGATTACGTTTCCGTCAAGATGGTGGTGATATAAAACATGACACTGAGGTGGCCTTTTCTAGTGCTACCTCTGTACCAAATTTCGTTCCATTCGGTTTCACCGTGTTCGAATTAATAGGGGGAATCGATTTTCACACAAAGATGGCCACCATCCGCAAACTATTAGGCTAATGACCTATTAGATTTGTCAAAGGATGCTCCTTCCATAATGGTATGTTGATGCAAAATTTGGTACAGATCGGATGATTAGGTTAGTCGTAATTTGATTTAAGCTTTGAACATTTGTGTGGCCGCCATTACGTTTCCGTCAAGATGGCGGCGATATAAAACATGACACTGGGGTGCCTTTGCTAGTACTACCTCTGTACCAAATTTCGTTCCATTCGGTTTCACCGTGTTCGAATTAATAGGGGCAATCGATTTTCACACAAAGATGGCCACCATCCGCAAACTATTAGGCTAATGACCTATTAGATTTGTCAAAGGATGCTCCTTCCATAATGGTATGTTGATGCAAAATTTGGTACAGATCGGATGATTAGGTTAGTCGTAATTTTATTTAAGCTTTGAACATTTGTGTGGCCGCCATTACGTTTCCGTCAAGATGGCGGCGATATAAAACATGACACTGGGGTGCCCTTTGCTAATGCTACCTCTGTACCAAATTTCATTCCATTCGGTTTCACCGTGTTCGAATTAATAGGGGTAATCGATTTTGACACAAAGATGGCCGCCATCCGCAAACTATTAGGCTAATGACCTATTAGATTTGTCAAAGGATGCTCCCTCCATAAAGGTATGTTGTTGCAAAATTTGGTAGAGATCGGATGATTAGGTTAGTCGTAATTTGATTTAAGCTTTGAACATTTGTGTGGCCGCCATTACGTTTCCGTCAATATGGCGGCGATATAAAACATGACACTGGGGTGCCCTTTGCTAGTACTACCTCTGTACCAAATTTCGTTCCATTCGGTTTCACCGTGTTCGAATTAATAGGGGCAATCGATTTTCACACAAAGATGGCCGCCATCCGCAAACTATTAGGCTGATGACCTATTAGTTTGGTCAAAGGATGCTGCCCCCATAAAGGTATGTTGTTGCAAAATTTGGTAGAGATCGGATGATTAGGTTAGTCGTAATTTGATTTAAGCTTTGAACATTTGTGTGGCCGCCATTACGTTTCCGTCAAGATGGCGGTGATATAGAACATGACACTGAGGTGTCCTTTGCTAGTGCTACCTTTGTACCAAATTTCGTTCAATTTTCGCTCACCGTGTTCGAATTGATAGGGGGGGACAGACATTCAGAGTACACACACTCACACACACACACACACACAGACTCACACACACACAGACAGACACACTTTTTTTTGCCCTGTAGTGATCTCATAAGTCTACTTTCATTTTTTTTGCAAAAATCGAAAGTAGGCTAATGAAAGGAACTGGAGTAAATTTTGAGGAGATGCCAATTAAAAGCACTTTTGTTATCACAGCTGTTGGGAAGAGGTCTAAAGTAATTTCTAAGCAAGTTTTAGTAGACATTAAAATTAATAATCATGTAGAGAAGCAGATTTGCCTTGTAATTCCAAATTTAGTATTCAGTGTTATCTTGGGTTCAGAGTGGCTAAGTAGAGTGTCTGGTAACTTATGTTATGATGTAGGGAGTTTGAAATTTAAATGGGGTGATTCTGAAGTAGAAGTAGCATTCAATGACCATATTCAGAGAAGTAGGGTTGTAGGTGTGATTTGTACTTTAAATGAGATATCGCCAGCCGTAGAGCGGGGTTCTCCATGTTTTGTGGGCAGTGTGATTACGAACGGTAGTCTAGAGGACTCGTTACGTGATGCTGCATTTCAGGGAAATATAGAGGTGGAACAATGTGTTCGGCTCTATGATGTGTTATTGTGTAATAGGAGAGTTTTTGAGGATCGCATTGGTATGGCCAATTGCTATACACATTCATTGAACGTTATTGATAGGTCAGTATTCACAGGACATAGATATCCTGTACCTTTCGCTTATCAGAGTGCAGTTGAGGCACAAATTAACCAGATGCTTGAAGATGGGATTATTGAGCACTCTAACAGTCCGTATGTTAATTCCTTGATCACGTACCCAAGGCTGACGGAACAGTTCGTATTTGTTTAGACGCTCGTTTGGTTAACAGTAGAATTAGTTCAGATTAGCTGAAATCTATGTCAATAGAGGAATTAATGCAAACATTTGAGGGGAAGAAGTATTTCACTTGTGTAGATTTGAGTTCCAGTTTTTGGCAAGTGCCACTTATGTACGAAGATAGACCATTTACAACTTTTAGTCATAAATATAACCTTTATCAGTTTTGCAGGGTACCTTATGGGTTAAAGAGTAGTTCAGCAGCTTTAATTAGGGCTTTAAACATCGCATTAGGGGATGACACAGGAGAGTTTGTAACCATTTACATTGATGATATGGTAATTAGTTCACGCAGTTTTGAGGAGCATCTACGTCATTTAGATATAGTTTTTCAGAAGTTAGATCAGATAGGGTTCACTTTGAAGCTGTCTTAAGTCGTCATTCTGTCAGTCAGAAGTGACATTTTTAGGTCATAGAGTGTCGAGTAGAGGTGTAGGATTAATAAGATACTTAACGCAGAGGTGCCACAGAATGTTAAACAGTTAAAAACATACCTGGGAATTTGCAACTTTTTCAGGAGGTTCGTTCTTAAATACTCAGGGTTGGTAGAACCATTCAGGGAATTGCTTAAAAGTGGGACTCGGTGGAGATGGGAGTCCAAGCATGATCAGGCTTTTAGAGCGCTGAAGTAAGGTTTTGAGAAAGCTGTAGTGCTGAAATATCCTTTAAAAGATAAGGAATATGTGGTTATGACAGATGCTTCACATATAGGCATTGCTGGAGTATTATGTCAGAAAGATGATGAGGGTAATCTGTGCATTGTATCTTTAGCCTCGCGAGGAATGACAGCAGCAGAGAAAAGATACACGATTACTGAGTTAGAGCTTTTAGGTATTGTTTTCAGTTTAGGGAAATTTAGAATGTATTTAGTAGGGGGGAAATTTGAGATCCATACAGATCACCATGCATTACTATATATGAGGACTTGTAAACTCAGTTCTAACAGATTTAGTAGGTGGATTCTTGCTCTGCAGGAATACGAATTCACAGTAAAATATATTAAAGGTAAAGATAACATTCTTGCAGACATGCTATCGAGGGACACTAATTTATGTAGGGATTATCCTGTGGTTAAAGCAGAGGATGGTATTTTAATATGTGCATGTGTGGACAGTAGCAACAGGGCATCGTTACAGACACTGAGAAATAGGTCGGTAGAGCAACGTGATGACATTAAGGATGTGTCATAAAGTGAGTGTGTTTAGATGGCGAGCCAGCCTATCAAATGAGTAAGTGCGGTGTTTGGTGCGTGGAGGATAGGGTCTTCCTGGCAGGCGTATCAGAAGTCACACAGGGGGGTAGTATGTAAGTAAATGAGAGTTTTTAAGGTACAGGGAAATATGACGGGATTGTCGGATGCTCTTGAGCACTAAAATGTCTCGATACACCAAGGCCAGAATTTGGTAGCGCTGGTAAATTCCCATTTGTCTCCAAGAGATGGGTGAGCGCTTGGACAGGGTATTTTTGCTTAAGGCGTCCACGAGGCAAAAGATGGGCCATCAGAAGGCGAGACAGTCCTTCATGAAACTCATACATAACAGCACACGTGATATCTGTTTACGGCCTCGCCATGTAAGATTTGTAAGTGGGTAATTTAAGGCAATTTGTACAATGGTATTATTTGTGTGAGGAGAACTGGTCTGAGTTGAGAACTAGTATTAAGTAGAATATGGTCTACGGGAACTTATGAAGACAGGGGCGACTACGGCACAGAAATATTTGGTGTTATATGTAATGCGCATTTACTGTTTTTTTTTTTTTTTTTCAGAAGTCAATATTAATTTCGTCTGTTATAAAGAGAGATTAAGTATTATGGTCACGATGCGCTGCCACAATAGTGTGATCGTGTGCTCAGTGATCAGTGAGATTAAATTTCACCATAAGGAAGGAACCTCCAGTGAAATTAGGAAGTTCTATGGTGATATACATATATCAGAACAACCTTGATGCGTGTGATGTGACATCTTATATACATAGTGCTCACACATTATTTATGTCAATTTTTCCAACATAGAGAAATTTGAGAGGCGGAAATATCCGTGGAACACTATTCTATATGAAAAACATTGGACTGGTTGCAAAGTGCAATCCATAGTGACAACAAACTTTGACGCAAAGTGCGTAAAGAAAAATTATGAGTGTATATATGTAATTTAGGGTGATTTCATTTATGTAATATGTATTTTGGATGGGGATTAGTAACGTGTCTGGGATAATCGGATAATGGACCTTCGTCACGGTAAATCATCCGATGATCCGAGGCGAATATGTAACGTGTTTTTCGAGGGAATTTTACGCCACTGGCATAAGTCAGTAGGAAGTCATTCTATATTTATTTACGCGGCAAATTGTTCAGCCAAGATAATTTTTCATGTTAATTTATTATTATTATTATTATTATTAAGGTATTTTTTGGAGCATTTTATAAAAGTATAAGCATACAGATAGGTTTTCTATGTCAGAGAAAACACTATCAAGCAAATTATTACGAACTACATTATCATAGAAAATTATATGATTACGGAATTTTACGGAGTTTTGTCAGTTAGGGTATTATGAGAGAGATGACTCTCTGGGAATTCTGATACAGGCTTATTCTTGTCAAGAAGCATGTCGCAAGCCTGGGTTGCAGCGTCAAGAAAAGGCGAAATAGTCTGGAACGGCAAACGACATCATCCGCGCGCTGTGTGTATTGAGCCTAAGGAGGGGAGTAGCGGGGTGGCACAGCCAATCACTGAGGACCACGTAAGGTGGAAGTCGACACCTGAGTGGGGAGCCGACGAGTGCATATATCGTTTGCGCGCCATGTAGTAGGGGACTTTCTGTGTAAGACTTGACCAGTATGGTTGCACGTGTGAGTGGCTCCGATGTTCCGTGGAGTAGAGGACTATCTTTGTAAAACTTAACCAGTGTGGTTGTACGAGTGTTTGGCTCCGATGTTCGGACCATAAAGTTATCAAATCTACCAGGATATCATCAACTAACGAAGAAGATGACGACGTCCAGGAAACAGTGGGAAGCTCTCTTCATCATCCAGTACGAGGGAAATGCTTCGGCAATTTCCAGTGGTAAGTGTGAATGACGCAGAACTATGCAATCTCTCGTTTCTCTTTGTTTTATATTCAGTATTCAGTAACTTCATAGCTTGGGAATAAGAGTAAAATCAGTAATTTATCAGACTCCGTTTTCACGTAATTTTCTAGCGGTAATATTCAAATCGCAACGCTCCAATATAAATTTTAAACTTATTATTATTATTAATTTTGCTGTACTTGTTATATATAAAAAATTCATTTCTTTTAACCATGCAATCTTTGCTTTCAGTAGGTAGCATTAGATATAGACCAATTCCTTCTCCTGATACAATTGTTGTTGGGTTAATGATCAAATCATACCACGATCTGAGTGAATAGATTCTTGAAGGTGTTCTACTAGAGCTAGATGTTGTAAAATATAAATTTAGATTTCAACATAGCGTTGAGGTCCTGGCGCCCATTAAAGCAACATATCTTAGGCAGAGTAAATATTTCAAAGTGCAGTAAGGACCAGTCAAAACGTTTCATTTGTACGCTCAACGTGGAGCAAAGCGAAACCGTTTCATTGTGACATATACAATTAATAAAAATACTGTTTCGTCCACCTTTCTGATCTAGCTTTAATTACACGCCTATGTAATGTCAGGTCCACAATACGACGTGATACCACATATAGTATATAAATAACCACATATGTTATTTATCATGTCCGTTAGAATTCAATATTGACTAGGGTAAACCAGCTTCGATTCCCTGTCGTAAGATAAAAATTATCTTCTATTAAGTTTTATTTCCAATTACAATTAAGTGATTAAAGCTCTTAGCTTTCACAAATAAAGTAAGGATTGTCAATTCCGCATTGCATCTCCATTCGATACACCGAATGTCTATAAGTATATGACTTCTATCATATCCTGACGAATATTTCTTGTCAGAGCGACGTAAAGTTCATAGTAATTATGATGATATAACAATATCATTCGTGGTTTCTGCTGTTCTTGATGATTTCTTTACAATGAGGTGCCCAAATTAAATTACTTAAAAAGAATTTAATTGACATCTGCGACCAAATGGCTTAACTCAAAATAAAATCAAAGCGTCGGAAGTTAAAATGACTGGTCTTAAATAAGGAATACTGATTCCTTAAACAAATAAGCTTGTCAATTCAAAAACTGATGCGTAGAATAAATGTAAAATTGATGAAAGACTATCATCTCAAATGATCTTGCAAAATAAAATCTTGCTACGCACATGAAGAATAAAAATATGTCGAAACATTGGAATACATAAAATATGGAGTAAAACGTTGGCTCAGAATGTCACTAAATAAATAGCTCTCAATATAAAAGTAAATAACACTGCTACCTCATCAGATGATATCTAGAAGATCAAGTTAAGTATACTGACCGGCAAAAAAAATGGAACACTTCAATTTTTTATGTAATTTCTTAATTTATTCCACTAAAATGTATCGGTTTTCCAATATTTGCATTATTCATGTAAATGTTAGATGGTTGGCTACAGAAAATACTGAAACATGTTTTACAACATGCTTTAACTCACAAATTTCGTTACATTTCACAAATCTAACAATTTTCTATTTTTTACTAATGTTCTTTTGGGCTGTTTTTTTTTTTGCCAAACAAAACAGTGTTAATGTTTGCACTGCACTGCACGGGAACACTGGTCACTAAAACGAGTGTTTCCACCCTTAGCGTCCATGACAGCTTGTTAGGCTCATCGAAGATTGGGGGTAATTGGTGGTAATAAACCACCCTAAGAAATGTCAATTTCTATTCACGGATGTTTCAGATGTGTGTCCTAATGCGTGAAAAGCTTTTAAAATGTGAATTCATCTATTTCATGGCTAATTTTATACTTTACTGTTCCACTTTTTTTGCCGGTCAGTGTATTTGGGAAAATACTTAGATGTTCCTCAATCCAAGATACTGAGTTCGATCTCAGTTTGTTTCCTCAGACCAGCGACCTCGGATAAGGAAAGACGTTTACTCTCCGGTAATCACCAACCTCCGTCTGGCATCGAATGACATCCTTCTGGCATAATTCTTCTGGGTTGCCGGGACTTTCCCTGGGCATCTTGACAAATCTTCTTATGTTGTATCTTCTTTCTCCGTCATGGATATAGTTCAGTGTCATCGTTGAGTAATTATCGTAGAAATATTCATATAGATGGTTAATCAAATATTTCTAGAGCCCGTAGTTGTTATATATAGTTCGTGAAATGACGTGAATGCACAAGATATAAGAGTACATAACGTCTACATTCTGAAGTATTCTGGTTAAGGAAGCTCCATGTTGCACCTAAATCTCTGCTTCAAATATGTCCCTCACGCATAACGTTCTTATCTCATCATCATAACATCGTGATAAATATCGAACAAGAAGTCCTGATGAATATTAGCAGTCAAAGTGAAAATGTTTATATACTGCTCCAATGTGTAAGTAAAGACACCGTTACTCACTTGGTTTATGTTCACTGCTGTCTCGTTTCAACTAAAATGCTTTTCAGCTTCTGCGCCCGTCACTTTTCTAATTCACTTTTAAAAAGTTCATAACTTCGAAACTATACAATCTGTGATGCTTAAATTTCCGCAAATACTAGAATACAGTTTGTACTGTATGATTATTTAATTGGCCGAAGTCTATTCTCAATTATATGAAAGTTAATGCAATATCAAAAACTTGCAAACTTTGCCTAGTTTCAGATCTCGGGATCTCCTATATTTTCCCGGCGATCGCACTGTCTCCACGAGTGGTCTCACTACCGTACTCGGATAACCTTCGGAATCTCGGTTAACCCGGTAAACACATATACACTCTTTGAAGTCTGTAGGATAAAGAACCTCGATGCTTGGGTCTCCCTCTCCAAGTCGAAATTTTGGCGGCCATTTCTGACTCCCTCCATAAATTTAGCGCGCACTTTAATAATGCTTATTACTGCGTAATTAGACCTTTCAGCTCCTTTTAAAGTCTCTGTAATATTTTCCTTTAATATTCTTCTCATTACCAATGAATAAAATATCCTTCTTGGGGCCTAAATGCATAAATTCTCCAAATAATATAGTTGAAGGTATTCCCGTCTTCCATAAGAGCTCTCCTCATTGTCTGGGGGCTTATGTCCAATGACATAAATTATAACAATAATTATAATATTCCTAAGCAAATTCACTGTTGCTAGGTCGATTTCAACTTTCTAGAAGTCTCTATTGCGCAACATATCACGAGATCGGAATCTCTCTGCCTTGCTCCTCGCTAACACGACTGGTTTGCGTCAAGTTCCAGCATTTATATTGTCATGTTAAACTGTATCATGGGCTTGGAAAATATTCTCATTTAAGTCTCAAATAATTAATTTTTCGGGGGCAGTACATAACTCTATGGCCTATACATATAACAATCCAACGTGGCAACCATCCGAAATATTTTGACGGTTCTCAATATCTACGAATCTTTTACAGCAATCAAACTGATATTTTTCATGTTCGTAGAGACTATGAACATAAGTTCACCTATAGGACTTTCAGTAACCTGGTGAGCACAAATCGAACATGGCAGCGACGCAAAGTATAAATATTTAAATGGACGTTTCTCGCGATTTAACCATCCGAGTGCAGTGAAACTTTGCACGTTAAATGCTTATACAAATGTTAATCCACTGGCATCTAATTTACTTAAGTTGCTTTCATAACCACAAGATGGCAGCTGTGCGAAATTTTAAAATCTCGTTTTTACTTCTTGTGTCCTAATCATGCGATTGAAGTTTCAATACCACACATACACAATAATCTTCATGTAATGGTTACATAAATAAAAATCCAACCTGGCGACCATCTGAAATATTTAGACGGTTCTCAATATCTACGAATCTTATCACAACAGTCAAACTGAAATTTTGTATGTTGATAGAGGCAATTAACATGCGTAGGATATATGAAAATAGGCTGTATAGTTCTTCACGGAACTACTTCCTAAGTATGGAAAAATGAGAATTACTCCTGGAAAATTCCTGGAAAACTCCTGGAAAATCGTTGACCGATTTGAGTAGCCACCATGCAGATAGCGGATACTCTCATGTGGCGGGCAATTTAAATCTTTAAAATTTGGATGGCTCAATTAATACCCAAACTCCAATTTTTCACGTCCGACTTGATATAAAAATGTGCGGGTCGTATTCGGGTATGCGGTAAGTGGGATTTGTACAGTGATATTTTAGTTTCCTGAGGAAAGTTTTTTGTTCCATAGAAACTGTGAAACAGAGTTGTAAAAGTTCGGCGCTGCTTGAACCCTACTGCTGGTTTCTTGGGTTAACCTGTTATCTGTCGACAAAACGTTGCCTAGGTATTTAAAATGTTGAACTGTTTCGATGTCGTGTCCCAATTTCAGCTTGATAAGTTTGCTTTCCCTGCTCATCACCAAACAAACGGTTTTAGTTTGGCTGATCTGTAATCCAAACTTGTCAAAACCTGCCTTCCACCAATTTAGTCGTTGTTGGATGTCATCATCTTTTTCTCCCCAGATCATGCATCATCTCCCAAATGTGATGGCGAGATATATGGTCATACGCTTTCTCTATATCAAGGAAGGCAACTATAACAGTCTTGTTTCTTTCCCAATATTTCTCAGACAGCATCCTGGTAGCGAAGATGAGATTCACAGTGGACCGCCTGGTCGGAATCCATGTTGTTCCCCCTCAAGATCTTGTTCTATTATTTTCTTGATCTTTCCTAATAGCACTGATTCATAGACCTTGAGACTAATACGAGGGAAAAATATTTTTTATAGTAATGTTATCTCTATATATAAAAATTACTCTTACGTGATAGTTTGCATGTATGTAAGTATGTATGTCCCATATGCGTTCATGTACCATTCCTCTGATTGCGATGAAACTTTGGTGAATTGTTGTGTACACTCCGGGGAAGGTTTCTGATGTAGTAAATCCATATTACAATAGATAGCACACGAGTAGTTTAGACAAATGAGTGACAGCGCGCAAATTGTTTAAAAAAAGTCCCGTATGCATTCATATACCGTTCATCCGATTGCGGTGAAACTTTGGTGAGTTGTTGTGTACACTCCTGGGAAGATTTCTGAATTGAAACGATGTGCCAAACAGGGGTCTAACCACCAAAAACTGTATCATGAGTCAATTGCAAAATACGTAGTTAAACTAACTGTAGGCATAATTTGTGCCATTATGTGCTTAGAATACAGTTTGTACTGTATGATTATTTAATTGGCCGAAGTCTATTCTCAATTATATGAAAGTTAATGCAATATCAATAGCTATTATGATGACTGAGGCAACTGAACAGCCCTCGAACTATGTACAAAAGAACGTTTTTACAGCAAAAAGAAAAAAATCCCTTAACTGTGACACCTTGCCTTGAAGTATATGCCAAGCCAGCATCCCTAAGATGTTTGCGCTTGACGTCCTTCCACTCATTCACATTACGTTTGCGGTTTCTAGTTGCATTTTCATGCTTCAATGCACTCACAAGCAAAGAATTATGCTCCGCCATCTTGTACTGGAGTTAGATCCCAATTCCGCGCGAGACGGGAGGTTCACCACCCCCTATCACTGCAACAAGTTCCGAATTCTTCCACATGACTATGCCATATTGCAGGAACGTTCATATAGATCCTTATTCCAATGTAACATCATTTTCCAGAAAATGGCGGTTAGATCCCTTTTCGGCGCATCTCTTCAATTAGTAAATCCATTTTACCATAGGTAGTGTATGAATATATTCAACAAATGAGTGACAGCTCGCGAATCGTTTCAACGAAGTCCCGTATCCGTTCATATACCATTCATCCGATTGCGATGAAAATTTGGTGAGTTATTGTGTGCTCTCCTGCGGAGGTTTCTGTCTTAAAATCCATTTTTCCATAGGTAGCGCACGAGTAAATTCAACAAATGACTCATGGCGCGCAAATCGTTTCAACAAAGTCCCGTATGCGTTCATACTGTACCATTCATCCGATTGCGATCTAACTCTGGTGAGTTGTTGTGTACACTCCCGCGAAGGTTTCCGTCTTAGTAAATCCATATTACAATAGGTAGCGCACGAGTAGACTCAACAAATGAGTGATGGCGCGTGACTGTTTCCAAAAAAAGTCCCGTATGCATTCATATACTGTACCATTCATCCAATTGCGATGAAGCTTTGATGAGTTTTTGTGTACCAGCGATGGTTTCTGACATAGTAAATTCATTTTACAATAGGTGGTGCGCGAGCTGTTTCAACAAATGAGTGCTGATGCACTTATAGTTTCAACAAATAAACTTTGGACAGCTGTTGTGCACGCCCGCAAAGGTTTCTGAATTAGTAAAACCATTTTACCATATGTAGTACACGGAGTAGATTCAACAAATGAGTGACAGCACGCGAATAGTTTCAACAAAGTCCAGTATGCGTTCATATAGCATTAATCCGATTGCGATGAAAGTTTGGTGAGTTGTTGGGCACGCTCCCACGAATGTTTCTGAATTAGTAAATCTATTTTACATTAGGTAGTGCGCGAGTTGTTTCAACAAATGAACTTTGGTCAGCTTTTGTGCATGCCCGCGAAGGTTTCTGAATCAGTGAAACTATTTTACAATAGGTGGCATGAGTCGTTTCAACAAATGAGTATCTCATATAGTTCAGAGCCAGTTATCGGAAAAAGAAAAAAAATAATTGTGTATCTAAAAGCACCTCAACGAACTGAATTACAACGCCAACACTTTATTTGGCATTGCAACGCATGCCGTGTATAGCTAGTTAAATATAAAATTGCACACAAACCTTACTTTCAATCAATTTGCCACTAAATGATACATCAGAAAAGCTTGAATGCTTCAAAGACATTAATTTTAACATTTAGAATGCTAACCTAAATGTTTATATATATATTTGCACTCATAAATCACCATCTCTTACTTCATATTCTTAGTTATTTTGAGTTATTTTCCAGCTTACTGTTGGCATGAGTGGCTTATATACTGTGTGTACAACCTTAATAATTTCCATATTGCAATTGATTGCAGGCTAAGCTTGGTATTATCAAGTTTATTTCCCATGGGGTGATGCCTGAACCTGAGATCCTTATTCACCTGGTGGTTGCTGCAGCAGATACACGTTTTAATGTGGCTAATGCGGCAGATTTGGAGCTAAAGAAGGTCGTGGGGTAAGTTTCCTAGTTGTGTGTATCATCGATACTTGCAGCTGCCTCTTTGAAAATTGGGTCAAATGTTTGAACTTAAATTTGGTGGTATAAGGGGCTATGTCAGTGTCACCATGCCACAATATTAATTATTAGGGAAATCGAAATCTCAGTAAGAAATACTGATAATGTTGCTGCAAAAATAATTATTGGTATTGAAATTAAATCACTGTAAATCACTACACTTGTAGTTCTATATCAGTGAGGTCACTGTTGTGGATGCATGCTCTCCATCTGGCTCTGTGGTGGATGCCCCAACCTGTAACCTTTGAACCTCCTGAGCTTTCCCTTTCCTCGCCTACCAGGAAGGGCCTTACAGTATCCATCATTCACCTCACGCTTATTTTGACCTCATCCTCACACGACTAGACCATTGAAACCTCTCTTCTGACATTTTCTTTGGAATTTTGGTCACTTTGGCCATCTGTCTTAACACTTAATCTCTGGTCTTATCCATCCATGTCACTCTACACAGGAAATCATACAGTATTACTGTATTTAGTGCCACTTTTAGAGCTTTTCCATTCTTATTTTTGTAGCCCATGTTTCAGTCCCTATTTCTTCCTGCAAATCATAAAATGACTCGCAAGTTAATTGGTGGATATGCTTTCAGTGACTACCCATGCAACCACACAAGTTGCACCGAATAGACCGTGGTGGACGTGGTTAGCTTGCCAGAGCTTCCTTGCGTATTTAGCCCCTTCGTGTCAATAATTCAAGTATGATTTTTTGCAGGGGTCCGGGGTCTTTTTCTTGTTCTACGTCATTTCTGCCGAATGGATTATTTGCCAGCTGGGCAGAGATCATATTTTGATAATTTGAGGCGATACATTTGTCTTGAAGTTTAGGATTGTTAAACTTCCATCTGGTCTGATTTTGGTGGTGCTTACGTGGTTTATGGCGGACAGAGATCCTGGGTGGGCAGACAAGGAGCTTGTGATCGGTCCAGTGTTACTGATATTCAATGCAGCTCAGCCAGGTCGAAATTGAGTGTTGGCAATGAAAAGTTCATGTTCAGCACAAGTCCCAAGAGGCAAAAGTTCATTTGTATTACTGTACAGCTGCTAAGTCTCTTTACTCATCACATATTCCTATAGCCGATTCCTTCTCCCTACTCTACTAGCATTAAGTTCACCAAGCAATAAGAGTTTGTTTCTAGATGGCACCTTGGTGATGGATGCAGGAGAGGTCTTAACTGCATCAGCATCAGCATCCAAGGTTGATATACACACATCAGAAATGTTTTATGTTGTCTACGAATTACTCAGAGTACTGCAAATGGCTCCAAGGCATTCTGGTGCTACAACTCCTACTGATATGCTGCCTCCTATTTTTTGTGCCATTCTACTTGTAGGTTGGGCTACAGACAGGTTGTCAGTATGCAGACGAACTTCTCTTGGGTTGGCTTTCCAGTTGTCATGGCAATACAGTGTATAGAGGGATGAAGTAAAGCTTCTTTTAGTGCATGTAGCAAGGCTAGTCTAAATCACTGGTTTGTAGATTCCGTGGGCGTAATTTCCTAACGGACAGAGGAAGCGCGTCCCCTCCACATTTCCAGCATTAATACCCTCAAGTAGAATAATCAATACAAAATAAGGTCATTCTCTGAATGGGAACTGCGCATTGCGCTTGCACTGTGCAGGGTTACGGCTCCCGGACCAGATAACATACATGTTAAAACATCTGCGCGAATCCAGTATAACACAATTGTTGGTCCTTTTCAATCGCATATGGAATGAAGGGGAGTTTTCATCTCAGTGGCGAGAGGGGATCGTAATACCGATTCCCAAGGCTGGAAAGGATCCCATGCTTGTCAGCAGCTATAGGCCCATTTGTCTGACAAATGGCCTATGTGAGCTGATAGAGAAGATGGCGAACCATCTGGTGTGCTTCCTGGAAGAGAGAGGTCTCCTGTCTGAGTACCAGTGTGGATTTCGCTCTCATAGGTCCACCACCAACCGAGCTCTTTCCGGTTACGAAGGGAGTCCGTCATTTTGTGTAGGCTAAGGATAGGTCACTCGTACCTAATGAGAAGGGAAGACCCCCCACTTTGTACTTGTGGAACCGTTTTCACCGTGGCCCACATTTTAACAGAGTGTGTGGATCTTGCTGACTTACGAAGAAACCTTGGTTTGCAGATGACACTCAAACTTATATTAGCCGATGAAGTGGTGGCTACTGATCTCGTCATCTGCTTTATTAGTGAGAGTGGGTTAGGGCCAGCAATCTAAAATTTACAGTGTACATTGACTCAAAGACTTGTTCTTTTTTGATTTCTGATTTTTTCCATACATTTTGTTTATTATTATAATTATTAGTTTCTTTTAATTTTTTGTTTTATTAATTTTCGGTCTTTTCAAATTTAGGTGTCTACCTCTGATTTTTAAATTCCATTCCATATTTGTGTACATAAATCTGGTGTTAAGAGGGACAAATGACCTCGTAGTTCCACCCCTTAAAGCAACAATAACTAACAAAATAAGGTCAGGGATATATCAGATTTCAAACTCTGTAATTACTTTGAAAGATGTTGTTGGCAATGGAGTAACCTTCCAACATAATGACATATTTCAACCTTCTTTGTAACCAAGGAAGGTACAGTTTTGGTCACAAGATGTAGTGGAGCATACATTTACCCATCCTTGGATCCCTACAAACCTTCAATAGACTCCACCGTTCAGTCTGTACAATAAAGCAAACTATTACCTGCCTTTGGATGAATACTTCACTCGCGTCCATGATGGGGGATGAGGGGGAGACGTGATTTAGTCCAAGACACCCTCTTTCCTAATGTGTCCAATTTATGTAAACTCGTTCTCATCTGTTACCCTGAGATTGTGTCTAACCTTAGGAACGGAAATTACCACATAATAATATGCAGTCTCTACCTTTCTGTATGGTATTTTACATAAAATAAAACATAGTTATTCCTTGAAAATGATATTTTGTTGTGTGTGGGAGGGGATATGTGTCCTTGAGTGGACATCTGTTTCGTGATAATGGGAAATGTAGTTACCACTGGTTGAAACCATTGACATAATGAAGCATCAAACAATTAAAATGCAGTTGAAGAAAGGATGGATGTTTGTACCTATTATGTGACCACTAATCTCTTGATCGCAAGCGATGGGATCTTTTGCGTGAAATCCGAACCACTGGACTTGACATTTAGCCTTGGAAATCCTGCATACACTAATTGGGAATCCTACCTGGTCTCCCTTGCTGGGAGGTAAACAAGTTGATCGCCACCTCATGGTGTTACAGGAAAAATAATTTATTTGATCGGCCTATTCAATACACTTTAACCCATAAACGCCTAGCATTACCATATGGTAATGCAGTACCGATCATTGCATATATTGCTCTACATGACCTTGGCTAGTTACAGATATTCGAACTTTGCGCTTATGTGATCATGGAAGGTCTATTGATTCATTTTCCGCGCACTAGTCGCTAGGGAATGTCTTGGGTGATGTCGCAACAATCGTGTGCATTTCGTTGTTTTTTTCTCACGTTGTGATGGCATCCCGCAAAAGGTACGGCATGCTAAATTATTGCGTGAAATGGAGATAGTTTACTTTGTCTTCAGGATTATGGTAGTAAACATATCTAATTTATAATTCAGTAACATATCTTACGTGTTTCTTTATCCCTGCTCATGCCTGGGACTAATTTTCCCAGCGTTACCATATGGTAGGCGGATACATGGTCAGTGGTAAGGCAAGATTTTCTGTAGCACATTCATATGAAATGAGTTAAAATACATTTCATGCATTTATACACAAAACTTTTTCCATATACAGTTCTTTTAACAAGGCATGCCTTGATATAATATGTTTTATGTCACCGTAGCATATTTTTTATGCCAGTACCGTATTCGAGACCATACCTTTGCCGTGATATCGGACTGCGGGCAGTGTTTCAGAAAAAAAAAAACGAGAATTATTTTGATATTTCAGAGGTCTAGACTGGTTGCGTGGCTCGCGTGGCTGAGCGGCAACGTTCTCGCTTGCTGTGCCCTACCTTACAGGATCGAATCCTGGTGCAGACAGCTGGCATTTGAGGGTGCGCAAATGCGGGGGAGTCGTGTCAGTAGATTTACTGGCAGGTTAAAGATCCCCTTCGGAACAAAATTCCGGCAACCCGGCGTCTCTGATAGCCAAAGCAGTTAAAAGGGATGTAAATCCAATAACATAATTATTATTTAGAAGTCTGGCCTTGGCAGAAATATTGGAGGAGGTGGAAAAGGAGTAATGACGACGTGATTATTGCTGGCTGGCATGAAAACAGCACAGTAACTGTTGCCTCCACGACTCTCCCCGTTTTCCCCTTTCGACCAGGTCAGAAGGTTCTCTCGGGCTGAAAAGAAAAATAGTTACAATCCCACGTCCTCTCTTGATCGGCACCTATAATACATTTATGGGAGGAATGAACCTTATGGATGAAAATGTGAACTGATATCATCTGTCAATAAGAAACAAACACCATTCAACTCCATGGTTTAACAGAACAATTAACAATTAACAATTAAAGACTTGATCAAGAGTTTACTGCTTTTCAGTCGGTCAACACGAATGTACCCAAAAGAGATGGGTTATGCCCTAATCCTGAAATAAATTACATGAGATTAATAAAACACTAGGATGACCAGTTTCGATCGTCAAGCGATCATCATCAGATCCATTGGTACTGCAACTAAATAATTGTACATATTGTAAATATTTTCACCTGTATTTCAAACATAGATGTTGTAGCCTAAGTGTAATGGATCTGATGATGATCGCTTGACGATCGAAACTGGTCATCCTAGTTTTTTATTAATCTCATGTAATTTATTTCAGGATTAGGGCATAACCCATCTCTTTTGGGTACATTCGTGTTGACCGACTGAAAAGCACTAAACTCTTGTTTACTAAGGCAACACTGAAAATATGGCTTCAAACACCACAATAAAGACTTGATAAAGATTCGCGACAGAGCCCGCAAGGAATTTTTGAAGACAAAACTTCCAGACGACTTTGAAATATTCAGAATTCTACGGAATAACACAAAACAAGCGATAAGACATCCTGGAGAGCTGCAAAATCCCTTGGAATAGGTGCCAGCTCCCCACCCGATATCCAAATGCCATTTTCCCCACCGAGCTGAGCGATCATTACTTACACGTAGTTCCCAACAGCAACACAACAAGAATCCCTTCTCTCAAATTGTCTCGATATATTCCTGCCTGCCATTTTACACTTGTTCAACTTCTGTTTACAAAACGGAGTATATCCGACGCGCTGGAAGTGTGTGAATATACGCCCAGTGCCTAAAAAGAGAATACCTGCGTCTTGCAGTGATTTCAGGCCCATCAGCATACTTTGTGCAAGTAAAGTTCTAGAAAGAATAGTACATGAACAAATGTGTGAATATTTGACCAAATTTCACATCCAAAATCCTCATCAATCTGGATTTTAGAAAGGTCATAGCACAACTACCACGCTCTTAAAAATAATGGACGACATACGCTCATCAATTGACCAACGACAGCTCACAATCCTATGCCTCTTTGATCTCAATAAGGCCTTTGATTGCATAAGCCATGAGTTGCTCCTTGCGAAGCTGCACTCCATTGGCTTATCACGGAATGCATTGTCCTGGTTTGAATCGTACCTAGCAGGTTGGCAACAGAGGGTGGTCTTCTTCGATGGCTCCTCATCCAATTGGCAATCAGTAAGAAGTGGTGTACCCCAAGGGTCAGTTCTTGGACCACTGTGCTTCTCGCTTTATATAAATGATATGTCCAGTGTATTCAAAAACAGTCTCTGTCATATGTACGCTGATGACCTTCAGGCCTACTTCCATTTCAATCCCTCTGATGCACCTCACCATATAGAACTTTTCAACGAAGACATCGCTCACCTCCATTAGTGGACCCTAAACCATAACCTACAGTTAACGATTTCTAAGACTCAACTTATATGCATTGGCTATACTAAACTTCTTAACTCGGTCGATCTTAACTCACTCCCACCGATAAAATTACTAGACAATGATATCCCCTACAGTAACTCTGTGAACAACCTAGGAGTAATTTTCGGTAGAACCTTGTCTTGGGGAGAGCATGCCGCAGCTGTAATAAGTAAAGCTATATCATCAATGCATATCTTGAAGCGGAATATCCCTTACACGCCGTCAAAAATGCGCAAGCTTTTAATCCAAACTTTGATACTCCCTATAATCGAATATGGATCAGTAGGGTATAACGACTTATCAGAAACACTTAACATAAAATTACAGAGAGTTCAAAAAGCATGCGTTCATTTCATTTTAGACGTCAGGCGTGATGTACACATTACACCTTATTATGTGCAAATGCAGTGGTTGAAACTTCGTGAACGTAGGCAGCTGTCAATAGCTATCCTAACCCAGAAAATATTGTGTACAAAAACCCCTGGTTATCTCTATAATGTGTTTAAACCAATGAACTCCGTCCACAACAGAGAAAATATATTTACTGATTGTACGCTACAGATTCCCGTCCACCGTACAACTAAATACAATAAATCATTCCTTTGCACAGCTTCACGGCTCTTTAATACATTCCACCTTCACTCATTTACAAACTCTGTTAACACTACACAACTCAAGAAATACCTAATGTCAAGATTCCTGAAGGAATACGAAACACCTCAGTTGTTGAATTCGTAAACCACGTAATATACTGTAAATACAGTAGTTCATACAAATTTTTTGAAATATATCCGTGCCATACAGCTTTTTATAATGTTTTTAGTATCCAAGATACAACTTCTGTGGAATTGATAGTAGTTCGAGTAATCATGTCACTCATGTACTTGTTTCAATAATAGATCATATCATAATTCACATAAAGAATGTAGTCCTTTTTTAAGGTACTATAATTTATTTTTTTCTTCAATAGATTTAATAATACATTGGGTAGGTTATTTGTTTAATTATTATATTCTAATTTGCATTATTCATCTCGTATAACATGTTTGCTAATTGGTTTGTTTAATAATAAGTGTATTCTATATTTTGTTTTGTTAGTTGTTAAGCTAGGTTTAGTTTCTTATTGCAAAATTTCAAGCCAGAACATTGTATGTGCTACATAAAGGGGCTCTCTAGCCTCAGTGGCATTTCTTTATGAATAAATTCAAATTCAAACATGCTTGATAGGGCTGAAGTCTGGGGACCTGGCAGACCATTGTAAGATTGTGATGTCCTAGACAGATTCAATGGAGATGCATGTGTTCTGAACATGGGCATTGCACAGCTGAAACATCCCATTTGCAATGTTCCCCATCATAGGGACAACCACTGGATTGAGTACACTGTCAACAGACTGGTGAGCATTCGTGTTGTCTTCGATCACTAACTGTGATTTCACTTTCAAGTCAATAGCTCTCCAGATTATAATGTCTGTGCCTCTAAACAATAACATCTGGTAGATTCCTCTGCCCAGTACATCATCACATGATTGCAGCAATTACTGCGGTAACAGAAGTGCGATTCCTCATTAACGACACAATGCCATTTGTCGACATAGGCTGATCTTTCTCGACACACCAGCCTTACATTTCCATGATGTGGGGGCAATGGAACACGTTCTACAGGAACACTGCTCGCAAGCCGCCTTTATGCAGATGCTTCCCAACTGTTTGCTGTGCAACGTAGGTGTCACTGTTGCTTGAATTTGTGCTGCTGTTACATGGGGGTCCATCCAGACCATCCAAATGATGCAGCGATCCTCCGTCACTGTTGTCCATCGAATTGGGCCTGTGCTGGGTATACGAGTGTGCCTACCTTCATTTGAACACTTCTACCATATCTGTGTTTCCATAGATGCCTATTGACCAACACATACTGCTACAGTTTGTAGAGATAACCTACTTTCACACACAAATTATCCAACTTCTCTCCAACTGTGACAAATAGTGGTCTCCTCTGTCGTCGAGGCATGTTTGACGGGAAACATTTCACTGCACAGACTTCAAGTCAACTATGCTACACTACGGTCTGTATACTGGAAGTGTATTCTCTGTGACCAATCATGTGGGGAGACCTGTATAAACTAATCAATGGGCCTGAGAATGTTGTCATTTACATACCTATGTAGCATTGTTCCATATTTTGAAAATCAACACTAATGACTCCTTTCATGGTGCTACAATTTCCAATTTCATTACTATGGTATACAAGGATATGTGAGGAAAAATTAAATGTAGACATGGCCTTCGGGCACAGCTACCCTTGGAACAGTCTTATCTAAAGCCATATCAGAGTTCAAAAAATCCCAAGTTAGGTTCAGACATGGACATCACCACTGCCCCGCTACTTCCCCTCAGTATAACTTCGAGGGCGCAATCCCTGGTTGGGATTCCGACCTCGAAGCTTGGAGCAGAAACGCCCTTCACGAGGACTATCGGACAGAATGTCCGTTGAGAGAAGCCTAAACCCTTAAACCCAAATCCGCGGCGATATGCCGTAACTAATGAGAGAATAAATTAAAAAAAAACATGAACAATAAATATATTTTAGAATAATATTCATAAAACAAGTTGGTTCTTGAATTTTATACACAGTTGGAATCTTGGCTTACAATTAATATTATTTGATTAAACACACCACTCGGGAAAGCCCTAAGGCACCCCATAGTATTTTAAAGGTTATGATCTTAAACGACGGCAGCCATGCAAGCAAAGAAAATCCCGGACACGGTAAGTAAGAAAATGAATATTCTAACGAATGATCAGATCCAGGAGAGGAAAACAAATCCCGAACAAAATCTAGTTAAAGAAAATAGAGAGAGAACATGCAGGAAACTCACCGCGATAACCATCTCTCATCCAAACACAAATTGTGATCAGAAATGATCCCAAAATATTTCATGAAATTAATTAATCACACAAACCAGCAAGAAAATCTAGGCCGTAAGAAAGCGAGAACAATTTAACTCGCCTGAATATTACGAAGCTAGGCCAATTTCAGATAGGTAATTCCGACATTAATTAGCAAGATATGCTTTCACCAAAAACCAATGGCGTCAAAGCCATGCCAAGGATCCTGCATTGAGGATACATCATATTGAACCATAAAATGGCATAGATACTTATTTCGAACACGAAATGCACTCAAAAGGTGTATCAACACCTAATCAAGTCTCTCGGAACCAAATTCCGTTCATAAAATAGATTATTTAGCGATTAAGTCAGCACGAAACACCAGCCACGTTTTCTCATAGAGCATGGCCACACTCATCTTATTACGACAATCGAAATTACAATTATCATCATGGCTCGAAAAAAATACAGGAGTAGAACCGGATTTCAATAGTAGTCAACTGGCTGCACAGGTCTTCGCTTCTGAAAATAAGTGTTACCAACTAATGATCAAGATGGAGAAAAATATGAGGAACACGACGATAAAGAACTACACATGTGTCTAGAATCAGCAATACCTTATTAGGGTAGAAATAAATAAACTTATGGAAGGAGATGACACACCATAACTTACCAAAGCCTTGGAATCATCACTTACCATTACCCCAAGATCATAAAATACACCATCACCACTCGGCACAGATTCAAAAACATTAGAAAAAAATAAAATTTAAGTTACGGGCAGAACCAAACCCAGAATTACCAGGATTTGATGTAGGAGACGTGGTACATCTTTCTTAAAATGACCTTACTTATTTGCTTTACTCGAATAACTCGCACTATATTCTTTGACGACCTTATAGAAGACCCCACCTTTCAATAAAGTTTTGAAACACCATTACTATCAACAATATCCTAAACATTTTGCATACCATGCAACGACACATGCCCAGAGACCTCGATAACAACAACACAATCACTAAATTCACACAATGCATCACCGTAATAATTAACACTTTTCGAACACTCCAGACACTCGGTTAGGTCATCATGAATCATCTCAGAAAAATACGAACGAAATTCACAACTAGGTTAGAACGTTAGAATACCTAACTCTTCAGCAAATATCACAACATAAAGTTACCACACTCCCATTTGATCACGTCATCACAGAATCCAAAGAATCGACCTAACTTTAATTCGAAACAGACGCAAAGCAGATAATTTCCAACACACCAATTCATCATCATCATCATCGGCTTTAACTCGAATCAGAGTATAAATCTTCTTCCTTCAGTCCGGTTTGTGGATGTGTTTACGGTGACTAAAGAGTCCAATCCTGGCATGGAACAAGCGACCACACAAGTCACATAGTATTGCTGGAGGGGGACGTGGTTGGGCTGCTCGAAGTTTCCTAGCTTGACGCTTGGCCTCTTCATGTGTGCTTCGATCCCTTTCAAACGTCTTTACAGTATCCGAGATGGTACGGCGCCAAGTTGAGCGGTCTTCAGCCAGCATGTCCCAGGTTTGTGAATCAAGACCTGTCAATTTCAGGGTCTGCTTAAATTGTCCTTGTAGCGCCTCTTAGGACCTCCATGAGGTCTGGTGCCATAGCATAACTCACCATATAGCATTTGACGAGGTAATCTCACATCATCCATCCGATGGACATGACCAATCCATCTAAATTGGTGACCTATTATGGATGATTCTATGCTGTTGATTTGAGCCTTTTCCAGAACAGCAATATTGGTAATGCGGTCTTCCCATTTAATCCTCAGGATTGATCGAAGTTTTTGTAGGTGGAAACGCTCAAGCTTCCTAAGATCACGTCGGTAAAGGGTCCACGTTTCACAGCCATACAACAATGTGGAAATGACTACTGCTTTGTACACCATAAGCTTTGTACTCATGGACAGATCTTTATTCATGAAGACCCAGTGCGCTAATCGTCCATATGCTGCATGGGCTGCGCCAATTCTCTTATCCACATCCTGCTCACAGGTACAGCTCACAGAAATGGTACTGTCCAGGTACGAGAAGTGGTCAACCTGTTCTAATGGCAAATTTGAAATGGAGATATTGAACTGAGGAAGAGGTGTGCCTGGTGAAGTTTGTGCCAAGACTTTAGTCTTGTTGACATTTATGGTAAGACCAAAGCGATCACATGCACTTTTGTAACAGTTAACTGACTCTTGCAGCTCTTCTGGTGTGAGAGTTGGTGCCGCAGCATCATCTGCATACAACATATTAGTAACCTGAGTTTTCCTCAAGGAGCGGAGACGAGTTAGGTTGAAAAGCCCTCCATAAAAACGATACTTGACCTCCACACCTGGGATGTTTGTGGGTGAATCATAAAGCATTGCAGCCAAGTACAGCGCAAAAAGCATTGGAGCCAGTACACATCTTTGTTTCAGTCCATGGGTAATGGGAAATTCATCGGACATCTTATTCTGATGGCAAACCTGACCTGTCATGCCATCATGGAGAGCCTTGATTAGATCTACAAAACGCTGAGGGCAACCAAACCGCTTCAGCACTGCCCACATGGCTGGTCTTGGAACCGAATCAAATGCCTTTTCCAAGTCATAAAAGACTAAGAAGAGTGGATTCTGTTGCTCTCTACATTTTTCTTGTAGCTGTCTCACACAGAAAATCAAGTCAATTGTGCTTCTGGAAGTTCTAAATCCGCATTGTGACTCTGGGAGGATCTTCTCAGAGATAACCTTGAGGCGGTTAAGTAGAATTCTTGCAAGAATCTTCCCCACAATTGATAGCAGTGATATACCACGGTAGTTGCCACAAACACTGTGATCACCCTTTTTAAAGATAGTGACGATAGTGGCATTCTTTAGGTCTCCAGGTACCTTTCTTGATTCCCATATTCTGAGGATAAGGATGAAAATTCGTGTTTTGAGGGAATGACCTCCGGCTTGAATTAGTTCCAGGGGGATGTTATCTGGGCCAGGTGCTTTTCTGGGTTTCAATTGGGTGAGAGCTGCACTGAATTCATGATAAGTAGGAGGTACTGCCAACCACAGTTGTTCAGGTTGTTGCGGCACATCACAGAGGAAGTCTTCAGCAGCTTCTGATGGACGATTTAGGAGACTGGAGAAGTGCTCCTTCCAGCGTTCCAAGATTTCTTGACTATCAGTTAAGGTAGTAGAATTATCAGCCCTTTTCAGTGTACCTGATGATGAGCGAGATGGTCCATATATTTCCTTGAGTTCCTCAAGTCTCGAGCATCCGATAGTCTCTGCAGTTCCTGAGCCTTCTGTTGCCACCAAGTATTTTTAATCTGCCTTATCTGCGTCTGGCATTTACCCTTGAGTTCCAGTAGTTTATCTCTCTTTGTGTTGGAAGTTGGGTCTTTTAGATGGGCAAGATAGGCATTCCTTTTGGCATTGATGAGAGACAGAATTTCCTCATTGTTGTCATCAAACCAGTCTTGTCTTTTCCGCACTATAAAACCAATGGTTTCCTCAGCTGACTGTGTGATAATCTTCTGTAATGTGGCCCATTCTTGCTGAATATCATTTGTTACTGGGTTTTCTGATAACTGGGTGACGATCCTGTTTCCAAAATGTTTGTACATGGATTCATCCTGAAGTTTGGATGTATTAAACTTCTTTCTTGACAAATTTTTGATGTTCCTAGGTGGTTTAGGTCTGATGGATATCCTGAGCTTAGATATAAGAAGTTTATGATTTGTCCAACAATCGTCTATATTCCTTGCTGTTCTGGTAATAAGAGTGTCCTTCTTATCACATTGCCGGGTAATGATATAATCAAGAATGTGCCAATGTTTGGAACGAGGATGCATCCACGTGGTTTTGAAGCGGTCAGGTAGCCGGAACTGCGTGTTTGTAATGAAAAGTTCGTGTTCTGCACAAAGACCAAGAAGCAACAGTCCATTAGGATTACATTTTCCAAGTCCCTGTTTGTCCATCACATTATTCCATAGCCTGTGATCTTTCCCAACTCTGGCATTGAAGTCACCGAGGAGCAAGAGTTTATCTGCAGATGGTACCTTGGAGATGATTTCACTTAGCTGATTATAGAACTGAGCCTTTACTTCATCATCAGAATCTAAGGTAGGAGCATAGGCAGAGATGAGTGTCATAAAGGAACCTCCTGAGAGTGGTATGCGGAGAGTCATGAGCCTTTCGCTGATTGCAATGGGCGTAAGTTGGTGATAATTTACCAGTTTGGTCTTCACAGCGAAGCCCACACCATGAATACGACATTCACCCTCCTCCTTTCCTTTCCAGAAGATGGTATATCCTGTTCCAGATTCAGTAATCTTGCCTTCAGAAGACAGCCTAGTTTCACTGAGAGCAGCAATGTCAATGTTGATTCTTGATAACTCATGGGTTACGAGAGCTGACCTTCTCTCAGGTCTAATGTTATTGTCCAAATCAAGCAAGGTTCTGATGTTCCATGATCCAATAATCAATTTGTGATTCTTTGCCTTTTTTGAGTTTCGACCGCATGAGGGGTGACTTGCTGAGTGCGGTTGCCCAGCCGGACCAAGATTGTGACTTCCGATGTTTAGCCCACCTTTTCTAGGGCCTTCCCCATGTGGGGTGGGCAGCGGTGATCCTAAATAGGCCTGCCCAAACACAGATGCAGGACCGAATTCCTGAGTAGTCACAGAGTCTCCGGAAGACGACCATCACACATCTGCTGCCAACGTGCAGGTCCGAACTAGGGGCTTCCAGTTACACCCATAACCTGCCCCCACCGTCCATATCCCATCGCCGTTGGACTTTGACAAGTGACGTTCGGAAGAAGTGCCACTGGCGTGAATTTGTTTAGGGTGGATCTCAGCTTGCCAGAACGAGACTCACACACTATGATCTCTGAGCCTTATCCTGCGGCTCACAAAGAATGAGACATGCAGGATTGAACACAGAGACTGGCACGAACTGCCGCATACTCAAGTACTACTGAGGTGCGCCTTTACAGCCAGTCCGTATGGCGTGGCCTCTTCCGCCTCTATGACCGTTGGGAGCCATGAGAGTGATTGGCTCCTCCTCCGCTCATTTTGCCGTTGGGCCTAACCTGCCCATCATAACTATGGACAATGGTTTGCCCTATTAAACCTGAGCAATAGGCTGCCCCTTCCGCCAACCACACAGTGCCAGAGTTAACCTCTTTCACTGCAGGTACCGTTGAGGACTTCACCGTAACCCTGGCAAGGGACCCTAACAAGGTACTACCAGCCGGGCCAGCTGGACCAGGGTTTTTTAAAGAGGTGTTACTCCTCTATCACTCCCTACTTGATCATACTATCTATATATATAAATTGTAACACTGTATAACACTACACTGGGAGCTATTGCACCACACTGCCCCACTCCACTAGTAGCAATACCAACACTGTATAACACTACACTAGGAGCTATTGCACCACACTGTATAACACTACACTGGGAGCTATTGCACCACACTGTATAACACTACACTAGGAGCTATTGCACCACACTGTATAACACTACACTGGGAGCTATTGCACCACACTGTATAACACAACATACCAATTAAGGTAATATAGAATACATCACTTCCAAAACATGTGGTAATATGTCAGACTTACCGATATTCCCATAGTTAGCTGCATGGGGAGAGAACTCTACAGGAAAATTCCCCAACTCACAAAATAATCACGTCCAAATTGCGATGATGTTTAGATTTTCCTTCCTTATAATGAGCTCATATTCTATCACATCTTTGGTTAACATATAACAGCTTCCAAAACCTTTGCTCCATATAATTCATTGACATGGCCATGGAACAGAGAAACACAAGAATTAGAGGTTAAGTCAAAACACACAAATATAATTTCACGTAAATTGATACTTGGCCTAATATGATATCCTTCAAACTTGCGCTCATCAACACGAATTCCAACAAATGTAAAATTCAGTATAACACGAAAAACCACGCTCTCGTTACAAGTGAAACATCCCTAAAGTACAATACAAACGAGGTCCGAACCTCTGCTACCATGAATTGTATAACTTTAGGTTGGAAGTGGAAGGACTGAGCCTTCTGCCAACATAACCCAAGGTACACCTATTAGAACCGTGCTGTCGAGCTCAAGCCTAAAAGAAAACACAGTTACTCTGGTATGAAACATTCTATTGGGCAACAGAGTACATTTACAAAGTAAAAAACAATAAACAATAAAAGGATATCAAAATAAGACATGGAAATCACCCCCAATAGCCTACACCAGTTCCCATCAGAAACCCGACGGAGTATAGTACAATAGTCAATTAAAACATTCCTGACATGATCTCTTTCTCAAATAAGACAAATATTCAGCTGACACCAGATGACAGAATTACATATCTCGCATGCAAGGTACTTTACTTCACGACTAACACGACACGTCAGAAACCTACATCAATATTACGAACTGAAGATCAATGCCAATAAACAAACATTTATCATAGTGTGGATAATTACATTAAAATCCAACTCCTATTAATGGCATGAACACAGATCTAGTCATACCAATCACCAAACCAGTGACTTGGCTGCCTTCTTTCAAATATAGTACTACGTAATCAGCTGTTCGTCGATAATGGCGTTTCGTTACGAACTGGAAATCAATACCGATAAACAAACTTTTATCATAGTTTGGATAATTTGTTTAAAATCCAACTCCTATTAATAGCATGAAAACAGAACTAATCTCTCCAAACACCAAACCAGTTACATGGCTACCTTCTTTTAACTACAGTACTATATTATCAGCTGTTCGTCATTAATGGTAGTTCGTTACCTACTGAAAATCACATATTTTTAAAGAACCTAACACCGATGTCATCACCATACCTCATAACTATACTCCGTACTGAATAACATTTAAAACAGATCCAAACTAGGATATCCTACAGTGATTAGAGTGAAATGAAAACCTTTATGTTACTTTACTAATTGAAACTACTAACCACATAACAAAATGATAGTCAACCCTAACACGGTATCACAATGCCGGTGACTCAATAAATTATAAATAATTGTACTTCAGGCGCAGTCCTCACATATGAATAAACTTCAACACAACATGACGTACCTTTCAGTAGACCACTTGTTCACCCTCACAAACTGTAACAACATTTCGTCGAACACAATATTGCTCATTTCCTCCGTCATGGAACGTGACATTCTACAGTGATCAGTATCACAAATAAGAAGCTGAACATCTTTCATACGGCAGATCATTTCCTCAACAAGATGATCTTTTCCAGGATACCAAATGTTATATCATCGCTTCTAATACATGAGAGGTCCAATCCAGTCTTCCTGATTTCTTCAATGCAATTATAATTTTAAATTTAAGGTTGTTAAATCCTTCTTACATTGGTACTTGTCATTAATCCGAACTAAAGGAAATAGGGTAGAAGCTAGTGAATAGTCCCAGGCTATTCCAGCCTCCTCGGGAACTCCAGTTATGTACACTACATCTTATCGCCTTGATGATTTCAACATATCTCCACTTGTAGATCCTCAAAAGTTAACAATTGTCGTTGTGACGACGGATAACAAGGCAGACCTACCATCTTGTCAACAGACGACAGGAACACACTCTATAGAGTATCGCCACAATTAGAAGACTTCCTTCTTACCTGTTTGGTGGAGTGCTCTGACGAGAGACAGCATAAACATCATACTCGCAGATGCAAATTATACAAATCAGATGGAGGTGAGAGAAGAGACGTGTCTAGTGCCATAATAATGGCTCAACTTGTAATGCTTAGCGGCTTCCTTCGTTTGGTGGTTCCATGAGATCTGTAAAAAAAGGAACAGTGAGAATCTTATCTTTTGTGCTGATAATGTCTATATTGTACCCATGTGAGTAATTTCCATGGAAAACATGCTTCTGCCTCCAGCCAGCATCAGTCCTCAGGCGTGTACTGTCCACCCACTGAGCAGTTGCATATTTTTGATCTGAGACTAAAAGGTATCAACTCTACAATGATAAAGCACAACTCTATTCTAAAGACTTTAATTCAGCTCTAAATCATGGCTTCAAACACATAAAAACACAAACCCAACAATATCATACAAAACAACCAAAATTACTCCTACAATCCACTAATATTCACACTTTATCCTTGCAAATCCAGATGATTATTCATTCATTTACTCTGAGATTGACATCAAAATTCATTCTCAAGTGTGCTGATGCACATGTAAATTACACATAAACTGTACTCATAATCTTATGTCACCTGTTGTGACCTCTTTCATTTCACAAGCTTAATTGTTTACTCTCAACACATCTTAATTTACATTATGCATACACTTGTGTTTTGTATCTCTTTTCCCACCAAAATGCTTTACCATGCATTAGCCAATTCATGGGTTGCACATCAAATTTACTTGCAACTCCACAATTATATGTAAACATACCCCGTTCTGCGGTTCCCTTCCGCAGCCCCCTTTTCTACAGTTCCACCGTATGCCGTTGTGATTTCAATTTCAAAAATTCCGTTACCGCTGTGTCGGATGGTATATTATGCTACCCTTGCGTGGCCGTAGCCTATGGCATCTAGTGCCGACCTTCAGAGCTAAGTAATACTGTCAGTATAAAAAAATGTAACTTCCAACAACTCATAAGTTTGCCAAGTATTACGTTATAAGAATGATCCTTAATTAACAATGTGTTTCAAACCACACAAATTCATTATACAATACAACAATGACTCTTTTCATTATAAACAGGGTTTCAAAGTCTGTCCATTCTAAATGTCAACCTTCAATGGTCGTTTAAAACTCTCCCCCTCGGAGCTACTTGTATACAATGGGACTGAGTCGCGGGGTCACAACACGTGCGCTGCCCTTCCTGACTCCCTTCTGCTTTATCCTCCAAGCAGTAACAAGATTTTAAATACAATAGTGCAGTCTCAATGACCCACATATCCCATATGATTTCAACTAAATTATATGCAAGACAGGTTATGGGCGTGTTTAAATATTTATTCCTAATCTTAGGATATTAATAACTGGCCTCAATAGGTCCATTACATTATATGAAGGAACGAGATTCATCAACCACAGGTCGAACTGGCTAGCCGGCATCTCATTAAATGCTACGGTCAGGCACACCCTGCCGCCAATTAAATTCGCTTCTCAGGAGCTGAATTATTTCAATAACAAGTTCTCGGTCGACATCAGGTATCATGCAGAGGTTTCCATTGTTATCCTCTCATACACCACAGGATTCGAACCCGGAACATTTCATGGCAATCCACAGAGCTAGGGTCCATCACTAAAATACGCTCTGGCCGTAATAAATATCTCTGTATGCCCTAGGCTATACGAGATTTCACACGTCGAATAGATTACCTGGCTTCCGTGACTTTTGTGCTATGATCTCGTCCTTTAATTAGTAAGATACATCTATCAATTACTCTTACAAGCTTATTCACAAGCTGCAAATTCAATTCTCTATTAAACTCTTCCATTCCCTAGATTCTTGCATATTTATTCCCATTATCACAATATACTCTGATATTAACTTGCTTTTCTTAGCCCTTCATGTATAATATTACTGCTTGGATAGATAAATATTCCAATTAGCATATATATTTTGCTTACAACCATTTTTCCCTGATGTGTATTCGTTTATTCTTTATTATTATTATTACTGACATGAATTACAATAACCCGACACAACGTAACCATTTATATAACCGAACATCCGTGTTCGTTACGTTAAGTTTTTATATAACTGAATTGTCATTTTACAATAGTGGTAACGATTTATCCACTCAATGATGTACAAAAACATCTCAACTTAACTAAAATCAACACAACAATAATAATTTGAGGCTCTACCTCCTAAAATTGACTCTTATTGGCATATTCCATAATTTTGAAATCACTCAACATACAGTGGACTATAACTGCTACAAAATCATGGTTTTTGGGTACTTACATCGGCTAGTCTGGTGGCTCCAACCACGCATTTCTGCCAGTTATGCCCGCCATTATTTGCAAAATTAGCAAGGCATTCTTACACTGATAACACACATTTTACATAACTTTTGTCTTACAAGAGACACGGCACTTTTCCTTTCCATATTGAAGCTGTTGCCTCCTTATTCACACAACACTTTATAGCACTTGTTACAATATTAATTTTACAGATATTTAACAGATCATCACTACAATCACACGCTCACTATTTACATTTCTTACTGGTTGACTTTTCCTGGCAAGATATCAGAAACGCAGACGTTGAAGACCTCCTCCTCGCTGCTATCCGAATCCTGATTGAAAGTCTCGATTCTCTGCCTCAGAATTACTATCGATTCCCCAAACTGTCTATCGATCTCTATCCTTCGATAAATTTCCTGAGATCGCATAAATATGCTTGCATATCGTCCTGAGCGTTAATTATATTGGTATTCTTATGAAATTTCACCAATCGCATAATAAAGTTTATCTCTGCACAGTCCAACATCCTATGATCTGTCTAACCAATATTTTACATACTGTGCTCAACCATTGTACATTGTACTTGTACAAATTATCACTCTCAATTGTCCTACCTTGCATATCACACGGTACATTTCCTACGTGCAAAATAACAATCGCTCGTAATGCCGACTATACAAATATGGCACGACTGTCCTTAATAAATGGTATTAATAAATGTCTTACTGCACGGCTCTTCATGTTGAAGTCTGAGTGTCCCTTCTCGACTTCGGTAACGCGCACTTCGTACTAGACTGCGGTTCAACTGATTACATTACTCGTTATTAATTCATGACTTAATGCATGATTATATGTTGCTGCACTTAGAATGTTACAGTCCGCGCCTTTCTTCTCTGAGCTAGGGTGACGTGCTCCTCGCTCTCCAGTATGGTTCGACTGACTCGACTGACTACATCTGACTCTCTCTGTCCTGGGTCCACCCCCTTATATTCGTTTGGAGAGAAAAAGTAGACCGAGAATTTCCCTGCAGTGTCATCTTCTCTCACAGTATGATTCTGGTCTTGAATTAACGTTTATATGGTTCCTTTTTCCTCGCTGGTCACAGATCTGTATGCGTGCTCGAGGATCGATCGGCCAATTAATTAATATTAATTGCCTTTGCCAGCGCGTGCCCACGCGGCGTCATCTAAAGATCCCCAAAACCATGGTTAGATCTATCCACTAACCTCCAATTACTGTGTCACTGCGCGTTCCAATAAATCTGCCTCGATTTCAATGTTTAATGGCTTGATAATTAGCCTCCCGGCTAAACATTCACATAGGTGCAAACCTCATGTCACTGCGTTGCTCCAATCACGAGTAATCATTAAATTACGCTGGTATCTCCTCACTCCACTAGCGTTTCCATTCTGAAACGGGGAATAACTTGACAATAATTTAGCCCCCTGACCTGCTCCAGACGACATAAGTAGGTCACGTAGAGTGACAAGGCTCCAAGAAACTACGCCCCTTTTCCAGAGTCATTAGACAAACGTCAAGTGCTCCAACTTCTGTGCTCAAGTCCAGGATTGTATACCTCATACAGCCCAATAATGCAGTATTCTACTAATATTCCCTGCATTATATTAATAAATAATATCAGCATTAGTTCATATCACAACAGTGAGTTAATATGTATTTTCTCTGGTGGTTTTTATAACTTAAACTCCCTCAAAAGATCTTGTGTTCGTTCCTTGCTGGAACCTCTATTCTGAGCTCAACTAGCTCTGAGATCCACGTTCGACACCAGTCAGCCTAATCCTTTTGGGTTCAATATATATTTCGAAATAACTTGCCCTCGTATTAAAGCACAAGATCATCAGGGTCGGCAACGTCGATGCTCTCCTCTGGGCGGTTCGCACATCCGTGACCAGCGCAGTATCCGCACATTGTTGTGCAGCGTAGGCCACTCATTAGGCAAGCGCATTTGCACTCACATCCGGATCTGCAGTTATGGTGTCCAATCGGCTAGTTATGGGGCATCCATATAAGGAAAGAAAGAAAGCCTCTCCTGCTGCAGCGATTTCTTTGTGCGATGCATCTGGCTGGTTGAAAACATGGACCTTACTGCGCAATTTAGCGTTTTCTTTAAGCTGCTTGAAGGACCTGAGTTTTTCCTTTCTAAAGGGGGCGGATGTGGTGTCACAACCAGTAGCAGCGTGGAAGAAAGGGAGAATTGGAAGCAAGCTTCCAAGGCCAGACTTGAGTTTTCCGCTTTTGAAAATCATGCCATTTCCATTCTTCTTTCTGGCATAAACATGGAAATGTCTTCGTGAACATCAGGAACAGAAACCATCAAGACGAGCAGATCAGTATCTTCTCCCACAATCACAGAACTGACTTCTGTTTTCCTTGAAGTTTCGGCTGCCATTGAAACAATCAGGGTATCAGCATAGTCTTCAGCTTGAATAACCTCAATGCCTGCTGTTGTTAGGTGTTTTGATTGGAGAGCAATGAAACTCGTCTTGTTGTTCTCGTTCGATAAAAACACTCCTTGTGGTACAGTAGTTGGCGTGAAATCTTCCATAACTGCGTCTGGTGCCTCTTTGCCAGTTCTCCTGGCATGTTCTGCATCTTAGGTTGTCGGGGCACCATAGGCATCAAACACAACGGTTGTCTTTTTGCCAAAATGGATTTCAATATAATTGACGTTTTGCTGGCAAATTTGGGAGTAGGTTGCAGGACAGGTCCAAACAACTCGATGCAGAAGGAAACCTCCGTCGACCGTGAACACAGGGTTTGATGGCAAAGCTTCTTCGCAGCTTGAAAACTCTTCTTCGACTTTGTGCCTTTCCGCAGAAGTGTGCCATCAAATAGAGCTGGTGGTCTTGCGGCTAACTCGTAAGTCAAGTACGTTGAAAGCTCTTCTTTACTTCGTATTTTGCAAAGGGGGCGATGAAACAGTAGGTTCGGGTCTATTTCCACTGTGGTGTCCTTAATTTTAATGATCTTGGCCATACTTCCAAGGGAACGAAATTTGTCCTTCCTCTTCAAGTGGACGTCGCTGAGGCATTGAACTAAGATTGACTTCATGGCTTGCAAACCAAGGGCGTGGGATTCGTCGCAGTTCACGGTGTAGTCGGCAACCACACGTGTACGCAGAGACATAAGAAGAGGAAGTTCCACGAAAGGGTTGTGAGAACGCAGCCACTCTGTCATCTTGTCAACATCCTCTTTGTCTCTGCCTTGTCGTGTCTCTCGAAGTTCGACGTGTTGATCGCAAAATTCAGAGAAAACACTACAGAAGCGTTCCATTGCATCGACAATACCAGACGTTGCAGGCATGACGGTCACCCATCGAGCTATCACCTCTTCAGACATTCCGCGGCCGTGTGTCAGTCCTCCCGCTGATTTCATAGTATGCATCAGCACCTGTTCGATTGCCATATCCGTCCAAACTCCACACCAGAATTTTTCGGATCTTCGGACGGTGAAGAAGCCTTTTGTCACAAATGGTTCGATTTCGTACGCAGTCATGGTTTCATTCATCCTCAACATTTGCTGGAGGTAAATGTGAGCGTATTTGGCATAATTAAAATGCCCTGCAGCATGTAAGTATGGAATCAAGCTCTGCACACAATACAGGTGAAGATTCCATTCCCCGGAACGTTCGGCTCTCATGAAAAGACGCTTGATGGTTACCATTTTGAAATACTCAGTCCACAATTTCGCTGTGCGACCTGATTTGGCGACTTCGTCAAACTTGGTGTAAAACCGACTGGAGGCGTCAGCGAGACATGCACTGTTGTGGATGCTTGCAACTGTTTCTTCCCCTAAAAGTACCTTTCGGTGAACTGCTTTAAGTTCTTTGGTTAAAATCGTATCTCCTTTTATGTCGTCGATGAGGACACTGGCGAGAGCAACTTGAGTCAGGAAGTGGGCACGGATTGCTCCAGCATACGCGTGTCCAGACATCGTGTGAATTACCGAATACTTTGCATAAATTTCCACCCACAAGTCCTCTAAGCCACTTCCAGCCATTATAGATCCTACAGCCCCCATAAAGGACATCAAGAGGTGGAAACCTCCAAGCCGCAAAGTATTATTTGATAAGGGGCTATTTTTTTCGTCCGAGAGCACGATATCCAAAGCTTTTGCATAGAGAGGTTGGTCAAACGTTACCACACAGGACTGGTTTCTCGCTTCGCTCTGCTCTGCTGCTTAAAGGAGGCAAGTGTGAATCGTCGACAGATTTGAAGGCGATAAGTTTGTATATTCATTTTATCTTTAGAATTTCTCTTATTCCACCAATTCAGGTAACTTGACTAAGTTAGTGCGTAAAAACAGGTCAACATCAAACTTTGAACACACTATTTATATTATTAACAGTACTAAAATAATTTAAAAAGCTGTAAGAATGCGTCTAGCATATCTTATTAATGTTTCCGAGACTTCGACAGTAAAATCTGGTCAATTTGACACCAGTCTGACCTCGCTAGGACCTCTAGTTCGAAATATATGGCCAAGAACCGAAAAATCCAAGATGGCGGCGGTTTTTTCAAGATGGCGGCTTTTCCCCAGCTTGGATTTTTTGGGACTGTTGGGATTTCGTTTAGGACATTGTTCTTAACGTTTCCACCAATTTTCAGCTTGTTATTAATTTTGTCCGAGTCAGACGTCAATTTTGTCTAATTGCACTGGACTATAAGGAAATGGGGCCGGGGCCAAGCCCCAATACGTCCACACCTTCTAAAATCACATCTTGGAATTACTCGGCTTCCCAACGCTGAGAAGGAACCCGCAGAACTCAGTTCATGCACATCAATCATTTGCCACTGCTTCCTGCTTGCAGTGACGATAATCAGAACTAGTAAACAGTTGAAGAAGTACATACTGCCAACATATTATCGGATAGAGTTAGTGAAAGTATATGGCACAAATGTTCACCAGCACGAAATAGGATTGGTAGAACTGGCCGTCGCAAACACAGGCGCTGATTGGCTTTGAGAGTAGTTTGAGTTTAAAATGTTCGAAGAGCGCCAGATTTAAATAGTTAGGTCCATAAAATTTGACCCATCTCCCAATAATGGCATCTATTGCGAAGTCAATTTTTGGCTTCCGGAATAATGTAACCGGTCGACCTGGGCCATATAGTTCATGGGGAAATTTTTAATTCAGTTTATTATTTCTTCTTTTGAAACTGGGAAACACAGGGTGACCATTGGGCTCTGAACTGAGTCTGTATACATTCAGTTTATATATATCTTCCTTTGAAACTGGGAAACACAGGGGTGACCATTGGGCTCTGAACTGAGTCTGTGATGATGACCAAGGGGCGATGAGGGACGAAAACTTCGAGCAGATGCAATCGGCTCAGCCTTGCGCCTCCAAAGGCCTACATGGGGGCCTGCAGTTGATCTTGAAACCTCCATGCAAAACTGGTTTTGGCTCACCGAACGACAGTAATCAAAACTGTCACAGCTACTCCAGCATAACAGCGTGGCAGCCAGCCTCCACTCCTCCGACCAGCAGTTTTGTGGACACCAACCACCAAATGACAGGTGCTCATACATGGTGACAACAGCCCGAGCTCTTAGGCTGTGTCACGATTGCGAGGAAGAACCTCACTCATTCTGGGCAAGCTGAAACAGAATCAAAACAGCAGAAAGGGGGCAACAGATACTCAAGATACGACTCTTGAAGATCTTCTTTCATGTCGACCTTGTCACCATTCACTTCTTCGTGTTTGAATCTCTTAAATATTTCTTAAGGCCTCTCCCACTAACGATTCTTTATTGATCATAGAATCCCACTGCAAGTCCTCTCTCCGTATCACTTTACTCTTACTTCACAGATACTATCCTTGAACAAATCAACTGACCTTTCAAACTTATTAATTCAATATCTTTAAGTTTAATAATTACATTTTTATAATATTGACAATTAAAATAAATTAACAAAGAGACGGAACATCACAACGATGGTCCAATTAAACCCGAGCAAGTTCACCACCAAAATCCTAACCATTGACATACTAATTAGAAAAATCACAAAATTCATGATACGGGGCGCTACTGAACGTTATAACTCCCCAAGATCGTGGTGACTCGGCTGACGTGAACTGAACAACAAGAGCTTCCTTGAGGCAGTTCCAGATAATTTTAAATTACATTAAATAAGTTACAGAAAACAGGAACACACACATAACAGATGGTTCACAATTACCAAGAAACAAGGCCTCAGAGAGAAGGAATCCCCTCCAGACAAACACTCAACCCAATCTGAGAAAATGGAACCCCCGACACCCTACTCCATACCGAGTAACCATCTACGACTACTGTTGACAGCACTAGAAGAACGTTTACCTTGTGAAAACTTCTCAACCTTACCAATGCAACTCTCTATCATACTTGTCATGATCAACGTAGCACCAATCGATAAATCAAACCAAGGATAAAACATAACCCTTTGCATCGTAGAGATCATTCCTACTCCAGTACTTGTGAATACCTTTGACTTCTTCTCACGCCTTTTCAACCTACAAACCAACCTTGACATAAACTCGCACCTCTCATCTCATAACCTTGGGACTTCACAACACTAACATACTAAGGAGTTCATTAATAATGAATCCTTCCAAGAAAATCGAACCAAGAGTGCCCACGAGCAAATGCTGGTCAACTCCTCTTTCGCCGAAACTTCACTGAAACGCAACTTCAACCACTTCACAACCATAGACTCGACAAGGTAGCTAACTAGGAGCTCCTAATGATTAAACATACCGGAATTTTAAAGAATGGGAAGAAAGACCTTAGACGGTAAGAACGCCTCAAGAAGGCTTCGCCGAACACAAGAAAAGAAACTGTCGGTTACAGTTCGCCGAAAATCCACAGACCAAGTTTATGCCAAATCAATTTCGTGCATTTAACACGACACCAGAACACTCCGTCAAATGACTCACAAGTCCTCCTAAAATTTCTTTACTAGATGATTCACAACCAACCACTCATTGGTACACTTCACCTTCAATTCACAGACAAGATTTTACATTGACAAGATGACCAACCTCACTCTATAATTCTCGCATTAGTCAACAACAGCCACTCAGCATGATAAGCACACAACAAGGGTTCCATCTCGGCTTGACAAGTATTATAAGGAACCTTCAGCTTCAGCTGTTTCCTCCGATTCCCTCTCACCTGCACCTTTTCAGTAAGACAAGTGCGTCCTGAAGATGCGTTTCCTACCTGTATCCTCCAATAGCACCGTTACTTCTGTTGGAAATGCCAACACCTTATACGGGCCAGTAAATCGCAGCATCAATTTCCCTGACACCTTGTTACCTGGAGTCTTTCTCCAAAAATTCTTGACATAAACCATGTCATCAACCTTAAATTTTCCCTGGACTCTTCCTTTGTTATACCTTATAGCCAACTTATCGTGAGAAATCTTTATTGCTTCTTGAGCTTCCTTCCAAATCTCCTTAACTCTCTCCGGGGTAGGTTGATCAGGCAGTAATTCATTCAACGACCGTAAATTCGATAATGATGAGTTGGGAGCAAAAGCACACATCAATGAAAACGGAGTCTTCCCATGTGACTCATGTTCTCCGGTATTGAAAGCATATACAAGCCCATGCAACGACGAATCCCACTTCGCATGATTCTCCCTATGATAAGCTATCAGTGCAGCCCTTAGATTTCGATTCACTCGTTCTGCTAAGCTAGGGTTAGCGTAATATGGGGTGGTAGTTACATGTGATATAGAGTAGTCAAAACAGAAGTTCCTCATTTGGCCAGAGGTGAACGTCTTAGCATTATCCGAAATTAGATACTGACATGGCCCAAACGAACTGAAAATGCTTTGCAGACATTTAATAACAGAACTGGTATTACTCATCCTGGTTGGAAAGATCCAACAAAATCTGGAAAATCCATCTACACACACAAAAGAAAATCTATTACCAAGTTTGGATCTCGGGAATGGCCCGACGAAATCCTCGAACCACCTTTCCATGGGCCTAGACGCCGGTTCGGACGACAAAAACCCAACCTTACTAGAGACAGCTGGTTTGCTGAGGTTACAAGGCCGACATCCTAGTACGAACCTTCTGATGTCCTTGTCCATGTGTTTCCAAGTAAACGACCTCCTTATCTTTTGGCGAGTCTTGAAAATGCCCAAATGACCCCCTACGGGTGACTCGTGAAAGTAACTGAGCATACCGTCAACTAGCTGAACAGGTAAAACAACCTTAGGTTTTTTGTCATGTCGTGCGACACAACACAGAACACCGGAACGTAGGAAATAAGGATGAACACTTTCACCAGAATTAAGTTTATCAATGATGGATGGCAATGTCCTTGAATAACAAGGGAGAATTGTTTAACATATGCTGGGCAGAATTCACCCCGACAGCCACATTACTAGCCGGAACAGGACCAACTTCCTTGCTGCTCAGAGGAGCTTCCTCGTACATTCTGCTCAGACAGTCTGTTACTACGTTCTCAGATCCATTTATGTGTCGAACATTAAACTTAAATGACGAAATACGGGCCGCCTACCTTGCAATCCTGCCCGTCTTTCGAGGTCTAGCCAATACCCAACTGAGGGCTTCATTATCAGTCTCCAGATCAAACTCCAAGTGTTCAACATACATTTTAAACTTTTCCAGAGCAGTCATCACAGCGAGCCCCTCTAGCTCGTAAACAGAATAGTTAGATTCAGGTCCAGTTAAAGTCCTGGAGGCGAAAGCTATCGGCCTCCGACCTTCATCTCTATCCTGTAATAATGCATCAGTTTGAATTACAATTTTTTTATTGAAATATGGTACAGCTAGCACTGGTGCCTTACACAACGCATTCTTAAGGTCCTCATACGCAGACTGTTGGGATTCGCCCCACTCGAACGCAACCTTTTTCTGCCTAAGACGATTTAAAGGCAGAGCTCGCCTAGCAAAATCAGGAATAAACTTCCGAAAGAAATTGATCATCCCAACGAATCGAGCAACTCCCTTAACATTCACCGGGATCTTAAAATAGCGAATGCTTTCAGTACGTGCAGGATCAATAGACACCCCTTTACTAGAAACAATGTGGCCCAAAAAAGAAATTTGCTTCTTAGCAAACGATGTTTTGGAAATTTTTACAGTTAAACCAGCCGTCTTAAGCCTTTCCAAGACTTCCTCTAAATGATGAACATGATCATTGAAATTTTCACTAAAGACGACGACATCGTCCAAGTAGTGGTACAAGAACTTGAACTTGATGCCAGAGAAAACTCTATCCAATAATCTACTCAGGACTGCTCCTCCAGTTGACAGACCAAAGGGCACGCGGTTAAATTCAAATAAATTCCAATCAGTGGAAAATGCAGTCAACGGCTTGGATTCCTCGGCCAACGGTATCTGATTATACGCCTGCGTTAAATCCAGCAGGGTGAAATAGCGAGCATTTTTAACCAACTAAAACAGTTATGGAGGTCAGGAAGAGGTATAGATTCCTGAACAACCTTTTTATTCAACCTACGATAGTTCACGACGGGTCTAAAACCAACCCCTGCCTTTGGCACCAAGAAGATTGGTGAGGAATATGCTGAAGTAGAGGGTCTAATTACACCATCTGCCAACATTTTATCGATTATCTTTTTCAGCTCAACCATTTTCGGTGGGCTCAATCTATACGGCGGATGACGCACAGGAATGTTGTCAAGAGTGACAATCTTATAAGACATCAGGTTGGTAACCCCTAACCTGTCAGTGAAAACTTCTGGAAAACGTGAGCATAAATCTCTTATTATGATAGCTTGGCCATCAGACAGATCTCCCAAATCTAAATCATTAACACCGAAAGAAGCCTCAGGTGACTCTTCCTCGTCAACTTCCACATAATCAACTCCCATCTCATATTTCATAGAATTTAAAAAATGTAATTTGACATTAGGGCAAAAATTAAACCAGAAGGTTTCTCTTTTTATATTCAACGACAAACCAGAATATGACATAAAATTCGCTCCCAGAATTACAGGACACGATAATTCAGACACGACCCAAAATGAAAATTTCCATGAGAAATTATAAATGTGAACCTTAACTTTGACAGTGCCTAAGATCGCTAATTGGGAATTATTAGCCGAGACCAATTTCACGTCAACCTTAGACAAGGGTGAAAATTTGCAAGTATCTTTCATTCCCAAATACCACTTTTTGCTCATTAAAGATGCAGCACTACCCGAGTCCAATAATGCATCAACATTAGCATCATTAATCCAAACTTCGATAATAGGCGAGGCCAATAATTTGTTCGAAGAAATTTTAGAACACAGTTCACTATCCTTTTCAAATACATGAACCGTACCTTACATCGGCGGTATCAAAACCTGTTCCTCACGATGCCAGTCCTCCTCCTGTCAGTCCTGACCAACATTACACTCCCGATCTGGGTGATCTCCCTGACCACAACGCTTACATTTAACCAAATTAACATCCTCCCGATCACAGACACCTTGTCCATTGAACATGCCTCGCCGATCCTGATTATTATTATTATTATTATTATTATTATTATTATGCCCTCGATCATTACCTCCTCTAGGCTGATTAGCTTGATTCCTCACATCACGAGAACGATCCTGACCACCTTGAGGTCGTACATTTCCCCGATTATTATTTCCCTGAGGTCTTCGATTCACCCACGTTTCAGATTTGCCTTGAAATCTGTAATTATTCCAACGATTTGATCCTTCCTGTGGCCTACTGCAATCCGATTGATACAACTGACTAATATGACATCTATATCACCTTGTCTCACGGATTCAGCATGCACAACAACAGCATTCAATTCAGATAAGGTACGTGCTCGATACCCCACTCCTATTATCGACCTGAACTCCGGACCTATTCCATCCAAAATATGTGAAACTAACTGTTCTTCAGTGAAGTTAATAGAAAAAACCTTGGCAAACTTCAGAATATCCTGAACATACGAACTCAGAGACTCTCCAAAACATTGAACACAAGAGAAATATTGATGTTCAACTGGACCCCTCAATCGCACTGGCACAAAATTTGATAAAACTAAATTAATTAACTCCATAATTCGAGTATTTCGCCCCATGGCTTCCACTACCATACTTCTCATCACACCACTAGTAATAGGAAACATCAGTTGGTAAATTTGAATATCCGTAACATCAAATACTTCAGCATACTCGTAGATGTCAACTAACTCTCTCAAGAACTTAATAACACCATCAGTAGTATTGGTGCTAAGATTTTTTAATTTACCAACACAAGCTGTTAATGGATGAGTTAAATTTCCAAAATCGTTGTTCGAATACACAGAACTTCCATTACCTCTTTCTCTTATTTCATTCCGACCAGGCGACCCAAGTTCACGACTCGGCCTACTAATCGTTCTTTCACTCGATTCACGTTGGGGTGAAAAATCCAACCTATTTCTCAATTTAGCTCCCTATTTTCAGAAAATGAAGAATGATGCTGTCCAATACCACCCAGAAAATCAGATTGGTTCAGCCTTGTCACGGCGAAATTCCTTCTCCTAGATAAGTCTACCGTTTCATTACTATTCACAACTACACGAGCATAAATTCTATCAGTAGTGGACACCGAGCATACAGGACGAGAATCGACAAATGAATTACTATAGGTTACACCACTACACGAATCACTCATTGTGTACACAGGCAGATCATTGCACACACTTCTTGGCATTCCAGTAGAAACAAAATACTCCCCATCTCTCCTTCGCATGGAACGAGATTCATCCAAGTGTGATCTCATATCAACAACCGAAAAATTATTATCAATCCCTGAATTAGCGAACGATGAAGTGGGTTCATCAGACACAACCATTAATCTGAAATCTGACAACACATGTGATTCTTTGACCAAACCCTTTTTAGCAGGAGACACTCCTCCCATGTCTAATTTAGCAAAACGTGACACCAACCCTTCACCAACTTCTTTCCTTTCATCAACACGAACACCTGACATACCCAACTTAAAAATTCTTCCTTCTACCTACAATTCCATCAGCAGAAAACCTTTGCCCAACTTTTAACACAGCTGCAGTTGCCATAGCACCATCCAACTGAAATAAAGGATTAGTCACACGAACAGGATGTACTACAGGACCATTTCCATCACCAGTTTCAACTACTGAGCTACTTTGAGCACTACTCTCTACCGGCAAATTACTATGAGGATTAGAATTTGGAACACTCACTTGAATTCCCTCGTCTGACTGAATTACATTAAGACCTTGCCCACTATCATTGACTACAGGTAATGAATTATGTTCAGTACGATCAGGAGGCACATCAGAACAAGTACTCAGCTGACTATTCAACTGAACAAGACCTTGAAAATCACTAACATCATATATAGGATCAGTATCCTCAAATACCTTTTCAGCACTTCTTACTAAACTCAATTGCGCTTCCATTACTTCAATTAACTCATCATCAGATTTATGAACACATGCTGCAAAAATATCCCCACATCGAGTAAATAAATACCGTAACCTAGCTCTCAACCAGTCATACTGTGATGCTGTTCCATATTCTTCCAAAAAGAAAAGGTTTACAATACTACTGCACAAATCAACTTTATATTGTATCTGGAACTTACTCAACTGGAAGTCTTGATCACGATCCAAAGTAAGCAATTCGACAGGAACATGCAAAGAATTCCTCAAAACACGAGCCGAGGCCAGATCTGGTGGTGTTACAATGTTTCTTATGGCCAACTCATAGTTGACTTCATCCTCATACAAATTAAGAGGATCTGGTACATAACGCTTCGCCATGGTGAAGATATGAAAAAGACAAAACAAGGATTAGCCAAATACACAATTTCAGCACCTTACCTAATTAATTATAACTAAATTTAGGTAATCAATAACCAACTTGCGTGTTACAGTAAATATCGCAGTAATTGCAACCACGCTCTGCTACCACTCACTGTCCCGCTACTTCCCCTCAGTATAATTTCGAGGGCGCAACCCCTGGTTGGGATTCCGACCTCGAAGCTTGGAGCAGAAAGAAACGCCCTACACGAGGACTATCGGACAGAATGTCCGTTGAGCGAAGCCTAAACCCTTTAACCCAAATCCGCGGCGATGTGCCGTATTTAATGAGAGAATAATTTAAAAAAAAAACATGAACAATAAGTATATTTTAGAATAATATTCATACAACAAGTTGGTTCTTGGATTTTATACACAGATGGAATCTTGGCTTACAATTAATATTATTTGATTAAACACAACACTCTGGAAAGCCCTAAGGAACCCCATAGTATTTTAAAGGTTAAACGACGGCAGCCATGCAAGCAAAGAAAATCCCGGACACGGTAAGTAAGAAAATTAATATTCTTACAAATGATCAGATCCAGGAGAGGAAAACAAATCCCGAACAAAATCTAGTTAAAGAAAATAGAGAGAGAACATGCAGGAAACTCACCGCGATAACCATCTCTCATCCAAACACAAATTGTGATCAGAAATGATCCCAAAATATTTCATGAAATGAATTAATCACACAAACCAGCAAGAAAATCTAGGCCGTAAGAAAGCGAGAACAATTTAACTCGCCTGAATATTACGAAGCTAGGCCAATTTCGGATAGGTAATTCCGACATTAATTAGCAGGACATGCTTTCACCAAAAACCAATGGCGTCAAAGCCATGCCAAGGATCCTGGATTGAGGATACATCATATTGAACCATAAAATGGAATAGATACTTATTTCGAACACTAAATGCACTCAAAAGGTGTATCAACACCTAATCAAATCTCTCGGACCAAATTCCGTTCATAAAACAGATTATTTAGCGATTAAGTCAGCACGAAACACCAACCACGTTTTATCATAGAGCATGGCCACACTCATCTTATTACGACAATCGAAATTACCATTATCATCATGGCTCGAAAACAAAATAAAATTGCTCGGCAACAAAGGCCATGCCAAGAAAAAAATTAACCCAAGATCCAAAATAACTGAAACTTAAGATACAAGTATTTTCTTATTTCTTAAAATAATCCAAGCTTAGGAAAGCGTCCCTCACATTTTAAATTGGCATCGTAAAACAAAGAGAATATAATAAATAAGAAAAAAAAAATGAAGAAAAGAACCTTTGGCCTAATAACAGAATTATGGGCCCATATTCAGACTAAATAAAACTTATTACATAATATTAAAACTAGCCTGAAACTAGTGCGATGCCACGCTAAAATCAAAAGTCTTTTATTATAGACGCAAACGGAGATTCACGACACGAATTGCTCCTCAAGCTAAGTTTTCACAATAAGTTAATTTAAGCATTTTTCCATCTTTTAGAAGATCAGTTCACGTTACATTATTTGTTGTTTCCAAGTTTTTACCTGAAGTAGATTCGACCCCATATTCCCTAAGGAAATGGGGCCGGGGCCAAGCCCCAATACGTCCACACCTTTTAAAATCACATCTTGGAATTACTCGACTTCCCAACGCCGAGAAGGAACCCACAGAACTCAGTTCATGCGCATGCGCATCAATCATTTGCCACTGCTTCCTGCTTGCAGTGACGATAATCAGAACTAGTAAACAGTTGAAGAAGTACATACTGCCAACATATTATCGGATAGAGTTAATGAAAGTATATGGCACAAATGTTCACCAGCACGAAATAGGATTGGTAGAACTGGCCGTCGCAAACACAGGTGCTGATTGGCTTTGAGAGTAGTTTGAGTTTAAAATGTTCGAAGAGCGCCAGATTTAAATAGTTAGGTCCATACAATTTGACACATCTCCTAATAATGGCATCTATTGCGAAGTCAATTTTTGGCTTCCGGAATAATGTAACCGGTCGACCTGGGCCATATAGTTCATGGGGAAATTTTTAATTCAGTTTATTATTTCTTCTTTTGAAACTGGGAAACACAGGGTGACCATTGGGCTCTGAACTGAGTCTGTTTACATTCAGTTTATATATTTCTTCCTTTGAAACTGGGAAACACAGGGGTGACCATTGGGCTCTGAACTGAGTCTGTGATGATGACCAAGGGGCGACGAAGGACGAAAACTTCGAGCAGATGGAATCGGCTCAACCACATTATTCCAGAAATTGCCGCAACAGCACCTCTCCATCTATGCCTTCACGGTTGGAGCATGACCCACGGTGGTGTAAGGAGCTTAATGCACCTGGCTAGACAACAAGAGATACTGCTGTCACATTTTTAGCCTACTTTCGATTTTTGCAAAAAATGAAAGTAGACTTATGAGATCACTACAGGGCGAAAAAAAAGTGTGTCTGTCTGTGTGTGTATGTGTGTGTGTGAGTCTGTGTGTGTGTGAGAGTGTGTACTCTGAATGTCTGTCCCCCCCTATCAATTCGAACACGGTGAGCGCAAATTGAACGAAATTTGGTACAAAGGTAGCACTAGCAAAGGACACCACAGTGTCATGTTTTATATCGCCGCCATCTTGACGGAAACGTAATGGCGGCCACACAAATGTTCAAAGCTTAAATCAAATTACGACTAACCTAATCATCCGATCTCTACCAAATTTTGCAACAACATACATTTATGGGGGCAGCATCCTTTGACCAAACTAATAGGTCATCAGCCTAATAGTTTGCGGATGGCGGCCATCTTTGTGTTGAAATCGATTGCCCCTATTAATTCGAACACGGTGAAACCGAATGGAACGAAATTTGGTACAGAGGTAGTACTAGCAAAGGGCACCCCAGTGTCATGTTTAATATCGCCGCCATCTTGACGGAAACGTAATGGCGGCCACACAAATGTTCAAAGCTTAAGTCAAATTACGACTAACCTAATCATCCGATCTCTACCAAATTTTGCAACAACATACCTTTTTGGAGGGAGCATCCTTTGACAAATCTAATAGGTCATTAGCCTAATAGTTTGCGGATGGCGGCCATCTTTGTGTCAAAATCGATTACCCCTATTAATTCGAACACGGTGAAACCGAATGGAATGAAATTTGGTACAGAGGTAGCACTAGCAAAGGGCACCCCAGTGTCATGTTTTATATCGCCGCCATCTTGACGGAAACGTAATGGTGGCCACCCAAATGGTCAAAGCTTAAATCAAATTACCACTAACCTAATCATCCGATCTCTACCAAATTTTGCAACAACATACCTTTATGAAGGGAGCATCCTTTGACAAATCTAATAGGTCATTAGCCTAATAGTTTGCGGATGGTGGCCATCTTTGTGTCAAAATCGATTACCCCTATTAATTCGAACACGGTGAAACCGAATGGAATGAAATTTGGTACAGAGGTAGCACTAGCAAAGGGCACCTCAGTGTCATGTTTTATATCACCCCCATCTTGACGGAAACGTAATGGCGGCCACACAAATGTTCAAAGCTTAAATCAAATTACGACTAACCTAATCATCCGATCTCCACCAAATTTTGCAACAACATACTGCGCCCGAATAAACCCATCAGTACTTATATCCGCTGCACAGTAAAGGATTGCAGACATGTAAATTACCCAGCTCACAAACTTACCATGCCTACTAAGTAAAATTGGGAATTTCAGGAACATACAGGATAGATATTATTCGTAAGAAAATAGTACTACCAGCCAAGGTACAAATTTCTACTATCATTTACATTTAGAGCAAATCGAGAATCTCCAATCTCGAGGGGTGATAAGGTCTAATCTATAGTGAGCGCCTGTATCTATACCTCGCAGTACTATTTTCGACGATGACGACAATGAAAACGGTGTCAGTTAAGATAAAAGTTGACTGAGTCGCTAAAAAGCGCCAGCCGTTTATTGTGCTGAAACAAGTACAATAAAACTGGCTTCCTGCCTGAATATGGTGTCTCCTTGACACTCTCACAAAAATGAACTTCAAAAATAAACTTGCACGTGGCACTGATGTAATAAGAAATGTGAAACTGTGTGATACTAAGCATTACCCTACTTTATACAAATCCGCTTCAACTCTGAACCGTAGTTCCATATCTAAGCAAAATCATTCATTAACTATGTGCATATATACATTTATTTATGGTTCGCACAAATTATACACTCTATTGTGTCGAAAAGATTAAATTGTCTTATCTTTCAATGAGTCTTTTATCTACTCAACTTCCTTAACAATCAAATAACAAACATACACCGCAACTATCGTGTTGAAAGTAATAAATACTCGTCTTAATCAATTGAACATAAGTGACAAACATTTAAGCTAAGCACTGTTCCTTTTATCTTTTATCTATTCATTATAAAATACTGAAAAATTTCTGAAATTCTTTACTGTGTTAATAATTCTCTGATAAACGTGAATACTAGAAGTGCATGGCATTAACCTTCATTCTCACACTCCTCTTTCAAAATTATACAACAATTACCTCATCTCTTAAACACCCTGTACAGAATCGTCCTTTAATATACTCAAATAACTTCACAATCACTGCGATCAATACTAGAAAAACTTGAGACTCCTCAGCCTCCTCTCGTAAAAATACGTAACTCATTTACGTCTATATCTCCTTACTTTGCACGGTATTTCAACTATAAACTTCCATTTCAATACACTTTCTTCCTAACTTTAACACTCTTCTCTATCCTGATACAACTTCACCTCGTGCTTACAATTCCATTTCTGCAATAAATTTCTGTACTTTCACTTTCTGATCACCCTGTGATTTAATTTTGTTAACTTTCTTTTTCACGTGTTTAAATTCAGTGATACATTCAATTACAACCTTTAAAGAAATATCAGTAAGAATTCATATTTTTAACAAATGATATAAGTTTGACTTCCTTCCATGAATATATTTGTTTAACAAATTCATCTATGCTTTTTAATGCTCTAAATTTCATTAGACATATGTGTATAAGAGTTCTCGTAATACTTTCGTTCATAATTAGTTGAAAATAAATTTCTGACACTCGAATCAACATCATGAGTTGTCGAAATATTCTTTACACTTCGTGACATAACTTCTTAAATATGCGGTACTTAAATTTGCTTCAATAAACTTCCTTTACTTCATTTACAATTATGCTCCTTCTTTAGTTCGTTCAACGTTATACTCCTTTTAAATAGTTCACTCTACATTCTTTTAATAGTTCACCCTACATTCCTTTAAACAATTCATTCTACATTCCTTTAAATAATTCATTCTACATTCCATCGCTGCGATAAAACAGATTTAAATAGTTTAAATCTAACGCAAATATGAAAAATTCTACACGGTTTGACTCTGCAATGACTTTAGCGTTAATAGCAGCGCTATGCAAAATTTCGTCCAAGTGACTGAAATTTTCAAGAACAAGAAAAATAACTCCTAAGAAAAATACGAAAAATTACTACTTCAAAAATTACATAATTCAATTATACTGACAAAATTATACTGTTGAAATAATACGAACAAAATTATACGGTTGGTCAATTGGATAATCACAGATCATAACTACAATTCTACATTATATAAAACCATTTCTTCTCTACCTTGAGTTGACTCTGGTCTGGAGAATACCTTCGTCTCGCCTGTCAAACCAAACGTGACTCGGAGCTCATCGTATCGCCCACAGCTATGAAGACCGGTTTGTGTCAGAACCAGCTGGCCTCTTCCCCCAGTGGAACAAGGTCGATGACGTCCTCGGTGAACGACCTCGCTGCGAAACAGCCCGCTCTGCCTGCACTCCGTCTCCCGTTCACTGCAAGTCGTCTGGCTTCGACTCCCCATCTCTTCAGAATTGACATCTCGTTTCTTCAGAATTGACATCTCGTCTCAGGTTGAAAATTGTCGTTCATACAAGCGTTTGCGAGTATTCAAGATGTATTAGAACTCTTGTAGAAAAGTAGAGGTTTGTTCGGTGATTTTTGCGCATCACGTGGATGTTCTGCTGCGCCTTCCATGATAGTGAATTCTGGAATTCAACTGTACATCTTTGTGGTTTCCACTTCCCTATGCTTTAGCTTAGCACATGGTAATTCTCATTTCACTGATGATATATTTATGACTTCCCCGTTGCTGCTTTGTAACTTGCATTTTTAATGTAATCTTCAAGTATGCGTTCAAACGTAGTAATATTGAATATCTTCTTGTCGAAATGTATTTATATAAGCGATGTAAAAACAACTTTGTATTAAGCACTGTAATACTCGGCTATTTACTGTTCTATTCTGCGTGATAAATGTAGCTTGCTCCTCAAGTTACAGTCTTGCTGTACTACACTCTTCTTCACTTCCAACTTGGATAAAACGTGGCACTGTTATAATAATACTGGCTTCTTCTCGAGGTCTTGACTCGATGAAATCTCAAATTGGAAAAAAACTCTCTCGTCCCGTTCTCTGCGCTCGGCAAGTTGCAGTCTCTGCCTCCCCTCTCGTGGTGTGACGTAACTTCTACCACCTCTCCTCACTTCAGTCCGTAGTTCGACCTTCGTCTCTTCCCCTCTTTCATGACGTAACTCTCGCTTCAAGTGGCGTGATGTCTCTCGCAATGTAGACCTCCCACATTCATATAATAGAATATATATCCATCTTTAAATCATTCTGTCTGGCTGCGTGGCTCAGGGGTAACGTTCTCACTTGCTGAGCCCAAGGTTGCAGGTTCGAAACCTGGCGGAGTCAGATGGCATTTGAGGGTGCGCAAATGCGAGGGAGCCGTGTCAGTACATTTACTGGCACGTTAAAGATCCCCTTCGGGGCAAAATTCCGGCACCCCGGCGTCTCTAAAAGCCAGTGTAGTTAAAAGGGACGTAAAACCAATAACATTATTATTATTATTATTTAAATCATTCCTTCTTTCTTGCCTTTCATAATTGCATACGATGTATAGTATTTCACTCATTTCCATACAGATTTTCCCATATTTCTCGAATTTTTAATGAATAAAAGATTTTCTTCCACTCTTTTATTTTTCCTGGGTCTTGGTTCATATCCAGATTGGTTCTTTGGTAATGGCCTCAAATAAATTCTGGCGCAATATCTTTATGGAGGAAGCATCCTTTGACAAATCTAATAGGTCATTAGCCTAATAGTTTGCGGATGGCGGCCATCTTTGTGTCAAAATCGATTACCCCTATTAATTCGAACACGGTGAAACCGAATGGAATGAAATTTGGTACAGAGGTAGTACTAGCAAAGGGCACCTCATTGTCATGTTTTATATCGCCGCCATCTGGACGGAAACGTAATGGCGGCCACACAAATATTCAAAGCCTAAATCAAATTACGATTAACCTAATCATCCGATCTCTACCAAATTTTGCATCAACATACCATTATGGAGGGAGCATCCTTTGACCAAACTAATAGGTCATTAGCCTAATATTTTGCGGATGGCGGCCATCTTTGTGTGAAAATCGATTCCCCCTATTAATTCGAACACGGTGAAACCGAATGGAACGAAATTTGGTACAGAGGTAGCACTAGAAAAGGCCACCTCAGTGTCATGTTTTATATCACCGCCATCTTGACGGAAACGTAATTGCGGCCACCCAAATGTTAAAGGCTAAAATGTAATTACGACCAACCTAATAATCTGGTCTCTACCAAATTTTGCAACAACAAATCTTTATGTGGGAAGCATATTCTGACCAAACTGCTAGATCATCAGCCCAATAGTTTGCAGATGGTGGCCAAGTGTGTGTGCAAATCGATTCCCCCTATCAATTCAAACACGGTGGAACCGAATTGAACGAAATTTGGTACAGAGGTAGCACTAGCAAAAGGCATCTCAGTGTCATGTTTTATATCGCCGCCATCTTGACGGAAACGGAATGACGGCCACCCAAATGTTAAAAGCTTAAATCAAATTTCGACCATCCTAATAATTTGATCTCTACCGGATTTTGCAACAACATGCCTTTTTGTGGAAAGCATCTTATGACTGACTACAAGGTCATCAGCCCAATAGTTTGCAAATAGCGGCCATGTATGTGTGCAAATCCATTCTCCAGATCAATTCAAACACGGTGAAACCGAATTGAATGAATTTTTTTACAGAGGTAGCACTAGCAAAGGGCACCTCGTATTCTTGTTTAACCCTAGAACTGCTGCAGGTTTATCTGTCAAATGCTGCAGTAAATTACCATAAAGTACACACTAAAGGAATTTGGTATCTGTAAGCATACTGTGTTCATGAATATGACTTATTATACACCAATATAAAGCTGAAAGACTGTTCTATATTATATTGATATAGGTGAATCATTTAGACTCGGCCACTTTGAATTAATCATAAAAAGTATTTTATAAAAAACAAAAAAATAAAAAATTATTGACTTTTCTGCTCTAGAAAACCATATTGCCGAGTTAAATGTTCATCAGAGACATCATAAATGAAAAGTTCATAGTTTTTTGTTACTAATTCAAGAACCAGTTTCAATTAATTCCTGTTATTTACTAAAAAGAAAATTATTTTTACAAAAATATGACATTTCTCGATTTTGAAGTAGGCCCTACATAATCGGCCTCGCGATTACGGGGAGGCAATTTCACAGGCCCAGGATGATGAACGATAAACGGTACATTTTTATCTGGAAAGTCACTTTCTTCGGGTTGAATATCAGTGTAGTTCACACTTACCACTTCACGGCTAACATTAGGCATGTGTACAGGGTCTGTCGGAACATGATAAACATCGCTTGCATTGATGGGGATTTCCATAACTTGCGTGACATCCTGTTCGCCGGTATCACTGCCACTACTTTCACCATCTTCATTTTCATACGAATCCACACAATAATCACTTTCATCGTCCATACTATCACACGAATCGTCAAAAATCAAGTGCTAAATTTCTGAATCGTCTACATATTTGGCGGCCATTTTGCTCAATGCAACTTCAATATCAACATGGAAGTACTTCCACTTCTGCAGCCAAATAATAGCTTGCATACTGTCATTTGTTTGCCAGAGACTTACACTACGAAAGATAAAAGCATCGGGAACCAGCATAACTTGAAATTAGTGCCATCAGAAGACTAACAGTAGTACTATATTTGAATTCCAAGACCGTCTTTCAGAGAGACGGTCGCACTTGATTAAACAACACACCGTCTTCCTGGAAGACGGTCCGCAGTTCTAGGGTTAATATCCCTATAGCACGTTGTATTTCAACAAGCTACTACAACCAACATTCAATTATACTCCTTGAAAAGGACAAAGAGTTATAACAATACCCATGCATTTAGGAGAAAGTAGGCTATATGTTCTTTCCTGAACATCTTGTTGAGTTTTACTCATAAATTAAATGTTAAAACATTGTTCTTTTTACTTCACACAAGAAATATATAGACACCACTGGCTGGCTTTCAGTTCATTAGTTTCCATAGAAGAAGAATTTTCTTGGAATTGAATCACTTAAATGTCATGTGTGGTTCTCCTCCAAGTTACCTGAGCTGCTTTAGTTTGGATGAGATATGATTGCACAGTTGTAAAGCTGATTGCCCTTTGTCAAGGTTGGAGCAGGTTCGATTCCTGGTCGATGCATATGAGTCCGGTAGTTTTGATGCCATGTCAATAAAGGAGGTCCCGTTACTTATGATCAAAATGTTAAAACTACAAGTTTGCTAATGCTGCTTTCATGTGGCTGCCACTATAGATGTGATCCATTTAATGACCACCGAAAGTATGCTTCTCCTGCATTTGATGATCATTGGTTTTAATGGAGCCCATATCCATTGTTTGTTGTAGAGGATTGGACTGGGGCAACCCAGCACTTACAACTCCACTGTTTCAACTTTTTCTGGGTACTCAGCTGCTCTCGACTAAGACCAGGTCAAACATCACTGTGAAACCAGAACTGAAAAGACAGCCTGCTGGAACCAGGATCCGGCTCAAGATTTTGCCATACCTATCCCGAGCTCGTGGCCCAGCTCTAGTATTTCCAGCTTGTATACAGGTTTGTCTTGTCCAATTGTTTTCTGTGGTATCTGTGCATATGTTATAGTGAATGTGTATCCATTGCTAAAATGATTGGTGAAAGGTTACCATAAAATTAATAACATATATGCACTAATGAAGGTGCACCATTTCTGGCCCTGATCAGTGCATGTATTAGTTATTGTTGTTTCATGGGGCAGAACAACAAGGTCATCTGCCCTTCAGTGGATGTGTACAGCAGAAGTAAGTATCTTAGCATCCAACAATGATAGTGCTTGTTATAGATAACTAGGGTGCGTAAGATTCATATTAGAACTATGTGCCCATTAGCATTTAATATAAGAAAATAAGAATTTCATATAAAGTACCATTACAGAATATGATTGATGAATATGATTTCACATATTTAGTTTTAAGTCTATATTGGAGGATGTATTCAGACAGCAAAAATCAGAAAGGGTGTGAGACAGGGCTGTTCTCTCTCACCGTACCTCTTTAACATATTCATTGAGGAAGCCATAAAGAAGTTTAAGACAAATACAAAAGGAGTAAACATAAATTGGCATCATATTCAAGGTATTCGATTTGTAGACGACATAGCAATTGTAGCGGACTCCGAGAAGATGTTGTCCAGAATGTTAAATGTATTGTCATCAGCATTGTCAAAGTTACATTTGAACATTAATGCTAAGAAGACTAAGGTGTTAGTTGTGAGTAAACATCCTGAGAGTATTCACACAAACATTAAGCTTACTGACAAGTTAGTGGAACAAGTCACCACTTTCTCTTATTTGGGAAGTCTAATCACCAATGACAACAGGTGTAGTAAAGAGATTAGAAGGTGGATAGCGCTCGCAAAACAGGCATTCAATAATAAGAAAAATCTTTTGATTAATGCAAATTTGGATATTGCAATTAAAAAGAAATTTGTCATGTTCTTTGTGTGGAGTGTGCTTCTGTATGGATAGGATTTTGGATGATCAGAGGTCAGGATTGGAAGCGACTTGAAGCGTTTGAGAAGTGTGTCTGGCAGAGAATATTACGGGTTAAATGGATTGCAAAGAGGACTAACATCAGCATCCTGCAAGAAATTCATGGGAAAAGAGAACTGAGGCCAACGATCCATAAAAGAAAAGCTAAATTCACAAGCCACATCTTGTTACATAACGCTTTCCTAACTAATCTCCTAGAAGGAAAAATCACAGGGAAGAAAGGCCGAAGTCGACCGAGAAAATGTTTCCTGCAAGACATCACACTAACTCTTCAATATGATTCCTACTGTGAGATGAAACGAGGTGCTGAAGACAAAGAGCAATGTTCGCGGAGACAAGGCATTGCCTTTAGAAGTTGATGATGAGTTTTAAGTGGGAATGCTCAAACTCATTAAAGGTGGTTATATTGTTTGTGTTGAGTGAGAGCTTCTGGTGGAGCTATCCTATTGAAGGGCCATCCTTGACTCTTAAACCTCATACATAAAAATTATTTTTTATTAGACATGGGCATTACAGTTCAGAATATATTCAAGTTTCATGGTAGGGGCCAATGTTAACAGCCTTTCAGTAACTTTGTTTTGTCTTATGGTAAATCTTCACTGAAACTTTCACTATAACATATTATATAAAATTCAAATATTTACTTCTGGAAGCATTGAACAAATCTCATTTTAAGCATCTTGATACTAGAAACATTACTTGGTGGTCCAAAGGTCAGCGGAAAGCACTTTCTAAGAGCATGTAAGGCACTGTTCTCATGTTATTTTCATTAAACCATCCTTGCCTTGTGAAAAAACTCACGTAAGATATGTGTGGTCACAGCCATGGCCACTCATACTTAGGGATGCCATTTATTTCTGTAAAATATAAAATCTATCTGTTTCATACCTAATGATGTAACAGATAGATGTTTCTACAGACAGGAACTCGGGGGGTGGCCGACTGTTCACCTAGGCAAAGCCAGGTACGATTGCTAGTCCATTCCTAGTCATGCTCATTTAGTCGTGCACCATGACTTCAAGGGGGAACTAGAAGTTCAGTGATGGAAAGTTTGAATCTCGTCACTGACAGCAGCCATAATGATTGTGTTTTTTCCACACTCCTTCCAGGCAAATACGTGATACCTTGTCTCAAGTCCCAGGACACCTATCCCAATCCTAAACCCTAAAAATTACAGTTACAACACTCTAGTGTAGCCACCAAAGAAACATAAGTTATCAATTCAACCCACGCAAGTACACTGGGGTGATGAACAAGATGTCCCAAGCCCCTAAAATGAATGAACTAAACAAGAGCTTGTCCATTCTAACTCTGACTTATCTCCATACACTTAGGGGCAGATGACCTCGTGGTTCCGCCCCTTAAAACAATAACTAACTATGTCCATACAAAATTTGTTTCAAATGGAGAAACTGGTTAGCTGGGATGCGTCAAACTAGACATTATGTGATTAAGTACGACAGCTGAAAATTATAGTTTTTCAATGTAAGAAATAGTTTACTTTGCGTGTGTTGGTACTTAATACGTAGTTGCGTCTGCTGCATTTCTTCTATCGTGTTTCTTATATTCATAATTTCACTTAGAAATGGACTGAGTAAGACATCTCGAGAAAACTGAATGAGAACAAAAATTGTAGTTGAAATATGCAGCCTTGTAATGCTAAATGTCATTGATGATATACTGTATTTACACTTGTACGCCGCACCTCCTAATTTTGCTAAGTTGCTTTCAGGGAAAAAAGAATGAAGCAAATAAAAAGGCAAGTGTTTTTTGTAATAAGTTTTATTTACCATATAATTCCTTATATCCTATGTGAAATATTATACATAACACAGACTGCAAGTTACTTTAATTAAAATTACAATTTTCTTTACGTTGGTTCATGACGACGAGACTGTATTGGTACGGTACCTGGAATGAAAGAACACAATTATTACACACTGAAAATGCAGCACAAATTTATCGGGGTAATAAATAGAGAGCAACTGATGCGATAGAAAAATTGATTGAATTATTATTTAAATAATGCGGTAATGCAAACATGGTTTTAGGTGGTCCATATACAATTCCCTCATTTATGATGTGCATTCCACATTTTTAACTTGTTTTTTATTTTTTATTTTTATTTTTAAATATGATCCGCTGCTTATGCACTTAAATACTGTATGTTATCATTGTCGTACCTTTAATCTCACAATCCCTCTCTTTGTTCAAAGGTATTTTTTGACTCGTTATATGGGACAAATACAAATCCTCGACTGAAGAACATGGCCCTCCAGTTTTCAATGTTGATAATTCTTGGGTGAGTACTTCAAATGAGTGTTTGAATTTACAAAAAGAATGATTCAGCAAAGATGTTAGAATTTTTGAATTGTTATTCTAGATAACTGAACTGAGGTTAATATTAACAAATTAATATGCACAAATAAATACATGATAGATAATAAAGCACAGCACTTACAAATTAATGCTATACTACTCTAAAACAGTTCAGAGAAATCATAGTTTTTTATTCATGAAACCTCATGTTGTGTCACTTACCGTATTATTAAGAAGTACTTTTCCAGAAAAGAAATTCCATCATCTTCAATGAACCGTTTTGTTGGCTAACTGAAAATCACCCTGTAATTATGCAGCACAACATCTGGTTATTTGAATTATACTTTGCAATGCTGCCAATACTAACTGAAGTTGAAAAAAAAAAAAAAAGATATTTAATGAACACTAGGTAAAAGAGGATTTAAGGGCAATATGAATTGGTCTGTCATGTTTCCCTTAACTTTTGATTTCCATATACCGTCCAAACTCCTGCCATTATGTGAAACTTTCCAGAACTTGACAACAACAGCCAGTAAGAACAGAACCCCGCACAGTCATACACACCTCAAGGAATTCACAAATGTTTTCCTATGACTACAGATTCTTAGAACTGTTAGTTGTAACTCTTCTCTACATTGAATAAAATATGAATTTAAATAATCAGGATCTGATGATGACTGCTTGAAGGTCGAAATGCGTAATTGACCCATTATAATAGTGATCATGTAGAAATTTGAAGCCGTTCCTTTTCAGTACCCCTGGAAAAATTACATGTACTGTTATAATTAAATTATCACAATTAAATGGGGCTGTGGCAGACGGCATAAATGGCCTGCAATAGTAATGTAATAGTTCCTAGAATCCTTAACATACACTTTTCGAAAGTCATTCTAACCTCAGTTAGTCAGTTCAGTCTCAAGATAATTAATTTACAACCTCAGTTACAATTTCCGATAACAGAGGTCGCACAAGATGTCATGCATACGTAACGAAGCCCGGACTCTCAACTCACCAGTAGGCCAGTGATCAGCTTAGTGATAAGTTCATCACCGTGCGTCCTCATACATATTAGTAAGTAAAACGTTGCTATAGATTTTTGAAAGTGCATGTTAGTTTCATGTTTGTGTATTGACTTTTTACTACAATGTGTTTGTTAATTCTACACAAACACAATACATCATTTACATTTTTACTTACATCATTCATAAAACCGTTATGACAAAACAAACATAACTTATAATGAGATTCAACTACGAATCGTAAATACAGTGAAACCTCTCTATAACGGACACCTTTGTGACCGTGAATACTGTCCGCTAAAAGGGGTGTCCACTATAGAGAGGTTTAGAGAAAATTATTGCAATTTGGAGCATGTACTTGATGTCACGGACGATTACTCTTTACTCCATGACTTTTGTGTTTCTTGTTGTTGAGTGCTTTGATACACAAGGCCAAGAAAATGTTGTAATGGTGGTTACCAAAATATAAAGTTCTCTTATGAGAAGTCGTGAGCGTTTCATTCAATTTGTTTTATTGGTTATACCTACACTGGGTAGGCGTAGGTCCCTAGCAAAATATTGGCGACCTTGCCAGGATGGCGTATTAATTCAAACAACTTGAAGATGGTGTTGATTTAAAGACCGCGTGCTCCTGTTCATTCGTGTTCCTGTTCTGTGTTCGTATTGGAAATGGAGAAGTTAATGAAAGCGCGGAAGCCGGTAAGAGCGACTTTTACGAAGACGTACAATGCGCTTTTGCGAAACTTAAATCAAGAAATTCAAGACGGCGTGGACGACGACACCTTACAGTCCTTGCTAACCAAATTGGAGAGGTTAGGAACGGAGCTGGCACCGTTGGACGAGAAAGTTTTAAGTATGTTGCTGGAAAAGGAAGGGGACGAGTATGACCGTGAGTACGAATATGTAGACAGTTTTAGAGACAGATTGGATGATGCAAGACAGAAGTATGCTCTACGGTTGCAGGCTAATTCCAATGTATTGGCAGTGGTGTCAGCAAGATCGGTCCTATCAGATGGGAATAAAACCAAAAGGCAGTTGAAACTACCTAAAATAGAACTCATGAAATTCGATGGGGAGATTAAAAATTGGTTGGAATTTCGGGGACAATTTCGGCGCATTCATGAGGACTCTTAAATTGAGGACGAAGACAAATTCCAATACTTGATCCAATCCACGAAAGTTGATAGTCGCACTAGAGAATTAGTTGCCAGTTTCCCTCCTACTGCTGAAAATTACCCTAAAGCAGTGGAATCTCTTCAGGGTAGATTTGCAAGGGAGGATTTATTGACTGAGTTCTATGTAAGGGAACTCCTAAGTCTTGTAGTGAAAAATGTTTCTCAAACAAGGAAGAAGACTCAACTTGCTAGTCTATATGACAAGTTGGAAGCACAACTGAGAGCTCTGGAGTCTATAGGTGTTACCCGAGATAAGTACGGGTCAATGCTTTTCCCGCTAGTAGAATCCTGCTTGCCTGAGGAAGTGTTACGTGTCTGGATGTGGAGTTCGTCAACGGCTATGAGGGATCAAGACAATGGACATGTCGACAAACTGACTGCATTACTTGGTTTTCTGAAGGGTGAAGTAGAGAGTGAAGAGAGGATTACATTTGCTCAAGCTGGTTTTGGAGTTTCTAGTGAATCAAGGAGTGCTAAAGTTAAAGAATGGAAAGAGAGTAGTTTAGCAACTGCTAGTGTTCTCTTTGCTGATAAAGGTGAAGGAAACAGTTTAACGTGTGTCTTCTGTAAAAAATCACATAACAGTAAGGGGTGTTATCTTGCTCAAGAAATGAACTTAGGGGACAAACGTAAAAGGCTGTCTGAAAACAAGGCTTGTTTTTTGTGTCTGAAGGTTGGACATAGGGCTGCAAATTGTATTACGAAACTGAAGTGTCTTGTGTGCAGTAGTAAACATGAAGCTATTATGTGCCCAAAATTAGATGTAAATAGGGGGGATTATAAAGGTGAGGAGAAGCACCAAGAAAGAAGCTCAAAATTGCCTGGTGTCCCAACTACAACCTTTAATACACAAACTAGTGATGCTTCGGAAGTACTGCTGCAAACTCTTGTAGTTAGGTTGGTTCATCAAGGGAGAGAAAAAACTGTACGGGCGTTGTTAGATACAGGCTCGCAGAGATCCTATCTGCTAGAGAAGATTGCTGTGGAAATGGGGTATATTCCATCAAAGACTGAAAAAATTGAACACAGGCTTTTTGGGGGTGCTTCAATCAGTGCCAATGATCATAACTTATATGAGATAGATATAGAAGACCTACGTCATTCAATTTCTCGAAAAATAAAGGTGTTGGGACAAAAGGAAATTTGTGGTGTAATCCCACGGTAAAACTGGGGCCCTTGGATGGATGAGATGAGAGAAAAGAAAATCTGGCTCTCTGATTTTGGCCCAGAGCTATCGGAGATTGGACTACTAATCTGCGCAGATACTGTGGGTAGTTTATTGACTGGGGACACAGTCAAGTTGAAGTCTGGATTGGTTGCTGTTAGGACTACATTGGGTTGGACAGTGATGGGTCAGCTTTGGAAGACAACTGAAAACGATAGCGTCGTGTCCATGGTGAACTCTCTGTTTGAGAGATCTGCTTCTTTGGGTGAACTGTGGAACCTGGAAACCATTGGAATTGGTGATCCTGCTGAAACACTATCGAAGAAGGAAATTGAAATTGCAACATTGAAACATTTCCAAGAAAATGTTAAGATCAATGAGGAAGGAACGTATGAAGTCGCACTTCCGTGGAAAGAAGATCAGCAGTTATTGTCAGGCAACAAGGAAGTTGCGTTAAAAAGACTGGTTTCTGTAAGGCACCGTTTGATCAAGGAAGACAAATTTGAGAAGTACCAGCAGGTGCTTCAGGACTGGGAACAGGAAGGGATAATCGAAGAAGTTGGTCAGGAGGGCTCTCAGGATGTTGGGTATTATTTACCACACCGAGGAGTTTTCAAGGAAGGATCGAGTACAGTGGTGAGGCCGGTGTTTGATGCTTCATGTAAATCGAAAGGAGGACTTTCACTCAATGACTGTCTGGAAAAGGGTTCTAATTTGTTGGAAGTAATTCCTTCTATTTTGAACCGGTTCCGTTTAAACAGAATAGGTGTGATCGCAGACATTAAGGAGGCTTTTCTTCAAATTTCAGTCTCTGAGAATGATCGAAACTTTCTGAAATTCCTGTGGTGGGAGAACTTCACTGAGGGGACTCTTAAAATATACCGCCACAAACAGGTCGTTTTCGGAGTGAACTGCAGTCCTTTTCTACTTGGAGCCGTATTGGACAGTCATCTGAAAAACAGTACATGCTTCACTGAGACAGCAGATAAACTAAGAACCTCACTATATGTAGACAATTGCGTCACTTCCTTGAACACAGAGGAAAAACTCAAACAATTTGTGGATGAGTCTAGGGACTTACTGTCGCAAGGCAAATTTGACCTCCGAGGATGAGAGCACACCAAATTGAGTCTGGAGGATGAGGTTCCCGAAGTGACACCCGTTTTGGGTTTGTGATGGGACCCAGTAGCTGATACTTTGGCTTGTAATGTAGCAAAAATAATTGAATCTGATGTTCTCACAAGGAGGACAGTTTTGTCGGTAGCTCAAAGTATCTTTGATCCAATTGGATTTACTTGTCCGGTTTCCATTGTGCCAAAGGTTTTGCTTCAGGAAAGTTGGAGAGAGAAAATAAGTTGGGATAGTCCACTGAGTGAAGATGCCCAAAGCAAATTCAATAAATGGTTACATGAACTGTCCTCTATTGCTGAGATTAAAGTGCCTAGAAGATTTTCTAATTGTGAGGACAGATCCTCTTGGAGTTTGCATGTATTTTGTGATGCTAGTCAAGTGGCTTATGCGGTTGTTATTTTCTTGAGATCATTCAATGGGAACGAATTTGAAGTGCAACTGGTCGCATCAAAATTCAGGGTAGCACCACTCAAGAAGGTGACGATACTGAGACTGGAGCTATTAGCTTGCACTATAGGCTCACGTCTTGCCTTTACAGTGAAGGAAAGCTTGAATCTAACGAACGTCCCAGAGTACTACTGCAGTGACTCGTCTTCTGTTTTATGTTGGATACGAAGGGAGGAAGCTTGGGGAGTGTTCGTCACTAATCGAGTGAAAGAAATTAGAACATTAACTAACCCGAAGCGTTGGTTTCATCTACCAGGGACGGACAACCCAGCCGATCTACCTTCGAGAGGTTGCTCTACGTTGCAGCTGATTTCTTCTCACTGGTCGGAGGGACCCGCTTGGTTAAAGTTGGAAGAAAACAGCTGGCCAACGCGCATTGTAAAAGTTAATGAAGAGGAGGTCGATGAAGAAAGAAGAAAAGGCCATGTTACCAATACCATGCTTGTCTCCCAGGAAAAACACTGGTATTTCAGGTATTTTTCCAAGTACTCAAGAATCGTCAGAATGGTGGCCTGGATGTTACGGTTCATCAACAATGCCAGGAAGGACGTAGTGAAAAATGTTGCTTCCGAATTAGATTGTCTTGAAATTTCAATGGCAGAAAAACGGCTGCTGAAATTAGTTCAGGAAGAGAAGTTTACCGAAAGGGACAACCACAAAACATTCTGCTTTTTTAAAGACCAGATGGGTCTCTTCAGGATTAAGACAAAAATTACCAACAGAAAGGATGAATATGATTTCTGTGCACCGGTGTTATTGCCATCAAAGCACCCTTTGACTGAGATGATAATCAGAGATCATCATTTGAGAGCCTCTCATGCTGGTGTTCAGATTTTACTTGCTATACTCAGGGAGCACTACTGGATACCAAAGGGAAGAAGAACCATTCGCAAAGTCATCAGGAAGTGTACCCAGTGCAGGAGATTCGAAATGGAAAAGACAATTCCGGAAACGTCAGCCCTTCCAGAAGATCGTGTGAGAGATGCAGGTGTATTTGAGGTAGTAGGAGTGGAACACGCTGGAACGCTTTACTTAAAATGCAAGAACAAGGCTTGGATTGTGATTTTTACATGTGCCGTAGTGAGAGCGGTCCATTTTGAATTAGTCATGACTTTGTCCACTGCAGGGTCTCTGTTAGCTCTTAGGCGTTTCATAGCCCGACGAGGAAGGCCTCGTGTGATTTATAGTGACAACGGGACAAACTTTGTTGGCACCAACAATTTGTTTGGCTTCCTTGACTGGAAAAAATTGTGTGCGGAAGTATCAGTTGATAGAGTCAAGTGGAAATTTAGTCCTCCTTCAGCCCTTTGGTGGGGTGGATTCTGGGAACGTATTGTGCAAATGGTCAAGAAATTATTAAGGCGTGTTTTAGGCAAAGCTATCTTGACATATGAAGAACTATTGACTGTGATTGCTGATAGTGAATCGGTAATCAACTCGAGGCCCCTCACCTACATTTTAGAAGACTGTGATGAATTGGTACCTCTGACTCCATCAATGTTTCTTCAGGACATTCCCGTGGTTGGCACTCCTGATTTAGACACGCTAGATCAAGTTAATCTCACCAGAAGGTTTCAATATCTTCAACAGCTAAGGGGTGAGCTGAGGAGGAGATTCCGACTGGAGTATCTGGGTAGCCTTCTATGCAGTTCATCGGGCAAGGAGTCTGACCATCAGTGGAAGGTAGGAGATGTAGTCATCATTGGTAGTGATGACAAGAGAAGGATAGACTGGCCCCTGGGGAGAGTGACAGCTACACTTCCAGGTAAAGACAAAGTGACCCGAGTAGTTAGGGTAAAGACATCTTCAGGAGAACTCCTCCGACCTACGAGACACCTATATCCTTTGGAGGCTGGAGGTGGGAGTGAGGCGGTGCCCTTACTTAGTGGTGCAGTTCCGGAGGCAGTAAGTCTCAGAAGTCGCAACTTCACCAGTAGTGGAAGAAGAGTAAAAACGCCTTCCCGTCTCTGTTTATGAACATTGTGTTTGATTTGCATCAAAGGTGGGAGGATGTCACGGATGATTACTCTTTACTCCATGACTTTTGTGTTTCTTGTTGTTGAGAGCTTTGATACACAAGGCCGTGAAAAATGTTTTAATGGTGGTTACCAAAATATAAAGTTTTCTTATGAGAAGTCTTGAGCGTTTCATTCAATTTGTTTTATTGGTTATACCTACACCGGGTAGGCGTAGGTCCCTAACACTTGTGCTTACTTGTACTTACATGAAAATGTAGGGTTACGCGCGGTAAAACAGTCCAATTTCGTCCTCATTTAAAGCGTTTTCCGGTTAATAGCCGTCAGTGATGGGAGGCAATTTTTCTTCCCAGCTTGAAACATTATCCATACCAACTGTGGAGGATTCTCCGCAAATTGCTCTAAATTTTATATTGCGCTTTCTGAAATTCTCGAGCCAGCCGTTCAAGTCTTTGAAATCTCCGATACCTAATTCTGCCGCGAAATCCAATGCTTTGGCTTGTATCATTGGTCCGAACACAGGGACGTTCTGACTTCTTATTTTGCTGAACCACCCTATCACTAACTTTTCAATAACAGCACCAATACCACTTTGAAACTGTCTAATTTGCAGCTCATTACCATTAAGACACCATACCTTAATTATTTCTTCTTGTTTTTTCACAATTTCTGCTGCCTGTGTCTTTCCAATATTAAACATTTCACATGGTTTCTGTACAACACATTTCTCATGTTTGTGATAATCTATGATGTCTACTTTCTCTTTTAAAGGAACTTCTACGGGGAGCCATTTCAAATGCACTCACTTGCTACTGTAACGCACAGGTCCTACAATCGATTTCAGAAGTTTCACGGTAAAACTGACCAGATAGTGAAAGTATGAATTCCCTTATCCCGACCATTTGAAGTTCAAGAGAACAATGAAAGCGATACCATTAGGCTGAGGTTTATTTTTGGAGCAGATAGAGGATGCAAAGGTCAGCGCTAACTGGCTTCCAGGAAGCACAGCATTTGTCGAAAGTACATTAACACAACAGTGTGTTCATACAAGACTAATAGACAGACCTACAGGGATGTGATTTCTTTTCAAAACAAGTGTCTGCTAAGAGAGGTTGGTTGATTTTGTTTAATGCGGCCGGAGTGTCTTGTGTTCGTAATAGCGAGTGTCTGCATAAGAGAGATAAATTACTAGGGCAAGGCATTTGATGATTTTGCATCTTTTTTGTATGAAGTCCGAAAGATAGCTCGAGTATATATACATGTGTTTCATGAATTGACTGATTAAATAAGGGCAATTTGTTCGGGCATTTGTTTGCATTTTTTGCCATTTACAAGAGATAGTTCATTTTTTGAGCAATTTTAGGTCATTTTTGTCATTTTAAATTGTTTTCTGGTAAGTGTTATATTTCGTTATATTTGGATATTAAATTAATATTTTTTATGTTTACAATACTTGTCTATTATGTTTAACTTAGGCAAATAACTTGCTCAAGAAAGGAAGTAGAAACTTTTCATTGTGCATTTCAATTGGAATTTATTGTTAACAGCCACTGAAGTTTGTTTTCATGAATATTCTTTGTTAATTAAATGACACCTATTTGCTAGGAGAGTATTTGAAGAATATGGCAGTTCTAAAATATTTCATTTTTTTTCACCAGGGGTGGCAAATTGTTCCTTAAAGGATTAATAAATAAGTGATTTACAAATAATTTATTGGTCATTTTTTCAAATTTTGTGTCATTTTTAAACCATTTTTAGGTCATAGATGCATTTTTTATTTTGCATTTTCTTGCTATAATTTGGTCATTAAATGGCCTTGCCCTATTAATTACTATTATAATTAATAGGGGTTTGGTCACGGACCTAGAAAATCGTCCGTTATGAAGGCGTGTCCGCCTTAGAGGAGTGTCCGTTAGGAGAGGTTTCACTGTAATACACCCCTTACATACTACTACTATACTGTAGTAGTAAAATTAATTACGAGGGGCAGATGACCTCGTATTTCCGCTCCTTAAAACAACATAACATAATTAATTACTACGGGACCTGTCCGAGAAATCTTGCATGTTCATTAACCACCCGCCAGGATTTACTGTTATGCAGAAATATGTTTATTTGTATCAACGCACTTTTTAAACAAATTGTCGATATTTATGAAAGCCTGCAATTCATCACTGTTGCGGGTAATTCCGTTCGAATATTTTTTTCAATGCACAATGGGTTGTGTGCGCCCCATGTGTACAGACTACCCGCCCGGCTTTAGTGTTATGCGGGATGGATGCGACACAGTTCTGCCAGGGGCTATCGTCTTGTTTATTTGTTTAAACACTCTTTTTAAACATATAAATATATTTGTGTAGACTTTTCAAGAAATGCAAGATTTTTCCTGTACTATTGAGATTATTTGGAAGATTTTGGCACAAAACGCACCTTCTAACTCCTTCTGGTTCAGGAGCTTGAGTTTTTTGTCGGATAAACTTAGCGTATTATATAATAGATTATAGTGTGCATTTGAATCGCTACACAGTGGTCAGGATCTGATGATGGCCACTTGAGGGTCGAAACGCGTAATCTTAAATTGCCTCATATTGTGATAATTAGGGTTCGGAAGTTTAAGACCTAAAGAAGTACAAAATATGCAAGCAAATATGCACTATAAACTAGGTAAATGTGACCTAAAAACTATAAAATATGACCTAAAAAAATATGAAATGAGATGAATTTTTGGGATAGGTAGAGTTTCACTAACTTCGAGTAATCGTATTAAGTTCCAAAACAATTCTCCGGTGTATTGGATATATGATATTTTGATTTTACAAGTGACTTTTTTAATGAACTATGTGTATTTGCAATGTATTTTATGCCCATAAGTATTTATAATGTGTATATCTGGCTGATGAAGAACAACATTATTGTTCGAAACATGTCATCATCATTATCATCATCATCTTGCACAGTTTCCAGCCACTGGCCGGGTCTGTTTGGAACACAAGCCTCTCCAACGTCTTCTGTCTTCCCACCATCTCTCAGCCTCCACCCTTGTCCAGTCTTCTCAGTGGCTCAGCGGTCTAGCTGTATGCCTCTCACCAAGGCGGTCCGGGTTCGATTCCCGGTCAATGCATGAGAGATTTTCGAAGTGAAATGCCATGTCCTGTGGTTCGGATTCCACGTAAAAAGGAGGTCCCGTGGCTCATAATCACAAGATTCATGGTCACGTAAAACTACAATCTTCCTTTTTTTTCTTCTTCACGCTTTCTTCCACCCCCTTCAGCCACCTGTCTCTCGGTCTTCCTCTCGGTCTCTTTCCTTCCCACTTTGTCTCGTATACTCTCCTGGGTATCCTCTTCTCCTCCATTCGTTTTACATGTCCATACCATCTAAGTCTAGATTTCTCTATACCATCCTGTAATGGTTCCTCCTTCATTAATTCTCTGGTCCTCTCATTTCTTATTCTGTCCATCTTTCTAGCTCCAATACTGCTTCTCAAGAACCTCATCTCACTGGCCTGTATTTTGCTCTTCTCCTTTCCTTTCATAACCTAGGTCTCCGAGGCATATGTCAGGATAGGGACATAGTACGTCCGATATATGATCTTTTTGCTGTTCTGAGGGACATCCTTGCTCCATAACATGCTTCTCACACTCCTCCGAAATGCTTCTGCCTGCCTTCCCTGCTCATTTATTTCTCTATCGTTTCTTCCATTATCTTGTATCAGGCTTCCCAGATACTTGAAACTCTCCACTTTCTTCAGCTGTTCCCCACCAATTGTTATTCCCGTTGTGGTTCTTTCCTTCTTCCTTGTTGTGATCACCATCTCACTCTTATTTATGCTAAATTTCATCCCATGTCCTTGTATTATTCCTTCCCACACGTCCAACTGTTCCTGTACCTCCTCCTTGTTTCCCCAAATCATCAAATCATCTGCAAACACCATTGCTTTCATCTTTCCTTCCCGATTACTTGTGCCACTCGGGTCATTATGTCATCCATCACCACAATGAAAAGTAACGGTGACAGTGCACTTCCTTGTTTCAGGCCGTTTCTCTGTTCCAACCAGTCTGATCTCTCTCCTCCCACTTTCACACAGCTCATTCTTCCCTTGTATATCTCCTTTATCCTCTTTATAGTCCATTTCTCTACTCCTCTATCCTCCAGGGACTTCCATACTTTGTTTCTGCATACACTGTAATATGCTTTCTCAATGTCCAGGAAGGCCATCAGTAGATCTGTTCCATACTCATAGTGCTGTTCTTGTAACTGCCTTACAGCAAAAATCAAATCCACTGTGGACCTTCCTGCTCTGAAGCCATGTTGTTCTTCTCTCATCCCTCCTTCTATCCTTGTCCTAATTCTCTTTTCCTAAACTTTCTCGAAGATCTTTGCACAATGACTCATCAGTGTTATTCCCCGATAGTTTCTGCAATCTGTTCTACTACCTTTCTTGAAGATCGGGACAATTATTCCTTTTTTCCAGTCCTCTGGGGTCTTCCTTATCTTCCATGCTGTCCTCATCACTCGGTACAACCACTGTATCCCCACCTCTCCTGCTGCTCTCACCATCTCCACACTCAACTCATCCACACCCGGTGCCTTCCCTCCTTTCATCTTGTTCACTGCATCTTCCACTTCTTTCCATGTTAAGTCCTTTTCTGTTTGCAGTTCATCTTCCTCTTCCCCGATTTCTTCCTCCTCACCATCTTTTCCATTTGGGTTCAGAAGTTCTTCAAAATATTCTTTCCACATTTTCTTCAGTTCTTCCCTATTTTCTATCTCTTGTCCCCTTTGGTTCACCATTCTAACATAATCCGTAGGATCCTTCCGCCTCTTATTTTTTACCATCCCATACAGGACCTTTTTTGTACCTTCACTATCCTCCATCATCTTTGTCCACTCTTCCATCCACTTTCTTCTCTCCTCAGCCACTACTCTCTTGGCCTCCTTCTTTCTTTCCTGGTACTCTTCCCTTGTCTCTACCGTCCTATTTTGATACCACCTCCTAAAGGCCTTATTCTTTTCCCTTACTATATCTTTTGTCTTCTCATTCCACCATGGTGTTTCCTTCCACCTCTTCTTACTACTTGTCCTCGCACATACTGCTTCTGCTGCACCTACTAGTGTCTTCTTAAATCTAGCCCATTCCTCTTCCTCCCCTCTTTCTTCATCTGTTGGAATTCCTTCCTTTACCATTTTGAGGTACTCGTCCCTTCTATCCCCTTCTTTCAGTTTCCATATCCTTATACGTTTTTCCTGGTTCTCAGTCCCTTTCTTCTCCTTACTCCCTCTCAGGTTCATTACCAGCAATCGATGGTCGCTATCCAGGTTCTCCGATGGTATAACCTTGATGTCCGTGATGTTCTTACTTAGTTCTTTCTCATACAGTATATAGTCGACCACCGACTTCCTGGTCAAGTCATCACTGTACCATGTGATTGTGTGGCTCTCTCTCTTCTTAAACCAGGAGTTCCCAACTAGCAGGCTGTTCCTCTGGCAGAAGTCCAACAGTCTCTTTCCTTCCTCATTTCTTCCGCCCCAACCCTCTGGTCCTAGAGCACTCTCATAACCTTGTCTTTGTCTTCCTACGTGGGCATTGACATCCCCCAGTACCAGTACTAAACAGTGCTAATAATATTACAAGTATTGTAAAGACGGAAATAAGAGTAAGTTATTTAGTGGAATTTAATTCAATATGGACCATTGTGGATAAAAACAATTTCCTTGTTTGCTAATTGCTTCTGAGCTAAATATATCTGCTGGAGTGATATCCTGTTGAAAGGCGGAAGCACACTATCGTCATGTTCCGTGACCTCATGCGTAAAGTGTCGCAATCCAACTTGTCCAGAAGGATGTGCTAAAAGACTCCTTCTTGGAATCTGATCTTCTAAACCTGTTATATGCCTGTTCCGGGAAAAGAAAGAAAAATATATCTACTATACTATTCAGAAATCCTGTGTTTGAAACTCGACGCAGATAACACGTACCTTGTTAACGACGCCACAATTTAAACAAAATGCTTAAATTATAACCAAATATGACCTTATATCACTAAAATATGACCAAATATGACCAAAACAATAAAAATGGCCGAAATATGCATTTATAGGCAACATCGAATTGCTTTAAACGTGGTCAGAGACCCGTAATTCAAACTTATTTTTCAGATTTCGGGTAAATGAGCTCAGGAAAAAAATATGACTTTTCCTTAACATCCAAACCTTAGTGATCATTTAATTAATACATGTAATTTTTTCTTGGAGTGTACATACAGTAAAACTTCTTTTATACGATTCACATTTATACGTTTTCTACACTTATACGATTTTTTTTTCCTGGTCCCGGCAAAATCCCTATACTTTCCATGTTAATTTATTTCCGATATACGTTTTACATTTATTTATTTTTCACGCTTATACGATCATATTTTAACCTGTTGACGAGTGCACCAAAGGACAGGGAATAGAGTACGCACGGCATTTGCCGTTTTAGGCTACTACTGAGAACCTAAGTGCTTACTGACGTAATATGACATCTGGCGGCGTTTTTTGTAACTTTCCCGGTTATTTGAATAGTGTGTCTGTACAAATCCTTGTTCTGTATGGTGGTAGTCCCTGACGGGAATGCGTATATTCACTATATCGTAAGAGCACTTTGTGGGAGTGAACTCATAAAATGGCGACCTTCGAGGCGTAACGGATCTTGTGTCCCACCTCCAAAGTTTTGAAATGACAGCGTCTTTTCAATCCAAAATGTCTCTCAAAGTTGTAATAAATAAGTTTATTGTTATTTAAGTAAGTTAACTGTAATTTTTTTAAAACAAATTCTTCTTATTTTCTTTTTCTTTTGGGAAAAATGTTTTGCAATGACAATGTTTTCTCGATTCAAAATGTGGTTTCATGTCTCTAAAAGTTGTAATAAATTATTTTATTGTATTTTAAGAAAAAGAAAATTCTTACTCCCCTGAGGTTGTTTACCGGTCAAATATGTACTCGCTTTCGGCCATCATTATTGCACGGCATATGCCGTGCGCACTCGTCAAAAGGTTAAGTCCCTTGCAATATAAAGCGTCATTTATACGTTGCGAGTTCTGAGGAAGTACGTATGTTTGAATGCAAACTTTTGCTACAGCCTTTACTTCCATTCGGAAGGATGCACCGCGTGCTATATTATGTTACGATGGCCTTGAGCGACACCGGTGGTCACGGCGACACTCGCTTGTCAGTTGCAACAAGGGAGAACAAGAACAGCTTGCCTAATAAGCGAGCACTATTATTGTGTTAGCCAAGATGTTGACCTCTCAAAATAACATGAAGCAGCCATAAAACACAGTTCGACAGCATCTGAAGCTTATGTTAAGATGTGCGAATGAACGAGGAAGTGTTTTACGATCGCCGATATATTAAAAAAATTATTTCCGCTATTATCATTTTTATTCGTGTTTTTAATAGGACTTCTCGTCAAACAATTAAAAATACGTGATTGATTCGGTGTTATAATATTCTTGCGTCTTCAGACAAATGAAAATCCATAAATTAATTTAGGCCTACACTATGGTATTTTATTAATGACGATGAAGAGCCGCAGCATAATACAGAGGATTTTAATGATGCTGTCAATGCTCTATGGACTATAAAACATTTTGTGACGCGCCATAACGTTCTGAGGAAATAATGACCGAATTATATCGGTCTGAAAATTCTGTTCACGCTGTGGCCGCGGCCAACAAAAAACAAGTCAAGATAACAGACTACTTCGTAAAGTGACTCAATTTTCTTTATTTTGTTGTATCTGGGTGCATTTCTCTTGTAGTTTTGTTACATATTGCCGATTATAGTTAAACAATCATATTATTATTTCTTGTTTTTTACTTCTTAACGGGAACCCTCGCTCGCTCGCCCGCGTTGCTAGCCTGTCTCCCGCCAGGCACTTGGCCGTAAGGCGTAGCTCATTCGGCACTGAGTCATTGGGCGCGTTCAGCGGGCTCAGCAATCTGCTAACCTGCTAGGTGCCTGCTGACTTGTTGCTAGGCTAGCAAGCGTGAGCCCGCCTGAACGCTTTGCTACAAGCTGACGCGGGAACTTTGAGCAATGCACAGAGTTCCTTTGAAGCTACCATACTTATTGGTCCATGATCTATGATAAATACATAGAAAATAATAACTTTTATGCGACAGAGCTGTAGACAGCCCTGTTAATGCGCGGCGCTAGGCCGTGGAGCCAAGCTATCTGCGGACACGGGAGACGTGAGCTCAAATCCCACCGTCGGCCGTCAAGTAAATGGTTTTCAGTGGTTTCCAACCTTCAGGTCCAGGCAAATACCGGGACAGTAAGTTACCTTCTAATAGGCCACGTCCTCTATCTTCCATCTCCTAGTCAAGTTTCATTAATTTCAGTTCTCACGAGGTTGGCGTCAGGAAGGCCATCCGGCGGTATAAACCACCCGCCACATAGACTTTCATCGTATCTCATCCCCGACCCTGTTGAAAATGGGAATAATAAGGGGGTAGACATCCGGACGATAAGAATAACTCTTCTTTTGAAATTCAATTTTATTGTAGGCTAGTCCACTCCTAGTCTTATTAAATATTAAGCTGATTTCTTATTTCAACATCCGTCGAAATTTGTAAAGAAATATTGAATTAGCCCTTCAGTTATTTAATTCTCCTACGTGTTACGCAGGGCAGATGACCTCGCTGTTCCACCCTTTAAAATAATTATCATTAAATACCCTACTATGAAACAAGCCAATTGTTTGGGGCAACATAACCCACAAAATTAACATGTATTAATTCCATAAAATCCAATCAAAGAAGTTTGTTCATATTACTGTTGCCCATAGTGGTAAAACACAGCAATGTATGTAAATTATTGTAGTGCAAGGCTATTGGCAAGCTATTTTTGCTTTAGCTTAAAATTAATAAAATGAGGGATATCACTATGTTGCCCCAAGCCGTTCAGTTATTTAATTTCCCCATATATTTCAATAAGGTACCATATCAGATGCGATTAAAAATGTATGTACAAAAACTTTTTTCTACAAAAATGTGTCTAGTAATAAATAACTTAATTCTTGTAATATTTCTTTAAGGGGGCAGATGACCTCATAGTTCCGCCCCTTAAAACAATAACTATTTCTTTAAGGTTTGGGCGATAAAATATTAATTGTTGCTCCTCTCCCAAACTAATTGGACAGAATCATGTTAACTGACTGAAAAGCATTCTGTTAATGAAAATTTAATAGGAAGTTTTCACAGCTAGGGGAGACGTTCTCTATTCAGTCAACTAAGACTTGACCAAGTTTTCGAAAAAAAATCCTGACTGTCGCCTTTGTTATCTAAGAAAGAATCAATTTTCAGTCGCTAAACACAGTATGTGCCTGAATAATTTGTCACACTAACTGGAAAGAATTTAATTGGCCACATTGCTGTGTTGACTGACTGAAAATAGATTCTTTTAATATTATAAAACTTGAGGGTAGGGCAGATACTCACCATAGAATACTGTAATATTGGAATGCAAGAGAAATATACATGTTCTTAATGATATGGATTCAAAATAAGGTTGAATATTTGGAATGGTTTCCCTATGTTGGCTGACAGATAGACAGAAAATATTTACTACAGTAATATTCAATTTGTATTGAATTGTGCTCTTACCTGGGAATCTACCCATTCGTTTATCCACATTTTGTAATAAGATAGGGAGACCAGAAAAAGAATTGAAGTGAACATATTTTTTAAACCATTGATTAACTTAATTCATATTAATTTATTCAAAATTCATTGCTATTTTTTTCTCTTTTTAGACTTTGGTTCCATCCCACCACCATTTTATAGACACTTAATGCAACAGACATTAAAAAAACACAATTAGAAGAGGAAAATGTTTTATAATTTTAAATATAAATGAGACAGTATGAAATTCACGGGTACTCACACATCCCAAGAGAAAAGATGGGAGTTCCAACACAATTATCATCTTGGCTCTATTATACAACTTCAACAACACTGAAATGACATCTTAGTTCGACTCGGATCGAATTTGGGGGCGACAGCCGAGAACACTAGACACTGTAACAAGGCCCTTCTCCTTCATGTGGACCCGTGACCAGCAGTCAGAAGCAATGAAGTACTCCACAACCCAGAGGCGAAGTTGCCTAACCAAAAACTAGACCTAATTACCCTAAATAAATATTGCAAATGGCATTGCTACAAATAGGAAACATAAGTAGGTTGTACAATTTACGGCTAAACCAACACTTCTTTTTCTTCACACATTACCGGTAAACTAATTTTTCCCATCAAATCATTCCTCTTATGAAAATATTTGTTGCATTGTTGGGACAGTTCATTCCCTCTAGCAACTGCCTATCATAGGCAGCACAACTTCAACTTCTAAGCTCCAGTGTCAGCAAGGACTTGTCTATGTAGCTCCATCTTTGCTATACTTGGTCTGCTTCTTAGATCGCTCCTTGCCCCCTGGGGACTTCGAACTTGAAGAGTTGCTGAGGCAGATTATGTGGATGCACAGGCTGCTTCCACTGGTGAGGTGATCTCCCTGAACTTTGTTGATATGGTCAGTCGAGGGTTGAATGTCTCATCGTTGGAAAGAATTGCTTCAAATAACTTGTAAATCTCTCTCTGGACTGAATCAGAATATGTTGAGCGACCGGAATCCCGGATTTTTGTAAACGTGACCTCCATATTCCAGAATTTACATCCCCATCAGGTGCCTAAATAAGAAAGGAACACTTAATTAAAAAAGAAGTGGACTGCCCATACAAAAGGTACTTCAAAATGGATAATTATTTTTTGCCTTAGGGGAACAAATTAGAAATAAGGAGTATGGGTATAAGTTTACAAGTATTTTAGTCGAAGAACTGCCCAGGGTTGCTATACCGTACACAGCTGCTTTTGAGACCATTGGGAGTGTCAGTGATGGTGCAATGATGTCCCTGACGAGAAAAATGTACGTTGTCATGCATGTAATAGAAATAAAAATTGGTCTAGCAATGGGTGAGCTGAGCCAAAACTACCCTTTTTCTCTCAATAGCAACAGGTGGAATAGCAACTAGGAATTACTCCTAGGATCACTAGCACATTCAAAGAAATTTTTAAATGAAATCCTTTTGATTGGGAGGCTTCATCACCAAATCCATAATGAATTTATTGCTTAGTATACAGGTACCTTCCATGGGGGGCATAAATTTGGAACTCATAATATAGCAGTCAATGGTAACAGTAACAAGTCGCAGTTGGAGTTTCTAAAGTATTGAAATTAGCCAAAATACCTCTTCAAATGAAAAATAAATCAGGAAATGATGTACCGGTAGTAACTTAATAGGTGTTTACTCTCCTACTGACCATAACCCACCCACCATCCCATGTTTAGATCACGACTTATATAGTAAAATTCCAGCTGTGTCGGCCATTATCAGCGTGAATTATGTAACGTACAGTATTGTCAACCCCAAACGTAACCCCATCCATACGGTACTAATCGTATAGGCCCTCAAGGGTAGCGTTCTGTGAGGGGTTCAAATGAAAGTAACAGTGGTTTTGACAATGGTTACAGCCTAACACGTCCAATCCAATGGATTTTTGTCAATGGTTATAGCCTAACTCGTCCAGATCAATGGTTACAGCCTAACATGTCATCAACAGTGCCCCGCTTGCCGCACTTCAACCTGACCATTCTAACCTTTGTTTTGTCCAATCCAATGGTTTTAGCCTGCGGGCGCGCGTTAACCATGCATACACCCCTGCACACACAGTGGGGTTGTCGCGTGCCTAATCTCTAATTAGTGTGGTGTATTTTGTATCCCACATGCTGGCAATAATGTGTGCGCCTTGTTGACTCAACGACATTCATGTGCCATCGGCACATGGCTGCCGTTGTTAAAAGAGCAATGAATAAAAGCATATATTTATGTTGTTTAGCATATATTTCAGGTGCAGTAGTGACCAGGGTCACTAATTTGAATTGGTAATGTACCCTAGAAGATGAAAGCCACAATGATGTCTGATGCCAGTGTAAAAGCCATGTTCTGGTCTCATTCAGAATTAATGTATCATCTTCTGGGTGACATTCCCAATACAAATTACTAACCATGATCACTACTGCACCGGGAATATGCTCTAAATTATGTAAATATGTGTTTCTATTTCTTGATAATTCAACGACTGCAGGCGGATGAGGTCTCTTCAACTGGTACCAAGACTTGCACATGGTGATGTCACTACAGTTACCAACATGTGAGATACAAAATATACCACATAGGACTGATCTGGATAAAGATTATTGATGCGTGAGTACCCTACTGTACGTGACAAAAACCAAAAGTGTATATACGGACGGCTAACGTGGGGGGGCCACGCTACCTAATAATTATTGGTCCAGGCAAAACCCATTGGTCTGGATCAAACAAATTTTACTATTACAAAAAACAATTACAGTGAAATATTACACACATTAATAACACAGCAGCCAATAATTATTACACACATCAAATACGCACGTGGTGGACGTTACTCAGTAGCGGCGGAAGTTCCTTTTAGCGGGTGGGAGGATTACAGAACGGTACCGCCTATATACACAGTAGTACCGTATTCGTGGGGATGGCAATACTGCATTTGACAATAATTCACTCATATAATGGGACAGTTGGAATTTTGCTATATTAGTCGTAATTTAGAAAGGGGATGGTGGGTGGGTTATGGACAGCAGAGGAGTAATCATCTATTATCACATCATTTCCTGATTTATTTTCCATTATTAGAAAAGGTATATTGGCTAATTAAATGGTACTTCGGAAAATGTTAATGTATGATGAGCTCTCATTCAGCGTTACTGAGTGGTTCCTCCCACCATTAGGTAGGGTGGTCTTAATATTGCGATAGTACATATTTTGATGAGGTTAGGTGCCTTCGGTTGCATATAGTTCAAAGCAGTGGAAAGGCAGCAGACCACAGCAACATCGCCACTGCATATACTGTACATGTAACTACCATCTTGTAAGTTTGACGTGATATAACCTTTTCACTGCTAATATTGTGAGAGACTATCAAACCCCTCCATGCCGAATAAATTTTTAAAAGTATGTTATTCAGATGAAGTTGCCGATGAGATATCTCGGGCGCAGCGAGGACGTGACGTTCTACCGCACCCGGGATATCTCGGGCGTAGCAGTGTAAAGGTTAATGATTAAAAAAAAAAAAAAGTATCTTGAACACCCATGGGACAAATGCAATTTGCTGTGACCATCATTAAAGATGATAAAATGATTTTTTCAAAACAAAGCAGACTTTGCAATTGTCAAAGATTTTTAGAACACCAATTTTCTACAATAAACCAAAATTCTATTTGAAAAATTAGATGTGTTAAGAAGTGCCCAACTGCCTCTCAAGTTCCCAATTAAGGTTATCTCCTAAAGGACTAAAAACTGACATTGACCAGGGTGCCACCAACCACAGAAGTTAGCCTACGGTACCTACCTTGCCTTCTGGTCAAGTCAGTACTGTGCCCAACTCTAGGAATGGGTATTCCGAGTTTCAGACACCTAGATATCAAGGGAAAGGCTGTAGCCGCTTTTGAAAGTTCAGATATTTGAATATCGCGCTACATTGCTTCGAGAAGCATTTAGAAGAATTTTACCGATAGTTGGATGTCAAGTGACGTAGCGAGTAATAGCAGAGGTGGAGGCTATTTATTGATTAAATAGTTAACTATGGAGTAGAGACTTGAGACTGGGATCAGATTACTGGCACGGCCAAATGAAAGAGAATGCAATTAGTATCATGTAAATCGGACCAGGGATTCAAGAGATATGAGGATTTCTAGATATCAGGTGATGACGCGTGACCCTGACCGTTTTGAATAAAAGCCAGCTGGAGCAGGCATGGTTAGCTCATTCTAACACAAGCACTTGGCAAGCAAGTTGCGTCTACGCTGAGCCAAGGCACATGGTTGCCGAATCTACGCAGAAGTTCTTTTCAAATCGTGATAGTCACGAGAAGTGCTGCGCAAACGAGTTGGAACTTAGTAAGTTTCTGGTGAGGAGAATCACTGAGGTGATTGATATTTCTACAGACATTGGTGGAAATATTTATATTTCCAAAAGGACATATGCTAGACTTTGTCTAGAAAATAGTATTTTGTCACAGTCCAGTAGTAACTTAATACTTGGATGTTTAAATCCATTTCAAGTCAGTTTTCATTATTTGTAACTAGTTAACCACTTCGATCTGTCAGTACACTGAAGACTAGTCTATAACGGTGGCGTTCATTAGTCTACGCAAGGGAAACTGCAGGCTGTCTAGCGCATGGCAGATGGTGATACACAAACCATGCCCAGGGAACGATCTTCAGAACAGCCGTTAATTGCTTAGACTGTCAATGTTTTTCTTGTACTGATGAGATTACAGTGAGTTATGTTACAACTGACATATTTAAGAAGAGATCACTTAGATCTGACCCTATTTCAACAAACTGTTATGGCTTTGATAGAAGCCCATATTAAAATGGAGCCACAGTTTATTCAAACGTCAAAAGATACTACCACTATGTCTGACTAGACGAATTGTGGGTCTACAATGGCGGCCGATACAAGGATTATACGTGCTTGTCTGCTAGGGCACGTCTATGGATAAATCTGGTACAGACCAGGTTTACTACGCTTCAAGACCATCAAGAAATGTAAGCCACATTTGAATTATATTATGCCTAGCTAATTGGAACAAACTATTTTTCTGCAGATGACCAACACATTTTATTTTTCGTCGTATTTAAATCTTGCAATGATTTACGCAAGACTTATTAGAGTTATTCTGAGCATTTTCAGCACTCAGAACAGTTTAGGATCGATGACCGAGCATTTCGAGCATTTATTTGAATTTTTCATATTTTAAGGAAACCACGGAAAAACCCCGATGTAACTGTAAAAGTTAAATTTATTTTTGTTGAGGAATGGATATTTTTTCCATATTCGAAGGTTTGAACATGTGGATTCTCACATAATGAGATGATAATTAAACATATTTAAATATATAACAAATAATAATAATAATAATAATTTTTATAATTTTTCTAAATAATTCTTGGATATTATATTTTCTAATAATCATATGTATTGAGAAAGAGCCTATGAAGTAGTTTAATCATTTCTAGTCTGGAACATGAGATTTTCCGAAGGAGAGTGGTTAGCGCAAGCCCGCATTCAACCAATATTTCAGTTCTGGTTGAACAGTTGATATTTGCATTGAGCAAAGTATATTTTTCAGATAACACGGAGAGGCATGAAGCGGGAAGCAATTGATATTTGTATCAAATAGGATATTTTTGTATTTATATAAAATCACGACGTAAATACACTCGAAAGTGAAATAAAGCTTTTCATAAGTATGGTAAAGTCACGGGTTGAACTGAATGGTAAAATAAAATAAACTTGTAAGTTTATTAATCTTCCAGTGTTGATAACAAGCAGAGGCTTGATTTATTGTATAAATTTTTGGGAAGATAATTTATGTGTGTGGAGTAGTTGAAATGCCATTCCCAGGTGCGCATGTTAAGTCGCAGGAATGAAGAGGTTTTTTCGAGCATCAATCAAATAGCAGGTTCGATGGCTCAGGTTTATAGTAGGAGTATTGGAGCCACACATTTCGTCGGATGAATAACCCGAAGGTTATTTCTTTAAAACCATCAGTTCTTATTTCAACCTTGTTTACGAATTCCATTTAGACTTTGATTTTGCTAGAACCCGGATTTGTCATGATAGTAGTTTATTCTTCTTCAGAGGAAGACCTTTACCGTTGTTGTTGTAATATTGTGTTCTTACACAAATAATAGAATGGGCCACTGCCAATTAAAAATAATTCTTTAACCACGAATAATTTGAAGGATATTTTCAAATCCTAGTGCCATGAACTAAATGAATTCATTATAAAACTACAATTCTTATTTCCGCATTCTGTCGAAGAATTGCAAGTTGTGAAAGTTACTAAGAAAGGCCGTGAATATAAATATTTTTTTCATAATGATTCCAAGTGGAAAATCTAATAGTCGAATGGTTCAACCATTTATTGATCAAGTTGCTGATTCAGAAATCATGTATTTTGTTTGGAACTTGAAGTTCATAATCGAGTCACTTCTCGAATGTTTAATGTCAGAAGAACAATTAATTGTTGTTGTGCTTCGCACAGTTCTTCGATGCTATGCTCAATGGTCAAATACTTTTCAGATGTTATTAATATGTGTTAATAATTTGTGTTGCTACGATGATAATAATATTTTCGACGATATATTTTTGAAACTGGAAAAACAAGTGAAAGTTTAGAATTCTATAAACATTTATTCTACGAGTGTTAATATCATGTAAATAGTCAAACAGTGATCTACGTTATTTCCAGTATAGACAATTAACTTTGAACTGGAATTAAATATTAATAATTTTGGAACACAGTCCACAGGACTATTAATCGGACTTGTGTTTCCAAAAAGATTGTCAAATGTGTTTGGAAGATTTCTGTATATTGTGTGTAAATAAGAGTGTGGATCGCCACACGTGGATGATGCTGCTTTGAGCATTCTTGCAGTCAGATTTTAACTTTAAAATAAACTGAGATAATTTTACCAGATGTGTTTCTCCCAATTAAATCTCCTTCTATCCTTATTGTTGCATTGAGCCAAAAATCAGCAAAGCATTTTTTTTAAATTTGATGTCGTTTTTGCGATTTGCTTTAACCCATCTGGCGCTCCGGGATATTTTGACTCTCGTGCTGACTGATTATTGGTAAAATGCATATGTGGTCGTGCGGACTCCGGTCTAAACGGGCACAGTACCACCATCACCGGGAGGCCAATCTTAGCAGAATTTATTTATGTACAGACAAAATGAATGTTGCACTGGTACCAGTATGTAATTGTACTAAAAATGAACCCTGCTTGCTCTACTATACTGTAATTCAAGACTACCACCGATTCGACAAAAAAGCTTGTAGGCTACCGTACACAAAAGGCATTGGCCTAACGGTATCAGAGCTGAAATGTAAATTACTGCAATAAAATTCTACCTCTGGTATCTGATGAATGTAGAAAATGCGCAGCATCTTATCCATGGGAATTCATTGCCGGAGCTACCTCTTCCCACAAGACTTTCTGGTACCGTACTTTTGAAAAGATCCTTCCTCTTCCTATAGGTCCTAGGCCCTACTCATTCGTCCAAATGTCCGCAAATTAACCACTGAATTACCATTAAAGCAAAGTTTAACATGTTCTGCAAATACCATCCCAAGTACAATACGGTACTAGTTTTAAAACTTACCACCAAGAAGTAGGGGCCGATTTTCTAGATTATACTGCCATCTCCATGTTTCTGCAGTTTTCTTGAATATAATTAGTGGCAAACTCGTGACCTAACATACAAGGAAGAGAAACAGAAAGTCAGAATAATTCCATAAATAACTTGTCAGTAGCCTACTCACACATAATTTGGCCATGGGAAATCCGAAAGCTGTTTGGTAGCCTATATACACAGTAGGCTACATTTAAAACATCTTTCAGCCCAAAAGTATGGTTAACAGAGTTAAGAAAAGCTTCTGTTCTAAATATCGCGTTCATGCGCTACCGGTACAAAGTGGCATTTAATTTCAACCCGATTTAACAGCGGGAAGACTGTAATAGGTTTAAATCATACACAAAAATAGATAAAGAATACGAGCCGGATTTGCCTTGACCAAACCATTTCCTTAATACAACATAAAATAACTATTAAAAGTCATCATCCTTCAAGAAAACAACTAGACCTAGGCCTAGTGAGTTTAAAGTTGAATTTTAGAAGCGTAAAAGGCCCAATTACAACAATTATGCTATTGACAAACTTTGGATTATATTACCTGTCGCCATTCTTGAGTGTAGATCTTCGTCTCTAGAATTTAAGAAACCTAATAGGTTCATTCGTCGAACGTGCAGAACTTGATCAATTTGATTCCCCGCCATGCGCCGCAAGTCAGCAGAAACAAGCTAGCAAGCTAGCAGAGAGAAAGTTTGCTGGCTCTGCTGAGCCCTTGCTACCTACGTCACATCCACTAGCAAGTCCGCTGGACGGCAAACTCAGAATCTGCTGACCGTTTGCTGGCCAGCAATGAGCCCGCTGAACGTGCCCATTGAGTAGCCTATAGTTCACAGCTGGTGCTGAAAATGTTCGCCATTCACTGCTGCACATCGCTGGCACCTCTGTTTGAAATTGTCATTTACGTTCTGAAGTTTCTCAGCACCGATTGACTGTATTTCAGCTGTAATATAGCGTAGTCTTTAAGCTCATTTTCGCACAAGATTTCCTGTACTTTATGAAGGTATTTACACACGTTCACATAATGAAAATCGCATTGGAACATCACACTGAGCACTAAACACATGAACAATTGACTAAACTGAACCCCACACTGTTAAAGCTCTCAGCAGACTGCAAAGGAGGGAAACTTGTGGCGCCAAGAAGCGCATTACAGCAAAGTGCTTGACGGGAGACCGGATCGCGGCGGGGGAGAGCGAGGGTCCCCGTCGCATATAAAACATAGTCCCTGTATAACCCATATTGTCTCATACATTTTGCAGTTTTATTTACTGACTTTCATTTACGCGTTTTTCACATGCGTTTTTTTTCTATGGTCCCCTGGAAATCGTATAAGTGAATTTTTACTGTATTTATATCTTGTACCCCGCCTATTCATTGGGCACAATCGTGTTGACCGACTGAAGAGGTACAAATGACAATATTGATCATAACTAATACATGTAAATTTTTCCCAAGAGTACAGTACTCCCTCTGTAATCCGGCATCTCAGCTCTCCGGCACTCCCAGTAATCCGGCGTTTTGTATTAGAGTACGAACTCAACACTTGATTTGTTAATGCGTCCCCAATACTGTACAATGTTTCCCGCGCAGCGACAAGACTAGTGTCTGAGTAAACAATGCATTGGCGCCAAGAGCGATGACTCGCGCAAGCCCCCCCTCAGGTGCTTAGTGTAAGACAGTGGTACTGTAGTAGTGTTGTGTTGAAGATGGCATCCGTGCAGAAAAACTTAAACATAAAACTCTATCTTTGTTTGATAAACATGAATTCCTAAAGCGGCATGAAAAGGGCGAAACGTTCCGATGAGATATCTTGGGCGCAGCGAGGACGTGACGTTCTACCGCACCCGAGTGATGCTAACGAATACGGTTTTCGTCGAGCTAAAGTACATGATTTAAGAAAAACCAGTGATAAAATAAAGTTTTTTTTTAAGACTAATGAAATTTTAAAAAGTAAACGACAGACATTGAAAACTGGTGAAAATCATAAAGTTGACGATAGCCTCTATGCTTGGTTTTTACAAGAACGTGGTAGGCATACACCAATTTCTGGTGAAATCCTTAAAGAAAAGGCTAGGAAATTTTACCGGAAAATTACAAAAAAGGATGATTTCCAAGCTAGCGAGAGATGGTTGCAGAAATTCAAAAATGTTATGGAATTAGACTGCTAAGTACAACGGGTGAGAAACGTTCATGTGACAAAAGCGCTGTTGAGCCATATTGGTTAGGATCCGTCGATGATAGACCTCCCCTTTCAGACAGAGCTAGAGGTGAAGCTTCTAGCTTAATACACAAGTGAACTTGACTGGGTAGATACAAATGGGACATCAAAAAATAGTTGGATAGAATCAGTTTGCCAAATAACAGTGATCTTTATTTATAAGGTTTGTATAGATCATTATAAAGATATGAGAAAATAGCATTTTGAAATTAATTTTGTAGCACTTTCATTTTGAAAAATAGCATTTAGGAGCATTTTGAATTTTAAAAATTAGCGTTTTGTAGCATTTAAAAGTTCGTCACCAGGTACAATAAAAATGTAACAGGTTGAAAATTATTATACACGGAAACTAATTCAAACTTGCACAGGATTGCAAATACGGGTGTTTCTGATTAACGGCATAAGCATTTAATATAATGATGTGAATTGTACTTTTACTTAACTTCAGGTAAATACCATACAACCGATAATTAACTAAATAATGAAATGTACATTCACTCCTTCTTTATTCCCTTTTCAATGAGGGCCAGGGATGAGGTGCATTAAATTTCTATTTGCTGGGTGGTTTAATGGTCAAATGCCCTTGAATCCAACCTCATAAGACAATTTATTAAAAGAAATGAATGGAACTTGGCAAGGAGTTAGTAGGGAAATCACACAAAAGGATTTCATAGACATCTCACAATTTGAACCAATTCGTCCACTGAGTTCAGGACAGCCCGGTATTGTCGTCATTCCACCTGCCACACGGTAAACTTCGTAAGACGAGCATTGTCACCTGACCATAGATCGCTTTATTCTAACAATCGGCACCTTGGCATCTGTGAACTAATACAACTCTCCGCTGGCCCTCAACATTCTGTCCATTTCGCTTGTGGAGTTAGCACCGTACTGACAACACAAGCAGCTCAGGGTAATTTGAGTAGCTGCACAACACCTGATATTGGATCTTTCAGCATAGCTCAGGGGCCCTCGTCTCGCATCATACAACCAACCGACAGCACTTGAGCTCAATCTTGCCAAGTAGCCAGGCTGGTGCCTTTATTTTCAGAGATCTCACATTTCTGAAAAATGTATGGTGTCAAGTTTCTACATTTCTTTAATACTGATATTAGGATTTTAGTACTTTTAACACTCCCTTAGTAAAAAAATAAAAAAACACACACAACAGGAGACTTAGCACTGCTGCCAATGCAATTTGTATAAACGAATGTTGACAATCCTGTGTACTTTGTTGTGTACCTTTCATGTCTACTCCACTGACAGTAGTGGCTACGCGGGCTAAAGCGCTGCATTAGGTCAAGGGGCCAAGCTCTCGGCTGACTCGGTAGACGCGTGGGTTCGAGCCCCACCGTCGGCTGTCCTTGAAATGGTTTTCCGTGGTTTCCCATTTCAACACCAGGCAAATGCTGGGACAGTACCTTCTGACAGGCCACGGCCGCTTCCTTCCACATCCTTGCCCAGTTTCATTCATCTTCATCCATTCCATCTCTCATCCCGACGCGCAGGTCGCCCACGGGCGTCGACTAGAAAGACCTGCACTCGGCCTCTCAGGAGGCTACACAAAAAAAAAAAGTCTACTCCACGGATTTAAATGATCACATTTTATCAGTCTCAGAGGTTTTCTTAAGTTAAGTTAAACAGAATATGCAAACATGCAATTACTGGTATACCTTTTTGCGACTCTTGACTGAGAGTCTGTTAAATAGTAGCCTATCCGAATTCAAGGAGAAATCGCCGGACATACAACATAACCTATAACTCTCACATCGTAGAGAATACTTTCATCAAATAATACAACATTCCCCAAAGCGAGGAGAACGCCTAACAAACATTGTGTATTCATAACACGATACATAATGGTCAAATACTAGAAATGAGGACCGGCGCGATATTAACCAATACCGGTATTAGCATAACCTTATTATTCCAATGTTTAAAAAAGAATCGATACAAACGATTGGAATATTCCTTTTATTAGCACAACCAAATGAAACTACGAAATAATTTCTCCAAAAACATCGTTTTATTGGCGATGAACAGTGGATAGTATGCGGCAATAACAACAGCCATTTTCAAATTGATTTTTACCATATTCGATTGTTTTCATGGCAATAATCGATATTCGTACATATCGATTATTACTCGTAAATATCGATTATTTAGCCGAAATTTTCCATTGCTAGGAACCCGCAAATTTCAAAAGTTGTGGCGTGAAAATGTCATAAAACATTATATTTAATATTTTTCGGTAAATTGGGCACTTTTCGCATTTATCGCATTTATGGGAATAATTCGCAAGAACCCCTACTTATCGCACTTTGTCGCACATTCTGTTTCGCAAATTCTGGGTATACACAGTCATAATAGTAATCAAATAGTTGAAAAATTGAGAAAAAAGTAAAATTCGCATTTATCGCAATTGCGATTTTCCCGTATCTCTAATCATTAATAATTAATAATAACAACCACCTTAGAAACAGGTAATAGAAACTCTGTAGTCACCAACCAACAACACTTGAACAACAATGAATAGACTTTACATTCTAATAGAGTATAAATTAACAAATTAACAAGAGATAAGAATAAGTTAACAATTTTATGGTTGAAGGTCGCTAGGTAGAATAATCCTAGCATAACTTACAAAATTGAGGCTGCTTGCAAATGCAGGGTCAAAGTTATAAGAGAATAACTTCATTGCTCAAGACGAGCTTCAAAGATTGACTAGAAATAGAAATATGCATGGTTAGCATGCTTTGGTTTAAATGAAACAATATCGTCAACCATCATTAAGATCGACAAGCCTCTGGGGAGTACATCCCGCAAGTCGTTTCAAGAATGCAAAACAAGAGAATTTGTTTACATATAACAAACATGCAAGAAAACAAAAAGTAATTGTTTTAACATACCATAGTTAACACTTAGAGGGCAAGGTACTTGCGTCCACGCTAAACAAGTAAGTTAGGTTAAGTTGAACAAGAAAGATACACTTGGCAATTTGGAGGTTAGATTTTGCACTTAACTTGCTTGGGCAGTTCTTGAGAAATTTCCATAACGGGAACACTTGTTGATCACTTTTGTTTCTTTCGAAATGTTGGAGACTGTGTTTAGCACTGAAGATAAATGTCACCTTGAATAGATGATGTCAAAATAGACGATGGCAGTAGGCCAAATATCGACATGTTGTCGATGTAGAAAAACTCGCTAGTGATGAGAAAGTGAATTGGACTAGAAAAATAAGGCAGTGAGCCAGCACTTAAGTAGAGAAGCACTTTTGTAGAGTTTGTGCAGAGACGATCTTCATGACCCTTATTTTGAGAAGTTCTTGGAGAATGTTGTCATGTTTGAAGATAGCGACGAGTGCCGAGTCGATCTTTGACTAGCATGGTCCAATTTCTGCACGTGGTTTCACGCAGTTGGCGAATACGGCCGGAGACAACTGAAGAGTGAATGGTGAATATGGCCGGAGACAACTGAAGAGTGAATGGCGAATGATGTAGGCAAGGTTCAGGCTTTATACCGGCGATCACGTGGGTTGCGTGATGCAGACAGGTGACGTCGGCCAATCCGAGAGCGTGGAGTATTCTCGAATGATGCTGAAGGCCAATCAAAGTAAGGGGCCAACTGAAACGAATCTCGTGACCAACATTACTTCCAGAAAAGATTGACAGTATCTTGGAACACGTGCAAGCAAGTACAAATCGAAAAAATGGAATGACATATGACCGGTAAGAGGTTATGTTATAAATACAAATAAGTAAACTTTGTAATATTCACTGAAAAGTGAACACATATAAAGAAAGGTTCAAACAGGTTATTCAAGAAATGGATTTAACTCCTGACCAAGTTTACAATGCGGACGAGAGCGGTTTATTTTGGCGGTTGTTACCAAAAGAAACATTAGTGCATCGTGGAGAAGCTAGTGCTCCTGGACGAAAATTGGCTAAGGATGGGGTCACTTTCATGCCTTGTTCAAATGCAAGAGGTGCACATAAGGTGACAATGCTAGTCATAGGTAAGGCGAAGAGACCTAGGGCATTTAAAACCGTCAAACTTCCTGTTGATTACATGAGCCAGAGCAAAGGGTGGATGAATAAGTCCGTATTCACTGAATGGTTTAATGAACATTTTAACCCCTCAGTGAAAAGATTTTTGAAGGAGCGAAAACGACCAGAAAAAGCTTTGCTTATCTTCGACAACTGCCCTGGCCACCCCGGTGGAGATGAGTTGAATTCACCCGACAGTTTTATTCGTGTGATGTTCTTACCGCCGAATGTGACCCCCCACTTACACCCAATGGACCAGAACGTTATCCAGGCGATTAAAATGCAATACAAAAAGAGCTTATTGTACAATGTGTTGTCTAAGGACGAAAGTGTAATTAAATCCTTGAAAGAAATAAACCTGAAAGACGTGGTTTACTCGCTCGCTAATGCTGGGGAAAATCTTAACGAGAAAGTCATCATTTGCTCTTGCAGACCCCTATGGCCGGACATGACACTACTGGATCAGTACAAGAAAGATGAACTGAGCAAGAAAGCCAGTGAAGAGAGGGAGATTTATCTACTGCGAGACGTGGTTAACGAACAACTCATGTAACGCATTGACAACTGATGACGCAGGCGTGTGGCTTACCGAAGACGACGAAAACAACCAGTTTATGACAGAAGATGACATTATAGAGGAAGTGGAAAGAGAGGAAGAGGACAAGGAATAGGTCGAAGGAGAAGTGACAGCAGCTGTACAATCAATCTCTCACGATGCGGCCATGCATATGCAAGAAAGCCGTCCATACATTGTGCATGACAAACCATACACGTCTTTGAGTCCTTTGTAATATATTTGCACTGAATTTGGTTACTTTTTATTATTATTATTTTTTTTATTCATATGTTCACCATATCTTTGGGTACAATTCATTGTTTCATCGGCATTTGTTGCAAGATGGAGTGGAGTTCTCTATACTGGTAGGTTGAGGAACGAACGAACTATGGGGCAGGTCTCTAAAATAACTACTTTCTGCATGCTGGTATGCAGATTATGGTGGAGCCCCAGTTTATCGAGGTTGGCCTTCAGCATCTTCGGTATGATCCCTGTGGAAGAGATTATGATAGGCAATACAGTAACAAATTCCTTTCGCCACATCTGTCGGATCTCTTCAGCCAGAGACATGTATTTCGTTACTTTCTCAGCATAACTGTGTTGGATATTATGCGAGTTAGGGACTGCGATGTCTATTAGAAGAGTTTTCTTCTGCACTTTATCAATAAGAATAATGTCTGGCCTGTTAGCTGATATATATCTATCTGTGATCACTGACCTGTCCCAGAGTAGCTTGTGTGTATCATTCTCCAGAACAGCATCAGGAATGTATTGATAGTAAGGTGAACATTATTACTTAAGGAGTGATTCTTAGCCAGGTTCAGGTGGATTATCTTGCTACTTGATCATGCCTCTTCAAGTAGCACGTAGATTGTTTATTTATTTATCGTATGGCTTTTAGTGCCAGGAGTGTCCAAGGACATGTTCGGCTCGCCTGAGTCTGTAGCGGCTTCCAGCGGACACCCTTAGGGTGAGCTACAAGTTCCATTCAATTTCAAGTAGTTCCAACTTTCGCTACCAGATATCAATGATACCTATGAACGTTGGAACTTTGATAGAGCGTTCCGATGAAATCTAACCTAACAATTTAGCTGCACACAAGTTAGTCTGTGGAAGGATCTTAAACATGCCATAAATCTATGATGTGGGACCGCCGGCTTTACTTCCCCTCCGAAGGAAGGCATACTGAAGGATTTTTAACGCTCTTAAAAAATCCTACGACCTCGGCGGGGTTGAACCCGCTATCTTGGGGACAACAGTTCAGCATGCTACCAACTATGCCACTGAAGCCGCTAGTACATAGATGAAATTGTTGTACAGCCCCCTGTGATATGCTGGATGGTCTCCGATTCATGATGGCATCTCCTACATTTGTCATCTGGCATGTCTGCCTTAATGATGTATTTTAGGTAGTTCTTTGTTGCCACTACTTGATCTTGTATTGCGATCATGAACCCCTCAGTCTCAGGAAATAGATCCGCATGGGTCAGCCAGCTGTTCAACGCATGTATGTCGACATATTCTTGACTGAGATCATACAGATGACGGCCGTGCAGTGCTTTCTGAGTCCACTGTTGAAGCTTGTTGGTTATGTGCTCTTCTGACGTAGCTAGCTGCACATCCCTGGCATGGAGAAGGTCCAATGGCGTGTAATTGTCATCCACCTTAATAACAACCTGATGCAGAGGAGATTTCGTCTTGCTCAAAAAGTAGGCCTGAAGATTCTTCACCTGCTTGGCAGGTAGGTGTATAATATCAGTAAGTGTGCGTCCTCCTCTCTGGCGTGGCGAAGTCAGTCGTTCAACTGCCGACTTAGGGTGCAGACACCTGTGTTTCGTTAAGGTAGTGCGCGTCTTAATAAGAATATTTTCTAGTTCTGCCTGTGTCTATTTTACTATACCAAACGTGTAAGCCATGGCATATGTATTGATGGCCTTGATGATGTTCCTTCCATTCAACTTGGATTTCAGAATCTTGTTGAGACGTTGATTGTACGTCGCTACTGTTTGATCCTTAATGATCTTGTGATCAATTCTCTTTGACTGTGGGAAACCAAGATATTTGCAACTTTCAGTTTCTTCCATGTGTAGTAAGGCCAAAAAACATGAAATCATTAACATCTCAAAATATCTCTTTAGTATCATCAATCTTGAAAAGTTAGGGACTTTTCTCATGTTCATCCATGTTAGAGCTTTTGTCTGTTTAATAAAAATCATTGTTGGAGCCCATACATGTGTAGTAATCCAGATGCTCTCCACTGTATAATATGCACATGCTTTGTGTTGCACAGATCAAACCTTTCCCGTCTGATTCCTGTTGCTGGTGTGCTACTCTCAGGGCTGCTGAAACTGATCTCGGAGGAAGATGGTACTCTTAAAACCCTGGCATACAGTGCTATTGGAAAGCTTGGTCAACGTGTGCCCCATTTGGTAAACAAAGACTTGGCACTGCTCCAGACTTTCTTTGAGGCTCTCTCTCAGGTAATGAATCATAATGATAACTTATAGTTGAACACTGTACTGAAATATAAGTAAGTTGCGATTAACCCCTCAAGCCGGTTCGCCGTACACTGTACGTCCGCTGGACTCGACTCGTTCCGCCGGTTTGATGTACCTCGAACGTCCAGTGCAGGCGGAAGTAAGAATGTCTATTACTCATGAAACACGGCTGCTTCGCGGGATCTTTTATAATCTTACGAATCGAGAAGATATGTACTTTCATGCCATCTGTTGTTCATAATTAAAAGCAAGCAAGCTTGTAGTTTAACGTGACCGTTAATCGCGAGATCATGAGCCACGGGACCTCCTTTTTACGTGGAATCCGAACCACAGGACATGGCATTTCACTTCGAAAATCTCACATGCATTGACCGGGAATCGAACCCGGACCGCCTTGGTGAGAGGCATACAGCTAGACCGCTGAGCCACCACGCCCCCTGTTCATAATTAGAACTCATACGAATTTGATCGATGTCCGTGGCTTATGACTCATCATGACGATCAGGGTAGGAACATGAAACGCGCTCTGTTGAGCTTCAAGTTAGTTGCTTTAGAAGGTACCCTGTCCTTTCCTGCCATCTCTAGAATGTTTTGTGAACTATATCTAGCTTGAGAATTCTTGCCACTTATGCAGGGGAACCACCGAAAGCGAATATTTCGGAGATAAGGTTTGCTTCGCGGGCTTGAAGCTACTCAGTCGCAGAGCAATGGCCGGGCCGTCTCATTCTCTTACGGGCGCAGAGATTATTGGTTTGATTGATGACAGTAGTGGAAGTGATCTATCAGGAAGCGATATTTTCGGTAGCGATCCAGACAGCGACTATGCATAGCAAGAGGTTACTGGAGAAGTGGCAGACAGCGCTGATGAAGAAGAAATAGCTTCAGCCGTAACAACATCGTCTGCTGTTCAGTGGTTGTGGCGAGAGGTAGATGTTGTCACGAGCACACAAAAGATCTCATTCACCGGTATGCCGGGTACAAGAGAGCATTTCACGTCTGTTTTAGATGCTTTTTCGACGACAAAGTGATTGAACTAGTTCGAGAAACAAATAGGTATGCAGCAGAATGTATACTTGGCGCGCCCTTGAAACCAAGGTCGCGCGCCAGGAAGTGGGAGCCAGTTACAGGGGAGGAAATTTATGTGTTCTTGGGGCTTGTAATGCTGATGGGGATAATTCAGAAACCAACCCTGAAGAGCTATTTCACCAGGGATGGATTTTTAGAAACCCCTATATTTCCTCAAACAATGCCAAGGGACAGGTTTGAACTAATATTGCGATATTTACACTTGGTTGACAATTCTATACGGGATACATATATGGGGCCTAAAAAGCTTTTCAAAATTCAGCCTTTCCTGGAAATTATACATGAAAATTTTCAGACAGCCTACATCCCCACCGAAGATATTTCCGTGGACGAGTCGCTTACACTTGGAATAAAAATTTATATCCCCCTATAAGCTGCAAAATTCGGAATCAAAACTTTTGAGCTCTGCGAATCCTCTTCTGGGTATCTGTGGTCATTTATTGTTTACAGTGGGGCTGATACAGATATCACACCTTCAGCTGAGGTACCTGATGATTTGAAGAGCTCAAAAATTGTGGTCAAACTTTGTGAGCCACTAATGCAAAAGGGGTACATGCTGTGGATGGACAATTATTATAATTCTCCATCACTTTCTATTCTTCTCAGAGAAAAGGGCATAAATGTTGCTGGCACCCTCAGACTGAATAGAAAGAATGTTCCGGATTCAGTCAGACGTAAAAAACTAAAGAAGGGCGAAGCCATTGCTGCGGAAAGCAACGGAGTAATGGTGTTGAAATGGAAAGATAAGAGGGATGTCTCCTTCATTTCAACATTTCATAGCAATAAAATGGTCCGCAAAACAATTAGGGGAAAGGAAATTGAGAAACCTAAATGCATTTTTGGATACAATTCTTGTATGGGAGGAGTCGACAAGAAGGACCAAATGACACAGCCGTATGCCATGGAAAGAAAGAGGTCACAAAAGTGGTACATAAAACTGTTTAAGCGTTTCTTGAATGTGTCAATACACAATTCATACATTTTGTTTTCAAAGAAACAGTCCACTGACAATCTGGCATACAGACTAGATTTAGTAAAATCAATTATACTGTCTCATAGGCCTCAAATAATTGCTCGTAATTCTGGATGCCCCTCAATAAATCCGCCACCAGCAAGGCTAGGGGAAAGGCATTTTATTGAGAAAATTCCACCAACTGGATCAAAAGCTAGGCCCCAAAGAAAATGTGCTGTATGTAAGGCACAAAAGAACAAACGGAAAGACACAGTGTACTGGTGTCCGGACTGTGAAGTTGGGCTGTGTCTTGAGTTTCTTTTCAAGGAATTTCACACAAAAGTAATCCTGTAAATGCGAAAGGAATTCCTTTTTAGTACCTATGTAAATATTGAGATTGAGTACTATCATGTAGATATCTTGCTTTCATTGTAACTATACCTGAAACAAGTACCAAAAGTGGAATTTATCCAAATGATATATTTTTGTAAATATTGCGTGTGATTATGGACAACCCTGAACAGCAGTCGTCACATATATTGCTGAAAAACATTGGATATGGTCTCGGTAAGTAGTCCTAAAATTTTAATTACGTTATGTTTCAGAGAATTAACATTATTAATGTTTTAACTTGATGGTGTCTAAACCTCTGCTGAGCTTCAATTTAATTGCTGCCTGAGAAGTGATCAGCTCTGGATTAAATAGCCGGCTTGAGGGATTAAGGCATTCATCGATCCTCCATTCCTGTCATTTTCAGGGTTCAGTCAGCCTGGATGAACTGAAAAAGGTTTTCTGGCATTATGTGTGACAAAAGGCTCAATATAAGGGTGAAAGGAAAGGCCTACAAGACAGCTGTGAGACCAGCCATGATGCATGGTGCGGAGACATGGGCAGTAACTAAGTCACAATATCATAAGCTGGATGTGACTGAGATGAAGATGCTACGCTGGATGAGTGGCATCACTAAGATTGATCACATCGCAAATGAGAAAATCAGGGGCACAGTAAAAGTAACAGAAGTCTCCAAGAAAATCCAGGAGAGAAAACTGCTGTGGTATGGGCATGTTATGCGTCGGGATAATAACTATGTAGGAAGGAGAGCGATGTCTCTGGTTGTGGATGGCACTAGGAATAGAGGCAGACCTCGAAGAAGATGGACTGACAATATCCATGATGACCTAATGGAGAAGCAGTTAGGGGACGACGATGTGTGGGACAGAATAAAATGGAAAAGACATGCCAGAAACATCGACCCCACTTAAAGTGGGATAAGATGATGAAGAAGGAGTAGAATGTAGTTGAACTGGTGGGAACCAGATGACTACTCTAAAATCAGGTTGTATTCTTTAACTAAAGGAAGAATATTTTACACCTCTATTTGGCCATAACAACAGACCGCACATATTGTAGCTCAAAATTAAGACACTGAATTCACTGGGTAAAGCTGCCCATTCGCATCATTTTGATTTTCTTTAAGGGAAAGAAGGGTAGTTGGAAGAAAATACAAACATTATGACATGGCAGTGGAAGGAACAGATGACTGAACAAGCATAAACAAATGCAAAGGATTAGGACAAACCCCACAGCAGAACACAATACTATTTAAAAATGTACATTCGCACAAGTAGTCCACTTATTCTGTTTTTTAGTCCCCATTAAACTCTTGGTCTCTTCAGAATGGCAGGTTGCATCCAGTTGTCCTTACCCATGAGAGGGTGCATCAACTTTTTTCACTTGAGAAGGCAAAGAAAATGATAATACGGTATATAATGATCCTCAACCTAACTTTATTTTCTGTGTTCATTTATTTTAATAAACAATTAATGCAGCCAATGGCCATAGCAATACACAGAAATTACAACGGAATCAATCCTCTCTGGATTACAAATCCTGGTCGCCACACAAGTCCTTCAGCGACAACCCCCGCTCATATCTCGGTGTGTGATATCTGTCACAGAGCCCACCACAGAACCGACAGATGCACTCTTCGCCTGGAACATGGTAAGCTTTTGTCTCACTCACTCTAGAGTGGAAACCGTGTATTGCAAAGCGTGTCCAGGTGTGGCGGGGCTCATAGTCTGAGACTTTCCACTCAGGGTTTGTCATAGCTTCTGTTGAATAAATGTCCTCCCAAATAGTCTCACACTTTGCTTGTAGCTTGTCCAAAAATTTCACTTAAGGCGCCAGTAGCTGGCAAGAGCATCATTATTCGTAGCTGTTCTAAGAAGAAGGGTTCACCAGTAAGCACATAAGTCAGTCTTGAAGGGGTGCATTTAGATACGCAGAGAATTTTCTTGAAATCCGATTTAACTTGCTCAATTTTCTTGAGTTTTTTTTTGTCGAGATAGTTCCAAATCAATTCAATTCCATAAGACACTATAGGAATTGTCTTGCTGGAGAATATTTCCATTGCTGTATGTATGGACATTCTTCTGAGCACTTTTACCTTATTCATCGCTATTAATGCAGTCATTTTTTGACTTTCTATATGTTTGGTGAATGTGCTGCCACACGTCTGTAATATAATTCCCAGATAGTTCAACTTATTGACTATTTTCAATGGCTCTTCTTCATGGTACAGCTTCTCACAGGCTGCTACTCTGCCTCCCTTCCTTAATATCATATGGATCGTTTCATCTCTATTTAGTTGCAGTTTGTTCTTCCCTGCCCATAATGTCAGTCTAGTCCAACATTCTTGTAGAACTTCAAGGCTAGAGGACCCAAGCGCCATGTCGACTGCGTACGCATCGACGGAAACTTGTTCTTCGTGGTCTTCAAGAATTTCCACTACGTCCACAGTTGTCAAGTTAAACAGGAGCGGGCTAACTAGGTTTCCCTACAAGACTCCCTTTGTTTGCTTAATTAGTGCTGATGACTGCTGGTTGTCTCTGATGATCACGTGTTATGCTGGAGAATTCCAGACACGATCTCTGTTAGGTAGTTGCCATTTCCAAGTGGCTTACGAAGTTTATCCATGATAATTTGATGGTCTAGGAGGTCGAAGGCCTTCCTATAGTCAATGAAAATGGTGTGGAAATTTCATCCTGGAAGTCTAAGTGCTTAAGGAGATTTTTGATTGCCTGTTGGGAGATCTGCCTTTCCTAAAGCCAAATTGATGGTCTGGTATTATGTGGGCCGTATCTGCTGTTAATCTGTTGGATAAAATTTTGCTGAACACCTTGAAAGATGTATTTTCCAGCGCAATTCCCCTATAGGAATCAGGTGAGTCAAGGGATCCTTTACCTTTATACAATACTTCCAACGTGGATGACATCAGTTGGAAGGAACAGTAGATGTCTCGAGACATTTGTTGAACTGCGCTGCCTATATTCCTTCTAAGTAGGGAATCACTCCTTTTAAGTGCTCATTGAATATTTTGTCTGGCCCGGCCACTTTGTGATTTTTCAGGCTTATGACCGTCTCACGTACTTCTTCTACGGTAATTCTCGGGAACTCTTCTATTTCGTGCACGTTCCATATTAAGGGAATGGTTCCATCATGAAGGAGTTTCTGGAAGTGATTTTCCCATGTTGCCATTGCAATTGATTGTGCGATTTAGGGGTTTTTATCTTCAATTCTGCAAAATTGTTTTCCGAAGCTTTTTTCACTAGCTTCTTACTCTCTGCTTCCACCTAGGCTGTACACCTTTCTTTCAGCAGTTTCTTCGAAAGCTTTATGTCATTCATAGTTCATCCGTGTTATAATTCTTTGTTTTGTGAAGGAGCTCAAGAACTTGTTTCCTTCTTTCGTAGCATTCTGCGTCAAACCAGGGCTGTGATTTTCTTTCCCTCCAAGGTATCTTCACCTGTGCTCTCCTTACAGCGTTCTCCAGGTTTCGCGCTGCTGCTTCAATGTTACCGTCATGTATCTCCTCTAAAATGTGTTCTGCAGTTTTTGCAAATTCCTCTAAAACACTGATATATAGCGATCTTTGAACCCTAGCTGTCCTTTGTTCTCGCTTCGGCTTCTCTGAATTGACTGTAAACGTAGCCACAACCAGGAGATGCTTCCTTAATGGTGCCACTTCAGATTTGGCGAGAACCCTAATGCCCGAAGATCTTACAACAGAACTGGTGAATATTAGGTCTATTGTACTCGTGCCATTGTAACATATATGTGTGTATGGTCCTGTGACTCGTTTTGTAGGATAAATCCTTCTCCCATGTAATCGATAAATGCTCTACTTTTGAGATCTTCTTTATCTATGCAGCAATTGAAATCACCTGCCACAACGGTTTCCTGATGCTGTCTGATATTCATCATGTCTGTCATGATTTCAATAATGTTCTGAGCTGTGTGACTCGGTTGAAATAAGCGCCTATAATCTTTAAGCTCTTTGTTTCTATTGCTAATACATTTGCTGACCTGTAAATAATTCTGTGATCTTAATAAGCATGATATGCCTCCAATAGGACGACCGCGGTCCCATCGCGTAGCTAACATGTGGCAATTTTAGTATCCTTCTACGTTAATATGCTGTGTTATAAAGGTTTCTGCTAAGATTACAATGTATGTCGTAAGAAAGGCTGGCGGGTGTAGGTGGAGGATGCTATTAAGTCCTTCCACGTTCCATAGCATGATAGATAGGCTACTCCAAGCCCACTCCCTGATAGCCTCTCTTTGGTCTTCTGTGTGTGTGACGAAAAGGCCTAACCAGTACTCTGGTTATTTTAATTTATTTGTGTTATTTTACATGACTAAAACACTTACTATTTTCATAAAGGCATACACATGATGGGAAATATTTACCAACACTGTTACATAATACTGTATTTATTACTTTCTTATGTTTGGAGATAATTTGAATTACTGACGTCATAGTATTTCATGCAGTAAAAGAAGTGCACATTCCCAATAATAGTTATCAGTCTATTCTTGAGTTAACGTTATGAATTCGTAGAAATGTTTTAAGATTTAAAATTTTAAGAATATACAATAAGTAACTACAGATGGCTCGCACAGTCTTCAAGAACAGCCCAGCAGATAACACGGTTTGGACGACAACTGTGTAGAAGTAGATTGTCAGCACCAAGTGCAGGCTACAGAGGATGAGTTGATTCGAAGATAATCGGAAGGAAGCAATGCAAGCTTGCATGTCCTTAAAGATATCAAGTATTATCATTGTCTAAAATTATTGTGGGTTAAATATAAATTTTGATTCCTAATTATTTGTGATTATAATGGGAGATTTAAATGCGCATGTTGGAAGGGAAAGACAAGGGTATGAAAATGTGCTTGGACCAGAGGGTTGGGGCAGTCAAAATGAGGAAGGTGAAAGATTGTTGGATTTTTGTAAAAGGAATGGCTTGTTGGTGGGAAACTTCTGGTTCAAGAAAAGAGAGAGCCACAAGATTACCTGGTATAGCAATGACCTGACTAGCAAGTCGGTAGTTTACTATATCCTGTATGTTAGTGATATGAATAGAAACATCATAGACATCAAGGTAATTCCATCAGATGCCTTGCATAGTTACCACCGGCTGTTGGTAATGAACCTGAGAGGGACCAAGGATAAGAAAGGGGCAGAATATCAGGATAGACGGATAAGGGTATGGAAGTTGAGAGGTGAAGAAAACAGGGTAGAATACTTAAGAATAGTGAAGGAAAGCATCCCAAATGATGACCTGAAGACAGTAGAAGAGGAATGGGGTAGATTCAAGAGGACACAAGTAAGGGTGGCAGAAGCAGTATGTGGAAGGACAAGCAACAAGAAGAGATGGAAAGAAACTCCATGGTGGAATCAGGAAACATAAGATACAGTGCAGAAGAAGAATAGAGCCTTTAGGGTGTGGTTCCAAAATAGGACAATAGAGGCAAGAAAGGAGTACCAAATACGAAAGAAGGAAGTGAAAAGAGTGGTGGCTGAGGAGAGAAGAAAGTGGATGGATGAGTGGACAAGGATGATGGAGGAGGATAGTGAAGGTACCAAAAAAGATCCTATATTGGTTGGTTAAAAGTAAGAGGTGGAATGATTTGACGGACTACGTTCGAATGGTGAACAAAAGTGGTCAAGAAGTAGGGAATAAGGATGAACTCAAGATCATGTGGAGGGTGTACTTTGAAGAACTCATGAACCCGAATGGTGACCCTGATGAAGAAATAGAGGAACTGGGAACAGAAGAGGACTTAACATGGAGGGAAGAGGAGGATGCAGTGAGAAAGATGAAAGGAGGGGAGTCACCAGGAACAGAAAAGGACTTAACATGGAGGGAAGTAGAGGACGCAGTGAGGAAGATGAAAGGAGGGAAGAGGAACGAGATATGTGTAGAGATGCTGAGAGCGGCAGGAGAGGTGGGGATGCAATGGCTATATCGAGTAATGAGGGCTGTATGGAAAGAGAGGAGGACCCTTGAGGACTGGAAGAAGGGAATAACTGTCCCAATCTTCAAGAAAGGTAGCAGAAAGGAGTGCAAGAATTATCGGGGGATTACATTGATGAGCCATTGTGCGAAGATCTTTGAGAAAGTTTTGGAAAAGAGAATTCGGGCAAAAATAGAAGGAAAGATGAGAGAAGAACAACATGGCTTCAGAGCAGGAAGGTCCACAGTAGATATAATTTTGGCTGTAAGACAGTTGCAGGAAAAACATTATCAATATGGAATAGACCTACTGATGGCCTTCCTGGACATTGAAAAAGCATTATGATAGTGTACGTAGAAGTAAGGTATGGACGGCTTTGGAGAAGAGAGGAGTAGGAAAACGGACTATATGGAGGATAAGGGAAATGTACAATGGAAGTATAAGCTGTGTGAAAGTAGGAGAGAGATCAGATTGGCTGGAACAGAAGAATGGCTTGAGGCAAGAAAGTGCACTTTCACTGCTACTATTCATTGTAGTGATGGACGATATAATGACCAGAGTGGCGGAAGTGAATGGCGAAAGAAGGATGAAAGTAATGGTGTTTGCAGATGATTTGATGATCTGGGGAAACATGGAGGAGGAAGTATAGGAGCAGTTGGATGTATGGGAGGAAATAGTACATGGATATGGGATGAAGTTTAGCATAAGCAAAAGCGAGTGGATGATCACTACCAGGAAGAAGGAGAGATTCACAATGAGAATAACAATTGGTGGGGAAGAATTGAGGAAAGTAGAAAGTTTCAAGTATCTGGGAAGCATGATACAAGAAAATGGAAGAAACAACAGAGAATAAATGAGCGGGGGAGGCAAGCAGAATTATTCAGGAAAAGTGTTAGGAGCCTGGTATGGAGTAAGGATGTCCCTCAAAACAGCAAAAGGGTTATATATAGGACGTACTACGTTCCAGTCTTGATGTAAGCCTCAGAGACCTGGGTTATGAAAGGAAGGGAGCGAAGCAGAATACAGGCCAGTGAGATGAAATTCTTGAGAAGCAGTATTGGAGTGACAAAGGTGGACAGGTTAAGAAATGAGAAAATCAGAGAATTAATCGAGGATAGGATAGGATAGAGGAATCAAGGCTTAAATGGTATGGGCATGTTAAGCGAATGGGAGGAGGATACCCAGGAAGATACACGGAGATGAAAATAGAGGAAAAAAGACGAAGAGGAAGGCCAAGAGATAAGTGGTTGAAGGGTTAAGTGGTTGAAGGGTGTGGAGGATTGCGTGCGATAGAAAGGAAAAGACTGGACCAAGGGGGTGACGGAGAGATGGTGGGAAGACAGAAGACGATGGAGAGGCTTATGTTCCAAACAGACCCGGCCAGTGGCTCGAAACTATTCAAGATGATGAATGAATTTGTTGTTTAAATATACCATAGATATATCCTCCTAATTTTTTATATCTTTTATTCTTTATTGGTAATATAATGTTGTAATTAACTATGATAGTTTCACCCTTCTAAATGTTAAAAGATATTTTTATGTCATTGTGTGTCATTTATAAAATTTTATTATTTATTTTCTCTTCAGAAAATGTCAGAAAATCATACAGGATGAAAAACAGAAGTGCTGGGAAAGCTTCACAGAAACCCTACAGGAGGATGTTAAAGGATGTAAGAAACTTCTGTATGGATTGGTTAGAAACAAATTGAGAAATAAAGAAGAAACAAAATTTGTGAAGACAGACGGTGGACACATTTTGACACAAAGAGAGGATATACTTCAACGATGGGAAGAGTATTTCGCTGAATTACTTAACATCAAATTGAAGGAAATGGCTGAAGAGGAAGAACATGAAGAAGTTAAGATGGAAGGAAACCGAAATGAAGACATATCAATGTTGGAAATAGAAGAATCCCCAAGGAAGATGAAGAATGGTAAAGCACCAGGAGTGGATGAACTGACTACAGAGATGATAAAGGCAGCAGGACCAGTAGGGTTACATTGGATGTATAGACTATTTCGAGTGATATGGAAGGAGAAACGAGTACCAGACGATTGGAGGAAGGGTCTGATAATTCCAGTATTCAAGAAGGGTGATAAGAAAGAATGTAACAATTATCGGGGAATCACTCTTATTTCCTATGTTGCAAAGATCTTTGAGAGGATATTAGAGAAAAGAGTGAGAATGAAAGTCGAGGCAGAAATGGAGGAAGAACAACATGGATTTCGAAGAGATAGATCAACCTTCGATCTAATCTTTGCTCTAAGAAACATGATGGAGAATAAATGGGAGTTCTAAAAGGATTTGGTGATGACATTTCTAGATATTGAGAAGGCATATGACCAGTGTACCACGAAGTTTGGTCTGGGACACATTGATAAAAACCTGGGTAGGCAGAGCAGAAATACAAATGATCAAAGCCATGTATGAAAAGTGTGTAAGTAGTGGGAAGACCAAGCTACGACAAACAAACAGGTTCAGTGTTGAAACAGGACTTCGGAAGTATGTTATCCCCGATACTGTTTATAACTGTCGTGGATGAAATCCACAAGAATGTGAAATGAAAACTGGGAAGCAAGGAGACTAAGGCATTACTCTTTGCAGACGACATAGTAATATGGGGAGGAAATGAAATAGAAGTGCAAAAACAAGTTACTGTTTGAAATCAAGAGATAGAGAAATATGGAATGAAAATAAGTGTGGAGAAGAGTAAGATTGTAGTGATGACAAGAAACAAGAGAGAAAGAAGACAGAATATTGAAGTTAATGGAAATCCATTGGAAATGGTGAAAAGCTTTAAGTATTTGGGGAGCATACTCACAGAAGATAGTACAATAAATGAAGAAATTGGAAAGAGAATCCAACAAGCTAATGGGTTTTACCAGTGTGTGATTGGCTTAGTATGAAACCAGGAAGTCCCAGAGAAATCCAAGAAAGTTCTATTCTCAATGTATTACACATCAATTTTGACATATGCAGCAGGTACTTGGACCACAACAAAACGCGATGAAAGCTGAATCCAAGCAGCCGAGATGAAGTTCCTTAGAGGAATAATTGGGAAGACACGGAGGGATAAAATCAGAAATGTGGACATTAGGGAGAGAACTGGGTTCTCAAAACTGCAAGACAAGATATAGACCAGTAAGCTGAAGTGGTATGGACATATGATGACAATGGAAGAATATAAGAGTACCATCATCATCTTGCATCCTCTCTTCTTCACTCTTTCTTCTACCCCCTTCAGCCACCTGTCTCTTGGTCTTCCTCTCGGTCTCTTTCCCTCTCACTTCGTCTCATGTATCCTCCTGGGTATCCTCTTCTCCTCCATTCGTTTGACATGTCCATACCATCTAAGTCTAGATTTCTCTATACCATCCTGTAATGGTTCCTCCTTCATTAATTCTCTGGTCCTCTCATTTCTTACTCTGTCCATCTTTGTAGCTCCAATACTGCTTCTCAAGAACCTCATCTCACTGGCCTGTATTTTGCTCTTCTCCCTTCCTTTCATAACCCAGGTCTCCGAGGCATTTGTCAGGATAGGGTCATAGTACGTCCGATATATGATCTTTTTGCTGTTCTGAGGGACATCCTTGCTCCATAACATGCTTCTCACACTCCTCCAGAATGCTTCTGCCTGTCTCATCCACTCATTTATTTCTCTATCATTTCTTCCATTATCTTGTATCAGGCTTCCCAGATACTTGAAACTCTCCACTTTCTTCAGCTGTTCCCCACCAATTTTTATTCCCGTTGTGGTTCTTTCCTTCTTCCTTGTGATCACCATCTCACTCTTATTTATACTAAATTTCATCCCATATCCTTGTATTATTCCTTCCCACACGTCCAACTGTTCCTGTACCACCTCCTCCTTGTTTCCCCAAATCATCAAATCATCTGCAAATACCATTGCTTTCATCTTTCCTTCCCCAATTACTTGTGCCAAAAAGAATATTTATGGAGAAAATACCAGGAAGAAGACCACGAGAAAGGCCCTGAAAGAGGCGGATAGGTACAGTGAAGGAAAGCATAGAGAAGAGAGGAGTAAAAGAAAATGAAGTATTGAAAGAAGGAAATGAATGGTGGAGGGATAGACAACTCTGGAGGTCCTTGATTCGCAACCCGACCCAGGGAACTGAAAACGGGAAATGAAGAAGAAAATATCTTTTTCTGTCAGTCTATTTTGATCATATTTGCGTTTTTTGGAACTGATGATTTTGGAGGCTTCTTTCTGGGCTTTGATGAATTCATGCCAGTTTTGTTCTATTTTATTAGAAGAAGAATCCATTCCAGGTTCCGTGTTGACGTTTAGAATTGAATATAACAAGTTGCAAAGTTTCCGCCTAATCAACACACATTTAATTCTAAGTTAGCGTCTCATGGGTACATGTTTCGGAATTTATGTCAATTCCTTCTTCAGCCCTTTACAATAAATATTAGGAAACATCATTACACAGACCAAAATGACCTCGTCCATGTCGAAACATATAACACTAATATAAAACACTATAAAAACTATTAAAAAATTAAAACATGACAAACTTATGACCAATTAAAACATTCCTGCTGTTTATAGTCACTTAAATATGTAATCACTATTATGAACATTCTGATTACATACATGATTACATATTTAAGTGACTGTAAACAGCAGGAATGTTTTAATTGGTCATAAGTTTGTCATGTTTTAATTTTTTAATCGTTTTTATAGTGTTTTATATTAGTGTTATATGTTTCAACATGGACGAGGTCATTTTGGTCTGTGTAATGATGTTTCCTAATATTTATTGTAAAGGGCTGAAGAAGGAATTGACATAAATTCCGAAACATGTACCCATGAGACGCTAACTTAGAATTAAATGTGTGTTGATTAGGCGGAAACTTTGCAACTTGTTATATTCAATTTGTTCTATTTTATTCGAACTCCAGGCTTGAATTTGAAGTCTATAGCTCTGTCGCAGGTCTCGTTCCACCATCTGTGTTTGCATTTCCGAGGAAGAACACCTATAGTCCAAGAAGCTTCTACGAGTGTATCTTTCAATTCCATCCAATAGGAAGGATTTTGGCTGGAGATATTTGCAAGGAAATTGCTTGAATTTTGTTAACGACATTCCGGATGAATTTGTGGATTTCTAATTGTTCTGAGTTTGGGTCTGTCAGGTTGTGCTTTACTTTGATTAAAGATAACTGGTGATCAGAGTCACTGGAGTCACTGACTCCCTTTTTTACTTCAACATTCATAATTTCTTTCTGGTTTCTTTTAGAAATGGCCACATGGTCTATCTGAAATTCTCCTAAATGAAGATTTTGTTATTTCCAGGTTCTTTTCTTGTGTGGAAGGGCTAGGAAATGGGATGACACAATTTTAGCTCAAAATTCTCACATAAACGTCTTAATCCTTCTGCGTTTTTGTTAGTTCTGCTGTGAGCAGGGTAAAGCCCTAAAATGGTTCTAAATTTCTTTTTTTTACCAATTTGTATGCAGTAGACAAAATATTCAATGTACTAAATTAAAATATAGGGGTGAAACTTTACAGGAAGTGTCTGAATTTACCTACTTGGGAAGTAAAATTACAATTGATGGTAGAAGTAGAACTGCTCAAGCAAAGAATGCCTTTCACAAGAAGAGAATCTGTTTACATAAAAAACCATCAATCTTAACGTGAGGAATCAACTGTTGAAGACTTATGCATGGAGTATTGTGTTATATGGAAGTGAGATGTGGACCATCAGCAAAAGGGATTGGAAGCAACTGCTTGCATTTGAAGTTTGGTGCTATAGAAGGTTACTGAAGATATTGTATTGTATTGTATTGTATTTTTTATTCATCCATTCAATCATATAATGTACATTGTACAATGATATAGGACACGTCAATTCACAAATTATACTAATACTAATTTACAATCACAATAATAATATAGGATAACCTTACATCATTTAGTCCTATGAATACATAAACATAACTATTGATATTCTAAAAACTCTTTAACTGAGTAGAAGCAGTGCTCCAGCAAGAACTCTTTAGTTTTTATTTTGAACTTTATGTAATTTGCTGTACTTTTAATATTATTTGGCAAATGATTATACAGCGTTATAGCTGCATGGAATACACCATTTTTACATAGTGTTGTATTTGCAGCATGTACATGAAGATTGTTCTTTTGTCTGGTCTGGTAGTTATGTATATTTGAATTCATCTCAAAGATATCCTCATTTCCTAAGCTTTGTTTGACAAATAATAGAAGTTCAAAGATGTAAATACATGGCAAAGGTAAAATTTTCAGTTGTTTAAACAGAGGCTTACATGTATGCAATCTAGTAGTTCCTTTCATTGTTCTAATTATTCTTTTCTGGATAATAAAGATTTGGTGAGCAGCAGGTGAATTTCCCCAAAATATGATTCCATATTTCATAAGCGAATAGCAATAAGCAAAATAAGTACTAAGAACAGTTCTCCAGCTAGTCGATTGTCTTAATACTCTCAATGCATAACAACTTGAGCTTAGTTTCTTGGCAAGTTTAGTGGTATGCGAGTTCCATTTTAGGTCATCCTGCAACCAAAGGCCTAAGAATTTAGTAGAAGAGGCGTTACCAATTTTAAGGTCATTTAAGATTATGGAGGGAGAATTAATACTTTCATTCTGAGCTGTGTGAAAGTTAAGAACCACTGTTTTACTAGTGTTGATAAGGAATCCATTATTGTTGAACCATAAGGACAGCTGACCTGTTACTTCCTCTACTGATTTTTGAAGTTCAGTGTCATTTTCACCCCTCATCAAAACACTTGTATCATCTGCGAATAGTACAGTTTTAAATGCAGGTATCTGAGATGGCAAGTCATTTACGTAAAGGAGAAAAAGTAGTGGCCCTAGAACGGACCCCTGCGGAATGCCATACTTCAAAAACATAGGATCTGAGTGGTAATATTTAAATATGTTTGTGGTATTTTCTAAACTTTTTTGTTCGACGATCTGTTGGCGATTATTTAAATATGACTGAAACCACTTACTAGCGATACCCCTGATACCATATTGATGGAGTTTATCAATTAGTATCTGATGATTTATCACATCAAAAGCTTTAGACAGGTCCAAAAACAGGCCACATACTCTCTTCCTTTCATCAAGTGACTCAAAAGCAGGATTTAAAAATTCATAAATTGCGGACATTGTTGATTTTCCTTCTCTAAAGCCATGTTGAGAGTCAGTTAACAATTTATATTTGTTAATGAAGCTAATTAGACGGTTGTACATTATCTTCTCTAAAATTTTTGAAAATATCGACAATAAAGAAATAGGTCTATAATTGGTTACGTTTTCTCTATCTCCCCCTTTAAATAATGGAATTACTTTTGCAATTTTAAAGATATCTGGAAATATTCCTGACATGAGAGATTGGTTACAGAGGTGTGTTAAGGGGGTAATTACATTTTGGATACATTTTTTAATTAGTATATCAGGAATGTTATCAACTCCTGAGCAATGTTTATTCTGTAGGTTCTTTACAATATTGAGGATTTCTGCTTCTGTAACATTTTCAACAAACATTGATTTTCCATTAAATGTTATATTCGCGAGTGTTGATTTTATTGCTTGTATATTGTTTACATTTAGTAGTTTTTCAGCTATGGTAGCAAAATGCTCATTAAAAATTCTTGAGACATTTTGTGGGTCATTGATCTTCTTGGAGTCTTCTGATAACGTTATGTTATTTACTGCCGGTTTTGTTTGCCTGGTTTCATTTTTTATGATATTCCACATAGCCTTAGTTTTATTTTTAGATTCCAGGATATAATTATCATTTGACATTCTCTTTGCTAATTTTATAACTTTGTTAAGTATGGTCTTATAGGTCTTGAAATACATGTTAAATTCATTGGAGGTTTCGTGCGTACTTTGAAAATCGTGGAGGAAACGCTTTCTTTTGCATGAAGTAATTATTCCAAGAGTAAGCCATTGTTTTGATGGAGAAGAAACTTTCAGTCTGATACTCTTCAAAGGAAATGCAATATCAAAATAATACAGGAAAATATTAATGAATTCCTGGAATTTTTTGTTTGTATCTATTGACTTGTACACACCTTCCCAAGTTTCTCCTTTTAACAAGTTGTTGAAATAGTTTATATTGTGCTGACTAAAGCTTCGACATTTATCAAACTGAGCATTGTAAACTGGGTTTGAAATATTTAGAGTTATTATTTGAGCTCGGTGGTCACTGAAACCTGTGTTGATTACTTCGAGAGAGTTGCAGTTCACATTGTCATTAATTATTATCTGGTCAAGTGTGGTTGCACTAGTTTTTGTTATTCTTGTGGGTACTGTTACTGTGTGAATTAGATGATGGGAGCTTAACAAATTTAGCAATTCCCTTCTCTCCGTACTTTCCTCTAAAAAGTTAATATTGAAATCTCCACAAAGAACTATTTTTTTATTAAATTTATTTATTTTATTTATTATCACTTCTAGTTTATTCAGAAATAACTTTGCACTATTTCCTGGTGAACGATATATACAGATGAGAATTAAATTTTCTTTTGGGATAGAAATAGCTGTTGCCTCAAAATTTTTATCTATGCATAAGTCATCGGGAATTGGTAAAGGTTTAAATTCTATGTTTCCTTTGATATAGATACATACACCTCCATGCTCTGATGTTGATCTACAGTAGTAGCTAGCTAAAGTAAACCCTGGTATGACAGCATGATTGATTTGTTCAGGTTTCATCCAGTGTTCAGACAAGCACAGGATGTGGATATCTTTGAGTGATGTTTGTAGAAGCATATCGATATGAACTAGTTTATTATTAAGTGACTGTACATTTTGGTGAAATATTCTGATTGAGGAACTCTGTGCATTTGTACTGTTGTTAAGCTTGGGGATTATAGTTCTTGCAGGAGCACTTACCTCTGTTCTAAAAAACTCTCGCCACCGAGTGAATTCACTGATTCTACAGTAGTCGGACTTGCAGTATGAGGTAGTGGGATGACTGGTCCGTGGGAGTGGAACTTTTTGTTGATTTCCTCCGCTACTTGTGAACAGATCTGTTGCTTTCCTTTGGTGTTTAAGTGAAGACCATGTCGGGTAAACAGTTCTCTTGGTACATCAATATCAAGAAAGTGAACATGCTGATATAGTCTGGATAGTGCTCTAAGCTTTTTGTTCGTCCTCTTTACCTCCTTGTTGACACACGATTCTTCCATTAGATCATGTCTGTGTGGGATGCCTAAGAGTATAACGTTTGTACCTGAAAGTAGTGGGAGCTTATCTTTGTAGGTTTGTATTGCATCATTCGCTTCGTTTTTCGCTACATCGTTCGTACCCCCCCACAAAACAACATAATCTTCATGAGTAAGGTTTCTGCACATTTCAACACAATTTTCCAGAACATTTTTAACTCTAGCGCCTGGTTTGGTGACGCTACTTACCGCAAAGTCCCTTGATACTTTTAAATTGAGCTCTTCTGAACATCCTTTCCCATGACTGTCACTGAGGAGGAGTACTTTCCTTTTTGAGGTTATGTACGTGGCTAACTTCCGCACTTTTTCCGGCTTACAGTTTGTTGATGCCCTTGTATGTGGTGTTTCTTCTGAGACGGATTCAGTTTCAGCAAGAACATCGTACATATTTTTTGTGGGAACAGCTTGGCTAACTGTTTCCCACACACGTGGTTTAGGCCTACATTGGCGTCCGCGATTTGCCACCACCACATTCCACGAGTCCGGCGATGACGGGGGATTGTTGCGGTCGTTTACGTTATGTCTGAGTACACTGTTTTCGGCTTTTAATTTAGATAGTTCTTCTTGGGTGTGCTTAAGGGCCCTATTCAAAATGTCGATGATTAACTGTAGAGATTTCACACTCTCACTGGATGCCTTGCCACACAGCGTGCACAGTATATCACTCGTATTTACACCTAAATGTACCTCTGGTGGTTTACTATCAATGTCACACATACTAGGTGTCTTCCTACACGATATTTTATCACTGGCGTTAATTACGGAACTGTCCTCGTCTACATTTTCGATATCTTTAAGAGAGCGGTATACTTTGTCTACATACGCGGCAGCCATCTTGTCATGGTTACCAATGGTGAGGTCTTTTGCAGAGCAAGAGAAGGGAGATGTTTCATGACCCGAATAAAAAGGAATTGAGACCATCTCATTGGACATATACTGTGAAAATTATGGAGGCTTCCATAGAGGGGAGAAATTACAGAGGAAGACCACGACAAGAATACATGACGCAGATAATACAGGGTATTTCACTCAAAGTGGGGCCGGCCGTACGGCTGACGCAGCACTGCAGGTCAAGCCAAAGGTCAGACGAGCACATTGCAACACTGAGCTGAGACAGTTGCGACGCAGAATTTGATGAGTAAAGTTGATTTCATTATTTCGTTTATAGCCTATTTTAAGTTATACGTGTTACAAGTTTATAACGTGTGTACATGGTTATTGTTTAATTGTTATTGTGTTTCAAAATTGTATAACGTAGTATTGTTGAGTGTTAAGCCTACTGCTTCAATTTTTATTTATGGGGACAATTGAAAAGTAATCTTTATGCAACAACATACTAGATGAACTCAAACTAAATATCATGAGAGATATTGAGGCTATCTCGGTAGATGAACTAATGCTTGTGAATGAAAATTTCCTTAGAAGATGCCAGAAATGTGTAGATGCAGGTAGAAGGCATTTTCCAACATCTTCTGTGACGATTTTATTTTGATTATGTGTTATTATGTGTGCTTGTCATTTACATGCGATTTGTACGGGCGCTCAATCGACCCCAAGCTCGGTGAGTTGCCATGTGCTCGTCCGACGCGCCATGCGGCCAGCCCCACTTTGAGTGAAATGATGATGATGATGATAATTGTTGTTTTAAGGGGCCTAACATCTAGGTTATCGGGCACTTTGAGTGAAAGACCCTGTAGAAGACTTGAGGTGTACTTCCTACTAGCGACTGAAGAGGAAAGCAGAGAAGCAAGAAGGATGGAGAGCTGCTGCCAACCAACTTTACAGCTGATAACTAGGGAGAGAGAGAGAGACCAATTTGTGCATTGAAGTCTCCTAACAGAATTTTAACATGATGTTAGGAAATTTTTGCTGTAGACTCTTCCAGTAGTTCCCAGAATTCTTCTACTTTTTGTGTCTCTTTTTGGTTGTAGTTGTTTGTACGTGCATGTGCATGGATTAATGTATAGACTTTATATGGGAATTTCTTTCAGAAAGAAATGTAAAGCTTTATTATTGAATTTGTGATATTTGTTCTGACTGCAAATCAAGTACCGAATAGTAATGGTGCGTTAGGTAGATGCATGGCTGGTTTACCTTTGTAGATTCTATAATTTCCAAAGTCAAAGTCATTTTTATCTCTGTATCTAGTTGGCTCAGGCAAAGAAAGCATTTCTACAAAAGAGGAATCTGCTGACATCGAATATAGATTTAGGTATTAGGAAGTCATTTTTGAAAGCCTTTGTCTGGAGCGTGGCGCTCTATGGAAGTGAAACTTGGACTATTGGTGCAGCAGAAAAGAGGAGAATTGAAGCATTTGAAATGTGGTGTTACAGGAGAATGATGAAGATCAGATGGGTCGATAGGGTTACAAACAAAGAGGTGTTAAGACGAGTGGGAGAGGAGAGATGTTTCTGGCGACTGCTAATGAAGAGAAGAGATAGGTTGGTAGGACACATACTAAGACACCCAGGAATAGCAAGCTTAGTTATGGAAGGAAGGGTCGAGGACAAAAACTGTAGGGGTAGACCAAGGTTAGAATATGTTAAACAGATTGCCTCGGATGTAGGGTGTCGGAGCTACGTAGAGATGAAACGATTAGCTCAGGACAGGGAGGCGTGGAAAGCTGCATCAAACCAGTCAAAAGACTGAAGACTCAAACAACATCTAGTTTCTTGAAGTGCCTAAATGTGAATGTTAAATTTGTCCAATACATCAGTTAGGGCCGGTTGTACCATCTCCGGGTTCACCTGCTGGTAGCTGCATGGGAGATAAACTATCTGCCAGCATAAAATCCCTGGCAACTTTGGTTGCGTTCTACCACGTCCGTATGAGCGGCGGGCAGCTACCCTGAAGTATACAATGAAATACTAAAGATGGCAGGCCTGTTTTTGTGCAGCGGAGTCGTGTCCTCTATTTTCGATTGCATTAAGAGCGTGAAATATACCGTATTTCAAATGTATAGGATATGAAATCTCATCAACAGTAAGACCAATTCTCGATGTGTCCTATTACTCCCATAAAGAAGATCTTTGTTGTAACCTAATGTGGTGGATTCGTCACATTACAGTATTATAATATTAACGAACAACTGTAACATAAAAAGGAGTTCATCTGTTTCATAGAGCTTAACATGATACGGACGTGATGAGAAGAGTGGCTATGTGGTTAGAGTCGATTGCTTCGGAGCATAAGATTTGAGGTTTGATTCCTCTAATAGAAAAGTACTTTTATCAAGCCTCCATTCTTATTTATTGTTACCAGTGCATTATTATTCAAATAATGTCAGCTAAAATCGTTCATCGTGAATGTTTCAATAAGACTGAGATGTATACAATGTTATAATTTAGCAAGTTAGCATTTCAAAACCATTGTTTTATTGCATACAGAACGGAACCCTTCTGTTTTACAGCTGGTTAAAGTCATTGGCACATTAATGTACTGTTACGTTTGTTTTTTTATTTTTACTCGGTTTGCCCTCTAGGTTGGCTTTTCCTTCGGACTCAGCGCGGGATCCCACCACTACCGCCTCCAGGGCAGTGTCCTGGAGCTTGAAACATCAGGTTGGGGGGATACAACTGGGAAGGTGGGACAAGCACCTCGCCCAGGCAGCGTCACCTGCAAGGCGAACAGGGGCCTGATGAGAGATGGGAAGATTGGGAGAGATAGGCAAGGAAGGAAGAAGGAAGGAGGCGGCTGTAGCCTGACGTTAGGTCCCGGCATTTGCCCGGAGACGAAGTGGGAAACCACGGAGAACCACTTCGAGGATGACTGAGGTGGGAATCGAACCCCCCTCTACTCATTTGGACCACCCGAGGCTGAAGACCCCAGGCCTCATACCACTTTTCAAATTTCGTGGCTGAGCTTGGAATCGAAACTCGGACCTCCGGGGTGGCAGCTAAGCACGCTGACCACTACACCACAGAGGCGACATACTGGTATGTTAATAGGATTATTACATTGTGCGAAATAGAAAAGGATCTAGGAGGTGTAAGCCAAGATATAAATACGTGAGTTCGTGTAGCCAGATATTTCATCACCACTTTGTTGACCTGGGTCACGCCAGAGGCTTGTTAAATCCTTCTCAAAGATACAATGATACTGACAATCAAATATTCATCGTTGTCTAGAGGGAGAAGATCTAAAATGCCCACAAAACCATCCATAATAAGACGAACTTTCATTTTTTTTTAAAATGTTGAATTAAAACATAAATATGCTTGTAAACAAAGTATGCGCTATACCTATTCAAAGTGGTGTTATTTGGTTCATGCTGTATCAATTAATAATAAGGGAGCGGTTGGAAAAAATAAATGGCGAAGGTGGGAATCGAACCAGTTACGTTAAGATCCACAGACAGCAACGCTGACCACTAGACCTCGCTGCGATGCCTTTACTGCACTGTTTACAAGTTGTACACAACCAAATGATAACAATATGAATGTTTCAAATATTAATAAGTTATTTGAAGATGCAAGATACTATTTCTAACATGGAACGTTCATTGTTTTTGTGACTGTATTAAACAGAAAGCCGCAAATCATCTGAATTACGCACAAGGCAAACATTCGACGACCATTTTGGAGCTTTGCCTGGCTGACAAAGCTCTATCAGCCTCTCGGAGCGGCCGACAGTTTACTCCACCCGATAAGCATTATCTATCCCGCTGGCAGCAATACCTGCTGATGTAGGGGCAGATGACCTTGTAGTTCCGCCCCTTAAAACAACAATAACTAACTAACTACCTGCTGATGGTCAAACGGAAATCTAAGTTTATTCTGCGGGCAAGTTACCTGGTCCTTTGCCCAGAGATGGTTGAACCGGCCCTTGGTTGCTTTAGCTTCCCGATTTTGAGAAGTATGTTGATGTTCAAAGTACCAAGAAAATGTTCGAACTTTGGAAAAAGAGATTTGGGAAGCTCAGATACATTCCCGTATGTTATTATTATTATTATTATTATTGGAGCCTTCATGGCTTAGGTGGCAGCACGCCGGCCTCTTACCGCTGGGTCCATGGTTCAAATCCTGGTCACTCCATGTGAGATTTGTGCTGGACAAAGCGGAGGCAGACAGGTTTTTCTCCGGGTACTCTGGTTTTCTCTGTCACAATTTCATTACAGCAACACTCTCCACTATCATTTCATTTGATCTGTCATTAATTTAATCATTGCCGCAGGGGAGTGCGACAGGCTTCGGCAGCCGGCACAGTTCATATCCTCGCCACTAGATGGGGGCTTAATTAATTCCATTCCCTGACCTGGTCAGTTGACTGGAAGCAGGCTGTGAATTTTCATTATTATTATTAATAATATTACAGTATTATTATTCTGGGGTATAAATACTGTGCTCTTAAAATTCTAATCATTAAAAAAAAAAATTGTATAGGCTAAATTCATGGTTTTGAACATTAAGTACAGAAAATACCATTGTTTAACATGTAAATCATTCCCATGGATTATGTGAATAAGACTAGGTTGATAACTTCAAGTACAAGTAATGGAGGATTCAATAAAATAATTTAAAAGACATTTAAAAATTTCACTTATCAATTACTGACCCCAGGACCTTGGAATATGAAGTTAGCTTATTACCATTCGTCCACTTTTCCGATGGAGCTAGAAGCTCACAGTTACACAACTTAACCCCTCAGCGTTGTAGCCATTTAAAGTGCTTCCTACTACACGGCTGGAGGAGATTTCAACTACTCGCGACTGAAATACATTGTTTCACATAAAACGTTACTACAAGTATAAGAGTAGCCCGATATTTACGAAATTTGGAATTCCATATGTAAAAATGATGTACATGCACATAATTACATAATTGTTTCACATTACCTTAGTAATTCAGCTTGGTATGATAAGAGTTCGAAGCACTCCTCGAGACAGAGACCCATGTCATATTCTTGGCAGCAGTAGCCTATACCGATGTCTTCCTTTTACCATGACGAATGAAAGATAAAGTGAGTGGACTCCTCAAGTTCAAGCGCGCCCCGCCCGGCAGCGCTAGGGTGGGCAAGTTCCACGCTGCCGGTCAGCTGGTCTTAGGGATAATGCCAAGGGAAACGAATTACTTTGTAACTGATACTCTTTTAAAATGTAATTAGCGATTACAATTAAAATAACACGGCAGGGCACAATGGAAAATATAATTCACGGAAATAAGTACTGCGGTCTCCATTAGGCTGCATGTTACGGAAAGCACAGATTCCTGGAGTAGGCTATACAGACTGTTACTTTTGTTGTTTATTGTTGTGGCAATTTAGTTTCCTCAGATTGAGAGACTAAAGAAGGTGAATTTGTGGGTCTGAATCTAATTAATGAAAATGGGGGAATGGCAGAGCGGCTCTTGAGATCACTAGTGACAGAGTTGAGATGGCTATTCTCAGAGGGAGTGATGCCTATGTGATTACCTAATTCCTCAATGAGGGAAATAAATTGGGCTATGGGATTGAGCGCGTTATCTACTGCTTGCCTGACTGATTTACAAAGGCTAATACCAATAGGTGGGTGGATGAGGACCATCGTGGTCTGAAGGTTACTGCCATTGGGTGAAGCGTACGACAGCACTTTCTCGAAATCAAATGTCGGGAATGAGACGTAGCCCGGTGAGGGAAGCGGTGAGCTAGAGAGTGAGGAATCTGATTTTGGTGAAGCTGGTTTAAGAGGAACGAGTAGACCATATCGTTTTTGGGTAGGCCCATTCGGAATTAGTGTTTTTGGATTGACAGGGGTATAATTTGGGATTTTAGGGTCATCAGGGTCCTGAGTTATCAGGAATGTTATGGCCTGGTACGTTAATGTGCGAGGTTTAGTGTCAGTGCGCGACATGTTTGTGTTCGTGAGAGTATAAGTGCGTGTAATGAGTAAGAGGTGATGAGAGATAGTGGTCAAATACCTTGGTCGACCAGAGAATAAGGAAAGAGAAAAACAAATTTACCAGTCACTCAAAGTTATCCAGTTTAAATACAGTTGGAGCTGTGACGTTGAGTGCGCTGATGAAATTTGAAGTTACTTGAAATAATTAATTATTGGCTGCTTGGTAGGGTGAAGGGATGAGCTAAACTTGTATTAAAACTCGGGGGAGACAGGAGTTGCTTGACTAGGATGGTTATAGGGAGGGTATGGTGGTGGATATTCAATGGTAGAGGAGTGACTTAATCTGCACTGTTACCACGGGGAATGCAAATTAAGCCTATAGGAACGTAGCGGAATGGCTTGAAATATCGAAGTCGAGGCGATAGCGAGGACTAGGCTCGGTAGAAATTCTGGAAAGGCTGGCGGATCATCGATTTCGTCAATTGGCGTTAGAATACGGAGCTTGGAGCAGTGGCGTGCAGTTTGCGTGGATGTTGGACTCGGAATGATGATGGCACAAAACAGTAATATTAGCAAAGAGATATGTTTGAAGTAGGTCTACACAAAACATAAAACGCTGATGTACAGAAGACGCAATGAAATGAATTTAAGAAATGAAAGCAAAGAAAATTCTATTTAATTCACACAAATATCTCACACAGTAGCTTCCCCCGCACTTTTATATGACCCGGTTCGACGGAACAACAGGACAAGTGTTGGACATAATCGCTTGCAGTGCCTGTAGCGGCGGGACCACGAACTACCGTTATATAATGGCGGAGTCCTCACACTAGGTCCTTCTATTCGTCATGCTTTTACCGTGATTCGAACACACAACACACCGTCTCTGAGGTTTAGATTTCTCAGTTTTGGGTGCTAATTTCCTTATAAAATGTATTTCCTTTAACCTTGGAACTGTATTATGTGATGCGCGCCGGTCCCCGAATATTTCGTTCCGCGCCCAACTGATTGTGTTTTGTAAACAAACCTTCCACCAGCTGAACCCGATAAGATAGATAATTGCTCAGTGTTTGTCCCTGTCACTTGCCTAAATATTATTAGATAATAACATTAGAGGTTAAACTTTCATATGAATTATACAATATTTCCAGCACGTTACTGTCAGTCAAACCACGGCTGGAGAATGTCATTGCGCACGGCGCGACGAAAAGCAGCATGACGAAACTGAGTGAGGGGAATTACATTTATTAAGAAACAAACCAACTCGACACATATTATTTCAGATAAAAGATCGAGACATCGTTTCTCAAACAAGATACATACCATGCACAACTGGTTCTCATATCATAAGACAGAAAGCAGCACTAACTGATACTACACACAGCGCTGGTGGAATTTTACAGAAATATTTCAAGCCAAGAAAAATTATCTTCTTCTTCTCCTACCTATCAAGTGTTAGGCCAGGTGGCCTGTTACAGTCTCGTTCATCTCTTTGTAGGTCTACCTACGTCTCTTCTGCCTCTAGGTTGGTATTTGAGGACTCGTCTGGTGATCCGGCCGGTCATACGTAGTACATGGTCCTTCCAAGCTGATCTGTAATTCTGCACTGTGTTGATAATTGGCTTTACTTTCAGTTCTTTAAGAATATATTCAGATCTTTTGCTATCCCACAGTGTGTATCCAGCTGTTCTCCTCATGAACCGCATCTCGGCCCTTGTGTCTCCGTTCATCTCCTTTGTGAAGGGTCCAAGCTTCGCTGCCATATAGAAGGGTAGGTTTGGCTTGGGTGTTGTATAGTTTGAGTCGTGTGTGCCTCTGGACTAAAGATGGCCTGAAGATGCTATTTATTAGTCCTGTGACCTTAGTGAAGTTGATGATTTTGTGCTGCATATCGGTTTCTTGGATGTAACTAAGGTTATAGCCGAGATATTTGAATGTTGATACCTGCTCAAGGGTTGTATTTTCTATTGCAATTTTTGTTCTCTCATGGTTTTTCCCGATGAAGGCCATAACTTTAGTTTTGGTAATTGGTAATGTTGTAATTTCTTGCTGTTGTGTGAAGGTTATATATTGATCTCTGTAAATCATCTTCAGATTCTGCAAAAAGTACCAAGTCATCTGCAAACAGTAGTGAGTCTATATCAGGTTGTCTGTCTAAAGAAAAATGATGATTACAATAAAATAATCCACACACTCAGTGTACAAATACAGCAAAGAACATCACGCGAAAAGACAACTTCTCGGCTCGTGATTTCTGTATTTTATTCTGTGGAAAAGAATGAAGCAAACAAAACGAGAGATTATTCCTCAGACTTGCTAAAATTCTTTTTTATCCTTGCACAAACAACTATATTTTAACGAACTACAATTCTTATCTTACAACTCTGATAAACTCCAACATTTCTTCTTGAAATCAAAACCATTTGCATTTTGATAACTCCAAAACTCTTCACGCTACAACCGTAAATGCGAAGCCATGTATGGGTCTATATCATGTCTAGAGGTTGGCGGCTACGGAAGAAAAGAGGGTCTATACCACGTATAGAGGTCGGCGCTGAGGGGTTAAATATATATGGCTAAATGTTGAATTTCAGTTCAACCCGAATTACCTACTGCAATTTATTCAATCAGTGCCTGGTTTGTTTTCAACTTCATTAAGGTAAGTTTCATGACCTCTTTGCCTGTATATATCAACTGTATATATTACCCTCAATACACAGCCTTCCTCCATGTTTGATTCCTTGATGTTTGATTGTATCTATTGAAACACACAGTACAGCTAAAATTGCTCAGCTCTAACATAACAATGCCTGTACTGGAATTGCCACTATATTCAAATTTGATGTTATAACCTCTAGTTGTTTGTAGGTGCATGTGGATGGATTAATGTATAGACTTTGTTTCCTGATTTGATTGTGAGTGGAAATTTCTTTCAGAATGAGATTTAAAGTTTTATTATTGAATTTGTGATATTTGTTCTGACTGCTGTACCAATCAATGCTCGCAGTACAACTCGTACAGTACAGCTATAACATTACAAATGCCTGTACCGGAACTGCCAGTATATCCAAATGTAATGTTACAACCTCTACCATCACTGCTGTACTGATCAATGATCGCGGTACAACTTATATAGTACTGTAAAATTACACTTAAAGGTAACGCTAGCTATGATACACACAAGAGTAACATCACTAAACCACACAGGATACATTGCATGTCGCAAATCTCGGCATTAATAACAGTTATTTAGTTAAGTTAAGAGTCCCTGCTGTAAATTTGCAATATCCAGGACACAAAAGTCGAAGTTCTCCTGTCTCTGATTATATTCTTACAGTTTTTGTCATCAAAGTAAAGAATTCAAATTTCAATCCACATTCTACACCTTTCACTTCAAGACAGAAGTTCTCATTGAAGAATGTCTCTCCCTGCCCGCTACATACTGTTATGAATGACGAGCTGTTTACTGTCCGCCCTCCTGATGAGACTGGGAGGTTGAAATGAGCTTGTCGGGAGCTATAGCATTGAAGAAGAGCAATTGATTGGATTGATGGCATGAATGCCCACCTTGGAGATGGCGGTGGGTCCGGCTGTGGGGATTGTCCCCGTCCTTTTTATGTGCTTTTCCCTCTTTTCTTTCCCTGTGCCCACGCCTGACTATTATTGTGTTAGTCCTTTTTCTGTTTCATTCCCTTTTTTTTTCCCTGTCCAGTGGCTGATCGTGTGTCCACACTTTATTGCTTTTCATTTATTGATGTTTAACTAATTTAAGCTTACTGAGAATTAAATAAATGAATTGTAAACGTGAAGGTTTATTGTGCGGTTGTAGCCTCGGAAAATATAAAATTACTTCGTACAAATTTGGGGGGAAAATAACTTTTCTTCTTGAGGGTGATCATTGAATAGAAACTGAAATTTTGTCAGAAAATCATGATAGTAAATTCAAGGAATAGAAAATTAAAATTTTGCTGTAGGCTATGTGACAGAAAATTTTCTACTGTAGTTGGTTTCTGCTAATCCCTTTCCTACAGACAGGATCCCAGCAACTACTTACTATGTTGGCTAATAACCTTGCTGGTTTTTTTTTTTCCCTTACAACTAGAGTCACTGACAATGACTATATATCATTAAAAAAATATCACCTTTTTTCTAATTTTGAGGAGAGACATAATTATAAAAATAACAATAATATTTTCTTGCATTTGATTATTACTATCTTGTTTCTGATGTGTTCAGAAAATTAATTAGTGTTCATCTGTATCAAATTGAACCAATGGGAGATAATATAGCAAGTTAAATGTGTTCATTAGTTAATTGCTGAGCTTGTTGGTAATTGTGGGCTATAGGAAGAACCCGAAACGCGGATGTCTGTTCGTGAGGCTCTTCTGAGTATGGTTGAAGCATTTCGTTCAGGCTTGGAGGACAGCAGTCGGCAGCTCATGATGGAAGCTCTTCTGGCAGGGCAGGTTGAATCGGAGGAGTCTATGGCCCGGTTTGTAGCAGTCCGCTACTTGGCAACTGTATTTCCACATGACCATGCACCTTCTCGGTACCTGCTACTCCTGGCCACCCATGACATGTGAGTTGTCTGGACATAGTATTGCTATTGAATACATAGGTATATTGTCCCACCTGTACTTTATGGCTTTATATTCATCAAGCTATAAAAGGAAGATTTTTGGGCTTAATCGTGGTCTAGTGACATTTGAATTTTAACTTGTGATATTCAAACCCCACTGGACCATGGCCAACAAACCCGAAAAATTTGTTCATCAATCGATTGTGTCCCCACCATTATGCTGCAAGTGAATTTCCCCCCCCCCCCCGGGAAATGTCACTAGATGACAGGAAAAGTGGATAAAATACATCTAGTGGTATTTCCTGGGTAAAAAAGAATTTGTCACTTGTAACGTTATGGTGGGGACACATTCAATACTTACATTATATTATGAAGGATGTTTGGCTTCATATTTAGCACCCTGCATTGTACTCTTGTTCAAAATATCCATACCTGAGACAGCTGATGTTCAGGGCCGGTTATTATTGTCCACCATTGTTCTTAAAATCTCTATAAAGAAATTAAGATTTCTGTCCGAACATTGTGATTTCCAGCTAAAACTTTGTATTTGTCTTGATTGAAGGGTATAATGACCAAATGACATGAGATTTTGTATTTAAGAAGAAGACACCCTTACAATAAAACTAGAATACAAATTATGTGTAATACAAAGGGGTGAGAGTAGCCTCCGTGGCTTAGGCGGCAGCACGCCGGCCTCTCACCGCTGGGTCCGTGGTTCAAATCCCGGTCACTCCATGTGAGATCTGTGCTGGACAAAACGGAGGCAGACAGGTTTTTCTCCGGGTACTCCGGTTTTCCCTGTCAACATTTCATTCCAGCAACACTCTCCACTATCATTTCATTTCATGTCATTCATTTAATCATTGCCCCAGAGGAGTGCGTCAGGCCTCTGCAGCCGGCACAGTTCATATCCTCGCCGCTAGATAGGGGCTTCATTCATTCCATTCCTGACCCGGTCGGAGACTGGAAGCAGGCTGTGGATTTTTACAAAGGGGTGAGAGGGTTAAGAGGCAGCCTCAATTCCTTAAGAGTAAGACAGTTGTGCAATTCATATCTCTCTCTTTACTTGGTGAAGCTGTAGGTTGAGAAATGATTTCATAGAACACTCTTGAAGACAACTGCAATCACACAACACTCCTGCAATAAGGCAAGAAGCACATCCTTCTGACATGAATATGTCCCAATCAACCATACAAGAAATCCCAAGATGAAGCATGGAGTGAATTCATAATGCTTGCTACCTGAACTCATGTCCACTACCAGGAGTAGACATGATTGATTCACAGCTATTTTATGTTTATTGCTGTTTCACCTGAACTCTCGACAATGAGTGTGCTAACATTGATTTCTTGCTATACGTTTCATTGTTAGCAAGTACTGTATGTCCTCACATTTAGATCGTCACATATGGTTAGCCTAAAATGCATAGAAGAAAAGCAGGATGTGACGATTATGTGAAGAATAAAATAAATAACAAATAAAAAATATCCATTTTTTTATTGGCTCATTTATAGGCCACTATATTGCTTTTATCAAAATCAACTTATTTCATGATGATATCTCAATTAGTTTAATTGCTATGACTCTTAGTTCATGCTGTATAGACAGTTCTCTCAGCTTTTGCGGGATTTTGTCTATCTGAATTCAAATTGACCGCTTCTCTATGCTTGACAGTAGTTGGTATTTTGGCCAGTATAGAACCAGTATATGCTTGGAGACTAGGCTTTATTTTCTTTGCTACTTATGAGTGCTCATATGACATGTGCTTTTCATGTGACCACTTTTGCTGTATAGTGTACCGCTTTAAAGACAAAGGCAAGTACAGCCTCCCTTAATTCTCCCTACCGTAATTATTTAGGCTACCTTGGACAGTAGGGAGGGGGAGGACTTTGATCAGAATGATCAGGGAGTGGAGAGCTGGGAGGTTTCCCCAGAGTGGTGGCTTAGGAGCTGCTAAAGGGATAGTCATCTAGTCGAAATCGAAATTAAAAACTAAATAACAACAAATATATTCTCAAAATAGGGGATTACAATGGGGCAGGGGCACATGAGAAATGAACACAGTGGCCAAAATAAATGACCCATGACTAACGGTCAGCACGACCTCGGGCACAGCAGGCCCGGGAGAAATAATTAACCAAGCAATGGAAGCAAAATTAACAACGGCTCAGGAGAGCGGACCAAAAGAAGGAATTTAATGATAATATGGCTGATGGACAACAAGCGGGCGGAAACGTGGTATGTGAAGCCACTAAAGTTACGTGAAGTATCACGAACACATGATACAAAACTAGTGCCAGAATTTATCAGAAATTCAAATTAAATAAATAGCTACAGCACCAAATGGCTCGTAATTAAATAAGGCATTGCACAAGGAGCAATGAGGAAGCTGAAAGTTTAGGCTTGAAAACGGCCACGTGCAGCAGGCACACTAACAACGCTGTGACCAGAGCGACAACAGCAAGGGAATGCCACCAGCCAATTACATAAGATTCCCCATCCAAAATTGACATAGTGTAGAACATAACTTCAGTATTAAAAGTTGGTGATGTCCATTTCAAAATAAATAAATAAATAATTAAGTAAATTTAAAGCAAGATAGGATGGTGAAACAAATCTAATACTTGCCCCTCGTTGGGCTACCAATGAAATAAATCTTTCTAAATATCTTTTTGGTTAGGGGTCAACCAACAGCAACATGCCCCACCGTTGGGCAATAAATATAACTATCTTTTCTAGCTTCTAATAATAATCTTCTGCGGGGTCGAGATGATGTTGTGCACATAACGAAATTAGAAATACAATGCTTTTAATATCTTGTCTGTCTACATATAAGCAAGCTTTCATAACCTGTATCTCTTGTTCCTTATCCACAACCACCTTCATAAGGGGAAAAATATATGCCTCACAACTCTTTAGGGGTCTTCGGTACTGAAAATTTGGGTTCGGTACGGTTCGGTTCGGTTAAAAAAATTGTACTTCGGTTCTCGGTACAAAATCGGTTCGGTACAGCTCGGCTGATTTTAACATGTTAAATTAGAGTAATTTGTAAACCATTAAGAAAAAAGTAACACATGAGTTCTAATGATTATACAGTAAACCAAATACTTGCCAAATAGCACAATTATTATTTAAAATACAGAAAAAAATGTACAGCTAATAATCTCATACAATGTTCCATTAACTTTCAAACTTGCCCTTTTAGAGTGGAGTAAGCCTATTGATGCACACATTAAATAGACATTAGGCTCACACTGGAACACTTAAGTCCATAATTTAATTTTATTAATCAAAAGAGCTCTAGTAGTAGAACTTCACTTATACGATTTCCAGGGGACCAAAGGAAAAAAAAACACGTATAAATGTGAAAAACGCGTAAATGAAAGTCGGTAAATAAAAACTGCAAAATGTATGTGACAATATGGGTTATACAGGGACTTTGTTTTAAAAGCGACAGGGACCCTCACTCGCGCCGCGAGCCGGTTCTCGCCAAGCACTTTGCCGTATGCGCTTCTTGACGCCACGGCTTTAACAGTCCATATTCTTTCATCTTGGCTGACACGCCTGAGGATTTGAATCAGTTTTTGAATGGTATGGACTCCGTCTTACAGAATGAATACATGATGAAAATTAATAAATGTAAAACAAAAATACTGGAATGCAGCCGAAATAAATCAGAAACTTCTATGGAGATCAAATTGGCAGGTGAAAAGCTGAAGGAAGTTGGAGACTTCTGTTACTTAGGAAGCAGAATAACCAGTGATGGACGAAGCAAAGAGGATATAAAAAGTAGGTTGGCTCAGGCAAGGAAAGCCTTCCTACAAAAAAGGAATCTGTTGACATCGAATATAGATTTAGGTATTAGGAAGTCATTTTTGAAAGCCTTTGTCTGGAGCGTGGCGCTCTATGGAAGTGAAACTTGGACTATTGGTGCAGCAGAAAAGAGGAGAATTGAAGCATTTGAAATGTGGTGTTACAGGAGAATGATGAAGATCAGATGGGTAGATAGGGTTACAAACGAAGAGGTATTAAGGCGAGTGGGAGAGGAGAGATGTTTCTGGCGACTGCTAATGAAGAGAAGAGATAGGTTGGTAGGACACATACTAAGACACCCAGGAATAGCAAGCTTAGTTATGGAAGGAAGGGTCGAGGACAAGAACTGTAGGGGTAGACCAAGGTTAGAATATGTTAAACAGATTGCCTCGGATGTAGGGTGTGGTAGCTATGTAGAGATGAAACGATTAGCTCAGGACAGGGAGGCATGGAGAGCTGCATCAAACCAGTCAAAAGACTGAAGACTCAAACAACAACATTCTTTAGACTAAGGTATATTACAGCTGAAATAGAGTCAATCGGTGCTGAGGAACTTCAGAACGTAAATGACAACTTCATGAAGAGGTGCCAGCGATGTGTAGCAATGAATGGCGAACATTTTCAGCACCAGCTGTGAACTATAGGCTATAGTCTACTCAGTGACTGTGCCGCGCGAGCTACGCATTACGGCAAGTGCCTGGCGGGAGACAGGCTAGCAACTCGGGCGGCGGGCGAGCGAGGGTTCCCGTTAAGAAGTGAAAAACAAGAAATAATAATACGATTGTTTAACTATAATCGGCAATATGTAACAAAACAACTACAAGAGAAATGCACCCAGATATAACAAAACAAAGAAAATTGAGTCACTTTACGAAGTAGTCTGTTATCTTGACTTGTTTTTTGTTGGCAGAGGCCACGGCGTGAACAGTATTTTCAAACCGATATAATTCGGCCATTATTTCCTCAGAAACGTTATGGTGCGTCACAAAATGTTTGATAGTCCATAGAGCATTGACAGCATCATTAAAATCCACTGTATTATTCTGCGGCTCTTCATCGTCATTAATAAAATGCCGTAGTGTAGGCCTAAATTAATGGATTTTCATTTGTCTGAAGACGCAAGTTTATTAGAACACAGAATCAATCGCGTATTTTTAATGGGTTGACGAGAAGTCCTAAAAAAACACGAATGAAAATTATAAAAGCGGATTTTTTTTTTAAATATATCGGCGATCGTAAAACACTTCCGCTCATCTTAACATAAGCTTCAGATGCTGTCTAACTGTGTTTTATGGCTGCTTCCTGTTATTTTGAAAGGCTAACACAATAATAGCGCTTGCTTATTACGCAAGCTGTTCTTCCTTGTTACGACACTCCGGCAAGCGAGTGTCGCCGTGACCACCGGTGTCGCTCAAGGCCATCGTAACATAATATAGCACGCGGTGCATCCTTCCGATCGGAAGTACAGGCGGTAACAAAAGTTTGCATTCGAACATACGTACTTCCTCAGAACACGCAACGTATAAATGATGCTTTATATTGCAAGGGACTTAAAATATTATCGTATAAGCGTGAAAAACGAATAAATGTAAAACGTATATCGGAGATAAATTAACATGGAAAATATAGGCTTGCCGGGACCAGGAAAAAATCGTATAGAAAACGTATAAATATGAACCGTAAACAAGAAGTTTTACTGTATTTAACTAACTATTAAAGTAAAACATTGATGATAAAGGACAATACTTTGGATGTCTAAAAAAAGGTTTCCTTAAATTACGGTATTTATGTCTCTTGAACCGAACCGAACTTTTTACCGAGTTTTTTATCGTCTCGAACCGAAGTCGGTAATTTCCTTTGTACCGTACCGAAACCGAAAAATCGGTGCACCGTCGACCCCTACAACTCTTACTATTCTTCTGATCCTCCTTTTCTTCTTGCATTTTCTTAAAACATATTTTTCTACCGCAGCATTCTTCAAGACACCAGATCTATTTATTCCAATCCATCACATTCATACCACAGAACATAATCACACCAGCAACAACTATAACCTTCTTCATACTAGATGTAACATCTATTTTATTTTAAATCCTCACTAACATACCACAGCACATAACATCTCATTATCCACCACTAAAAATCCTAGACCAGAGAGCATATCATCAACACCATTCCCCATGACATCAACTATCAATATCCATTCCCATTCTGCATTAAAAAAAACTAAAACCAACTAGCTTCCATTCTGCATGGCAATTTTTTACAACATTCCATGGCAACCTTGCTCTAAGATCAATGAAAATCTATGCCATCTGCCAAAGCCACCTGGTTATTTTGCAAAGCCACCTACCAGCAATAGCCAGACCACCACCGAGAATCTCTATGGCCCAGAACACATAAGACACTCTGTGGTGGTCTACCAATTGTGGCCACAGCTGGCAACCAGATAAAAATATATATATAAATAAATAAATACTACCAACAAAACAAAAACCAGTCTGTAACCTACTGAAAAGTTTGGTTACAATGGCATCCGTAAGGTAAAATAATGAATTTCAATATTGTGTGGTGCACAGAATTCCAGTCTGAAATTTAATGGACGCAAGGCTTCTTCCCCGCACTAGAAGCAGCAAAATTTACCGAAAGAAACTCCAATGGGAGAAGAGTAAAATAAGAAATAAGCTCAAATGTTCTGTGGTTTAATTCAATACAGTACCTTGTAATCACTCGGTAGTCGAAACTACCATATCGTCGCGGACACGAGGTCCGAGGCCTCGTGCACATAATACCCAATTCTCACATCGCTAACAGTGGAGCGACTTACTGGTTCAAAAGCTCACAATCAAATGACTATGGCGTCTTAACGCCTTGGGCTAGTTCAGAGTCACTGTGTAACAGATTCAGCACGAGAGAATATGCCGCGCAGGTTAGCCAACCGCGGAGCATGAAGAAAGCAACACATTGCCCTAGTGTCCATGGCAAAGGATACAGTTTAGGGTGGTAGCGTGGTAATCGACCACAATGCCTTGCGGCCCTCAAATATTTTAAATCTTTCTAGAAACTGATGGAACATCGTAGATTATTCTGGGCCATGCTTTTGGTGTCGGAAACCCAGTTTGGCAGGGGGAGAGGGAAGCGGGAATTTCAAATATTTAGAAGAGTTTGTAAGTCCAAGAGGCCTCCTCCCGGGGGAAAGGGGCCCGGGGGAGAGGAGGGTGGGGACGAATTATTGTGATGGCCGGAATGACCGTCACATATAGTCTTATTGATATTGCTAGTGGAAGTGTAGTAATTGGGAATATGGGTAGACAATCATTAAAATGGACTAGGAATAAAGAAAAGAAGAAGGAATATGGCATACCAAGACGAGGAGAAAGAGGCTGGAGCAGGAGACTACAGGTCTGGGATGTTTTAGAAGAGAGCAAGTCGTGCAGGTACACACTTCACTTTGAACTCATTTTCCCACTAATAATGTTTTTTTCGAGCAAAAGGTGCATTATCTCGGGAAGTAACGGCACCATTGACATTAAATTTGCAACTTGAGTTCTACTATGTATGTTCAGTGCTTTAAACCTTCAAAAATATAGAATAAGGTCTAAACATTGGGTATAATAATAATAATAATAATTTTTTTTTTTAATCTATTCCTTTCCTAAAATTGCATATGCCAAAAATTTTATTATTTTTTAGGTTAGGATTGCAATGACAGTTTTAATGGGTTAAGGGGGTCTCCACCCAATTAACCCATTAAAATTGTCATTGTACACGTCAATACGGACCTTGAAAATGGATAATCCTCCAATTAATCTTTAGGATTGCAATACAGACACTACAAAACTGAAAACTAAATTTTGGCTTAATAGCACGAAAGGTTTTAGAAATAATTCACCGATACATTTTTATCACTCTCAACGATAATAATTATTCACATAAGAATTTATGAACCCAGGATTCTGTGATTTCATTCACCTATTACTACCATCATCATCATCGGCTTTAACTCGAATCCGAGTATAAATCTTCTTCCTTCAGTCCAGTTTGTGGATGTGTTTACGGTGACTAAAGAGTCCAATCCTGGCATGGCACAAGCGACCACACAAGTCACATAGTATTGCTGCAGGAGGACGTGGTTGGGCTGCTCGAAGTTTCCTAGCTTGACGCTTGGCCTCTTCATGTATGCGTCGATCCCTTTCAAACGTCTTTACAGTATCCGAGATGGTACGGCGCCAAGTTGAGCGGTCTTCAGCCAGCATGTCCCAGGTTTGTGAATCAAGACCTGTCAATTTCAGGGTCTGCTTAAATTGGTCCTTGTAGCGCCTCTTAGGACCACCATGAGGTTTGGTGCCATAGCATAACTCACCATATAGCATTTAACAAGGTAATCTCACATCATCCATCCGATGGTCATGACCAATCCATCTAAATTGGTGACCTATTATGGATGATTCTATGCTGTTGATTTGAGCCTTTTCCAGAAAAGCAATATTGGTAATGCGGTCTTCCCATTTAATCCTCAGGATTGATCGAAGTTTTTGTAGGTGGAAACGCTCAAGCTTCCTAAGATCACGTCGGTAAAGGGTCCACGTTTCACAGCCATACAACAATGTAGAAATGACTACTGCTTTGTACACCATAAGCTTTGTACTCATGGACAGATCTTTATTCATGAAGACCCAGTGCGCTAATCGTCCATATGCTGCATGGGCTGCGCCAATTCTCTTATCCACATCCTGCTCACAGGTACAGCTCACAGAAATGGTACTGTCCAGGTACGAGAAGTGGTCAACCTGTTCTAATGGCAAATTTGAAATGGAGATATTGAACTGAGGAAGAGGTGTGCCTGGTGAAGTTTGTGCCAAGACTTTAGTCTTGTTGACATTTATGGTAAGACCAAAGCGATCACATGCACTTTTGTAACAGTTAACTGACTCTTGCAGCTCTTCTGGTGTGAGAGTTGGTGCCGCAGCATCATCTGCATACCTGCCAACTCTCCCGATTTAGGCGGGAGACTCCCGATTTCAGACCATTTCTCCCGCCCTCCCGCTTAACGTATTAAATCTCCCGATTTTTCAAAAAACCCACGCGTAATTTCGGATTTAATATGTCGTCTATCGAACGGATCGACTTTACGTGTTTTGAAGTTATATCTCGATACCGCAGTTTCGCTTTGTATCGATAATCGACAACTGCGTACTAACTCACGCGTCGCGTCCTGCTGTTATAAAAAGTTGGCTTCGAATAAGTCTTCGTTTGAAATCGGCTTCGAATAAGTCTTCGTTTGAAATCGTCGAAGGTTAATTCAGCGCCTGTTCCTAGATGTGTTGCATAATGACCAGTGGGTGATAGGTAGTTGTACGCTGCGGAATATTGTATCTGTTTCACACGTGAAATTATATGATTTGTGTATAACTTAGTTTGATGTTGTTGGCGTTAATATGCCGGTAGGTTATTGTGATTTTTCGAACTGAGTGATTGCGTCGGTTCGTCGGTAATAAGGCGAAAAGATATGTGACATTTAAAAGTGTGTACAAAGATAACATTCCCAGGGTGTCTACCGGTAACGGAAGTAATGAATTTTACAAATGGGTAACGGAAAAGTAACGAATTTTACATACGGGTAACGAAAATTTTCCGAAGGCGGATTGAATCATTTAAACTCGCGCCTCTAAGCTCAGAGATTGCGATGGAGCGAGTTTCACGCAAGCGGCGCCAATTGCATAAGCTATATTTCCCCGTGCCCGACCTCGAGGAAATGCATACTGAGACAACCCTTAGTGTTATACATCGTTCAGCGTATATCTTCGGCATCAAGATGACTTTTAGTTTTGTGTGAAATAATTATGTGTTATATTAGGAAGCCTGACTTTTCGCGAGACGTTTATTCGTGAAAACTTCTGAAATTATTCAGAAACCTCGCATTTTTCGCATTTATTTGGAGACTATTAAATTGAAGTCCAGAAATAACGCTAAATAATTTAATGTCGCGATCTTGCGAAATGTTACCGTTTTGAAAAAGATTCGAAATACGTAGGCTGTAACTTATTTTAAAAATCTGTCTCGTAAATTTGCGACATCCAGTATGGTTAATTCGAAATTCCGTTAAATGTCGATTTTTCCTTCTAACTTGGGTTCCATCGGATATATTATAATCTAACCGGTTATTTCGAAAACTTGTATAACTTTTATAATTCGTGATTCGGATTTGAAAGAAAACGTGTCCTCTAGTCGTATTATTCGTGTAATCCTCTCCGAATAATTCTTAATATTTGATACCTACTTCGAACATTCATACTCAAGACGGCCGGCTGACCGCACGACTTGCCTGCGGGAATCTCGTCAAATGGACCGAGATCGACGTCAGTAGCGTAAAATCAAAAAACCCGTCCCCTATCGTGAACTTGTGACCACGAGGTCTGCGGGAATCCCGTCAAAGATGATTGGGCACCAATCACGAAACATTCCGAAACCTACTCGCTACTTTTCCCATGACCGTATACTTAAAAGCGTACGGGGAGCGAGAAGTGCATCTACCCACTTAGAAATGACAGCCTACGTAGCGTCGCGATACTAATTTCTCCTCGTGATCTACCCTGAACTGATGAGCTCCCAACCACAGCATAGGGACAGCGGGAATCACGGCGCCGGCCATACAACTTGTCCATAACTACTCGTGAATTTTAACCATGCCCAACCCTGAGCTTGCATCCACCAATCTGTGAGGACGAATAAACAATCGTTCAACGGCCGGGTGCGGCGCGGTATGCATAATATCGCGAGGACAACTTGAATCTCGTAAAACGGCTGAGAGCGGCAGCGATTGCGATACATCGCGATATTTCTCCGCATTCAATGACGAGAACAACTGTATTTTTGTCAAACGGACAGCAAGTGGCGCCGATTGCATAATAATGCTATATTTCCTCGCGCCCGACCTCAAAGACAATGGAAATCTCGTCGAACGACTAAAAGTGACACCGATTATTAAATCGCGATATTTATCAGTGTTCTATCGCGAAAACAACGGGAATCTTGACAAACGGGTGAGACCAGCGCCGATCGTGTAACATCTTGAAATTTCGCCGTACTTGACTGTGAAGACAGAATTCGGTTACAATCATGTAACGTCCCATAAATTTCGTCGTGATCTACCGCGGGGACAAAGGAAATCTCGCCACGGTCAAGAGCAGAGCAGAGTAACCTCTTGGCAATTATAAAAACGCCTTGTGCACAAGACGACATATTAGCTGAAACAACTCATTTGATAATACATTTCTAGTATTTATTTATTGTTTTTGAAATTGTTGTAACTCCCTAAGTGAATTGTATTTACCGCTTTAAACACAGTTCATTGCTCTCTTTCTCCACCGCGTGATGAGCCCATTTGCTTGCAGACCGCAGACGTATCTTGAATTCAAAGGTAACTAAAATTAACTAAAAGGTAGCTAAAAAGTAACTAATTTTTACTTCATCCTTAACAGTCGACACCCTGATTCCGCATATAACTGAGTCAGGAAGAGGCGCAACATTTGCATTTTGTAGTGTCTGTAGGTGTGATTTCAGTATCTCGCATATTGGAAAGGGGGACATTTCATTTTCCAAAATTAAGTTTTTTGTAAATACATTTCCTAGCATGTTAACAGACACTCAAGACAATTTTAATGAGGAAATGGATGCTTTACATTCCCAATTTTGTAACTTCCAACTTGAGGATGTGACATCTATTGAAGAAGAAGAAGAAGAGAGAATTGATGTGAAGTGGGCACTGGTAGGCCAAATGATATGTAGTGGTGGGGTACTCAAGTTATGCTTTCCATTCTGACCATTCCGCATAGTAATGCAGAGTGTGAGAGGATGTTCAGGTCATCTCTCTCTGACAAGACTTTGGACAAACTTATAACTCTGAAGTCGATTCAGAAAGAGAAGTGTTTTGAGCAAGAATATAGCAAGACCTTTATGAAGAGGGCAAAATCAGCCTCAGTCACCTGCAACAACGACCAATAATATGATCTTCGATACATATTTGCTGCAATGTCTTAGACTATGTATGTATTATGTAGCGTCCTCCCCCCCCCCCCCCCCCCCCCCCCCCCCCCCCCCCCGTCGCCGCGTCGAATCTCCCGATTTTTCACTTTGAGAGGTTGGCAGGTATGCATCTGCATACAACATATTAGTAACCTTAGTAACCTGAGTTTTCCTCAAGGAGCGGAGATGAGTTAGGTTGAAAAGCCCTCCATCAAAACGATACTTGATCTCCACACCTGGGATGTTTGTGGGTGAATTATAAAGCATTGCAGCCAAGTACAGCGCAAAAAGTGTTGGAGCCAGTACACATCCTTGTTTCAGTCCATGGGTAATGGGAAATTCATCGGACATCTTATTCTGATGGCAAACCTGACCTGTCATGCCATCATGGAGAGCTTTGATTAGATCTACAAAACACTGAGGGCAACCAAACCGCTTCAGCACTGCCCACATGGCTGGTCTTGGAACCGAATCAAATGCCTTTTCCAAGTCATAGAAGACTAAGAAGATTGGATTCTGTTGTTCTCTACATTTTTCTTGTAGCTGTCTCACAGAAAATCAAGTCAATTGTGCTTCTGGAAGTTCTAAATCTGCATTGTGACTCGGGGAGGATCCTCTCAGAGATAACCTTGAGGCGGTTAAGTAGAATTCTTGCAAGAATCTTCCCCACAATTTATAGCAGTGATATACCACGGTAGTTGCCACAAACACTGCGATCACCCTTTTTAAAGATAGTGACGATAGTGGCATTCTTAAGGTCTCCAGGTACCTTTCTTGATTCCCATATTCTGAGGATAAGGATGAAAATTCTTGTTTTGAGGGAATGACCTCCGGCTTGAATTAGTTCCAGAGGGATGTTATCTGGGCCAGGTGCTTTTCTGGGTTTCAATTGGGTGAGAGCTGCACTGAATTCATGATAAGTAGGAGGTACTGCCAACCACGGTTGTTCAGCTTGTTGCGGCACATCACAGAGGAAGTCTTCAGCAGCTTCTGATGGACGATTTAGGAGATTTCAGAAGTGCTCCTTCCAGCGTTCCAAGATTTCTTGACTATCAGTAAAGGTAGTAGAATTATCAGCACTTTTCAGTGTACCTGATGACGAGCGAGATGGTCCATATATTTCCTTGAGTACGGCAAAGAAGTTCCTCAAGTCTCGAGCATCCGATAGTCTCTGCAGTTCCTGAGCCTTCTGTTGCCACCAAGTATTTTTAATCTGCCTTATCTGCGTCTGGCATTTACCCTTGAGTTCCAGTAGTTTATCTCTCTTTGTGTTGGAAGTTGGGTCTTGAAGATGGGCAAGATAGGCATTCCTTTTGGCATTGATGAGAGACAGAATTTCCTCATTATTGTCATCAAACCAGTCTTGTCTTTTCCGCACTATAAAACCAATGGTTTCCTCAGCTGACTGTGTGATAATCTTCTGTAATGTGGCCCATTCTTGCTGAATATCATTTGTTACTGGGTTTTCTGATAACTGGTGACGATCCTGTTTCCAAAATGTTTATAGATGGATTCATCCTAAAGTTTGGATGTATTAAACTTCTTTCTTGGCAAATTTTTGATGTTCCTAGGTGGTTTAGGTCTGATGGATATCCTGAGCTTACATATAAGAAGTTTATGATCTGTCCAACAATCGTCTATATTCCTTGCTGTTCTGGTAATAAGAGTGTCCTTCTTATCACATTGCCGGGTAATGATATAATCAAGAATGTGCCAATGTTTGGAACGAGGATGCATCCACGTGGTTTTGAAGCGGTCAGGTAGCCGGAACTGCGTGTTGGTAATGAAAAGTTCGTGTTCTGCACAAAGACCAAGAAGCAACAGTCCATTGGGATTACATTTTCCAAGTCCCTGTTTGCCCATCACATTATTCCATAGCCTGTGATCTTTCCCAACTCTGGCATTGAAGTCACCGAGGAGCAAGAGTTTATCTGCAGATGGTACCTTGGAGATGATTTCACTTAGCTGATTATAGAACTGAGCCTTTACTTCATCATCAGAATCTAAGGTAGGAGCATAGGCAGAGATGAGTGTCATTAAGGAACCTCCTGAGAGTGGTATGCGGAGAGTCATGAGCCTTTCGCTGATTGCAATGGGCGTAAGTTGGTGATAATTTACCAGTTTGGTCTTCACAGAGAAGCCCACACCATGAATACGACATTCACCCTCCTCCTTTCCTTTCCAGAAGATCGTATATCCTGTTCCAGATTCAGTAATCTTGCCTTCAGCAGACAGCCTAGTTTCACTGAGAGCAGCAATGTCAACGTTGAGTCTTGATAACTCATGGGTTACGAGAGCTGACCTTCTCTCAGGTCTAATGTTATTGTCCAAATCAAGCAAGGTTCTGATGTTCCATGATCCAATAATCAAATTGTGATTCTTTACTGTTTTTGAGTTTCGACCGCATGAGGGGTGACCTGCTGAGTGCGGTTGCCCAGCCGGACCCAGATTGTGACTTCCGATGTTTAGCCCACCTTTTCTAGGGCCTTCCCCATGTGAGGTGGGCAGGGGTGATCCTAAATAGGCCTGCCCAAACACAGATGCAGGACCGAATTCCTGAGTAGTCACAGAGTCTCCGGAAGACGACCATCACACATCTGCTGCCAACGTGCAGGTCCGAACTAGGGGCTTCCAGTTACACCCATAACATGCCCCCACCGTCCATATCCCATCGCCGTTGGACTTTGAAAAGTGACGTTCGGAAGAAGTGCCACTGGCGTGAATTTGTTTAGGGTGGATCTCAGCTTGCCAGGACGAGACCCACACATTATGATCTCTGAGCCTTATCCTGCGGCTCACAAAGAATGAGACATGCAGGACCGAACACAGAGACTGCAACGAACTGCCGCAATCTCAAGTACTACTGAGGTGCGCCTTTACAGCCAGTCCGTCTGGCGTGGCCTCTTCCACCTCTATGACCGTTGGGAGCCATGAGAGTGATTGGCTCCTCATCCGCTCATTTTGCCGTTGGGCCAAAACCTGCCCATCATAACTATGGACAATAGTTTGCCCTAGTAAACCTGAGCAATAGGCTGCCCCTTCCGCCAACCACACTGTGCCAGAGTTCACCTCTTTCACTGCAGGTACCGTTGAGGACTTCACCGTAACCCTGGCAAGGGACCCTAACAAGGTACTACCAGCCGGGCCAGCTGGACCAGGGTTTTTTAAAGAGGTGTTACTTCTCTATCACTCCCTACTTGATCATACTATATATATATATATATATATATATATATATACTGTAACACTGTATAACACTACACTATGTGCTATTGCACCACACTGTAACACTCCACTAGTAGTAATACCTACACTGTATAACACTACACTATGTGCTATTGCACCACACTGTAACACTCCACTACTGTCCACCAAAGTATTATGTGCACTCGAGTTTGAAGGTTGTTTGTGAAGTAACCAATAGACCTACATAAAATCCAATAACATCATCATTTTCGTCGTTCTATTTTGCGTTAGTTCATGTAGGTTTGGATTTTTTAATTTATATTTTAATATTTTTTATCGCAGTTGGAACACCAAAAGTGCACGTTTTTAAGAGTGTTTCAACCATGCGTCATATTTAAGAATTATTATCTCAATAACCCGTCATCAGATCGAATCCAAATTTTAACACAATATACATTGGAATGTTGTATAACTGGTTTATTAATTTCAAAATTGTGTGTGTCCAAGAAACAAAGTTGTTATCATTTTTGTAAGGTAACTTTTTCTCGTCTCGGGGTGGTTGGAAAATGTAGTTCTTGGTTGCGATGTAATCGTTATACATCAAAAAGTTATGCTGTATGACTGTGAAATTCGTAAATTAATTCACTTATTTTATATCGGTTTGTAATTGTACGAGGAAATAACACATGGTTCACCAACTAGCCGTTCCGGGAACAGCTGTACAGCGTTGCCGAAAAGGTGCCCACACGCACCATGGCGCGTCTCGCTCGGCGAAAGCCTATTACTACACACATATGCTATAAGCAGTTAAAAGTTTCATGAACTTCAAGTGTATGGTTCCAGAGATATTCATATTTTTATCAAACATGCGCTGTGGTGGTTAACGCCTTGAAATACTATAGAAAAAGAATCTTCATCATCTTCTCTATTCATTGATATTAACGATAAGACGTAAAGGTCAAATTAGTTAGCATAATAAAGGATATTGATTTTGTATGCAATGTCATAGTTTTTTAACATAATCCGTAGGATCCTTCCGCCTCTTATTTTTTACCATCCCATACAGGACCTTTTTTGTACCTTCACTATCCTCCGGGTCCCTTTCTTCTCCTTACTCCCTCTCAGGTTCATTACCAGCAATCGATGGTCGCTGTCCAGGTTCTCCGATGGTATAACCTTGATGTCCGTGATTTTCTTATTTAGTTCTTTCTCATACAGTATATAGTCGACCACCGACTTCCTGGTCAAGTCATCACTGTACCATGTGATTGTGTGACTCTCTCTTTTCTTGAACCAGGAGTTCGCAACTAGCAGGCTGTTCCTTTGGCAGGAGTCCAACAGTCTCTTTCCTTCCTCATTTCTTCCGCCCCAACCCTCTGGTCCTAGCACACTCTCATAACCTTGTCTTTCTCTTCCTACATGGGCATTCAGCACAATCATATTTCTTCCTACCAGCTGCTTCTGCAATTCCTCTTGAAACTCCTCCTTCTCTTCAGAGGCGCAGCCTACTTGTGGAGCATACACTTGCACTATTTCTATGGTCTCTCCCCTCAGTGCTACTTTCACTTTCATCATCCTATCACTTATTCTCCTCACTTCTTCTTTTAAACCATCTCGTACTACTACTCCCACTCCATTCCTATTTCCCTCTTTATTCCCACTCCAGTACAGTCTATAGCCTTTTCTCAGTTCTCTCCTTCCTTCCCCTTTCCACCTTGTTTCTGCCAATCCCAATAAATCCAACTTCCTTCTTTCCATCATATCCACTATCTCCTCCACCTTCCCCGTCAGCGTTCTTATGTTTAAAGTTCCAAATCTTAGTCCATGAGCACAGCTAGGTCGTCGTCCATTGCATCCGTCCTGTCCGAGGCCTGTTACCTTCTTGAAAGCAAAAGTTTTATCCACTACTGGCTTGCTGAGCCTATCGTAGCTTCACCAGAGCCCCGTTAGCCGTCACTTTTCAGGGTTCCTGTAGGACCTTCACAGCTACCGTAACGGTCCGGGGGCACACAAAGTCCCCACTGTACTTCGCCCCTACAGGCGATCCCCTACTTTGTGCCGTTGCCCTTCTCCCAAGACGTGGACGAGGAGTAAGAACCACAACGGGAATAACAATTGGTGGGGAACAGCTGAAGAAAGTGGAGAGTTTCAAGTATCTGGGAAGCCTGATACAAGATAATGGAAGAAACGATAGAGAAATAAATGAGCAGCGGAGACGGGCAGAAGCATTCCGGAGGAGTGTGAGAAGCATATTATGGAGCAAGGATGCCCCTCAGAACAGCAAAAAGATCATATATCGGACGTACTATGTTCCTATCCTTACGTTTGTCTCGGAGACCTGGGTTATGAAAGAAGGGAGAAGAGCAAAATACAGGCCAGTGAGATGAGGTTCTTGAGAAGCAGTATTGGAGCTACAAAGATGGACAGAATAAGAAATGAGAGGACCAGAGAATTAATGAAGGAGGAACCATTACAGGATGGTATAGAGAAATCTAGACTTCATGGTATGGACATGTAAAACGAATGGAGGAGAAGAGGATACCCAGGAGAGTACACGAGACGAAGTGGGAAGGAAAGAGACCGAGAGACAGGTGGCTGAAGGGGGTGGAAGAAAGCGTGAGGAAGAGAGGAGAAGACTGGACAAGGGTGGAGGCTGAGAGATGGTGGGAAGACAGAAGATGTTGGAGAGGCTTGTGTTCCAAACAGACCCGGCCAGTGGCTGGAAACTGTGCAAGATGATGATGATGTCATAGTTTTTTATGATTTTTGTAAGGCTGATGAAGGGTGCCAAAAATATGATTAGGCCCCGAAACATGTACTGATTCTTTGAACACAAGCAATTTGAAAGTATTGACTAGGTGGAAAATTTTATATAATTTCAAGCATTATATTACATACATTCCTCTGAACTAGTAGCCGTTGACGGTGGCGTTAGGCGGCAGAAGTAGGAACTACTTCAAAATTGATCGTCTGCAGTCCTTACTTGAATTAAAACAGATACACAAACAATTACACCGGTTATCAGACAGATTCTACACACACCCAAAGTACACGGGGCTACATGACCGCGTTGTCGCAGCCCCTAAACTTAAGAACCAGCCAACTTACATACATTCCTTGTAAGATCTTGAAAAATTCTTTTGGATCATCAAGGTGGACATTTCAACCTTCAACCTATTTTTGAAACTGAAGTAGATGATAGATACTTGAAACTTGTTTTGTTGCTGGAAAAAGTGTCAGACATCACTGAATAGATGGCAAATGACAAAGTTGATGAAATAACTGACAATGTTATTGTGGAAATGGTGCTATAGGGGAAATAATATAATATGAGTAGGGGGAGACATACCTAGATGACAGGAAAAATCTTATCCCTCATTCGGTCAAGACGATTGAGGCGGCTCTGCAGCACTTCTATAAATAGGATGAAGCAATGCCAGCTGATATCATATTCTTGTGTAGGTGGAGGGACATTAGATCACAGAAGAGGGCTAACAGTCATCTGTGTAAGACTTTTACAAAAAACTATTTGACTCCTTCATCTTAGGCCTACCTTTTCATATTTGTGTAAACATTTATAAGCAGCAAAATAAGTTTTAATAATTTGTGTTTGGTTCTCTGTAATAAATGTGTACTGCACTGAGAGGTCAGAAAACCATAAGGAAGAGTGGATTTTGGTATACGATGGCTGTTTTTAATGGTATGGTGGGGGTAAGAAGTGAGTATTTATAGAATTATGGACAATCTTGCTATTTTGTTATCTGCCCTGCCATTCCGCCACATTAATCCTGATAGTCAAGAGTATCTACTGTACCGTATTTCCTCGCATAATCGTCGCTCTTTTTTAGCCTAAAATTCTTGGGAAAAAGCAGGGTGCGACGATTATGCGAAGAATATTTAAGTTCAAAGAATATACTGTATCATTATTTGTTGCACGGGCCAGTCATTCGCGTAGCGTGAGTCTGGTTTGTGTCATAGCCTGCAGTCAGAGACAGGCTTCTTTCTTCTAACAAGGTCACAACAGGTTAAAGCTCGCAGGCATAAAGATGAGATTACTTTCTCCTGACAAGATCACACCAGATTAGGCCTATAAGCTCGCGGAATGTGCTAAGTGACGAAACTGGCCGCTCGCGTCACAGTTCATAGCCCGCAGGCATAAACACGAGATTACTTCCTCCTGACAAGATCATGCCAGATTAGGCCTATAAACCCGCGGAATGTGTGCTGGCCGCTCGCGTCACAGTTATTAGCCCGCAGGCATAAAGACGAGTTTACTTTCTCCTCACAAGATCATATGCCAGATTAGGCCTATAAGCTCGCGGAATGTCTGCTGGCCGCTCGCGTCACAGTTGATAGCCCACGGGCATAAAGACGAGATTACTTTCTGCTGACGAGATCATGCCAGATTAGGCCTATAAGTTTGCGGAATGTGTGCTGGCTGTTCGCGTCGCAGTTCATAGTCCGCAGGCATAAAGACCAGATTACTTTCTCCTGACAATATCACACCATATTAGGCCTTTAAGCTCTCAGAATGTGCTAAGTGATGAGGCTGGCCACTCGCGTCACAGTTCATATTCATTTATAATAGGGTGGGGGGTCTCCGCCCAATCACAGTTCATAGCCCACAGGCATAAAGACGAGATTATTTTCTGCTGACAAGATCAAGCCAGATTAGGCCTACAAGCACGCGGAATGTGCGCTGGCCGCTCGCGTCACAGTTATTAGCCCGCAGGCATAAAGACGAGATTACTTTCTGCTGACAAGATCACGCCAGATTAGGCCTATAAGCTCGCGGAATGTGCACTAGCCGCTCGCGTCACTGTTCATAGCCCGCAGTCATAAAGACGAGAATACTTTCTCCTCACAAGATCATACCAGATTATACGCTCGCGGAATGTGCTAAGTGACTAAGCTTGCCGCTCGCGTCGCTTGCAAGCATAAATACGAGATATTTTTCTTCTGACAAAGTCGCAGCTGGTTATAAAGTCGCGGCAGCATGTGCAACTGACTGGCGCACAAATACGAATATGCTATGCGAAGATTATGCGATGAAATTTTATTAACCTATTTTATTGTTTGAAAAGTGGGATGCGACGTTTACGCGGAGGCGACGATTATACGAGGAAATACTAGTTTATTTATAGATAATTGCTGTAGAATACTGTACTAAATGAAGAAAACTTTTTAATGTCATTGGGATTTGTAGATAATTATTGACACAAGTTGACAATTCTGATCTGTGAATATTGTATAAAATTGGCTTGTATTTTTGTTGAGTCAGTTAAAAACCTAACTTTGCCTGCATGACACATCCATTCTGTTTACAGAATGCTAAAATATGAGGTATATTCAGAACCAAGTGCTGGTTGAGTAGTGTAGGTATGCTTGATTTGGGACTTGGCTCATTTAGGGTTGATTATCTTGTTGTCCTGCCCCATGAAAAAAACTGATGTAGAATGGGTTGTTTTCCATCATAATTAATTTAATTGAGTGGTAATATTTTTAAAAGACAGTGCTATTTTGTTTCTTGCTTTTCTCTTTCAGCAAGGATGAAGTGTCCACTGAAGCTCTGAAGGCCCTCTATTCACAGGGCCAGGATACTCTGACATCGGAAGTCAATCTGACGTTGCCCTCTTTTATTGACATGGTGAATGTAGTAAATGAGAAGGCTGCTTCTAGAACCCAGCGTTATTCTTTGCCATTCACTCCTGATACGTTTACAGAGGTAAGGCTGATATTGTTTCAATGGTAATGTTGTGAATCTGATTTCTGGACCCTTTGCTCTTATAGCTGCTACAGCAATCGTTACAAAACAAGGGAATCATTACAGAACCATCAATAAGGTACTTTGGGCGGAGAGCACACTGGAGCTATTGCAATTCATTACACAACACCATATTATGACACTACAAGGTGTTTATCCAAGCAGCTACCTCGCTTCCACAGGAGGGATGCAATGTGCTGTTTGAAGAAACTGTAACATAAAGTAATGAATTTTACAAACGGGTAACGAAAATTTTCTGAAGGCAGGTTGTATCATTTAAACTCGCGCCGCTAGGCTCAGAGATTGCGATGGAGCGAGTTTCACGCAAGCGGCGCCGTGCCGATTGCATAGTACTAAGCTATATTTCCCCGTGCCCGACCTCAAGGAAATGCATACTGAGGATACCTTGAGTGGTATACATCGGTTCAACGTATATTTTCCGCATCAAGAAGACTTAAGTTTCGTGTGAAATATTTTTCTGTGTTATTAGGAAACCTGACTTTTTGCGAATACTTCCGAAACTAAAAAGAAATCTCTCATTTCTGTTATTTGAAGACTATGCCAAATTGAAGTCCAGAAATAACGTGAAATAATTTAATGTCGCAATCTTGCGAAATGATACCGTTTTGAAAAAATAATTGCGAAAAATCTTCAAAATACGTACAACTTATTTTAAAAATCTGTCTAGTAAATTTGAAATTCCGTTATATGTCGATTTTTCCTTCGAACTTTGGTTCCATCGGATATATAATCTAACCGGTTATTTCGATGACTTGTATAATTCATGATACTCTTTCTAAAGAAAACGTGCCCTCTTGTCGTATTATTCGTGCAATCCTCTCAGAATAATTCATGATATTCAATACCTACTTCGAACGTTCATCCTCCAAAATCACATCCTCCAGACGGCCGGCTGACCGCAGGACTTGCCTGCGGGAATCTCGTCAAACGGTCCGAGATCGACGTCAGTTGCGTAAAATCATAAAACCCGTCCCCTATCATGAACTTGTGACCAAGAGGACTGCGGGAATCCTGTCACAGGTGATTGTGCACCCATCACGAAACATTCCGAAACCTACTTGCCACTTTTCCCATGACCATATACTTAAAAGAGTGCGGGGAGCAAGAAGTGCATCAACCCGCTTCAATATAATTTCTCCTCGTGAACCACCCTGAACTGATGAACTCCCAAACACAGCATAAGGACAGAGGGAATCACGGCGCCGATCAAACAACATGTTCAAAACTACTCGTGAATTTTAACCATGCCCAACCTTCAGCTTGCCTCTGTCATTCTGTCAGGACAGATAGACATGCAGACAATCGTTGAACGGCCGGGTGCGGATCCGATTGCATAATATCGCGAGGACAACGTGAATCTCGTAAAACAGCCGAGAGTGGCAGAGATTGCGATACATCGCGATATTTCTTCACATTCAATGACGAGAACAACTGGATTCTTGTCAAACGGACAGCAACTGGTGCCGATTGCGTAATAATGCTATATTTTCTCGTGCCCGACCTCAAGGACAATGGAAATTTCGTCGAACGACTAAAAGTGACACTGATTATCTAAATCACGATTTTTCTCCGTGTTCTATCTTGAAAACTGCGGAAATCTCGTCAAACGGCTGAGACCAGCGCCGATCGTGTAACATCTCTATATTTCTCCGTACTTGACTGCGAGGACAACTCCGTGACGATCGTGTAACATCGCATAAATTTCTTCGTGACGTACCGCGGGGACAAAGGAAACCTCGCCAAACGGTCAAGAGCAGAGCAACCTCTTGGTACCGTAATTATAACAGCGTCTTGTGTACAAGACGACATATTGGCTGAAACAACTCATTTGATAATAAATATCTAGTATTTATTTATTATTTTAAACATTTTTATAACACCGTGTGAATTTTATTTACCTCTTTAAAAACAGTTCATTGTTGTTTTTCTTCACCGCGTGATGAGCGCCTATGCTTGCAGACCGCAGACGTATCTTGAATTCAAAGGTAACTAAAATTAACTAAAAGGTAAATAAAAGGTACCTAAAAGTAACTAATTTTTACTTCATCCTTACAGTAGACACCCTGATAAAACAGAAGCGATATCTCTTTTACAAGCATGAATTTCTGAAGTGAAGATGTAATTGTGCGTTGTATGTATTGTGTATTTGCGACAGAAGATAAAAGGAAAAGAAATAAAGTTACTGGGTGCACCCATATAATGTAAAATATTAAACACAGTGATCTAAGAACTGGCTCAATATGAGGGGAAATGTCATGTCAAAGTGGTCAGATATGTCTTGGAGTAACTTTTTAATGTGAAATTCCATAAATCATCAACCAGTTTGATGAATGAAATCTGCGAAGATGTCCTTTTGCATCAATGTAGAATGGCACTAATCTTAGAAGAACAGCGCTCGTGTCATCCCCAGAGATATGCCGACAGATGTCGTTGAGTTACTTTAGTACTGCTGTACACATGATTTTCCACTTTTATACAATTTCCATGTCCCCACACGATAAATGTATTTTGTATTGCATCAAGTGTCGTTTCGCTTACTCGATCGTCTTATCGCGTTGTGCCCGTATGTACTTCACCTTAGGCTTACCTTGTGTTTGTTTTCAGTAAGACAATACAATTTGTATGTTTATATGCACTGAAAAGTGGCTGCCCTCATATCACATTGGAAGGTTACATTTATTCAATTTCACAACTTAACCAATGGAGCAAGGAATATAAATATGAATCTTCGAAAGAATCACTACAATTGCATAGTGTCTTGTCAGCCCAGAGGATGGTTGGATTCTTAGAAGAGTGCTAACATCTATTATTAGAAAAGTGCGAACATCTAGTATATGGTCAGAATCCTCAAAAGTGCTATAATGGTGTGTACTAGGCAAAGTGAGGAGTGAGTTTGTTTGCAATTGCTTATTATTTAAATGTAGGGGACATAAATTGATTGAACAATGAAAATTACTTCGAAAGATAGGAACCACTGTAGCAGGATCCACAGGCAATGGCTATACTCAGCACCATCCATACCACCATTGCTTCCATATAATTACAGCTATATGTGAGACATCAGCGGAAAGCCCCGTTTTGTTCTATTCTGCACCAACAGTCAAATGCAATAATACTGCATTCGTCTAAAGATAGCCACAGGCCTCTGAAATGTAATAAAAAAAAAGTAGGTTATTTCTTCCATGAACTGTGCAGACAGTTGTTATGCCACAGAGATGTATGTGTGCCTTTTGTCTAATAACAACTTCTTTTGGGAAATTGTATTGCAGGTCATACAGTGAGGATACATGCAGTATATATAGTAGAAGAATTCCTGCATGTTGAGGATGATGCTTTGTATTGTCATTGCACCAGGAGATGGCATTTCAACACTCTGCGACGGGGTGCGTGGGGTCTTGCTGTACGCATGCGCGGCCCACCTATTCCAAACCTGAATATATCGGCTTCTCGCATGCCAATGGTTGTTATAGCAGCAGACGACGTGCAGCCTGTGAAAGAATGTGCTTATTTATTTATCGTATGGCTTTTAGTGCCGGGAGTGTCCGAGGACTTGTTCGGCTCGCCTGAGTCTGTAGCTGCTTCCAGCGGATACCCTAAAGGGTGAGCTACAAGTTCCGTTCAATTTCAAGTAGTTCCAACTTTCACTACCAGATATCAATGATACCTAGTGGTGAACGTTGGAACTTTGATAGAGCGTTCTGACGAAATCTAACCTAACAAATTTTGCTTTACACAAGTTTAGTTTGTGAAAGGATCTTTTACATGCCATAAATCTATGACTTGGGACCGCCGGCTTTACTTCCCCTCCGAAGGAAGGCATACTGAAGGATTTTAACGCTCTTAAAAAATCCGACGACTTCGGCCGGGTTTGAACCCGCTATCTTGGGCATAGCAGTTCAGCATGCTACCGACTACGCCACCGAAGCCGCTAAAGAATGTGCTGAGTGAGTGGAGCAAGTAGTGATCAACTTAATGTTTTTGGAATGCGCGATACGCAGAAAGTGGGAAGACATCTGCAGTTCGAACCCAACTGCCATCTCCTGGCGCGATATCAATAGGTGCTCTGAGCTACCACCAGTGGCTTTATCTTTTTTTTTTTTTTTTCCCTTCAGCTGGCTGGGGAATGTGTGTTGTTTTTTTTTGGCATTGACCTAAATGTGGGGAGTCAAGGATTCATGTTCACTAGTTTAGTGGTTGCCTTTTCTGTCATAAGAGAATTGGTGTTCTTCATTATTTCTTTTAATTTCTTTTGTTTGCTCATAGTGGCATTTTTATTAACTTTAAAGAAGTTAAGATTATTTAAGAATTCATCAGTTTTTCTTATAGTCTTCTTTATTATAACTGTGGTGTTACCTTTGTCTGACTTCGTGACAGTTAATTCGTTATCCTTGATCTTATTATTAAGGGTTCTAATATTGTTGACATTTGACCTGTATTTTGTTGTTGTTGTTTTTTCATTCTATGACTTATATTAATTTTATGTCTGACTGTGTTTTATTTTTTGATTGGCAATTTCCTAATAGCAGTTTTTGATTCTGCAATAACTTGAGTTAGGCTAGGTTATTTTTATTCAAATCAGCATTTGAATTATGTTGGTCCTTTTTGAAGAACCTCCAGTTCATTTTGGTCAAAACTGATATAATTGAGGTTCTTGACAGAGGGTTGAAATGGGGTAGGCCTAATTAAGTGTTGGTGGCTATTCCTGTGTTTTCATACTTAAGATACTTCTACTATGAGGTCAGAGGTTTTTGTTTCATGTCCATTTTATATTGCATTACTTGGTCAGCCATTGAAAGAAAATTATCCCATTCTTTTTTGCCCATGTTATTTGCTGCTGTTAAATGTGCATTATATAGCTTATTATTAAGGAAATATTTCTTTATATACAGAAATGTAATCTCTCGGAGGTTTTTGCTGTTCACTATGAGTTGTGCTTTTCGCATAGGCTATTGTTACACCATTTTTCTGATAACCCTTAGCTGACTAGGTATAACTTGATTTCTTTTTTTACTTTCTTTAAGGAAGTTGTATAAATATCCATTTTCTCAGAATTGACTAGGGGGGGAAAATTTATTGAAGGAAAAGTCTTAATTAATCATTCAGTCAATATGGACCAAAAATGCATCAACTCATTTATACTAAAGGCTGTTATCGCATGGTAGTATGATGCACATGCACATCTTCCCCTCACTCTAGTTTGTACTGTTGTTTCTCCCACACGTTTAAAAATGTTCATTGAAGCTCCCCAGAAACTCCTGACCACGAGCTACAGCGCTGTTGATAGGTATGGAGTTCTATGTAGTTATGCATTAAATTTTCATGGAGGAACTTTCAGTAGAAGTCAGATATAGTCGGAGCTGTTTTCCAGAAATTTTCTCTGGGTATGCTCTTAAGTTCGGCCACTGCTAATCCCAGATGCATGATCACCCTGGTGCCTAAAATTTCCTTAGTGGATTACCCTAGTGTCTGATGGTTCAAATTCAACATGTTTCCCATAATTTGGCAGAAAGGGGGCATATTGAAGGATTTTTAAAATGAAAAATAAGAAATCCATATGTTAATACCCACTTTTAAACGTACCATATTTCCTTGCATAATCGTTGCATATTTTTAGTCTAAAATTCGTGGAAGAAAAGCAGGGTGCGACAATTATGCAAAGAATATGCAAGATAAAGCCCAGTCATTCCATTCACTGACATAGTGTCTTCTAACCTTCACGAATGTTTTCTATTGTGATGTGTTCCAGGTGGTTGTTTTTTTGAGAATGTGTGCCGGAACAGCAGCTAAGGTATCTCTGTCTCGAGAGGGGCTGCTACAGCCACAGCCTACCAAGTGGACACCTTTAGTTGGGAGGTACTTCTGCCAGTTGCAGGGAGATGCTAAGGGTCGAGATGCCACTGCCCGGTACTTGGCACTTGTTGAGCAATTAGTAGTGGCACAGGCCAGTGTTCTTCCCTTAAGTGCTCTTCTTGAAGTTGTGGGCAGTGCACCAGATCTTTTGGCTGCTAGGTTCAGCCAAAAAATCTTATGGCTCAAGGTTAGTTTTCAAGTGTTCATATTTGTAGGTAGAGTTGGGAACACTGCTCCTCATTAGTAGGGACCTGAAATTTTAGCATCTATTTTCCTTTAAATTAGCATTTATTTTTTCCCTATTTAGCATCTATTTTTGGAAAATTAGCATCTATTTTTTCCGGATTTTTGCGGACTATATGACTTTATTGGCGATACTTGAGATACAATTTAATGTTCAAATGAAAGCATTGTAAATAACTCTGCGTTGCACTCTTTCAAGTTACACCTTCTGTCTGTAACAATTGTATTGTAGTGTGCAAAACACGCTCACTGTCCACATTGTTTGTTGCTGTCCACAAAAGATCTAAAGAACTCTTGGCAAAATGTTCATGTTCATATTGAACAGCAGTCAAGGCACGTACTACTTCACACCCCTCATTTTGTTTTAACTGCGATTCAATAATATTCTTGAAAGAATCATAGCCCTTCCTTATTTCATGACATGGAATGTTTGTAAAGCCCGGAAGTTTTTGAATATCGGTTTCCTTGTCATTGTTCAATACCACGTGCCTAGGATAAAATATCTGTGCTATGGCTTCAAAGTTTTTGTGATTGGGATCACTTACCTTTAATCTAGCAAGCTTGCTTCTAGCAGACTGAGCTACTTTTACAAACAAATCTTTCCTTGTAGCACATTCTAAGGCTGTGAGTTTAGCTAAGGTATTATCTGTCCCTTCAGAATAATGGCCTTGAATTATTGCACCAAAATTAGCATCTAAGTTTTCAAGTTTGGGATAAAGCAAATGTGAGGTTGGATACTGGGACCCCTCAAGCAGAGTGAGAAGTTCAACAAGTTCACTAGCATACTCTTTCACAAAAATTATTTCAGAATAAATCCTATCTACATCTCTATCTGTCAAGCTTTGCAGAAATGTAACACCACTGTTACTAACATCTTTCATGTCAGGTAGCTTAAAAAAAACTCACAACATCATGAAAATAACTCGCTAAGTAAAAAACAGCTTCAAACCAGCTGTTCCATCAAGTAAGTACCGGCGATAGAAAAAGTTTTGCTGCCTTTAAGTCCCCATTTTTTGACTTCAGGAAGTGCAAGTAGTTATATTTGCGCTTCCTTGTGTTTAGAAAGGCTGACTTGACCATTGTTACAACCTGATTTAAATCGGACATAGCTGCTGTCCAACAATTACCAACAAGGCAAAGTTTGTGTGCCCAACACTGCACATGGAGCAAATGATCCCCAATGATGATCTCAGTGTTTCATAACAACGAGTCATATATGGAGCACTGTCACTTACAAATACTTTCACGTCATCATATTGCACACTGTGATCACGCAATGAATCTAACACAGCACGGGAACAGTTTGTAGCATTTCCGGATTCGAGGTATTTCAATCCAGCAACAAATAATTTCTTCTTAATTGCTGTTGGCACTTGGAACAGTACAACAAACGCACAGCGACCCATTCTGACTGTGGTTTCATCACATAAATTGTTAATTTTATTCCCAACTAGAGCTTCAGTTGTTGATCTCTTGTGATCAGCTGCAACTTCTGAAAATAAAAGACGATTTGTGTTAGCCATAGGAATCCAGTGAAATTTATTTTATTTCATTTTTTAGAGGCTATGATGGACATGGCTCAAACCAAATAACAGAATTATCACATTAGCTTCTCCTATAGTAAAATAGATGGACGGGTTCTGTTAGGTATGATAGTATGAAGTTGGATTACCTTCACAATTTTATAGGTTAAGGTATGTCTTGGAAAGGTTATGGAAGCACTGGCTGTAAGCTTAGCCTCTACAGAAGTTGGATTAGCTTTGATTTGTATAGGTTATATGAGCAAGAGAGAACCAAAATGCAAATGTATTTATTTAAACCGTACTTACCAGGCAAATATTTTTCGCGGAGAGTTCTCGCGTTAGGCAGCTCCCCTTGACTTCAAAATTCAGCAATCTACGCTCTTACAGTTTCATTTTCAAGCTTTTCCAAGGGAATATTTGCTTTAGCAAATACTTCAACAGTTCTTTTTGCGAAGTAGTTCTTGTCATGCTTCCGTCGTTTGGCACCCTGTAATCTTTCAATAACAGAGGTTTGTTTGGGTTCAGAAACTGTTGCGCATTCTCGTCGCTTCGCAACATGTTTTACAGATGTAATATGTTTCTGAATATTGTCCTTCTTCTCCCACCCAACACGGCAGTTACAATATTTGCAAAATACTGTTGCAGAGTCGGAACAATAAAAGCCATGATTAGCGTACTGCTGTGCTCTTTCATGAGCAGTTACAGCAGTACGTCCCATTTCTAGAGAAAACTTTGAACCTTGAAGTGCTTGAAGGTTACAAAAAGAATGAGGTTACTATTCAAGCGGCAAGCCGCAAAATTTTCCGTTTAGCGAAGTCCGCGTGTCCTACAAACCACAAGTCTCCGCGATGCGCCAAGTACACAAACGAGTTTTGTTCGTCAGCTGTCTGAATAAGTTATAGATAGTCGAAAGTTCGTATCGATACAGAAATCGATTGTTATATCGACCAATATGCGTTGCACACTGCGAGTCCGAGATGAGGTATCGCTAGCGAGCGATTAGGCCAACTACTGAACATTTTCTTTTGTTTAATAAACAAATTCGCAAATAAATTAGCAGATTTAAAGTAATTTCGCTATAAAATCGCACTTATTTGGTATTTTCGCATTTTGGGCCACAATTCTCATTTTGTCGCACTTTGATTTACGCGTAAAAATGGATTTTTTTTACATTAAAATTAACGTAGGCTTGGATTCTGGACGAAATTTTAAAATTCGCATTTATCGCAAATGCGATTTTTTCAGGTCCCTACTCATTAGGGATTGCTGTTTAATGCATTTATGATAGATGTGAAATTTATCCGAATCTTATCACATCATATACCTTTATGTGTTATGACCCCAATAGTGGATTTTAGTGGTATTTAATTAGCATTAAAATGCAAAATTTGTTCAAAATGCAAAATTATTGATTTCCTGAGAAACTAATGCACTTTTCTTTATTTTCTATAAAACCCATTTTAAATAAAACAGTTGTGAACAACAGTAAAAATGCTTGAAATATGTATTCGTTAACTAAAACTAGTTTTTTTTTTGGGTGGACTGTGTTTGGACATTTTTTACAAAAGGGATTTCTTTAATGCACACTGACCAAAATACAAACTTTTTACCAAACTGAATGTTTGTATACACAATCATGGTGGAAATTTGTAAATTAAGCTCTTTCGTCTTAAGTTTTCCACAATATTTTGTAAGTATTATGACCATCAATTTTATATTATTGAATTATATATTTTTAGTCCTAATTGCTAAGTAAAATATTGCACAAAAATTTGCTGCAAAATGCTAAATCTAAAAATCAGAGATGCTACAGAACACTAGATTTTGAAATGTGCAATTTTGGGTCCTTAAATGCTAAAAGCTATAGTGATTACTCATGCAGGCTGAAGGAAGAATGGAACTGCTGGTCTTGGAAATACTTACAGTGAAAATCATATTTAATATTTGACTTAGGACCTATAATTTAGTGTCTTAAATTGAGGCAAACTTAAAATTGAGGTTTTGTGAATACAGCTAAGTACTACCTGTTCATGATTATTTAAATACCTATTTACAATTGTATTGAGATAATGTTACACAAAAACTTCTAACACATATTACTTTGTACGAATAAAATTTTGAAAATCGTAGGTTTATTATTATTCGAGTCAAAAGCACTACAACATACACAAGAGGGATGATACACAATATTACAACAATGTCTCGAATTAGATTTTATTCACCCAGAAACGGGCCACTGTCACACCCCTTTTGTGACCTTCCATTAAGTCCTGCGTTATGCAAGAGCACAGGCACAGTTCACAGGAACACAGATGTACCATGGTCTGTCTCTCCCCACACTCACAGAGTTCTGATTCCTGTAGGTATCCCCATTTGTGGAGATTAACTTTGCATCTCCCAATAACACTCCGAATTCTGTTGAGTGACCACCAAGTTTCCCAGTTGTTGTTGTGGCCTGCTGGAAGCCTTTCCTTGGCCTTCATCCAATCTGGTGGTATGGTGGATTGCCATAGCTGTATCCTGGCTACCTCGGGTTTTGTAGTAGACATCGATGTTGTTTGCAGAAAACTTTTCCTTGATTTTGGTCGCCTTCTTGGAGGCTGGTTACCAAAGAGAGGGTGAGCATGGTCCTCTACGGACTTTTTTCGTTCCGTTTGTGCTATGACCTCACGGCGTACCTCAGGAGGGGCTATTCCTAACAAGGAATGTAGTTTGTGGACAGGTGTAGGTTTCAGGCAACCAGTAATTATTCTGTAGGACTTGTTGAGGGCAACATCAACCTGTTTTACTTGAGCTAAATGGTACCATACAGGTCTAGCATACTCAACAGCTGAATAACACAGAGCTAATGCAGACATACGTAGTATTTCAGCATGGGCGCCCCAGTCGGCCCCTATCAACTTACGAAGTAATAACTTTATAAAACAGAGATAAATACATATTTTCGCTAGGTATTAGTGCCAGTTGAGCTGATCTATTGATCGCCGCACGATTTCGGCCCCTGCTCCATGCCCCGTGGACGTTCTGGAGTTCCGGCTCCCTTGGAGTGACGACCCGGTGGTGGAAAGGATTGAAATGATAAACTTTATTAAGAGAAAGTGTTCTCTGTAGGGATTCATCTCCAAGTCCCTAGGTCACCTAAGGCAGGGTGCCAACAATTAAATTTGTCAACCAAGACATTATTGGAAAACTTGCATATTTTTAACGTGCTGATCTGTACCTGATATCTGCGCAAGTTGAACTGTTTAGCCTATCAAGCGAAGAACATATTTTTCTGCTGATTTAGCCATCTCGTCAATGATGTATTCATCATACTGACTCTGTTTTGAGTCACAATAAAACGAAGCTCCCGTTTTAACATATGATTTCGAAAAGGGACCCCTTTTGAGTGAGCCAATCTATAATCCGATCTTTTCTCCGTTATAGGTAAAAGTTCGATTTTCCGACTGTGGTAGCCTACATTGCCTATTACTGGGATAGTTCCTTCGGGAACATTGGGCAACAATTGCGTGGCGAACCACTTTTCATACACTTCACCTGTCATTTCGTCGTGGGTGTCTGCCGTGTTCTTTTGGCACAGAAACGTTAACTCTACACCATTAACGAACCCTTGTTCATTCCCGGAATGAACAAAGGCAAACCACGGAAACAACTTAGAGGATGGCTGAGGTAGGAATCGAACCCGCCTCCTCTCAGTTTTGTCTCATGAAGTTGAGTACACCCTGTTTCAGCCTTCAGACCAGAATTAAATTTCTTCGCAGAGCCGGGATTCTAACCTGGGCCTCCAAGGTGACAGTCAGGAATGCTAGCCACTAAGGTATGCAACGAGCGGACAATTTATAAGGAACACAAGGACCACTTCATTTCACAGTTTAACTTCACACCATCACCTAACCTCCAGCAAACGCAGTCGGGGAGATACTGGCGTCTGAGTAAAGAAACTTTCGCAGCGTCAGCGCTGGGCAGGAGGAATAAGTGCGATAACTTATGAATGCTGTCTGATATCGAGCTCTGGTTTGTTTTAAAAACTATTTCAGATATTAATGAACATTTCTTCTCGCTTAGTCACCAACGTTAAGTCAAAAGCAAAAAAGTTTCTCGCTACGTAACTTTCTGTGAAACCATTTCAGATTTTTCAAGTAACATTTAAGAAAAAAAAAATCGTAACTTTCTTACTATGAAAATAATACTGCCATGAGAAATAGAGTATCTTCTACCAACATCAGGCGATCTAAAATTAATTCTTGATCTGTTGCGATCATTAGTTCATTATCTATGGCATGATAAGTTTTATATCTGCAAAAATATAGATTCATGCTAAAATATCTTAATTGTGAAAATTTGGCCATGTGTTAATTATTTATGGCTTTTATTTTTACATCATCTTAAAGAGCGGAAAATTCTCTATAAGACCACGCAAACATTTTCTTAGATTTGTCACTTTCAATTATTGGGAAATGGCAACAACGCCGGGGTGGAAGAGGATGAAGCTAATTGCAGGACATAGGAGTGCAAGTGAGAGGCAAATACTACATTTAATTCCATACTGTCTTTTAAGGTAGAGACGCTCTATAGACTGAACTTCCTTGTGTACGGAACTCGACTGAACTTCCTTGCATTCGAGCGGCTTTCGTGGCGTAGTTGGTAGATTGCTGAACTGCTGTGTCCAAGATAGCAGGTTCAAACCCTGCCAAAGTCGTCGGATTTTTTAAGAGTGTTAAAAACCTTCAGTATGCCTTCCTTCGGAGGGGAAGTAAAGCCGGTGGTCCCATGTCATAGATTTATGGCATGTAAAAGATCCTTCCACCGACTAAACTTGTGTGAAGCTAAATTTCTAAGTTAGATTTCGTTGGAACGCTCTATCAAAGTTCCAACGTTCACCACTAGGCATCAGTGACATCTGGTAGCAAAAGTTGGAACTACTTGAAATTGAACGGAACTTGTAGCTCACCCTTTGGTGTCCGCTCGAAGCAGCTACAGCCTCTGGCGAGCCGAGCATGTCCTCGGACACTCCCGGTACCAAAAGCCATACGATAAATAAAGAAATCGTTGCATACGGAACTCGACTTGACTTCTTACCCATTCTCTTCCTCTACAGGTCGACTTCGCCCTTGTCCAAACAGTGCTCTCTATCTCACCATTTATTGCTGAACTAATTCTTCCGTCAAAAGTTCGACTATATTCTTACATGGCCAAGTTCACTTCCATTATTATTTCCTCTTTACTCTTGATTTCACTCCATATTATCATACAAGTGGATCTGAATATAAAAAACATTTACGGTCCTTAGTTTTTACGCAGAACTTGATTCATTATTCCTGTCACTAATGTCTTCTAAGTACGTCATTATCTCCACTGAAGGTTTTACTGAGTTGCCATATCACCTGACAGCATTTAATATCGGTGACAATGGATACTTAAATTGGCAGGCCTCTAACTACAAAACCATAACTATTTAAGTCGTGATACATTAACCACGATTTATGCCGTTTCACATTAATACCAATCTCCTTTTTTTTTTAAATTTAAAGCCTAACATTTCTAAATACCGAAGCCCTGGTTGACCTCGGGATCCCCTCGCTGACAAGACACCGAATGAAACTTGATGGCTAAGCTTGCCTAGACCATAACAGAAAAAACTACACACGCTAGGAAACCTAACACAGAAAACAGGAGGATATAGCAATGAGAAGAGAGTTTCAGATCACGTCAACAAACCACCAATTTAGGGAAGATTCTGGAAACATAAACTTAGCTGTGTAGATTTGAAGATCTGGCATACAGTACCAACTGGAATATGGTAACATGCTTGGAGCCAAACAGACAATAAGGATTTTACAACAAAAATATAACAGACGTCTTGTCACAGGACGAAACCCGGACTTCTAGGCGTCCCAGGGCGGGATAGTTAACCCTACATTAAAAATGTATTCAAATCATCTCAGCTCCAGGAATCACCATGGTGTGTTGCATGAAAGGATCTGATCTCATTTCTCTCACGACACATTGTTGGCGTTCCTGTTTAAAGCGTGTGAGATTTTCAAAGGTGAAAGGTTGTGTCCAGTGGTTCAGATTCCATGCATGTAAACGGAGGTCCTATGGCTCATGGTTGCGAGATTAACGGTCAAGTAAAACTATCAGCTTCCTTCCTATTGCTTCGGTATTTTCCTTCATGTAATAATCACTTATTGTTGATTTCTTTATAGAATTTGCTGCTGTCTACAAAGGAGAAGGTTCGTGAGGCAGCAGCCCAGTTGTACGGTACTGTAGTTGCCCATGGCCTGGGAGATAAGGAATTTGATGAAGCTGTGGCAGACCTGATTAGCTGTGTGAAGGGAAAAGTAAGCATAATTCGTGAGAAAATATCCTATTGCTGGGTGTCTACCAGTACTTGAAACACTGGAATTATATTGGAATTTTAACATACCGGAAAACTGGAGGAAATACAGTACCTTTAAAATAAATGTTACCAATGTCTTTCAACCTGCTATACAATTCATGGACTATGAAAGAATTAGCATCTTATTTGAACTTTATTCTGTTTAATGCAGACTCTGGAGACACAGCATGGATGCGTCCTTGCCTTGGCCCATGCGCTTGAGAGACGGATCACTTTACTCAAGAAAAAAGGAGACACTGACAAACTGGCAGCATGGCCAGCCTATCGAGATGGTGTGGATACCATGGTTTCTCTCTTAGATCACCAAAATGTTCTACTGCTTGGAGCAGCCTGTATCAGTGTAGGCGAACTAGCACGTTGTTTTGCTCTTCCTTTACCTGCTGGCAGCAATGACTTGGCAAAGTCTGGAAAACTGTACGTCGTGAAGAAGCTGCAAGGCATTGTTAAAAACACCAAACTTACTACAAAGGTAATCAAGGTGTTTGATTACACAATGTTGTTAGATACAGTGGAATCTCGTTAGCACTTTCTTGGTTACAACGTTTTCCCTTTGAACGAGATGATTTTCCCAAGTCCCAGTCCCATTCCTGCTAAATACATGTTGATATATCCCCTTAATACTTTTTTTTCCTGCTTACGACGATCAAATTTTCGTCGCGTGGCCAACCTGCAGTTATGTTGGCTAACTCCTACGAAACAGTAAAACATAAAGGACCCGTAAATACTATCATCCGACTTTTTTTTTTACGGGTGGTTTGTAAACATGAAAAAATGATGTGCGGAAGTTTTTGATGTTGTTTGTTTTTAACAAGTTTATGTTCAGTTTAGTAATTATAAAATGTTATTGGTTTTACGTCCCTTTTAACTACTGAAGCTTTAAGCTTTTAGAGACACCGGACTGCCGGAATGTTGCCCTGATTGCGATCGGTAACGTGCCACAATTTACGTACGTATACACCAGACATTAAAGGTAAAACAGACAAAAATACATTAACGCTAAAAACACGTGCAACAAACTACGCTTATCAACCACGACAGGAACACAAACAGTAACGAAGAATATGGGCAGAAAGTAAAATAAGCGATCAGAGAGTTCGGCGACAGACGAGAGTAGGCCTAAATTAGTTTTAAAATGTAACTCGAGCGCGCAGAATCACTTTCAATACGATACGTGTTTACAATCACGTTCCTGAACACCAGTTTGGATACGGTCCGACTCCACAATTTTACCGTATCGACCTTGAAACTCAACACGATCTGATTCACACAAATATGCATTACACTACCGAAGAAGTTGTGTAACCTAGTGAAAACTTTGTTGCGTCGTATTGAAATAATGGATAGGCCTAAGAAAGTCGTAAAATCTTTAACTAGTGATGAGAAAATATAAATTCTTGAAGTAGTAGACAGAAATCCTTACCTTAAGCGCAAGGAAGTTTTTTTTTCTGTACACGCGCTAGCATGTCTAACCTCTAAAAAACTTCGGTTATATCCGATCGTTCGTGCCAAAGAATACAGCACTTCTTTTCCACAGAATATCAAGAAAAACATGTATTTAAGCCGAAATCAATTATAGAAAGTTAAATATTTCAACTCTTACTACAGTACCGGTACTTGAATTAAGAGTACGGTACCGGCATAGTACATTTTTCTCTTGTTTTCATTGCTCTCGTTTCTCTGTGCTGTGTAAACTAGTTCTGTAATACAATTATTCTGTAGGTTGTTTAAAAGTGTATATTCTATAGTACGTACTTCCGATTAACACTTTTTTTACTTTTCCCTTACTGAAACAAGTTACTGAGGTTTAATTTTCATTTTTCATTAGTACTTTTTCCCGCTTTTCACGTCTAAATTTTTCAGTCCCTTGAAAAACGTACTAACGAGGTTCCACTATATATTGAATTTTTGTTTTGTTTATGTCATGTGAAGGAATATTCTTGCCTCCTACTATTGGAAACGTGGTTTGATCCTTGGTTAATTCTTTAAGTTACGTCCAGTGTTTTGAATTCCTTGTATGCCAGTGAATTCTCACAGTGATTTTACAAATTATCTCAGGTTCCTGGAGGGCAAACATAAATTTGCAACAAGAACATAAGAGAAGATTCGTAAAAGAGGGGAGGGGGGAAATACTATCCACCATCCACCTTCGCAAATCCTCTTTGGAATTTGGAGTTTCTTTTAGATTTATTTATAGACTACTAGCCAACCTCAAGTTTCTTTCATAACAGAAAGGCATTATTGCCGGGTTACGTATATATGTTGTACGTTCAGAATGTAAGTTCCGTTTAGTAATATAAACAAAGCCAGTACAGATACAGACAAACTATTTATTGCAACACAAACTACAAATCATAAACAATCTTCTCACATAGCTCCCACCATTTTGGAGGCACTTGTCATAGCATAGCACAAGTTTTTGTATGCCTTCTTCATAAAAATTTGTGGCCTATCTTGTCAACTGTGGGGTAACATATCCTTTGAGCCTGTCATCGTTGTTGAATTTTTATCCACCAAGGAACATTTTCTGGTGCAAAAAGAGATGGAAGTCACTAGGGGCAAGGTCCGGGGGGTATGGAGAGAAGTCAGAGTGACTCCTGCCAAAGTCCGGTAAGAGTTGTGTCAATCCCAAAAGACTGTGTCAAAGTGTTGAGATGTCAAGATATGCTTGGCTTTAGTCTTTACCGGTGACGAAGTGTGCCTCCGTTCCTTCGATTGTCGTTTCGATTCTGTAGATTCAAACGCAATCGAAGTCTCATCCCCAGTCACTAACTTGCTTAGAAAATCCTCACCATCTTTGTTGTAATGTGTCAACAAGTCAAGTGCACTGTCCTGAAGCTGTTGTTTGTGTTGCTCTGTAAGAGTTTTTGGCACCCAACAAGCACACAGTTATTGAAATTTCAGTTTTTTTCAAAAACAATTTCATGAAGAAGTGATCTTGAAATTTGCAGAAAGTTCATAGATTGATCAGATAGTGTAAACCTATGGTTTTCCTTAACGTGTTCTTCAAGTACATGAAACGAGTCTTCATTAACCAGTGGATGCCCACATCGTTCACCATCGTGCACTTGATCACATCCCTCATAACTGTTGAGTGTTGACCCATCTCTTTACCATTGAATCGCTCATCGCATTTTCTCCGTACACCTTGTAAATCTGTCGTTGACTGAATGTCGACTGGTTTAGTTTTCTTGGCATTCAGAAAACCGAATGACAGCTCCATCTCACATGTGCCGGGATTTTCAATCAACTTCTTCATTCTAACCAAGCACTATAAAGCGTAAACAACAGACAGTGATCTGAAGATGGCGTCATCCCCTTCTCCTTGTCTCCAACAACAACTGCCGCGCATGCGCCGAACATTGATTGCAGCAATATTGGGACAACATATGAAAACAGAACTTATGGTATTTTCTGGACCTGCCTAGTATTGTAATGTGTTACATATGGGAGGGTGATAATAAAACGTCCCACTGTTGGGCGTCAAATGTAATGTTTTTTCCCCTACGTTGAGTGGCAAAGGTAATGTTTACCTACTTGGCATACTGATGGGCGACAATTGTGATACTTATGCCCGAGTGCACCAACCTCGGTAAAGAGAAGACCGCGGTAAACTTCCTAGTTTACCGGGGTAAAGTCGTATTTCTGTTGCACCAAGCTCGGTTTCGAGTTTTACCGCGGTAAAATGTTTACCGCCCGCGAGGGATCGGTTATCTAAGAAAACCGTGGTAAAGTTTTCTTCATCTGTATTCTGTGGTAAAGATTCCAAAATGGAGCTTAACAACTACAGGTTATATCTCCAGTGTCTTAATCGATTTGAAAGGAATGAAGGGAGGTTTATAGAAGAGAGGCGAGATTTATTCGAAGAACTGTGCGATGCTTCATTCCAGAGAATATTTCGATTACGGAAGGAGACACTAAGTTATATTTTGGACATAATTGGCGAACAATTGAAATTCTCTACTGGGAGAAACTATCCGAAATCGCCTAGAAATCGTCTTCGTATAGCACTGCGGTTCTATGCAACTGGGACATTTCAGGGAGTGATCGGTGACGTGTGATGTTGACAGAACAACAGCATGCCGCATAATACACAAGGTTTCTAATGTAGTTGCCTCGTTATCGCCACAGTTTATTAAACTACCACTTACCCAATGGGAACAAAGAGAGGTTATGGAAGGCTCCCACAGAATAGCTAGGTTCCCAGGTGTATTGGGTGCGCTGGACTGCACTCATGTGAGAATACAGTCTTCCCGAGGTGAAAATGGGGAGGTATTTAAAAACAGGAAAGGCTATTTCTCTCTAAACATGCAAACTGTGAATGATTCGAACCTCATGATAAGAGATATAGTAGCAAGATGGCCAGGTTCGATTCACGATAGCACCATATTTCACGAATCTCAGCTGAGAGCGCGTCTAGGCGAAAACCATTGGTCTGGATGAAAATATTGGGCAGGAAACAATAAAGTTAGCACTCTGAAAAAATTCAGTAACACCCTCTAGCGATAAAATATTCAACTCCTGTATATTAGTAACATTGGCCATTTCTATAGAAAATTTATCGGATTTCAATGGCGGCGGGCAACGTATACTACACGAGTTCCCGAAATTTTCATGAGGGCTGAAATTGGGAGATCTAGGACGTTTCATCATTTTATTTTCCATTGTTTTGCACAGCTGATTACTCGCGTTGAGACAAAATGTAAACAGTATGGGAGACAAGTGACTGTCGAAACGATCACTGCCGTCTGGATAAACTGAAGACAAGTGACTATCGAAATTAACGAATTTCTTCCGAGGGGAATAATAGCGAGAAAAGCAAGCGTCAAGAAACCGCGGTAACGAAACCGAGCGATAGTAATGGTGCACTGCTTTTACGACAATACCATGGTAAAAGTTTTACCACTGTTTCGTAAACACTGATGAATACCGAGGTTGGTGCACTCGGGCATTAACTTGAAACTGGTCCTTCCTTGAGTGACCTGATACAAAACTGCCAGATAGCACTCGGCCAGCTCTACCTCAGCACTTACCAAATTGCTGCAATATGTGATTGTGTTGGGCGCCATGGCTGCGACTCCACGTTGATGACCAAATAAATGAATTGAATATTAGCCTTAGGTAGAACACATTGAGAACTCCTTTCTCTGATCGTGGTGAGACTCCGTCTCTAACCAGGATAACATTTGCTTCGGGAAAAAGGCATTGCTTCTAACTATTTCTATCTAAAAGGAAGAAAACAAACTGCATAATTTAATAGAGTGAATTTAATAATAAAGAAACAAGAAAATTCATTCAGTCATTTCCGTGTCCCGTCAGCATTTCCAAAACACTGCAGCTCCGATGGCCTTGTTGCTTCCTCTAAAACTATCTTCTAAAGTGCATGGGTTGTCCAGGAGGGGGCAGATAAGTAGGTGGCTTGGGTCTTGTTTATCTCCACATTCACAAGAGGTGTCTGCATCTGCTGGAAGGATCCCCCATTTTTGCAGGTTGGTCTTGCATCGAGCGGTTGAGGGACCTCCACACAGGATAAGGTAGGTCGGTGCCAGGAGTCAGTTCTTCCTTTGGTGACATGTCTGTGGGCAGTGAGCTCCTCCATCTGTTACGACAAGTTGTCTCTGGTGTTCCCTCCAGCGGCAAAGTCCTAGCAAGGAAACTCTTGCAGGATCTAAGGCAAAACCTTGCTGCCTGGTAACCATATAGTTGATGTCGATGGTCATTCTCCTGCTTTGATCTCACGGAGTCCGCAGCAGTGGCCCTCTGGATGTTGGGTGGGGCTATTCCAACAATAGGGTATAGTTCGTGCACTGGTGTTGGTTTCAGGCATCCTGAGATTATCCGTGCTGAAGCGTTTCACACAGGAGCGGCTGACACACACAGTGCATGTCCGGAAGTCCTCAGGATGTGCAGGCTGGCTCCCCAGGTGCTGCCGATCAGCTTCTTGAGCATCCCATTGCGAACACTGACCTTCTGTTTCGTGTTCAGACATTGCCGTCTGTACTTTAGAGCACGGTCTAGTGTGACACCTAGGTAAACTGGTGTTGGGCAATGTTTCAGTCTCTCCCCTTGCCATGTGATGTCCAACTTTCGCCGTAAACAAGAAAATTGTTAATATAGATAATAATAATAATGAATACGGTATAAATATACCGTATTCAATTATTAGCTCGGCGAAGGTTAAAAACTGGAGGTGAATTTTAAGTTACGTTATTGCCAATGCTTGAATTTACTTGCCGTCACATTTCAAAGAAAAGTGGGACTTTGCGTAATTCATCGTCATTCGGCTCACTGATGAAGATTTCATCTCGTCCTCGTAGTCTGCCGTAGTGATGTGATATGATGTGGCTTCATTGACAATCATCTTCTGCTCGTTGTCGTGATGAGTAGAATTTTATGTGAAATAAATGAACTGAGGCGTGATATGTCCACTGTTTAATTGGTAGTGATGGAATATAATTCCTAAAATAACTTATAGTGATAGTTCAGGCACAACTATTACCATGTGGGGATTTAGACGTGATTTTGTCTAACACCCTCAACCTATATAATGTTTTACTGGCGGGCTCATGGATAAGCACCGTAACATAGACTTGTATATCGAAATTTCAGTAATATAATGGGGACTGAATCAGCTCAGCTTCCGTTTTTTATAAACTCTTCAACTCGTCCCTCCAGGTAGTTCATCATCTTCAAATTCCCGCTACCTTACATCCAATCACTGGTCAGTCGTCATGGCAACCCATATCACATATGATACATCTCCTCTTCATTAATTGGACCTGCCGACCAATGTGACATACCCCCAACTCCCGCATGGTCATGTCATACAACTTGAAGCAAGGAGTGAGACCCGTGCTACATCCCTCATCTTCTGGCGTGCTACCGTTGACCTAGGTCATGGCCTGCCTTCCAGACGTGATTCTCCGAATTTTTGCAACTTTCCTAATCTTGGGCTATAGTAAGGACCACTCCTGCTGTGAATTCCCTCTCGTAATCTCCTCGGCGCCGGCTCCCTCAGTCCTAACATACCAAATGCACCCCACAACCAATTTCCATATTCCCCAAGCTAACGCAAATGAAATTAATACAGATGAAAATTATATCTAATATCTCATAATAATAATACTTGGATCGAAACATAGAATACGATCTCATTATGCTCCATAGCCAATGATTTGATGCTCTGGTCAAATGGATATGTATAAGATAATAAGTAAAGCAATTGATGATAATAATAATCGTCAAAATCAAATATCACACATTATTAATAATAATAACAACAACTGTTACCCGTTGTCTCCTACCCCCTTCCTATCAGCTCGGCAAAACTCCTCCTTTGAGGGTGTGCCAACCCGAAGGAAGACTTACCAACTGCGACCCCAAGATAGCCTTTACGGGACTTGCTGGCTTTCACTCGGCGGTCAGTGCTGACGACGTACCCGGGCTTTCCTCCCAGGTGTACAGGAGAGGAGCACGTCGATTTGCCCACAGGCTGAAATTTGTGGGAAGGCTTACCTGTTGAGGGTCATTCCGCTGCAGCTGTTTCAGAGTCAGGGATGGGACTTTAAGGCCAAATAAGGTTGCAAAACATGAGATAAATGGGGTATATATTCTTAAAAATAAAATGACAGTAAAATAGGAACACACTTTTCAGCACTTACAGATTATCACCAAAGGGCGAATTGCCCACGAGAGGACGGTAACTAAGTGTCGGTGACACCATGTGGCACGAAAGGCCACTTAACTCAGTACATGGACCACCCAGATAGTGGGACCATCAGGTACGCAGAATTACAAGAATATCTTACATATTACAATGCGTTACGCAGCACAAAGATATCCCTAGAAATAAAACACTCAAGGTTTGGCCTTGGGATCACGTGCACGCAAAAACCAAGATAACAAACACAAAACATTAGCACAGCAAGGGAAGGAATTAATTTGGCGCGACACTACAAGGAATTCGCGCAGAACAGACTTACATTACAAATTACAATACAACCACAAGGTTGCGCAATACAAGGGACAAATTACAAGTTACACACAGAAGGAATTCCGTACAACTAACACACGCATGAACATATCAAAGGTAAACGCTAAAGGAAATGACCAAAATAAAATGAAATGACTACATTAGTAATGACAGGCTCCAGAGAATCAGAGCAGAGGATATTACCCAACCGCCATGGGCGCCGACACGAACAAGACTCCTTTTAAAATGGCGAAGGATAGCGGGACTCTATTGTCTGCTTGCACAATAGGACGCCACACCCCGAAAATTGGGATTTCAACTAACCCCATAAGTTGAGCAGAAATACGTAGTTTTACAAGTACCAAAATGAAACGCGCATGATGCGTAAAGGAGGAAACCAAAGGCAAGGCGTTAGCAAAAGTTACGAACAACACGTGAACCAAACTTGATAACGTAAGATGACCAAAACAAAGAATACAGGGACCCCTTGAAAACTTAAAAATAAAAACAATGCATGGCTGTGCTTTAGTGAATTAAGGAAGCGTGATAACATAGGAATTATTAATAATTTGGATCAAACCAAACAGACGCCACGAGGGTGACGCAACAAGTCGGTGAGCCTCGATCAAAAAGGAAAAGTCTCCCCACTATATAAATCGGGCCTCCAACGAGGAAAATTGATTAACAATTTAGATATAATACAGTGGCGGACACCAAAGTCCTCCTTCTGAGCGAGGCCAACGCCATGCCGCGACCACGAGGGAAACAACGATGCAAAAAAACACACAAGGAATTCGAAAAACACAAGCTAAAATATGCCGGCGAGCAATTCAAAAGAGTATCACGCTTCCCGAATGCACTTAACACAACTACACATTAAACAAGTTACATAACTAAAACTAAAGCCAACCCCATGAGGAGGCTTGATACCTGAACTTGGGCTCGGGCAATCCGAACACCCAGAGCCTCCTTCTCGGCGAACAGTCAATTTAGAAGAGAACGTCACTCACGCCGGAAGCTGTACCTATATCAAACGCCATGATAATTTCAAAGGGACAGTAGTAGTAACACACGCACACTAAGATCTTCTTTCTTCTTGAACCTTTGTCCATAAGGCAGTTCCGTATTAGCGTCTTACAGGTTGGTCATACTGATCGCCCGCCTGGCGCTCCTCTTCTGTCATCTCGCCGCTGACGATATACATCGAAGTGACGGGATCAATAATAATCGATAAAGGGAGGGATGAATTTTTGAGTGCGTATTTACCACATGGTTTTACTTTTGAGGTTAAGGAAGGTTGAATTGGCGAAACAGTGCTCATTAGGTCCGAAGTGATGCCTTGCATCTTTAGACGGCAAGATCCACAGGATACTCCGAAAGGTTCATTTATAAGGTGTTCATTGTCCTGATTTTCAACTGGAGAATAGGCCACAATATTTTCGTTTTGAATTTAGGTGAGTAAGGAAATTGTTGAAGCAAAGCTCCAAACTGGAAAACAGTGATAGATAAACTTTGGTAGGAACAGAACAGTTTAGGTTAGGGGTTTACTTTCATGTCATTTAATGTGGCGTGCAACACGTCACAACAACAAAGTACAAAACTATATGCTTATGCATGGCGAATTCCTTGCTGCCAGATGGACATTAATATGTTGAATTCAAGATATGCACCATAAGTGCTTCAGGAGCATTGGTGCCTGCTTGAAAATGTTACACTATATAGAGAAAATTATCAAATTCTATAGGGATAATAATTTATCTGTCCTTATATACCTGTTAGATCTTTCCTTGCTAATTACACTCCCCCACCTTTCTAAAACATTGCTTCCCTGTAGAAAATGACCTGGTAGCACCAATGTCCATGAAATGGTTTGCAGGAACCAAATTGAGGAAAAAGAAAAGAAACAAATTTCATTGATACTTTTAATAACTGTCTATATTAAAGCATACAGTTGGTGCAATTGACCATGCCCTCCATGATCAATTAATTTTATTTTGAATATTAATACTGTAATTCTTGATTTTGATCATTCTTCATGGTGGGTCATTGAAAGCATTGATAAAGCATGATCTAGCAGGGTGTCTACTGGTAACGAAAAGTAACAAAAGTAACGAAAAAGTAGCTAATTTTACAAACGGGTATCAAAAGTAACGAAAAGTAGCTAATTTGTATGCCTGGATAATTTGAGGTACCGGTAACGAAAATTCACCGAGGTTGGTTTAAATCATTTAAACCCGCGGCACTAGGCTCACAGATTGTGATGAAGCGAGTTTCATTCAAGCGGCGCCGATTGCGTAGGCTATATTTCCCTGTGCACGACCTCAAGGAGATGCATACTGAGGATAACTTCAGTGGTACTGTATACATCGGTACAACGTATATTTTCGGCATCAAGAAGAGAGTTTAGTTTAGCGTGAAATATTTTTCTGTATTATTCGGAAACCTGACTTTTCGCGATAACTTCCGAAACTCAACAGAAACCTCTCATTTCTGATATTGACCTCTATAGTTGGATATCTCAAATTGAAGTCTAGAAATAAATCGAAGTAATTTAGTGTCGGAATCTTGCAAAATGATACTGTTTCGAAAAAGAATTGCAAAAATGCTTTGAAATACATACACTATATTTTAGAAATCTATCCGTCTCGTAAATTTGCGACATCCAGTGTGGTTAATTCGAAACTCCGATATACTGTATGTCTATTTTTCCTTCGTACTTTGGTTCCATTGGATACCGTATATAATATAATTTGAATTAGAAAGAAAATCTTGTCGTATTATTCGTGCAATCCTCTCTGAATAATTCGTAATATCTGATACCTACCTCGAACGTTCATCCTCCAATAGCACATCCTCAAGACGGACGGCTGACCACACGACTTGCCTGCGGGAATCTCGTCAAATGGACTGAGATCGACGCCTGTTGCGTAAAATCATAAAACCTGTGCCCGGTCGCGAACTTGTGTCCACGAGGATCGCAGGAATCCTGTCAAAGGTGGTTGGGCAGCCATCACGAAACATACCGAACCCTACTCGCCACTTTTCCCATGACCGTATACTTAAAAGTGTACGGGGAGTGAGAAGTGCATCAACCCACTTCGAAATTGTACCGGTACTAAGAAGACCGTAGTGTGAAAGAGGGACCTAATCCCAGAACCGAGTTAATTTCTAAACCAAACATATACTTCAGCAAGAAATGAAAGCAAAATCCTTTTAACAAATATATTAAACAATAACAAGGATTATTACAAACATAAAGGACAGTGTTCGCATTTGCGAATAAATTAATTTAATAATTTTTCAAGTTTACGTAATTTATGTCAGACAGACAGAATTAATTTTTTCTCTTAACCTCTATTCGGTCACCACGTGTTCGTGATCTTTGATTTTGTAATAATTCTTCTATTTCAAATTAAGTATGTTGTAAATTACTTACATATTATTTTATAAGCCATGCTCGCTTTTATGACATTTCTCCAAGTGTTTTAGTGAAACATTACTAGGGACCGGAAAAAATCGCATTTGCGATAAATGCGATTTTTTGTAATATGTGTTAAAACCATTTTTTAAATAGTTTTAAGGTGTTCTGAAGCACTGTGGTACCTAAATTCAAAATGCGACAAAATGCGAATTTTGACCAAAATGCGAAATTAGCACAAATATGCGATTTTGGTGCGAATTCTGCGAAAATTTGTTATTTTAGTGGCGAAAACCACATATTTCGTCGAAATCATGAGAAATACTGCAAATATGACGCTATCTTTTTCAACCTCTCTAATCGATATACCGTATTTGCTCGCGTATATCTCGCCCCCGTGTATATCTCGCACCCCATGTTTTTAATTGAAATTTCAGGGGGAAAAAGTACTCGCATATATCTCGCATTCATTACTGGCACCGTCATATAAGTGACCGTAATAACCTTCAGGTAGAAATACGTTCGATTTAGCGCGCCACAACAGTCGTCATTGTCCAAGAACTTACCCGAAGCGATACTAACAGGAAGAGCGAGCAACAACGAGTTGATCCGAACTTCGATACGAGCCGATTAAGGATCGAGGCGCCGCGTGCAAGCATACGGCGCTGCGTGAGTGTTAGCACGCTGTGCATCGTTCGCCGCGTCTTCGGCCAAGATTGGCTAAATTTGCCGCCTTGAGACACGTTCGAATTAGCGATTAGCACGCCACAACAGTTGTGCAAGTAGGCCTACTGTTACATCGCAGAGAAACGCAGTTCAGTCTTCTCGAATCTCAATGATTTCGTCTTTACGCATTGCGTCGCATCAGAGCTCGGCCGCGTGCAAGCATACGGCGCAGCGTAAGTGTTAGCACGCTGTACATCGTTCGCCGCGTCTTCGGCCACGGTTGGCTAAATTCGCCACCTTGACACACGTTCGAATTAGCGATTAGCGCGCCACAACAGTTGCGCAAATAGGCCTACTGTTACATCGCAGGGAAACGCAGTTCAGTCTTCTCGAATCTCAATGATTTCGTCTTTACGCATTGCATCGCATCAGAGCTCGGCCGCGTGCAAGCATACGGCGCAGCGTGAGTGTTAGTACGCTGTGCATCGTTCGCCGCGTCTTCGGCCATGGTTGGCTAAATTCGCCGCCTTGAGATACGTTCGAATTAGCGATTAGCGCGCCACAACAGTTGCGCAAGTAGGCCTACTGTTACATCGCAGGGAAACGCAGTTCAGTCTTCTCGAATCTCAATGATTTCGTCTTTACGCATTGCGTCGCATCAGAACTCGGCCGCGTGCAAGCATACGGCGCAGCGTGAGTGTTAGCACGCTGTACATTGTTCGCCGCGTCTTCGGCCACAGTTGGCTAAATGCAATTCAAACCCAGATGAAAGAAAGTGAAAAATGTGATATCATGCTTGCATTAACTGCAGTTCAGACAGAGTTCAGCATATTTGTAAATACTGTTTTGTGGACCCCAACGAACAATGTTGATAGCGAGCGTGTGTTGTCCCATTACAACACAGTGGTTACAGACAGACGGTACAATTTGAAAGAAAGCAATGCTGAACTACTGACAATGCTTTTGTTTGAGGACTATAACTGCACTTCATAACCATGAAGTCGTTAAAATAATATTACAATGTGATGATTTTTAACTTTGTAAATAGATGCTAATTTTGAAGAAAATAGATGCTAATTTTGAAACAAATAGATGCTAATTTTGAAACAAATAGATGCTAATTTTTCCGGTCCCTAAGCATTACATTCAGTCTGCACGACAAGAAAGCTGAACAGGAACTGGGTACCATAGCTACGCTCTCATTGGTCGGCCTTCAAGCTTCGGCCAATCACAGCACGTCTTCTCCAATTGCATGCCATGGAATGTCCTGGAACATTTGTTGGTCACCTATTCAAGCAGCTTGCCAGCCTAGATCTTAGTGATTTTTCTTGCAGACTTGAGCTGCTCACCAGTCTTGACCACCGGACTTAAATTTCATCTAATTGTAATGTATCATCTTAAATTCTGCATCAAGAAGTCGTAACTACACTTCGAGACATCTTAACTTCGTGATCTATACTTGATCGCAATCTTTGTGTTTCAAACGACATGTTTGAAAAATGAACATTCTTCATGTGTGAACTTCACATCATTCGTGCAATGAGAAACTGTTTCGTTATGCACCTTCTACCACGTGAATAGGTTTATTACCTATGTTTTCGTCTTCGATGGCTTTTCTAGAAAGCTATTCTTTTTGTGAATGCTACAACATTCTACAAGTGCTTCAACCTTCCTGCGTACTTAAGTGTACCACGTGTGACATGTGTCTAATGTCGTCAGCTGTTCGGAACTCTTCTAAGGTTGCTAACCTTAAAAACAAAAAAGCTAAGTAAACTGTGTACTTCTACAAACTAAGTATTTTGTCCAGTGTAATTTGTACTTTACAAGCATCATGGTATTTCTCAATTTACATGCCTTAGAATATTCATTTTGTCCGAGGAACGACTTACGTAGCGGCTCACCTTTGCCATTTTCTTCCTTTCCGAGGAAAGATTAACGTAACGGCTCGTTTCTGCCATTTTCCTTTTAGGAACACTTCATGGCTTGCTTTCATTTAAATCCTGATAGCTTTCATAACTTTCTCTCTTTCATAAGGTGCGGCAGGAGTGAGGCCCTGACCGTCATAGCTCCTTCTATAGGCTATGCTTCTATTCTTTTCTTTCATACCAAATGATCTGTGTAACTTTCGCAAAGTTTTTCTTTATAGGAAGGTGTTTTACCCTTTTCCTTTCTCATGTTAAAACCAATTTTGGGTTAAAAGCTCAAAGTGTTCCATATGTATGGAAGTTGACTATGCCATTTCTTCTTTGCCATTTGTTATACTAATGGAGCAAAGCCTACTCAATGTAAAAAATGTGTGTATTGTTCTGGGTTCAACACCCAAAGCACTGTCAAGAACATATAAAAATCATTTTCTAAATTTATATGTGGTTAATTTTTTTTTTTTTCTTTCAGAATTAAATATATTAAGATGTTTAAGCAATCTGATCTCTCTCTTCTTCTTGATTTGCACATGCTTATATCTCCCTCATATTCCCTGACGCTCATATTTGGTTTGATTCTGAGCACACTCAGAATTCTGTCTGATAATGGAAACCTTTAATTGGTTGATCCAATGGTTCGTGGTAACTAATCACACCAGACAGTAACACTTGGAAATAATACAATTAAATTAAGCCTGTAACAGACAAAGGGAAAGAAAGAACAGGGGGAAAGGAGGCATACCCAAATCACCAAATTAAATCAATTACTCAAAAGAAATAATGATAATAATAACCCCCAAAAGACGTAAAATAAAACTGCAAATGAAAACCTCGTACAAGAGGTAGAGTTAAACCACCTTTAAACGAAAAATTCCGAATAATTACACCTCAAAAGGAGCAATGTTGATGCAGAAAGAAAGAACGATACACGTTTTAGGGACGGAAACCTCGATACGAAGAAAATCCGTAAAGAATTAACTTATTTGCTTTACAAATTAGATCCTTCATGCAATGACACGGATCAAACATGTCTACCTCAGGCAACATCAATCTCAATACTGATATTACTTTTTTAAATATGACGACCGTCGTCAGGAAACGGCAATAATAGGGAAACAAAAACCTTAATAAACGAAAGTTACGACCATCAATAGGCCAAGATTAAATGGAATATCAAATAAATTAATAATTTTTATGAGAGCTGTGGATCGCACAATTTAAGGTTATGAAACTTGGCACCGGGAACTCGACCACAGCAAAGCCCCCAATGGTCTTGGCAGAAATTGTCCGAGCACCCCCCCAAAACACAAGAAAGGCACAAGGCCCCAGGATAGGCAAAAGAAAATAAGTTAAAATTCAACCCAAACTTCCACGAAAGTATGAAGGATAAGACACCCAAAATAAAACAACGTAAATACTCAAATACACAAAGATAAATAGGAACGACATAAGAAAATCGCAAGGTTCCGAACACATTACCAAATCAAGTTGAGTAAATATGAGACAAAAACAGAAAGCAGAATAAGTAAAGAAACATAATTCTCGGAACAGATGAAGACTAACACCCGTCTCTACATAATACCAATACAGTTATCCAGACAGTAGGCATTTCAATACGGAGAACGGACAGCTCCCTCTACTTTTATGTTGGCGATGAATTTTAGTTCAAACGGATTTCGATGCCATTGGTTAAGACCTACCTTGACAATAGCCTATGTCGCCACACATAGGGTACAGCTCCCCTCACAATTAACATGCAACATATAAGTACAGACATGCACAAGTAAACATGCGAGATACAAAAATTATCATTTTCTAAATTTTCACTATGGCATGCAGTGTCAATATTTAGCATGCTGTTAAGTTTTCTTCTTTTAGGGGTAAGCTAATAATTTCTTTATTTCTTCTTTTCCTAACTGGGGTTGTAAATTTCACATCTTGAAGTGTCCAAGGGAATCGAAGCTGGTCCGATCGACGAAGCACGAAGTCACCCGACGAGACACGAAGGCTCCCGACGGCGCGTGCACTGGAAAATCATGAGTCGATTTTCGATTGGCTCAGTAAAGAAACATAATTCTCAGACATTTCCGCCAAGCCAAGGATCACCTCACCATAGGGTTTATAATCATATAGGATATTACCTTACACGTCCGCAAAAATATAAAGAAACAATGTTACCCATTTTGATTCAGTATCGCCGAACATAATATTACATTTTCGGGCTCCGAAACAAGCCAAAACTCGCCCCGATAAAGAACTATAAAAATGTTACATCTCTCTTGCGAGATCTTCCAAGATGGACTGTCGATGTTTTATTGTTCAAATTGTTGAACTCAATCCTGTGTTGTTTCAGAAGTACCAACACAACCTCAGACAAGGCCATAAATTTATTCACTTAAGATCTCAAATTTTAATATTTTAAGGTTGTCGACACTTGCCAATGGCCAGTGATTGTTTCGACGGTAATAGCCAATCACCTTCGGCAGGACCGCGATCTCATTGGCCACAGCTGATCATATTTAGAAAGGTTTTGTAAAATATATGGAGAGATGAATCTTATTTATGCTGGTGGGATTTATAGGTTAAGTAGAAACTCCAGGCATTGTAACGTGATAATCACGGTACAGAAATAACAGACTACGTAGCATCGCGATACTCATTTCTTCTCGTGATCCACGGTGAACTTCCAACCACAGCATAGGGACAGCGGGAATCATGGCGCTGAATATACAACGTGTCCATAACTGCTTGTTAATTTTAACCATGCCCAACCTCGAGCTTGCCTCCACCATTCTTCCAAGACAGATTGACAGGCAGACAGTCGTTGAATGGCCGGATGCAGTGCCGATTGCATAATATCGCGTTCTCAGTGTCCAACCGCGAGGACAACGTGAATCTTGTAAAACGACCGAGAGCGGCAACAATTGTGATACATCGTGATATTTCTCTGCATTCGATGATGAATACAACTGGATTCTTGTCAAACGGACAGTAAGCGGTGCCGATTGCGTAATAATACTATATTTTTCCGTGCCAGACCTCAAGGACAATAGAAATATCGTCGAACGACTAAAAGTAACACCGATTATGTAAACCGCGATTTATCTCTGTGTTCTATCGTGAAAACTACGAATCGCGTCAAACGGCTCAAACCAGCGCCGATCATGTAACGTCTCGATATTTCTCCGTTCTTGACTGCGAAGACATAATTCGCTGACGATCACGTAACGTCGCATATATTTCTCCGTGATTTACCTCTAGGACAATGGAAATCTCCCCAAACGGCCAAGATCAGAGCAACTTCTTGGTAATCATAACTTCTTGTACATAAGGCGGCATATTAGCTGAAACAACTCATTTGTATTAAATATCCATTATTTATTTTTATCTTTTAAATTTTTATAACATCATAAGTGAATTTTATTCACTGGATTAAACACAGTTCATTGTTGTTTTTCTTCCCCGCACGATGAGCTTCTCTGCTTGCTGACCACAGACGTATCTTGAATTAAAAGTTAACTAAAATTAACTACAAGGTAGCTAAAAAGTAACTAATTTTTACTTCATCCCTACAGTAGACACCCTGTCTAGACTGACATATTCAAATTCAGTTTGTAAGTTTTTTGCCACAGTGGTTTCAAATTTCATATTTTATGAGATAGGATTACTGTCTCAGGTTTTTTTTTTTTTTTCAATCTTTTAAAGTTCCATTTTAGAAATCTGCATACAATGTTTCATATCTGATGTAGGTGAAGGAGCGTGCTGCCATGGCCTTAGGATTTCTTTGTGTGGGAGAGATCTTCCCTCACAGCCGTGAAGTTATTCAGGGTTTCCTTGATTTGGCCAAAGAAACTAGAGATGTGGAGGTCCATCTTACAGTTGGAGAGGCTCTAGTATGTTGCGTTCTAAGTTCAGCTTCACCTCAGGCCCGAGACGGATGGAGTGTCTTGGAAGAGGAATTCAAAGCTCCCAGCAATGCGTGTGGAGATCAGGATTTGGAGTGGCTCATGACAAAACTTCTCAATCATATGGCTCCAAACCCTCATCCAAACATTAGACAGGTATGAATGGTTACATCTTAACTGCACTGTTTATTTACTAACTTATGCTTGTTATTGCTAACAATGAACTATGGACAAAGAAAACAAGATAACTAAGAGAAAATAATACATAATACATCAAAAGTTTGTCGTTTGGGAGCCTTCTGATAGCTGGGAAAATCTGGCAAAATTGCTAGAAGATAAATCCAAGAAGTACCATGGTACCAGGAGGGTAAATTGTGCATTAAAAATTTGGTTAAATCTCTCTACAAGAAATATCAAGAAAAAAATTGTGTAGTGGGGGAGATATTCATTCGACAGAGGACTTTCATACTAATTAAGACAACACAGGGCAGCTTCAAGAGAAGTAATGAATATTCAGAGTCTAATGACAAAATATGCAAGAAGTTAGAAAAATACACCAATTAAATATTATTTTCAGGCTTGAATGCTTAATTGAATTTGTACGTAAACAGTGAACAAATGTATTTGTTTTATTTAATTTATCACATCTCTTTAATTGAACCTGACTTAATAGAACTAAAGCTGTGCTGTGTATCATTGATTATGTTAAACTATATCAATCATGACTCAAGTTTGAATCTTCCAAATTCTCATTCTGTTTCGATTCAAATAATTTTTATATTCAGTTATTCATTATTGTTGTATTTTGAAAATTGACTTTGAAGTGATACAAGCCATATTTCAGTGTTGACTAATTCTGTTACAGAAAGCTTTCCAGTCAGCACAAATTGTGCCCAATTACATTAGGCGGAAAACAAGTATTTACATACCCTAACTTGAAAAAAACGAGATATTATTACACACTAACATGCTTTTATGTCCAAAATCGGGTATGTAATTGGATGACATGTTTTGAACATCAAGCGTTCATCCTCAGATCCTGTTCACTTAGGCTTAATTAGTAAATTATGTTTATGATTTACACTTAATCAGAAATATATACTGTGTACACAATGTTTCGATTAGTTAGTTAGTGAGTTATTGTTTTAAGGGGTGGAACTACGAGGTCATCTGCCCCTAATATTTAGATTACATAAGTTTGTAAAAACTTGTGTAACGTGTGAAACCTATTAACAGACAGAATAGTTCACTTCTATGGTTTTTGTGTTGTTATTATTATTATTATTAATATTATTAATTTGGTTTAAGTATGTTGCCTGTAGTAGTAGTAGTAGTAGTAGTAGTAGTAGTAGTAGTAGTAGTAGTAGTAGTAGTAATGGTTGTTTTAAGGGGTGGAACTACGAGGAAATATGTTGCCTGTGATCTGTTGAATTATTGTTGTAATTAACTTCAGTAGTTATGTTTACACTATTTTGTTATGTTCTAAATCAACCATTCCTATTTAAACTAGTGGGCTAATTGTATTGTAATTCTCGTGTGGCGAATGCACAAATGATACACTGCAGTAAATGGAATAAAGTTATACCAACTTATCCGGTTTTACAAGACATCAACAGTTTGCACTATTAGATCAAATTCACTAAGGAGTTGGAAAAAAGGCGAAACATAAATTACCTTGATATAACAATCGAACAGTCGAACAATAACCTGTCGTACTCGATCTTCCGCAAGCCCACTTAAACATCACACACTATTGATAACTGTTCCAACCACCCAAGCGCACATAAATTAGCAGGTTTCATCTCGTTGGTCCAGAGGGCCATAAGTATACCCATGACAAAAGAACATTACAACAAAGAAATTAAAACAAATTCTGTAGCTAAAGAAAACAATTTTCCACCCAACAAGATAGATCAAATAATACAAAGACATCGGAAAAAAAGTATATTTCAAACGCCAACCAGTGATGTAAGCCAGTTCGCATGTTTCAACGTTGTGAATGTAAACTCGTACAAAATCACTAATCTTTTCAAAAAGCAACGAATCAAGGTAGCATTCAGAACAAACAATACACTCAGTAAGCACCTTCACAATAGCAATTTAAATAAACAAAAACCATACTCTAAATCAGAGGTGTACTTATTTTCAAGAAACTGGGTTAGAAAATTATGTAGGGCAGACAGGAAGGAGGATGGATACATGTTATAAAGAACATAGAAATGCTATCAAACACAGGAAACACTCAACAGTATGCGAGTACATGTATGACACAGATCATAGCTTCACAAACATATAGAAACAGACCTAAGATTCATACACTACGAAACAAAAGGCAGGGAACTTGACATAAAAGAAGTCACAGAAATTCACTTAGGTAAATTAAACGACCCAGATAATCTAAATGAACACACATTCTTGGAGAGGCAACAATCCCATCTACAATAAGGTAGCAACATACCAAAAAAAGCCAGAATGGGGGATGACAGGGAAAAATGCTAAGTGGGAAGGATGTACTTTGTACCGTATTCTCAATAAACCTACGCCGAAATTAAGCAGTGTTAACGAGCCCAAGAAGCCTGTATATGTCCTGGAGCGCTTAAATATGACTCATTAGTTTATGCGAGGTGGGGAAGAGATTGGTCGTTAATAGTTGAGATTGTCCTTCGCAATTGGCATACAATCATACAGGGTAGATTATTGCCGGCACGACACAAAGCAAATGTTGGAACTTGATAGAGAGTTTCTAAACCAAATAACCTACAAATTTAGCTACACACTACCAATTGTAGTGGTAGGTTCTTTTTTATGCCATAAATCTATGACATGGGACCGCCGGCTTTACTTCCCCTCCGAAGGAAGGCATACTGAAGGAAAGATGACTCAAGACAATGCAAACTGAAGATAGAAAAGCAACAATAGACAACATTTCAATGCTAGTTGGGCATTTACTAAAAATGGCATCTGTAAATGTGTACAAGTTGGAACGAATATTGGGGAAGGAAACTTTCCGACCACCCAGATTTTGCTACCATGCCAATAGCCTCACTTGAAAATAAACAATTGAATGTTTCAGTCGGTCAACACAAAATAATTTACATGTGATTAAATAATAACTGCACAGAATACAAGGGAGGGGTGTTAAAAGGATGTCATGTTTTGTTTGTCAAGCAAGCATCATCAGATCCAAGATAAAAGGATCAAATCTATAAGACAAAATTGCTCTACAAGACACACTATCAAAGCCCACAATGCCAGATGCAGCTCTCCAACACCAACACATGGGACTGCAAAATCTTAATAAAGTGCAGTTAGTACTGTTGTGAAATACTTAAGTGTTAAGCCCCCCAAAAAAGAACCATTTATTTAATATCTTCAAGGTTGCAAGATAAGAATTACAAAGCTACTACTGTTGAGTTACATTTAAGCAATAAGCTCCCAAATTAGAAATATAGACACAAATATGCGGTAATTGTCTATGAGTGTGTTGAAAAGTTGATATACGTTAATTTATCTGAATGTGATCTGATACCTCAAGCCATTACTGTGAAATACTTCCATAACAAGCCCCCAAAAAGAAGAAATCGTACAACTGCGAACACACACAAGTTGTGTTTGTCTACTAATACTGTGTTAAAAGATGTGAAATGGAAACGTATCTGACTGTTGTAATAAATCTTAATAATCCATCCATTATTTAAGAAAGGAGACAAAACGAACCCAGATAACTACAGAGGAATTACCCTTCTGGACTGCACATATAAAATTTTCTCTCGTATAATTTACAACAGGATCAAAAACAATCTGGAACCACAACTTGGAGAATATCAAGGAGGATTTCGCCCTTACAGAAGTTGTCCAGACCAAATCCTTAGCCTGAAATTAATAATGGAATATTACAAAAACAGAAATAAGCAACTCTTTATCTCTTTTATAGATTTCAAGAAAGCCTATGATAGTATTCATAGACAGACACTGCTCAAAATCCTCAGATCATACGGTCTCCATCCTAAATCGATAAAAATCATTCAATTAACATTAACAAACACAAATTCGAAAGTTAAATTTAGGGGAGAAATATCAACAGCTTTCACAGTAAAAACTGGTCTCAGACAAGGTGATGGATTATCCCCTCTGCTTTTCAATGTGGCTCTTGATTATATCATGAAGGTTTGGCAAAAGGAAAACCCTCCTAAGATCAAAATTGGAACAAAACCATCAATAAAAATAAACTGCTTAGGATTTGCAGATGACTTGGCTCTTTTAGCACTAGACAAGGAAGAGGTTTGTACTCAGATCACTAGTCTCCAAGAAATTGCTCAAGGGATAGGATTACAGATATCCTTTGAAAAAACTGAGATCATGCCTATGAAACCCTCAGATATAAATGAAGTCTATATAAATGATCATAAAATTAACCTAGTTCCTCAATTTAAGTATCTTGGAGAAATTATAACACATAACTTAAACGAAAAAGTAACTTGGATAAATAGAACAAATAAAATGAAAAAGGCACAATCTCTAACCTGGTCAACATATAATAAAAAATGCCTATCAATAGCTACTAAGATCCAACATTATAAAACTGTAACTCTCCCTGAAGCCACTTATGCTTGTGAAACACTGTTCCAAATTAAAAATGAACAAAGAACTGATCAGCTCCTCAAAACGGAAAGAAGAATCATTAGAACGTGCATAAATAAAAAGTATCAGGTTGAGGGAGTCTGGAGGATTCTCCCAAATGAAACTGTCTATCGTGAGATTGATCCAATCACCAGCACAATGAAGAAGAAAAGAATTTCATATTTTTTTCACATCTTACGGCTTCCAGAAAACAGAATTGTACGCCAACTGGTGATGAGAAATCTAGGAAAGAAAACTGGAGGAAAATGGATCCAAGAAATCCAACAAGATCTCAAAGCAGTTGGACTCAAGATAACAGATGCCGAGGAGAAAAATAAAATTAACACCATTCTTAAAACTCACAAATTTTCTGCAGAAATGACACACAGAAAGCCTATGGAGATTTCAGATGAGTTGAGAAAATCCCGATCTGAAAGAATGAAAAAGTACTGGAAAGAGCGCAAGAACCAAGCAGTACTACCTTCAAAGAAGAAGTGATTGTGGAACGACTCAAGTGGTCCAATGTGACCAATCAAGATTAATAATAATAATAAATCTTAAAATCCTCCAAGCTTGCCACCTCAGGATAGTGGGCCAATATACTTGCTGAAATGAATCCACAAAGACAGTTACACCAAATTCACAAAATATACACATTTATTAATAAAAGCAAGCTTCCAATACCTGGATCTCTTCTACAATATCAGCAACATCTATCATTCTTCTCCACTTACAAGTTGTTCTTTTCTGGTCGTACTCTAGCAAGCATAAACTTTCAGTACTTCTCTGTATACTTGGACAATGTTAATCACAATACTCATAATTCCTCCATCACTCTCTCTCACTTTTCACAGACAACCTCTTTATTTCTTCATCATCAACTATCAATACCTAAAACCCTTTCTTCATCATAAACTATCAATTTCCAGACCAGAGAGCATCACTTTTTCATCAAAGCTAGCATCCATTCTGCCTGGCATCCTAAACTATCAATAATCACCATCGAAACCTTTTCCAAGTCAAAGCACACCTTGCCATTAGCCAAAGCCACCTACCAGCAATAGCCAGACCACCACCAAGAATCTCTATGGCACTGAACACATGAGATTTTCTGTGGTGATCCACCAATAAGTGGCCATGGCTGGCAACCAGATAAAAATAATAAATAAAAACAAACAGAAAGAAACTAAACGCACGCTCTGTAACTTACTCTAAAGTTCGGTTACACTGTGTATTGTCTCGTCAAGCTGCTCTGACAGCAACTGATTGAAATAAGGCAACACTGAAAAATGGCTTCAAAGCTTTCTATATGCAAATATACAGTTTGATTGAAAGGGAAATTATAAAAGATTAACTGCAACATCTGGTTTAACTATTTGCTTTCCTTGTATAGGCCAGCTGTATTTGGCTTCTAGCTTTATTGAAGCATTGTGGTCAACATCCTCCTGTCCGACAGCAGCTTCCATTGGTTCAGAAGATATTCATGGACATGCTATCAGATAACAATGGTAAGATTTATTTTGTTCCATTATGCACCTCACAATAGTTTAGAATTTCAAGAAAATGGTAATTAAATTTTATTATAGGATTAAGGCCAGTTGGAGCGCCTCGAGATACAATGACCAAACATGCTGACTAATCACACTAAGAACGTACTTAAATTCAACAAGCCGGGAAAGTTCTCATATTTGGCAACATTAAATGTTAATTCTTTGATGAAGGTTGGTAAGTTAAAGCATCTAACTGATATCTTTGATCAACACAAAATTATGATCACTGCTCTTCAAGAATTACGTAATACTGATCAGAACCCAATTGAATCAGGTGGGTATTGTCTCTATAAAGGGCCTCCAGGAGAAAGGGTAATGAAAAGTGTCTATCAATATGGAGTAGGTTTCTTGGTACACCATAGAATACTAGATTCCATTACGGATTTTTCCTCAAATTCCCCACGAGTTGCATTGTTAACAGTTAAAGTGGAAAACAAGATATACACATTGATAAATGTTCATGCACCAACAAATGACAAAAATAGAACTGATACTGAGGGAACGGATCAATTTTGGGATGAACTTGACCAATTGGTAACCAATATACCTGATACTAATATTAAAATTTTACTTGGAGATTTCAATGCAAACATTGGACGTGAGAGGAAATTTCGTCTAGTGGTGGGGCGATGGCCAGCACATAACTTAACAAACAGGAATGGTGAACGGTTAATTGAATTTTGTATTAACCATGGTCTAATTATGGAGACAAGGTTCAAGAGGAGACCTCATAAATTAATGACCTGGAAATGTCCTAATATTAAGTTAGGAGAGTTTCATATAGATCATGTGGCCATGGATCGGAAATTTCACAAAGAAATTCATAATGTAAAAGTCCTTTGTGGTGTTGATGTTGATTCAGATCATTACATTTCCAAGATTAAAATCAAATTGACTCCCAAAAGGAAAAATAAACCACAAAAATTCAATAGCATAAGATTGTATGATCCTAGTTCAGTTATTAATAATCCAGTATATTTTGAGCAATCCATCACGCTTTTAAGTGACAACTTGGGGACCACTGTTAACAAATTAAAAGCCTTAGCTGAAGACGTTGCTCCCATTAAAAAACGAAAGAAGCATGCATGGTGGAATGAGGATTGTGATATTGACGTCCGAAACGGGGGAGGAGCTTACGGTCAGCTGTTTGCAATATGGCGGCGATATAGTGACGTGAGTAATTGGGTGTGCGTTTGTTATGGCTTCAAATTTATGATGGCAAAATACTACATATTTCCTTTCATTGATAGAAATATTTTTATAATCAATTTAAATGCAGTGCCTAATTACTACCAGTTAAAAATATTACCCACATGTAGATACCGTAGTTAATTTACTGTCTGCTGTTACATATATGAAGCCTGTGCTTGGGAGCCTAGCGGTATCGATGTTTTTATTAATTTCACAATATATATATCTCACATAACACAAAGGACGACTCCCTGATAATAAATTGAATCAAGCAACTTGAATTTGCATGAATGTTTTGGGTTCAAAGAAGCGTTACTTGGGATGCTCAAATCATACTTCAATATTGCAAATATTGACCTACATACTTGCTGTTCAAAGGCAAGAATGTTAATTTATTAATCTCTTGCCACGGGCAAGTTAAAATGGAGACATCCTCTTTATCAATATATTTAATTAAATATTTAAAATACAGATATTTAACATAGCTGGAGTCTCCATTTGAACTTGTCATAAGCAAACGGAACAGATCAAAAAATACACTTTAAGCCAAACCAAATTCACTCCTCAGCTCGACATAAACCATAATACAAATTAAAACCTATACAAAACATACTCTCCTTACTGTTGTACAACTTTCAAACCATCTATTCGCACTCAAAACTGTAAAATCCTGAAATGGGAACTAATTAAAGTTAGAATAGCCTAGGCCGATCCGGTCTCCTGCTACATTACCGCATATGTATACTTAACATCACTATAACTTCAAAAATACGGCTAAGTGACCTATCTGCCTGAGTAGTATAGGTGTTGCCGGCGTGCCTGGGATGATGGGTCACCAAACCGGTACTTAAAACTAAGATTTTACATTTTAATTAACTAAATTCAACAGTAGGGAGATCATAGCCAAAAACACAATCTAAGCCAAATCATATTTCAATGACCTACATACTTGCTGTTCAAAGGCAAGAATATAAATTCTCTGGCAAATTAAGGCTAGGAACAGTATTTTTCTTAAGTTTTCTAACCATTCGGCTATTGTCAATCGGAAGAACCCCTAAAATAAATTTACGAAGAGCGGATTACATTCTTTGTACGGCACAGAAGTAATAGGCTATAAGTTTATCAGTATTTTTGATGTAGCTAAATCCATGTGAATACAAAAATTAGAGACAATAACTATCAATAATCAACAGTATCGGTGGAAAGAAGTCGTCTTCACAAAAATGCAGACTGCACACTGTCATGTAACATGTACGGTAACACGTTTTCCAATTGACAGCGCCGAAGCCCATCTTTCTCTCTGAGCTTTTTGTACAGGAAAGTAGTGAAGATATTTCGTAGCCGTTTTATACGTTTTGCAACCGTATACAGAGCAGTACCTCCTCGAATTTGACAAATTTCCTTCTGTTTCCATCACGACGTCAATGCTTCACCATCTAAATAAATCTCACCAGTCACAATGTTACAGCTTCAACATTCTGCCGCGTGGCTGCGCCATCCAACTTTTCTGACGTCAATAGCAATTCTACGCCGGCATACAGCGTGATTGAAGGACCAACAACAACAAAACTGAACGTTCTAGGGAAGAATTAATCAATGCTAGACGGTTAACGGCCAAAGAAATCAGGAGGGTCAAAAGAGAATATCAGAAGGAAACATTAAAATCTATTGATGAAGATTTCAATCGCCATAAAACAAGAGACTGTTGTAGGACATTTAAACAATACCAATCAAAGTTTACTCCCCCTACTCTTTTGATGAAGGATACGAACGGGCAGGTGGCCCATAATGATTATGACATTGCGATAATTTTGGCTGATTGAATGAAAATCCACAGCCTGCTTCCAGTCTCCGACCGGGTCAGGAATGGAATGAATGAAGCCCCCATCTAGCGGCGAGGATATGGACTGTGCCGGCTGCCGAGGCCTGACGCACTCCTCTGGGGCAATGATTAAATGAATGACAGATGAAATGAAATGATAGTGGAGAGTGTTGCTGGAATTAAATTTTGACGGGGAAAACCGGAGTACCCGGAGAAAAACCTGTCTGCCTCCGTTTTGTCCAGCACAGATCTCACATGGTGTGACCGGGATTTGAACCACGGACCCAGCGGTGAGAGGCCGGCGTGCTGCCGCCTAAGCCACGGAGGCTTAATTTTGGCTGATTACTTCATAAAATTACTTACAAGGGAACGGATCGCGGTGTAAAATTCTGATCTGTTTGAAATTTAGTACATAATAATCCTACAGAGTTGTACAATGACGTAGTGAAAACCGCAAGGGCCGATTTCAATTTTGAACGCCAATATTGAACGCCGAAAATCTGCCGGACGACGGCATGAGTGAGGAGGTGAGAAGAGGTAAAGCTGACCTTCAAGCCTTGCAGCACGCGCCGGCTCCCGGCCACTAGGCAGCAACCTGCCGTGCTGCGATGCATTCCACACATTAAACGTTCCCCTCACACTTCTACCCTCTCAAGGCGGACCGGGTTCGATTCCCGGTCAATGCATGTGAGATTTTCGATGTGAAATGCCATGTCCTGTGGTTCGGCTTGCACGTAAAATGGAGGTCCCGTGGCTCCTTCCTCTCGATAAGAGTATAAAATGCAACATATTGTGATGTTTTGCACTTGGCCATACTATAAATAAATAAAACAGCTTTTTTTTTTCAGTTTTACTCTTTGTAATCCTTGCAATAGTGAATGCTTACAAAAAAAAAGTGGTCAATGAAAAAAGATTGCTTGCACCACGCGCACCTTGCAACACTTTCTTTTATACACATATCGCAAGCATGTTGGACAGCATCATCCTTGCAACAAAATTGAACGGGGTTCACAAAGCAAGCAAGCAGTGTTTCAACATAACCAGATTTGTACCAACTGTATTTCCACATGTTACGAAACCGCGGAGAAGATAGTTGGTAGTGGGTCAATGATTGGGTTTTTAAAATATTATTGCGCAAATGAATGTTAATGTCGAAATTGTATAATATAATTAGGTCATAAAAATAACGAACAAATAGTTTCCATATCCGGAAACCAAGCACATCTAACAGCTGAATCATTCCAGTAGTTCTCTGGAGAATAGATTTAACAATGATAGCTTTGTTGGCGGGTTTTGACGCTAATATATTTGCTTCACTTTACTTTGAGCTGTCCACGAATCCAAGAGTAAAAAACTGTCGTCTGGTACAGTTTGAAAATAAACATCTTGTAACCACTTTTGAAGTAGCTTTTTAGTTAACTTTCCGGACGGGGACGAAAATACAAATAAATCATCTGCTGTAAACAAAGTTCTTTTAACAATAGGGCCAAATTCACCGTCCTTTTCTTTTAACACAACTAACAGTTTAGATAACAGTTCTCCATCGGCAGATATACAGACTGAATTGTATAGCTGTGTGTTAATGAGTTCAACGATTGCACTTCTGCGAAAATTCTTTTGTCTCCCTTTACATGTACCGTATGTCCTGCATGGAACCATCGCGTGCTGCTTGGATTGAAGGTCCAGCTTTACCTCTCCCCACCTTCTCGCTCATGCCACCGCCCGGCAGGTTTTTGGCATTCAAAACTGAAAGTGGCCCGTGCAGTTTTCACTACGTCATTGTGCACATTGTACTACGAAGTAGCCGCTTGCTTTACGAACCCCGTTCAATTTTGTTTCAAGGATGATGTTATCCAAAATGCTTGCGATATATGTATAAAAGAAAGTGTTGCAAGGTACGCGTGGTGCAAGCAATCTCTTTGTATTGACCAATTTTTTGTAAGCATTCACTATTGCAAGGATTACAAAGAGTAAAACAGAAAAAAAAGTTGTTTTATTTATTTATAGTATGGCCAAGTGCAAAACATCACAATATGTTGCATTTTATACTCTTATCGAGAGGAAGGAGCCACGGGACCTCCATTTTACGTGCAAGCCGAACCACAGGACATGGCATTTCACATCGAAAATCTCACATGCATTGACCGGGAATCGAACCCGGTCCGCCTTGAGAGGGTAGAAGTGTGAGGGGATCGTTTAATGTGTGGAATGCATCGCAGCACGGCAGGTTGCTGCCTAGTGGCCGGGAGCCGGCGCGTGCTGCAAGGCTTGAAGGTCAGCTTTACCTCTTCTCACCTCCTCGCTCATGCCGTCGTCCGGCAGATTTTCGGCGTTCAATATTGGCGTTCAAAATTGAAATCGGCCCTTGCGGTTTTCACTACGTCATTGTACAACTCTGTAGGATTATTATGTACTAAATTTCAAACAGATCAGAATTTTACACCGCGATCCGTTCCCTTGTTAGTAGTGATGAACCTGAAGATTCTTTTGAATTCGATCCCTATCCTAGAAATAAAACACCTCTGGGAAAGATCATACCGCCGGTTTACGATGAAGTGCGTACAGCGATTGATTCACTTAAGAATTTTAAAGCGGCAGGAGAGAATAAAGTAGTAGCAGAACTTTGGAAGAATGCTAATGTGCAGCCTATTCATAACCTACATAAACATCTTATTGACATTTGGAATACAGAAAAATTGCCTGAAGAGTGGAATATTGCAATTATACACCCCATACACAAAAAGGGCGATAGATCAGATCCTAGCAATTATCGAGGAATATCGTTGCTGGATGTCGCGTATAAGATTTTTTCAAAGATTTTATATTCCAGAATTCACGAACAACTTGAGGAAGCTGTCCAGATCAAATTATCAGTCTCAAATGGATTATAAAACATCTCAGGATTAGGAACCGGGTGAGTTAGCCGTGGTGGTTACGGCATGACTGATGGCAGTCGCTCACATCCGTGAGGCGAGGGGGTTCGAATCCCCCCGCCGGCAACCTTGAAGATGGTCTTCTGTGGTTTCACATCTTCCTTCCAGGCAAATGCCGGGGTTGGTCCCTAACTATAGGCCACAGCCGCTACCTTCCAACTCCTCGTCCCTACATTCCAACTTCCCTCCTTCCCTCCCCAACGGTACTTGTAGCTCACCCATTGGGTGTCCGTCTCGAAGCAGCTACAAAACTGGCGAGCCGAACATGTCCTCGGACACTCCCGGCACAAAAAGCCATACGCTAAAAAAAAAAAAAAAAAAAAAAACAACCAGGATTAGGAGCAAAGATCTAGTGATCACATTCGTTGATTTTCAAAAAGCTTATGATAGTATCCATCGCGAATCTCTATTAAATGTCCTTACTGAATTTGGTTTACATCGAAAACTTGTTAACCTTATTGCGGTCACTCTTAAGAATACTAAATCTAGAATTAGGTTTAGAAGTGAAACCTCTGAGTCATTTGAAATCCATACTGGTCTTCGGCTGGGAGATGGATTATCTCCATTGTTGTTTAATTGTGTGCTGGAAAAAGTTATGCGTCAATGGGATAAGGTTTGTCCACCGAATGTTAAGATTGGAAAAAATATTCGACTAAATTGTCTCCCCTTTGCAGATGATCTAGCATTATTAGCAACTAGTATCGAAGAAGCTAAATTTCAGGTAGAGGAATTGGAACGATTAGCAGCAAATGTTGGGTTGAAAATTTCTTTTGAGGAAACAGAAATGATGCCATCTTTTCAAGTTGACACATCACATATTGTACTGTATAATGCCCAGAAAATAAGGATTGTGAAAAAATGTAAATATCTTGGTGAGATCATCACTTGAAATGCCAATGAAAGAGCATCAATAGATAGTAGAACACTAAAATTGCGACGAGCACAACAGATTACCTGGCCAACATATAAGAAACAATAAACTTCGACATTATTTCTCTGTCGGTAAGCCAGAAGCAACATATGCAAGTGAGACTTTATTTAAACTAAACACCCGATCTACAACTAACAAACTACAGAAGGTCGATAGACGGATTCTTCGGACAAAAATCAATAAAAAACACCAGGTTGAGGGCCAGTGGAGACTTTTGCCCAATTCAATACTTTACAAGGAAAATGAATCTATCATTGACACGATGCGAAAACGAAGGATTGCATTTTTTGGACACATATCCCGCTTGCCAAATACTAGACTCCTGAAACAACTTCTTTACTTCTTTTGGAACAGTAAAACAAAAATCACATGGTTTAAAGAAATACAAATGGATTTAGATGATTTGAAAATTACTAAGCATCATATTGAACTTAGATAAAGCACTGCGCGGATGCGGATATCCGCAAAATTTTTCGCCATGCGGATGGAATTTGCATGGCTGTGCAGATAGCGGATAGGCTGTGGATAATGTTTAGAGTAAATTTGCGGATAGGTATTTAGAATTCAATGTTGACCTGGATTTTATTAAATAATTTTAATTTTTGCAAAGATCTGCGTCTTTCTGTTTTCTTCTTATTTCCCTATTTGCTTTCGCTTGGTTTGTATGAGAATAAAAGAAAAGTGAGAGAAGCCAATCATGGAAATACCCTCTATTAGTGTTGACTTATCCCCCCAAAAAGTCCTTTATACCTGCGCTTGCCTGCGTGGGTATATCCGACGACTAAGCAAGTGTTATAATTAGCCACCCGCTGTTTCTATTAACTTGCCGTGACTCATAGAGACAAACCTCAGTCAACATTGTCCTGCGATTCACACATAGCTTGCTTTAATACTTTACGATTTATCTAATAATTTAAAAATATTATTGTAATATCAGCGGATTTGGATAACAAACGTGCGGATGCGGATAACAGATGTGTGGATGCGGATAACAATCGTGTGGATGCAGATAACAGTCATGCAGATGCGGGGCGGATGTGCATAACGTTTTGGTTATCCGCGCAGGGCTTTAAACATAGAGAGGAGAAACGGCTTCTGAATAACAAATACACTCTACTAATATTCAAAATTTCACAGCATAAGCAGTATGTTATATCAGCAGAAGAATGAGCTGCAAGATCTTCCAGAATGAAGAAGTATTGGGAAAGGGAAAAATTATCAAGAATTAAGAACTGAACTTAGTATTTGAAGACTTTGTATATAAGGTTTGATTTTGGTGCTCCAATGTGGACGTAAACAGTGTAAATAAATAAATAAATAAATAGAAACAGATATCCTAAATATCCAGAAAATTTGCATTATTTTCTATTCATAAACGCCTAACATTGTAAAGTACATAGTTTTGGTATGATGTGATAGAGCTGCGTAAAGAGTTCATATGTTGAAAGTGAGGCACTCCTTAACTTTGTTCACATGAGCTAAATCCCTGCCTAGAAACGGGGATGATTCGGGTCTGAACTCTGAGTGTCTGTACATTTTCATTTATTAACAAAAGTGTCGTAAGAAAATAAATGCTGTCAGTCTTCTTGAAATGATAGTCAAGGTTAGGAAGGATGAAGGACCAAGGTTGGCATACAGGAAAGATAAAGATTGAGGTTTCTCCTGACACATAGCCCTCGGTACCTTATACCAAAACTACATAATCCTACCTCACAAATTGCCAAATCTCACAGACTTTTTGAAAGATGTGTTCTGTTTTTGGTTTCCTTCATTCATGTTCCTTTGCCTTTCTATCCCCTTGGAAAGTAAGGTCAGTGGCTGTAATGGGCTACATACAGCATAAGACTGCAGAAAGAGATGTTCTGTGGATCTACTGCCTTACAACATCGTAAGGTATGCAAGATTTCCACCCTTTTAAAACATCCTTTGGTCCACAATGACTGATGTGATGAAGTGGAAACATGATGGGATGTGTAGAGCCCAACAACTTCCTGTGCCCAACACCAATAGTCCAGGTTATATTATTTTGATTGACGCCCGTAAGGATATGTGGCAACATTGTATATACACAAGCAGGCGATTTCGTCACGCAAGCGACGGCTGTGGATGAACTTGAGCTGGTCGACGCCAGGGAGCAGCACTGTAGGTCACGTGACTATCGCCGTACAGCAGTGGGTTGTCACCACTCATGTGTCCGGGAAGTGAGCAAGTCAGTCGCGCGCGACGTGAATATTTTATATGTGCGTAGAAATCCTTGCCAGAGACGAAATGCAAGAGACTCGGGGTCGTGTATGACGGGAGTGTCGGAACTAGAACTTGGAACTTTATAAATACCAAATTCATAGTATTTTGGAGTTGTACCAGTGGGCCTTAATAGCTGTATGAATTGTCATACCAGCTTGGATATTTTTCTCTGACCACATGTGGAATATTGCATAGTCACTTGGCAGATTTATAATGCGAATTCGTGTACCTGGAGGGCAGGTCAAGGGAGATAGTTACGGATTCAGCGAAATCCAACGGCCATGTTAAGGCACTCATCATATGTGTTGAACGGAATACATTTCTAGTAATCCTTGAACATTGCAGAACATTCTAATACTCAATTGCAGAAGGTTCATGGCATTCACGGGGTGAAATATCACTAGTTATCACCATTTCTATTGGAATAAAATATGATAACCGTGTTTCGCATAAGGACTTGAAAATCCATCATGAAGCCAGGATTTTTCCTAACCTGCGCAATTATTGTGCCGACTTTTCTCAACCCGAACTTTTTCTCAAGGAGGAGGCTGGATGGGGAAAGATGAGGACATCATGGAAAGCCGCATCCGAACTAGGATGGAACGGTACGGGGAGTTCCGGGCCCGGGTTCGAGGGGCGAAAGAAGAATTGCTGGAATTTGGAGCAAGAAGAAAGAAGAATGGAAGGAAGATGGAAAACATCTACGTGGTATTCGTCTCCAAACTCCGGATTTAAGCCAGGCTTGTTTCCACAATTGTCTAACCATTTTCTACTAGTCGGTGAACCACACTTTTCCGTATTTAAGTAGAATGAGTAGGCTATCGACTCATTTTAGTTAGCTATTATGCCAGTCATGTGATTAATTAATTAAGTAGTTAATGAATAAGTTATACATTTTGAGATTAATAATTATGCATTTTGGAACCAGAATCTTTAGTCTGATTATCATTATCAGATGCTCACAGCACTTAGGTGAATTCAGTGGTGTAATTAGTGGTCATGATGCTGTTATTGGACTTCAACGTATTCAGGTCCAATCCACTTACAATATATTTCCACAAGCTTTAAGTGGATGATCATTGTCGTTTGATAATTATGATGATAATTACGATTGCTTAACATCGTAAAGACCTTCGATATTCTCAAATGATCGTATTTTGCAAATTCTTCGAATATTTCTGCATTTGGACAGACGCACAGTGGTGGCTTTTCAGATTTGAAATCTGATTTGGAAGGCCAGAATGTTCTTCGAGTAATAAATCTTTTATATTGTATAGATCTGAGCCATGCTACCCTATTTTCGATATTATATTACACATTTCTAATTAACGGAGACAGCATCCCAATTTTTTTTCTGGGATCGTTCATTAGTTCCGTCTGACTTTGAATTTTTCATTTTTAACACGCTTTGTCCGCTTGACTCTGTTTTTCAAACACAAAAAGAAAATTGTTGTTGTGCTTTCTTACGTGCACAGGTGATAAAAGAAAAATGTAGTCGGGTATACCAGTAGTGGTCGCAACTATTTAAAAAAAAGAATCATAGGAATTATATTCACATATTCTGTGAAGAATTATTAGGTGGTAGCCAGTTGAAAAATATAAATTATGTAATATTGCAATATAAAAAATGGATTTATATGATAAACTGACTACAGCAGGCAGGTAAAACAAGATGGCGGCTGAGTAAGAGTGGCGTGTTGTTCAGCTCCCGAACTTTGTGTATTATTTTGTGTACTAATCTAAATATTTTGCAACTACAGCAATGAAAAGTCTTCCTTTTAATTACTTTGACAAACTGAGTGTGCGTTGCTTAATCAGTGTACCATCGTTTATCCGTGTAATCGTTGTTTACTGAAGTGAGCTGTGTCACCAAGGAACATGCCGACCTGCGCCTTCTGTGACAAGGAGCTGGGGAAGAAGAAGGTACAGTGTGTAGCGTGTGAAAAGTGGAACCATACAAATGCATGGAAGAAAGAAATGGCGAGTGTTGTGTGAAAGCTGCGCCGAGTTATTCATTGGAGAATATCGTAAAACTCCTATTAGAAATGCAGGCAGAAATCAGGGAGATGAAGCAACAACAACAATCTCGGGAGCAGGACCTCACAAAATCTCTGAACTTTTGCCATGAGGGAGTAGATGAAAATGCGAAGAGTATCAAACAGCACGATACTCATCTGAAGGAAATCTCGCAGCAGGTTCTATCCCTACAACAAGAGAACACTGATCTCAGGGCCCGTGTGAAGACATTGGAGACTCGCCTCTCGGATGGAGAGCAGTATTCACGCCGTAACACTGTGGAGATATTTGGGGTCCCTGAAACTAAAAATGAAGACGTGCTCGAGACCGTTAAAGCCGTTGGCAGGGCAATGGACATGAACATTGACAATCTGATGGTGGACGCTTGTCATCGCTTGCCTAAGCGACCAGATCAGCCTCATGGTGGAATCGTCGTGAAATTTGTCCGGCGGTTCGACAAGGAAGACTTCATGTTTCGAAGGCGTGTGAAGCGTAACCTGTCCACCAAGCACATGGGGCTTTCTGGAGACAACATAATCTATATAAATGAAAGTCTGTCACCTGAGAAGAAGAAACTGCTGGCTCTATCGCGGAACTTCAAGAGGGAACACGGCTACAAGTTCTTATGGGTACGTAACGGTGTGATAAAACTCAGGAAGAGTGAGGGGTCAAATATTTATATCATAAATGACAGTAATGATCTCAGGAAGCTATCATAATTCGTGACAACCCGTAAGGTCTCATTTGAATTACCTTGTAAGGTCTATAGTGATTGTACACTGAGAGTACTGGAGGGTCACTGTCAGATTATTTCTGGACAGTTTCTTGAGCCTTTCTCTTCCCTTGCCCCATTGTTTCGCCTAACGGAAATCCCTACTAATGGCCTAGCCTCACTGCAGGTGCCTCTCTTCTCATTTAAGTAAAATGTCTTCTTCTTATAAATCGCTAAATTTATATTATCAAAATTGTAGGGGTTTGAGAACTAAAACTACTCAGTTTTATACAAATATGACCAGCGAGAGCTACGGTATAGTGGTTTTAACAGAATCTTGGCTTATTTCGTCAATCTATTCGTCTGAACTCTTTGATGAGAGGTATGCTGTATTTAGAAATGATCGTGACGAAAATATAACCGGCAAGAGGCTAGGAGGGGGTGTAGTGCTCGCTGTCCATAACAAGTATAAAGCTGTGGAGATTGACCTGGGTCTGGAAACGGAAGTCCTTTGTGTGAAACTCTTCATAGACAACTATTTTACCATAGTTATCTGTTCTGTTTACTTTCCGCCGGAGTCGAAGGCAGAGAAATACGAGGAATTTTACACAAGTATAGAATCGAACTCACTCATAAGCAACAATCCTGTTCTTATTTTGGGAGACTTTAACATTCCAGAAATAACCCCAACATTTGATTTAAAAACAGGATCTCGGCTTTCTACCTCCTTAAATAATTTTATAAATATGATGAACTTGAAAAGTTTTAATAATATCGTGAATGTGAATAATAGAACACTTGATCTAGTACTGTCCACCATCTCCTCTATTGCTGTCAATAGAGAGGAACAACCCCTTGTACCGGAAGACAATAATCATCCCCCCTTAAACATTAATGTACGATACTGGCAGAGAGAAGGTAGACACAATATTCACCAAACTCATACATACAATTTTAAAAAGGCTAATTTCGAACAACTTTATATAAAATTACAAGAAGTGGATTGGAGTGTTCTCTCGCAATTTTCCCATGTAGACGAGGCGGTAGATAATTTTTATTCCCGTTTCTATCAGGCTCTGGATTCTAGTGTACCTGTAAGCACTAGTAAGAGGACCAAACTGTATCCATGCTGGTTTAATTTTGATATAATAAAAAACATCCGAAGAAAATCTTACCATCGAAAGAAAATGCGTAGGGAACAGGCCAACAAGGACTTTCATTGCGAAAAGTTTAAAGAGCTCAGGAAAATTCTAAAACGTGATATTCAATCCGCCTACTGGCAATACGTACGTAATGTCGAAAATGCAATCGGAGAGGACACGAATCGCCTCTGGGCATTTATTCGACACAAGAAACGATCCCCGGCAATTCCCGTAATGAAAATTAATGGGGAAATATTAGAAAATGATAAGCAGATAGTCAACGGTTTTGCAGATTATTTCTCGTCGGTTTATTCCAAGGAATGCGCCAAGTATGACAATTTAGGTGCAAGTGACCAGGACATACACCCATTGCTTGATGTACTGGATTCTAAACAGATTAGTATTTCTGATGTTAAGAATGCGATACTAAAAATAAATCAAAAGAAAGCCGCTGGCCCAGACCTAATTCCTCCATACATAATCAAAGGCTGTGCAGAGGTGCTGGCCTATCCTTTAACTATAATATTTAATATAGCCATTCAAACTGGTACTTTTCCCAGTCGTTGGAAAATTACCAGGTTAAGTCCCATACATAAGTCTGGACATAAGTCTGATTTTGATAATTACAGACCCGTGGCAATACTGTCAGCCATTGCAAAGCTCTTTGAACAATTGTTATATCAGCATATATTTCAGCATGTACAGTACATTATAAGTGACTTTCAACATGGGTTCATGCCTAAAAGATCAACAGTAACTAATCTAATGGAGTTTACTCACAAAGTATCAGCAGCAATGGACAAAGGAAGTCAAGTTGATGTAATTTATACAGATTATGCGAAGGCATTCGATAAGGTAGATCATGATATCCTCTTAAATAAGTTAGCATATTATGGCTTCTCTTACAATTTGCTGAAGTTGTTCACCTCATATCTCAGTGAACGAAAACAGTTTGTTGCTTGCAATGGATGTGAATCCTATTCATACTATGCCCGATCAGGCGTCCCACAAGGTTCAAACCTAGGCCCTCTATTATTCTTACTGCTTATCAATGATCTTACAAGGTGTATTAAATATTCGAACGTTTTGTTATTCGCGGACGATGTCAAAATTTTTAGAAATATTCAGACAGAGCAGGACTGTCAATTACTACAAGAAGATCTCAATAATGTGGCATCCTGGAGTAAATTAAATCACTTGAACCTTAACATAAAGAAATGCTCAGTTATGAAGTTTACTAGAAACAAATTCCAGGTGATGTTTCGGTACCGGATATTGGATGCGTATCTCACTATTAACAATTCTATCAAAGACCTAGGAGTCCATTTTGATTCAAAGCTAACATTTTCATTGCACACTCATGAAATGGTAGCTAGTGCTTATAAAATGCTAGGCTTTATAAGAAGAAATTCTAAAGATTTCGTCAACCCAAAAAGTATAAAATTATTGTTCAATTATTTTGTTAGAAGCAGATTAGAATATGCATCCAGCATCTGGAATCCCTGGTACTTGAACCACATTAGTGAAATTGAAATGGTTCAGAATAAATTCCTAAGATATCTGCAGTATAAAATGACGGGTATTTATCCGAAATATGATAGCTATGGAAATCTTCTAAGTTACCTGAATTATACATCTCTGGCTAACAGACGAAAAATTGCAATTCTTGTTTTTGTCTTCAAAGTATTCAATAACCTTTTGTATAGTCCGTATTTAATATCACAGTTTAATTTACGTGTCCCACCTCCATCAACTCGACCTAAGTTTATTACATTTTACTGCCCAAGAACTAGAACTGAACAGCATAAACATTCCCCAATAATAAGTGCTATTCAATTATACAATGAACATTCAATAGCAAACAACCTCGACTTATTCAGTTACACATATAGTTCCTTTGTTTCTGCCTGCTGTGCGATCACATGAACTCGTACATTCCACCTACCAATTACCTGCACAGTATTATTATATTTTCGTATTTAGTTGTAGAATTAATTTGCATTACAATCTCAGCATTATGTCTGTCAATTATATTATAATTTGATAGAATTGTGTAACCAAATGTACATGTGTTTCTTTTTATTAGGCACATGCCTGTTAGAAGCACAATAAATCCAAATAAATAATAATAAATAATAATTAGTGGTTGAAATGAGGACCTACCTTTTGAATTTTTTTGTGATAACTAGTCAGTGTACAGAATCGAGGTGATGTAAAAATTTCAATATGCATTACAGTAATTGTGATAGTAGAATAGGCTTCTTACTAGAAGGACTTTCATTATCGAATAAGACGACATAATTATTTCTTTAATGAATAATGAATGATAGCAGGCCTGATACACTCATTGTTTGAAGTTATATTTTTTTATTGAACCTATAAATGATTTTTGTCTACATCATGATAATTATAGAAAGGTCCGATGGATACTTACGTGGATGAATTGATGAATTTATGAAACAATTAAATGATAAATAATTAAATAGATAAAGAATGAATTTGTAAAAGAAAAGGAAAGAGTTTGTAAATAGTTAAAACAAGAATTGATGGACTATTATGTCATGAACAATTTATCCATAAATAATTTAAAGCATGGAAACTTGTAAACAGTTAAGTTTTTTTAATTTTTTTATGCAGACAAATAGTTCATTGTTGGAACACATGCGAATTAAGCATTAATGAGTGATCATTCTACAAATCATGGATGATCATTGGTGATTGCAATTAACTCACAAATTATCAGAGAAATATTATGCATAGATGAAATGAATTTACCACAAATAAGATTAAATGAGAATGTTGTAAATATCAGGAAAAGATAGTTAAAAAGATAGATGAATTAATTAAATGTAAATTTATTAATATTATGAAGTTGATTGAAAGTCTGATAGAGACTGACGCTTTTGTCTAAATATCAAGATTTAATTATTTTTTATTGTGATTGGCACTTAGGTTTGTGCAATTTAAGGTCATTCTTTTAGTTAGAATGGAGATCTACATGACTTATTTCCAGGCGAGTTAATTTTCTTAAATTAATTTGTCTAGCCTAAATATGATGTAATCTGGTCACGTAATTTCACAGTTCATTAATTGAAGCACCACATGATAGACATTCTGGGTGTACGGTAGTTCCTCACATCAAGTTGGACTCGATTTAAATTTGTATTTTCAGTCAGAAGTCACTTTATCAAATCTCCTAATTTCATTATATCTAAGGTTAGGACCGAGGAGATTCATTGGCCCAATTCAATTAAATTTTCTTTTTCTCTCGACATGAGTTTTAAATATATTTTTTTTTACCGACCACAGCAAGTAATAAATTAGATTGAATCCCTCAAGTAGGATAGGACTGGATATTTTATTTTGTTGGTTGTTACTTGTTGGCTTGTGGGCTGAAAATAAATGGAACCTTTTTGATTTTATGAACGTTTTTGCACTTCTGATTTTTACTAATCTGTATTTTTTTTTCAGTGTTAGGATTGATTTGGATCTAGGGGGAAATTGATTTTCCCAGGTACGCCTCTCCTTTAACCACACCGAGATCACTCATTCCCCCTGGCTTTTTTCTTTTTTATGTGATCAAATTGCACCTAGATCCCAATCAGGTTTTTATGTATGCTATGATCCTGGTTTCTCGGCGTGTATCGCGATGTCTTTTGCCGGGCCATCCAATCCACTGTCGACGGACGGTGACAGTACAGAATGACCTCGTAGTTCCGCCCCTTAAAACAACAATCACTAACTGACCCCCAGGGGTCATCGAGTGTTGAAGAGGGTCGTATGGAGTCTTGCTTCTGGCTCTAATCCTAGCATCATGATTCATGATTATTTAGCATAAGGTACGGGAACTTTTTTTCACTTTAAAGCAAAAGCCTACTAGCCACTCATCATGGAGGCCAGTGCCAAATTCTGCCTTGTGCGTTGTGAGGAACGTTGAAAGTTGACCATAGAACAGTGAAAATTCATTGTGTAATGTGTTGAATTACGGTATTCTGTGTGGCACTCTGATGGTAGGATGTGGGTGTGGTGAATGCTATCTACCAGACTCTCTGGTGGCCACAGTGAAAATCAGAGGGTTGGAGGTGTTACAGTGTGATGATGTTTCTCCTGGAAGGGGTTTGGCTGCCTAGCTGTTTTACACACGAATGACATGGCACAAGGCTATTTAGATATTTTAACCTCTTTCATTGAAGACCAGTTCAGGGATAACCATTGTGTATTTCAATATGACCAAGCCACAGTTACCCTACATCCTATTTTGTTGTAGTATAGAGCTGTTTCCTAACTTCAATGCTCTTCTTCATCATGGTTAAAAAATTGCTTATTTTTTTATTAATTTTCTGAGACTTCTTGGCATTACTCAAATAACTGATGCTTTCTGACTCATCTATTCTAGTTAATGGAAATGAGATTACTGTATGTATTTGAATATAATGTACACGTTTTCAGGCAAATTACATCTCGAAAATTAGGGTGTGCTTTAGAAGCAATGGCACACTATTCGAACAGAAACTTGGAAGCATTTCTGAGCACAGTGCAGTTCCTCCTCGCTTCTAACGAATCCTTGCCATGTCGATGTCTTTTCATTCAGCTTACAAATGCTGCTTTACTAAGCTGATGTACTTTTGTGGTAAAATCTGGTCATAATCTGCCATTCCAAGACCTTTAAACTGTATTTAAGCTTGGTAAAACGTTATGACTGGGCAGAACTTTGAGTCAAACCTAAACCAAGAATTACAAAATTCACGTCTCACCATAAAGAGTATATTGCTGTATTTTCTCGCATAATCGTTGCACCCCACTTTTCAAACACTAAAATAGGTTTATAAAATTTCATCGCATGATAGGCGCATAGCATATTTGTATTTGTGTGCCAGTCGCATACACTGCCGCGAGCTTATAACCTGGCGTAACTTTGCTAGACGAAAGTAATCTCGTCTTTATGCCTGCGGGCTGTGACCAAGTGATGTGAGCGGGCAGTATCATCACTTAGCACGTTCGTATTTGTGCGCTGATCGGTTGCACATGATGTCGCAACTTAATAACATCTCGTGATCATGTCAGAAGAAAGTAAACTTGTCATTATGCCTGCGGGCTATGAACCGTGACGCGAGCGGTCAGCATCGTCACTTAGCACATTCCGCGGGCTTATAACCTGGCGTGGCCTTGTCAGAAGAAAGTAATCTCGTCTTTATGCCTGCGTGCTATGACTCACACTACATGAACGGCTGACCCTCGGCACACTACACAACGATCGCGCTCAGCGCCACTCCAGGTGAGTGAAATTTGTGTGGACCAATCGCTTCCGTGAGTTGGCCTCGGAACACGGCCGGCTAGATGCGAGCTGCGCTCTCCACTACCGGCCTAGACAGTGAGGCTTTTTACATGAAATCCCGTTAGTTACTCAACTGCTCACACAGCGCTGTCAGCCCAGCATAGCATGACAAAGACTTAAGACACTATTTGTCATTATAATCTCTGCAATATCAAAATGCAAATTATATCACAAAATAAAATAGAGTGATATTAAATCTGAGAGAAACTAGACATACCTTGGACCTTATTAAAATAGAATTCCATTAGGTTACTCGGTTTTTATAAAACTTCATGAACTTTCCTGCTGAGGGGTTAGTACGGAAATCATTTGGAAGCAACCGGTATTTTGGCTTGTGCAATAATATCCGTAATCGGTGATACAAATTTCTCTGCAATGTAGCTGGCAAGTCCGTTGCTGCGGTTAGGTTAATAAGTGGAGTGGATTACAGTTCTGAGAAATGTAATCCAAACATTTCATACAAGACATTCTTTCCACCCGGACTTGCAGTTTTCATTGTCAGCCAAGGTATTGCTGAAATTGTAATTTGATGATAGTTGATGGTTATCGGCCTGTATTGTTTTGGGGTGGAAATGAAATATGATGATGAAATGAACACTAGAACTAAAACTAACTACAACTTACAACTAACTTATGGATTAGGAGAAGAAAAGGACAAATAGGAAGGAATGATTAGGAGAAGAAAAGGACAAATAGGAAGGAATAAGGGAAATAAAATATAGGTATAAGAAATACCCTCAACCCTCGAAAAATGAGAATTGGCGGTTTGGGAGGGATGTAGAACCATCAAAAGACAGATAGGAAGGGAAATAGGAGGCAGTCCGCCCCAGAGTCTCTGGATAAAGAGAAAAAACAGATCCATCTCAGGTATCCTCCCGAACTCAACAGCCGTGAGCCCTTGAGGGTGCAGTACTATCCAGGGTGCACCTTCAGTGGTGGAAATTTATTAACAAATATGACCATGCAAATTAATGGATTCAAACCCAATTTCATCGAAAGGGACAAAGCCCAATAAAGCATTAATATTTTGAATGATTAACAAGAAATTCAACAAAAGGAACACTGTTCCATAAAGCATTACCAATATGAATAATTAACATGAACAATATCACTGTGCTTTTGCAATCAACTGTAGTGACCTGGCAATATATGGTGTGGTTAGTTACCACGAACCATTGGATCAACCAATTAAAAGTTTCCAGTATCAGACAGAACTCTTCAATGCATTCAGAGTCAAAATAGATTTGAGCGTTAAGGTATATCAGCAAGAACAAATGCAAGACAAGAGAGAGAGCATGTTGCTTTAACATATAAATATATTTATTTGCAGACAGTTCAACAGATGAAAAATATATATCCTTAATAAATTATCATAACCAAGAAACATTTTCTTGACAGTGCTTGGGGTGAGCCCAGCACTAAAAACATCTGAATTTTAGGAGACCTTGTCCCATTAATTTGACAAAGTAAAAAGCAAAATTGTGAAATAACTTTCATAAATATTAAGCACTTGGGGCCTCAATCCAAGATACTTTTGACACCAGGAAGGCTTGACAAAAGGTGAAATACCTTCATAAAGAGAAAACACTCGTAACAGTTACACAAAAGCATTTACCATGATAAAGGGCCGGTTCTACCACATTCGGGTAAAAGTTTCGGGCAGCAACCCGGTTTATAAACTATCTGCCGGTGTAAACCTCAGTGCATCTTGGGCAGCGTTCTACCACTTCCGTGCAAGTTCCGGGCAGCTGCGCGGAACCTAATAGCAAAGTACAGATGCTGGCCAGCCTGATTTATGTTAAATTTGAGTAATCAATGAATGAGCCACCTATCGGTAGATGCGTTAACTTACTTTTCGTTTCGCTTTTGTCCGTTGTTTGTTGTAGCACGTGTTCTTTGGTTTCAACCAGATCATCATCATCATTTCCCCTTATCCAGCTCCTGCCGGGTCGGGGTATTTATGGCACTTCTCCACTTTCCTCTTTCCTTCCACAATTCTTCTTCCACGATCTTGTCCCAGTCCAGACTTCTTTTTCTCACGCTGTTCTTCACTGAATCGATCCACCTTGTTCTAGGTCTTCCCCTTGCTCTCTTACCCTTGCACTTGGCCTCCAGCATCTGTCTTGGTATTCTATTTTCCTCCATCCTCTTTACATGTCCAAACCACCTTAGTTTATTCTTCTCAATTCTCTCATTTAGTTTTCCCATCCCAACTTCCTTCCTAACATCTTCATTCCTCACTCTGTCTTTCCTTGTCTTTCCTATCATACTTCTTTGGAATTTCATTTCACTGGCTTGGATTCTACTCTCTTGCCTGCTCGTCAGGGTCCAAGTCTCAGCTGCATAAGTTAATATGGGAACATAGTACATTTTATACATTACCTCCTTGCTTTTCCTTGGTACTTCCTTATCCCAAACAAGTTTTCTTACACTTTGATAGAATGCATTGCTCTGCTGTACCCTCCTGCCAATCTCCATGTCCAACCTACCAGTTTGCATCAATTCACTTCCTAGGTATTTGAACGTGTCCACAATTTCCAAACTCTGACTTCCAATTTTCACAGTGCCCTTTCCTTGTCTTTCCCCTCTTGTCATCACCATGGTCTTGCTTTTCTCTATACTGATTTTCAGGCCATACTTCTGAATATTTTCATTCAGTGCATCTAGTTGTTTTTGCACTTCTTCGGTGTTCCTTCCCCAGACCACAATATCGTCTGCAAATAATAGTAACTTAATTTCTTTATGTCCATATGCTTCCTTTGTTTCCTTTACAATTTTATCCATCACCATTATGAACAAGAGAGGTGACAGCACACTCCCCAGTCTAAGTCCAGTCTTGTTCGTAAACCAATCTGTCTTTCCAACTGGGGTCAGTACCCTGCTAACACAGTTGTTGTACATTGCTTGCACCATTTCCAACATTTCTCTTCCCAGTCTCTTCTTAACCATGGTTTCCCATACCTTCTCTCTGGGGACACTATCATATGCCTTTTCTAGATCTATGAAAGTCATGATCAAATCCTCTCCATATTCCCAGTTCTTTTCCATCACCTGCCTCAAGCTAAAGATTGGATCCACTGTGGATCTTCCACTCCTGAAGCCATACTGTTCCTCTTGCAACTCTCCTTCCACCTTTGTTCTCATTCTTCTTTCTAATATCCTTTCCAGTATTTTTACTATCTGTGATATGAGGGTGATCCCTCTATAGTTATCACACACTTTCTTGTCCCCTTTCTTAAACACTGGTATTATTAGCCCTTTCTCCCAGTCTTCTGGTACACATTTCCGTTTCCACACACACTTTAGCAGTCGATACAGCCATTGCATACCAACAGGTCCAGCAGCCTTTATCATTTCTACACTGATTTCATCCACCCCTGTTGCTTTTCCCATCTTCATTTTCTCTACTGCTAATTCCACCTCCAGCATTGTTATATCATCTTCTATTATAGAGTCGTCAGGCTGTGTCACTTCGATCTCACCAGTACAATTGCTCACATTCAATAGCTTATCGAAATACTCCTTCCATCGTCCCTTTATCTCTTCTGGGTGTGTTAACAACTCTCCATCTTCCTTTTTCACCAGCTTTGTAGTAACTCTTTCTTTCCTCTTACTTCTTAGAAGCCCATACAGCATCCTTTTACTGCCACTTACATCTGTTCCCATTCTTCGTGTAAATTCTTCCCAACTTTTCTTCTTTTCTTCTCCTACCACTTTCTTACACCTCCGTTTGCTGTCGTGATACTTCCTTTTGCTTTCTTCTGTTTGATCTCGGTTCCATTCTTTCCACGCAGACTTCTTTTCTTTCACTGCTTTCCTCACTTCCTCATTCCACCACGGTGTCTCCTTCTCTTTCACTCTTGTTGACGTCCTACCACAAGTACTCTCTGCTGCACCAGCAAATGCCTTTTTAAAGTGGGACCATTCCTCTTCTACATTTCCCACTTCAGTAACTGGGATTTGTTGCTTCAATCTCTCCTGAAAATCTTCCTGTACAGCTTTGTCTTTCAATTTCCATACTTTTATTTTACTTTCTCTGATCTCCTTTAGGTTTTCCAATTTTTCCCATCTAAATTTTGCCACCACAGCTCTATGGTCCCCATCAAATGCTTCTCCTGGTAAAGCTGTCACATCCATCAGCTTTCTGCGATTTGTCCTTTCCACCAGGAAGTAGTCAATTACTGATTTTGTTCTTCTATCACCCCACCCATATCTCGTAATTTTCCTGCTGTTTTTCTTCCGAAACTATGAATTACCCACTATCAGTCCATTCCTTTCACAAAAGTTAACAAGTTCCTCTCTTTCCCGGTTCTTTTTCCCATATCCATATGGTCCAACGACTTCTTCCTTTCCTTGTCTCTCATTTCCGACTTGTGCATTCATGTCTCCCATGATCACCACTTCTACATCTGAGATTACTCTTTCTACATCCTCCAGGAATACTTCAATATCTTCTTCTCTGTTTCCAGTCTGTGGTGCATACACTTGTATGAAGTCCATCACGTCATTCTTCATCTTCATTCTAATTTTCATTATTCTGTCACTCACACACTCTACCACTTCAACATACTCCTCCAGTTGTTTCGAGGTTATCAGTCCTACACCATTTTTCGCCTCTTGGCCACCACTCCAGTATAATGTATATCCTTTCCTCAATTTCTTCCTTCCTTTACCTTTCCATTTCACTTCACTCAGCCCCATCATTCCAACCTTCTCCCTCTCCATGAAGTCTACCACCTCCTCCACCTTGCCTGTCAGGGTCATGACATTCATGATTCCCACTTTAATTTCGGTTACTGGTCGCCCATTTCTCACAGTTCCCCCAGTACCAAAGGAACTGCGCGTCGCCTGCAGGGTACGCCCTAACCTTTTCCGAATCATTGGAAGTGCCATTTCCATTTTAGGCTATTATTACGATGGGGTCGCCACTCCCAAAGGCATTTTATGAAGCTACTGCCAGCTATTATTCAGGCCGCCCCTAACATGGAGAACAGACGCCCTTGCAGCCGCCCCTAACATGGGAAACAGACGCTGCCGATTGATGCTGTACTCATACTATTCCCCGAGTACTGGGTTGCCTCTTCCGCAATCTCCACCGTTCTGAAGTCCATCTTCTCCTCTGCAGATTCCGTTGAGGTCTTCGCACGTAACCCTGTGCACGGGGCCTATGTTATACCCCATAGGACTGGGTCCTCACCAGAACTTAGCCGGTACTGTAGTTCCATGGTATATTACAGTACCGTTGCCCACCCCCGCGACGTGGACGCGCCTGGCAAGAGTTATCCATGTAGCCAATTAGGATTGACTCATGGACCGGGTTAAGGAGCTGTCTAAATCCAGCTGTCTAAATCCAGCCTATCCAGATATAGTACCAAAACCTCTCACGACACTTCTGGGCAGTATAAACCTAGCATGTCATTCAGTTCTTGGAGGAATACAACTGAATAACCATACCTAACCTCAATAATCGAAAACTAGACAAGCATGCAGTGCTTTTCAAGGAGGAATAGCCTGTGAAATATGTTTCTAGCAATAGGCTGCTTTGCAATCTGAATACAGGCCTAGGCCTATATGAGCTACAGACATGTTGTGACAAAACTTGCAGTGCATAGGTTCAATCATAAAATGTATGTCAGATCAAATTATCCCATTCCAGGCGACAAGTTTGTTTGTAAGCTCTGTAAAATGAATGAAACGGAATGCACACATTTGTGCATAATTAGATAGTTCTCTTTGCTATATTCTACGAGAGATTTCACTCTTTTTGCACAACTATAGACGGTATCTTGGATAGGTCTTGTTGCAAAGTTCACATTTACACATATCGTTTGGCAGATGGAATGATTTTGTCACACATTTTTTATGATGAAAATCATTGACCGTATAACGCGTCACCACAAGCTTAAGATCGTAGTTCTGTTTGTCATGGCTCTAGTGATGTAGAAAACTGTAAAATGCAATGCCCCAAATATCAGGTCTTATGCTGTATAAGCAAAACACCAAGTCAGTGACAAGGTATAGTAGGCCTACAGAACCTGAATAATGTCCTGTACACTGTGTATTTCTCATGCACACTTGTGCGAATTTATTAAATTATATGAGCGCTACATACAGTATTCCTAAACATGTAATTGAGATAAATTTTTAATATCTATGATGATACCGTACGGTAATCACTAGGCGGTCGTATTTCATGTCCAATCAACCGCAGCAAAATCGAAAACTGTTGGCTTTTGTAGCCTGAACCGGACGAAGAACCCCTCATTCGACCAAATTTCATAATGCTCCAGCCGATCTCTGTTCCGCTTTGGACGTGTGACTGCATCTTATACTTCGTAGACAAAAAAGTTATACATTTCCAAGACGTCAATTATCTCTTCCACAACCTTAAAATAAAATATGCTCAGTAACTGTTACATCCCTTATAATTAATAAATGATTGTAATTATATCATTATGTAACAACAAAATTACCAAATGATTCTAATTTTATTATTAGTAATTTATGAAGAGGTCATGTACGGCATAGATGATGCAAAGAAACACTAACGCACGGCTCACATCTGGCTGGTAATGCTTTATCGGCCTCTCGAAGCTCCCTAAAATGTATACAATCCTGCCGCACCTTATGAAAACAATTGTATGCTTTTATGCAAAGGCTAGCCGATATGTCATTTCTCCTAATATAAAAATGGCAAAAGCCAGTAGATACGTAAATCTTGCTTGGAATTCATGAAAAGGAATAGAGTAACTATCTTCAAAAAAAAGGCAACTAAAGGCATGTAGATTTATGAAAAACTTAATGCTTGAAGAGCACACTTGAGAAAAATGCACATAGAAGTTATAAACACTATCAATGTTACTTAACTTTGCGGTTGCATAGATCAGCAACTTTAGTAGAATGAAGCATGTAGTCGAAGACATTAAATAGGTGCCACACGTTGTATGTTTAAGCACTCGTAGAAGTTGAAGCACTTTCAGTTTGAAGCACTAGAAAGTTGTAGAATTCACAGAAAAGATAGCTTCCTAGTGGAAGCAGTAGAAGGCGACAACAGAGGTATTAAACCTATTAGAGTTGAAGAAGGTGCATAACAAAACTGTTTTTCATTGCACTGATGATGAGAAGTTTGCACGTGAAGAATGTCCATTTCACAAACATGCCGTTTGGAACATGAAGATCGTGATAAAGTCAGATCACAAAGCAAAGATGTCTTGGAGACATTATGAAGTTTGAAGTAAAGCTTCTTGAAGCAGAACTACTATGTTACATTATTGCAAGATGATTTTTAAGTCTGGTGTTTCAAGACTGGTGAACAGCACTGCGTCTGCAAGAAAAATCACACAGATCCAGTCCAGCAAGCTGTTTAAGTGGGTGGCAGGGTCTTGTTCTAGCAATTTCTGCGAGGCGTAATGAAGATGTGCTGTAATTGGCCGAAGCATGGAGGCCAACCTATGCGAGCGTAGCTATGGTTGCCAGTCTGTCTTTAGTATGCTCGGCGTGTGGAATGAACTGTAATGTTTCACTAAAACACTTGGAGAAATGTCTTAAAATAATACGTAAGTAATTTACAAAACTTAATTTGAAATAGAAGCACGATTACAAAATGAAAGATTACTACCATGTGGCGATCGTAAGAGGTTATGAAAAAAAATCAATTCTGTCTGACTGACATAATTTACTTAAACTTGCAAAATTAATTAATAAATTAATTTATTCGCAAATGTGAACAATATAAGAGAAGAAAGGAAAAGTTTTCCAGTAACATGCACTTGGTGATTGCAACGTGTATGCATTAAAGGGCGTAATCCTGAAATGCGAACAAGAAAGCATCGATAGAGATAACTATTCAATGACACAAAAATGCCTTAAAAAAAAAGGGAATAAGTTACATAATCAATTTTAACAAACCATAAGGCAGAACTAGCCTTGGAAGGAAATAGATGTTTGCACTGAATTACTAGGCTGAAAACCCTTGAGAAAAGTATGTACGCCTGTAAACAGAGCCCCGAGAAAACAATTGAAAATCAGCTTTAGGTGAAGATCATGCCAATCAATATTGAAACTATAAAGTGCATTTAAAATCTTCCATGGAAAGGTTAATACTTAACTTGAGTCTCGTAGAATCATCTTGAAGCGTTGGTTGCACGGGTAACGAGACAACAGGTGTCTTGATGTCGACGAGTGCTGGATGTCCATAGTACCCCAGTGCAATTAAGAGTTTAACCCGGAAATTTAGAATAACAAGTCCGGATATGAAAAAATAGTTATAAGTACCTTTAAATAAGATAATCCTAAAAGTCCCAAAGCCTCCTTGATGGGATACCTGAAATATCCTGGAAAAAACCTGGAGAAACCTGGAATTTTCCTGAAACGCTTATAAATCGCGAACCCGTGGTCAGAATCAGGTTGTTTTTGGCTTATTAATATGTATTTGTATACAGAATAATATTTTAGGTACCCAGGGGAAAAAATTGGTACACTGTAAAAAAAATGATTTTTCTTTGCTCTTTTTTAGATAAAAAATCCGAATTTTGACAAAATATGACCAGCTTCCATGCCAAAATGCAGTCACATACACGCAGCTAATTATCAGCGATGATAAAATTAATTATTCACTGTAAAAAAAAAATCCTAAAAAGTCCGAAAACACGGTGTTTGTTGCCTGGACTATGGCTACAATGGGTAAAAATTGCGAACCCTGGAGTTACCGAATTTATCTTGTTTTTGTTTTTCTTTTCCTATAGATGCTTAGCCATGTGTTAAACCTATGATTTTTTCTGTTTTCTTCACAAATAAGTACGGCACTCTATCCCAACTCATCCACCTTCCCCTCCCTCTCCCCCTCAACCCTGCCGCCTTTGTTCCCAACACTCAAGTCTAATCAATGTATGCTTCTTACGACAACTTTATGTTAAATTAAAAAAAAAAAAAATATGATTTGATTTCTTTTGTAGGATTCATGAAGCAAAAAATACACTGAGTTGTTTTAAATAGATAGCTAATTATCAAGTTAACGTTATTTAGAAATACAAAGCTTTGGTTCATTTTCATTGGCACAAAGGTGTTCTACCGTAATGAGGTAGACGCTTAAAGAATTATATAATGTGGAAAGAATAACTTACGTATATACATACATATTGTACGTCTTATAAAAATTAGAGGAATGAACAAAACATTTCTGTACTGGTAAGACTAGGAACGAACAAGTATAAGGAATACATAATTATCGGAGACGTCGAAGAGTCAAATTTCATTGCTTCCTTGTAAGATGCACAGGTGCCTAAGCTGTGAAGAGTGTCAATGAGGGATCTGGAGCCGTAACGCCTATGAAGAGCGACGCTTAAACCGACATGTATCGGAGACAAAAATGAGCGGGGACGCACAGCTGACACGATTGAGTGGCGGATCGACTTAATTATTCGCGTACGAGCCGGATCAGATTTTTTCTTGTCAGTGTCACAAATAAGATCTTCAATGAATGCTTGAAGGCTTGCTGGAATTAAATCCTGGCCTCCAGTAGCCATTTCTTGGACTGAGGAGTAGACGGTTTCATCATACCGCGCGAGATTTAATATATTTTCGAATCAGCTTTGCTGCAAGCGATACAATACTAAATTTCTCTTTTTCCGGGTCACCACATTTTGCAGTGTACCAACTGTCATTCAGAATCCTATGAGCAAAGCCCGTAAAACACACAATACTGCGTTCACCGGGTAGCTCCGTAAATGTTATGGCGTCACCATACTTTTCTTTTAATTTAGATTTTAAATGTTTTACAGTGTTCATCTCCCCGGATTCATGTTTTTCCATTACTTCCATGAGTGATGCTAGTGTAACCTGGCAATCAGCAGATTCTTTTTCTAGCTCTTGGCACAAAAAATCAAATGCTGATTTCTTGTGGGCATCTTCTTTTCTGCCTTTTTTGTGCGCGTTGCCTGGGACAGAAGAGCCGGGCCGTTAGAAATACGCGCAGCACTTCCGGTGATATCTTCCTTCAGCGGCTACCAAATCCGTCAAGGCACTCAAATTTAATTCAACTTTTCGTCCCCAGTCGTCATTCCTCTTCTTAGCTTCTCCACGGAGGGCGTCAATAAACTCAATGTACTCTACTTTGCTGAATGGATTGCGATCACGCTGAGCGTAGTCTATTTTTTCTTCACGAAATAGACACTGATTTTTAAAATCGAACACAAAGTCTCCTGATTGTCTTTTCGGTCGAAAAACTTCTTCTTCTTCTGTCAGGGCTTCGGAAGGTTTTGGTCGTTTTGTGTAGATCTTCCTTCAGACACTGTGCAACCGAAGTGTTCTCGCCGAAACGTAAATGGACGCCGTCCTTTCTAATCAGGCTGGAATTCACAATTGTTTGTATACCGCTAACACCACATGTCACCAAAGCACCACCACCTTTGTTACCCGCAAAATAACACAAATAAAACTTATCCTTGCGAAATAACCACTTTAAACAAATAAAAACGACACGAACGATCCAACAAACGCCCACAGCGAACAATGAAACAGCGTGCTGCTCGCATTGTTGAGAAGTCGCCCGAATTCAGCAACTACTGTGATTGTTATATTTGCGCCTATTCTTTATGGGATTCTTTCTTGTGTAGTAGATTATGTTATTGGGTGTGTGTGTGTTTCTGTGTGGGAAGTAATAGAACGTAAAGAAGATGCAATATACCACAAAAGTAGCATACGTTTCAGCATATAAGACGACAATTTATACAAACACGAGAAAGAGCGATAAATTGAGCATTTTTCAGACTTCGATTTACGCCATTGTAGCCATATTCCAGGCAACGAACACAGTGTTTTCGGACTTTTTAGGCTTTTATTCAGTGAAGAATTAATTTTATCATCGCTGATATTTTTTTGCGTGTATGTGACTGCATTTCAGCATGGAAGCAGGTCATATTTTTGTCAAAATTAGGATTTTTTACCTAAAAAAATGCAAAAAAAAATTCAAAAGTTTTTTTTTTACAGTGTACCAATTTTGTTTTTCCTGGGTACCTAAAATATTATTCTGCATACAAATACATATTAATAAGCCAAAAACATCATAGAAAGAATATTTCTACAGATATGCCACTCAAATGAGTATGGCCCCCTCCTACCTCACTGCTAGACCATTACAAAGAATCCCATAGCTCCATGCACTAGATTCTTTGCCATGACTCGGCTGCTTTTCGGGAACACCTGCTAGACGTGGACAAGTTAACAGTGAAGATTTATTCAAACCTCGGCCTCGTTTTGGTCAGCGTAAGACTGGAAAGTTTCTTGCTTCACGAGGGGAATAATCAGCTGTGAAGTGTGTGGGCAAACGATATAGGTCGACTATCGAATTAGATGGCCATTATGAAGATGATCATGATGTTGCCATGCTACAAACCTTAAAGAAACCTTAACCTATAAAATAAATAGTTACAATTGCAATTTATTATGTTTTGGGAACAGGGATAAAAAAGACTGTATTATCACCTGAAGTAGAAGCATTATTTCATTTTGGTTTGGGGTTAATGTGTTTATTTTGACTTAGTAATGTTAAAGTTTTGATGGCTGGCTGTACTAATAAGGTACATTGGAGTTGGAAATCAGGTGCTGGGAATTGGCACACCCGGAAAACGTATTCGGTAATTCTACTTGTTTGTGTCAAACCAGGAAATACCTGGGCTGTTAATAACATGAACTCCCATGAACCAAGGAGTGGAAATGCACTGAGAAGACGTTCGGAGCCGTACGGGCCCGTCTGTGAGCGATCGTGAGGACTACGATCGTCGGATGTTGGGATGTTGCCACGAATATCCGCCTGGAGCAGGCATGCGCAACATAGTTCTGTCAAGATGAAGCACAGCTTCTAGTGTAAGGATATTCGTGCGCCTGAGTTTAAAATTGAGTGTTTAGTGCTTGATCAATTTGACGGTGACATTCGAGTAGCGAGTAGTAGGATCACGACTATTAATCCTATATACAGGATCTGATAACAAAGACGAGATCTTGGAATCATAATCAACCTTATCCAACACCACTGTCGTGTTACCCTAGTCAGCGGAGAGAACGATAATATCAGAATTGTCCCTTAGATCTTTAAGTGCCTGGCTTTCGCCTTGTTTTAAGTTGGTCAAGCAATCTTCTATTCCAGCGGATGCAGCGAAGACTCTCCTTCCAGGAGATGCTATTCCTCCGAGACTCTTTCTAAAATATATAAGGAAGATGTTCCTCTTAGACCTATTGTTAGTACGATTGGTTCTCCTACATATGGCCTTTCCAAATACTTAGGTAGACTACTTCAGTCACTTCTGGGTAACACGCCTTCGTACATTAAGGATTCCACACACTTCGTGGAAAAGTTGAAAGCTATAACACTTCAGCCGGGTGATATCCTAGTGAGTATCGACGTGATGTCTCTGTTTACGAGAGTACCTATTGATGGTGTTATGTCTCTCATTAATGGCTTTTTTTCCTGAAGATATCACAAGACTTTTTATCACTGCATGACCTCCTCCTACTTTCTATGGAATGGGAATTTTTATGAGCAGACTGATGGTGTGACCATGGGTAGTCCTCTCTCTCCTGTTGTGGCTAATTTCTTCATAGAGAACTTTGAAGAGAAAGCTTTGTCGTCGGCTCCTTTCAAACCGAAGATCTAGTGGCGTTATGTGGATGACACGTTCGTTGTTTGGACGGAAGGTGAGGAAAATCTTTGCAATTTCCTGGATCACCTTAATCTCCAGCACCCTTCTATTTGCTTCACCATGGAAAAGGAATCTGACGGCAAAATACCTTTTTTAGATGTTCTCGTCACCAAGAAAGAGGATGGATCTTTAGGACACAGCTTATCCTTACAACTCTAACTACCAGGGCTAGGAGGATTTGTGAAGTGTCTTCTTTACAAGAAGAAATTAATACCTAGGGACCTGAAATTTTAGCATCTATTTTTTTTTTTCCTATTTAGCATCTATTTTTGGAAAATTAGCATCTATTTTTTCCGGATTTTTACGGACTATATGACTTTATTGGCGACACTTGAGATAGAATTTAATGTTATTTTTATTCCCAACTAGAGCTTCAGTTGTTGATTTCTTGTGATCAGCTGCAACTTCTGAAAATAAAAGACGATTTGTGTTAGCCATAGGAATCCAGTGAAATTTATTTTATTTCATTTTTTAGAGGCTATGGTGGACATGGCTCAAACCAATTAACAGAATTATCACATTAGCTTCTCCTATAGTAAAATAGATGGACGGGTTCTGTTAGGTATTATATTATTAAGTTGGATTACCTTCACAATTTTATAGGTTAAGGTATGTCTTGGAAAGGTTATGGAAGCACTGGCTGTAAGCTTAGCCTCTACAGAAGTTGGATTAGTTTTGATTTGTATAGGTTATATGAGCATGAGAGAATCAAAATGCAAATGGATTTATTTAAACCATACTTACCAGGCAAATATTTTTCGCGGAGAGTTCTCGCGTTAGGCAGCTCCCCTTGACTTGAAAATTCAGCAATCCACGCTCTTACAGTTTCATTTTGAAGCTTTTCCAAGGGAATATTTGCTTTAGCAAATACTTCAACAGATCTTTTTGCGAAGTAGTCCTTGTTATGCTTCCGTCGTTTGGCACCCTGTAATCTTTCAATAACAGGTTTGTTTGGGTTCAGAAACTGTTGTGCATTCTCGTCGCTTCGCAACATGTTTTACAGATGTAATAGGTTTCTGAATATTGTCCTTCTTCTCCCACCCAACACGGCAGTTACAATATTTGCAAAATACTGTTGCAGAGTCGGAACAATAAAAGCCATGATTAGCGTACTGCTGTACTGTTTCATGAGCAGTTACAGCAGTACGTCCCATTTCTAGAAAAAACTTTGAACCTTGAAGTGATTGAAGGTTACAAAAAGAATAAGGATACTATTCAAGCGGCAAGCCGCAAAATTTTCCGTTTAGCGAAATCCACGTATTCAACAAACCACCAGTCGCCGCGATGCGCCAAGTACACAAACTAGTTTCGTTCGTCATAGATAGTCGCAAGTTCCTATCGATACAGAAATCGATTGTTATATCGACCAATATGCGTAGCACACTGCGAGTCCGAGATGAGGTATCGCTAACGAGCGATTAGGCCAACTACTTGAAACGGTAATTAGTGCCCCATGTTGGTAGCGACAAATGTAGCAGTTTTGCTAGCCCACACTGTTGGGTGAGAAATGTAACTGTTTACCTTTGCCTAAGCTATGTTGTTTTAATGGGCGCCAAGACCTCAATGCAATGTTGAAATCTAAATTTGTATTTAACAACGTCTAGCTCTGGCAGAACACATTCAAGACTCTATTCACTCAGATCGTGGTATGATTTGATCATTAACCCAACAAACAATTGTATCAGGAGAAGGAATTGGTCTATATCTAATGCTACCTACTGAAAGCAAAGATTGCATTGTAAAAGAAATGAATTTATTATATAAAACAAGTATAGCAAAATTAATAATAATAATAAGTACAAAATTTAAATTGGAGCGTTGTGATTTGAATATTACCGATAGAAAATTACGTGAAAACGGAGTCTGATAAATTGATTTTACTCTTATTTCCAAGCTATGAAGTTACTGAAATATGAAATGTAAAACAAAGAAAAATGAGAGATTGCGTATTTCTGCGTCATTTGCGCTTACCATTGGAAATTGCCAAGGCATTTCCCTCGTACTTGCTGATGCTGTGAGCTTCCCACAGTCTCCTGGACGTCGTCATCTCCGTCGGAATTTGATGATATTCTGGTAGCTTAGATAATTCTATGGTCCGTACCTCGGACCCAAACACTCGTACAACCAAGTTTTACAAAAGTTCGTCGCTAACTCCACTGAACATCGGAGCGACACGCACTTGCGACCGTACTCTGCAAGTTCTACACAGATTGTCCCTAACTCCACTGAACATCGGAGCGACTCGCACGCGCATCCATACTCCTCAAGTATTTCACAGATAGTCCTCGTTTCACGGCGCGTCGAACGATATAACCACACGCCGGCTCCCCACTCTTCAGTCCCAACTAGCTTACGTCGTCTCCCCTGATTGGCTGACCCACCACGCGATCTTCTCCTCCTCCGGGTCATTACACTCGGCGGGAGGGTTCCGTTCCAACAATTCGTCTTTTCTAGACCTTACGACCCAAGATTGCGTCATGCTTCTCGACAAGATTAAGCGTGTACTTGAAATCCCAGTGAGTCACGTCTCTCGATATACCCTAACTGACGAAAACTCCGTAAAATTCCGTAATCAGATAATTTTCTATGATATCGTCGTTCGTAATAATTTGCTGGATAGCGTTTTCTAAGACATAGAAAACCTATCTGAATGCTAATAATTTTTATAAAATGCTCCGAAAATACCTAAATAATAATTATAATAAATTAATAATAATAATAATAATAAATTAACATGAAAAATTCTCTTGGCTGAACAATTTGCCGCGTAAATAAATATAGAATGGCTTCCTACTGACTTATGCCAGTTGCATAAAACCCCTCGAAAAACACGTTACATATTCGCCTCGGATCATCGGATGATTTACCGTGACGACGGTCCATTATCCGATTATCCCAGACACGTTAATAAACCCCATCCAAAATACATATTACATAAATGAAATCACCCTAAATTACAGATATATAGGCTACACTCATATTTTTTCTTCACGCACTTTGCGTCAAAGTTTGTTGTCACAATGGATTGCACTTTGCAACCAGTCCAATGTTTTACATATGGAATAGTGTTCCACGGATATTTCCGCCTCTCAAATTTCTCTATGTTGGAGAAATAGACATAATTAATGTGTGAGCACTATGTATTTATGATGTCATATCACACGCATTGAAGGTGTTCTGATATATTTATATCACCATAGAACTTCCTAATTTCACTGGAGGTCCCCTCCTTATGGTGACATTTAATTCCACTTATCACTGAGCACACGATCACACTATTGTGGCAGCGCCTCGTGACCATAATACTTAATCTCTCTTTAAAGTAGATTAAATTAATATTGACTTCTGAAAAAAAAAAACAGTAAATGCGCATTACATATAACACCAAATATTTCTGTGCCGTAATCGCCCTGTCTTGTTAAGTTCCCGTTAACCATATTCTACTTAATACTAGTTCTCAACACAGACCATTTCTCCTCACACAAATAATACCATTGTACATATTATCTTAAATTACACACTTACAAATCTTACATGGCGAGGCCGTAAACAGAAATCACGTGTGCTGATATGTATGAGTTTCATGAAGGACTGTCTCGCATTCTGATGGCCCATCTTTTATCTCGTGGACGCCTTAAGCTAACAAGCCCTATACAAGCGCTCCCCCATCTCTTGGAGATAAATGGGAACCCATCAGCGCTGCCAAAATGGCCTTGGTGCATCGAGACAATTTAGTGCTCAACAGCATCCGACAATCCCGTCATATTTCCCTGTACCTTAAAAACTCTCATTTACTTACATACTACCCCCCTGTGTGACTTCTGATACGCCTGCCTGGAAGACCAAATCCTCCCACGCACCAGACACCACACTTACTCATTTGATAGGCTGGCTCGCCAGCTAAACACACTCACTTTATGACACATATTTTCGTAGACTATGTATATTATACGTTCCGTATAATCTGTTTCCCTCACTATTCTCCAGCACATATGCTGTTTTCCCAATACGTTTGGAAACTATAAATGTTTCTGCGTCACCTGCTTCCAAAAATGCAAGTGGCTCCCTTAAATGAACGTCATCACGTTGCACTACCTACCATATTTCTCAGTATCTGTAACGATGCCCTGTTGCTACTGTCCACACATGCTAACCCTACCTTCCTATGGTGTCACACCTCTACTCGACACTCTATGACCTAAAAATGTCACTTCTGACTGACAGAATGACGACTTAGACAGCTTCAAAGTGAACCCTGCCTGATCTAACTTCTGAAAAACTATATTTAAATGACGTAGATGCTCCTCAAAACTGCGTGAACTAATTACCATATCATCTATGTAAATGGTTACAAACTCTCCTGTGTCATCCCCTAATGCGATGTTTAAAGCCCTAATTAAAGCTGCTGAACTACTCTTTAACCCATAAGGTGTTCTACAAAATTGATAAAGGTTATATTTATGACTAACAGCTGTAAATGGTCTATCTTCGTACATAAGTGGCACTTGCCAAAAACTGGAACTCAAATCTACACAAGTGAAATACTTCTTCCCCTCAAATGTTTGCATTAATTCCTCTATTGACATAGATTTCAGCTGATCTGAACTAATTCTACTGTTAACCAAACGAGCGTCTAAACAAATACGAACAGTGCCGTCGGTCTTGGGTACCGTGATCAAAGAATTAACATATGGACTGTTAGAGTGCTCAATAATCCCATCTTCAAGCATCTGATTAATTTGTGCCTCAACTGCACTCTGATAAGCGAAAGGTACAGGATATCTATGTCCTGTGAATACTGACCTTTCAATAACGTTCAATGAATGTGTATAGCAATTGGCCATACCAATGCGATCCTCAAAAACTCTCCTATTACACCATAACACATCATAGAGCCGAACACATTGTTCCACCTCTATATTTCCCTGAAATGCAGCCTCACGTAACGAGTCCTCTAGACTTCCGTTCGTAATCACACTGCCCACAAAACATGGAGAACCCCGCTCTACGGCTGGCGATATCTCATTTAAAGTACAAATCACACCTACAATACTACTCCTCTGAATATGGTCATTGAACGCTACTTCTACTTCAGAATCTCCCCATTTAAATTTCAAACTCCCTACATCATAACCTAAGTTACCAGACACTCTAATTAGCCACTCTGAACCCAAGATAACACTGAATACTAAATTTGGAATTACCAGGCAAATCTGCTTCTCTATATGATTATTAATTTTAATGTCTACTAAAACTTGCTTAGAAATTACTTTAGACCTCTTCCCAACAGCTGTGATAACAAAAGTGCTTTTAATTGGCATCTCCTCAAAATTTACTCCAGTTCCTTTCATTTTATCATAAAATGCACTACTTATGCAACTCTTCATACAACCACTATCAATTAAAACATCTGTGTACGCCTCGGACACGTTAAATTTAACTATGGGGCTCTTACTAACCACTTCCTGAATAATACCTTCATCATTTAGTTCATGTAATAATTCATTTCTTACATTTAGGTCATAGGGTTCCTGTATAATTGTATGGACAGGGCATGCTACAGACTGAGATTCTGACCTTACTTCGCAGCCTGGTTCGCGTTTAAAGAACCGCTACAGCTGGCCGTAGTACTACTAACTACTAAATTGGTCTGGTTGTTCTGGGCTGTGTTGTCATTGTTTGGCTGTATATTACTACCACTAGGCTGTCCTCTTCCTTGACCCCTATTCTGGTTGTAATTATTGTCATTATAATTTCTCCCTTGATTTCCCCTGTAATCATTGTTCCTCCCTTGATTTCCCCTGAAATCATTGTTCCTCCCTTGATACTGATTACCATAGCCATTTCCTCTGTTCTGATATAGCTGATTATTATTATTTCTATTTTGAGCGTTGGCCCCTTCGCCACCGTTCCCTTGAACTTCTTGATGCCTGGCTTCATTAGGTCTATTATTATTATTACCCTGGTTCCGATTGAAATTGTCCTCATAACCCCCTCTCCCTAGTGCATCAAATGTGCTTAACAAATTTTCTACTTGTGATATTGTCTTTACATTCTGGATACAAGCAGCCTCCTTGATCCTATAGGGAAAGTGCCTAAGTAGCAACCTTACCACATCACTTTCCTCCTTCAAGCCATCCAGATATTTACACACTAATACCTGCCCTAAAAAGTATTCGGTCATGGTGGAGCTTCCTTTAGGGTTATATTTACCACACACTACTCCCTCACGATGCTGCGACTGAATAACCTCATTCCAGAACTTTTCACAGAATTTCATTTTAAAATCATTGATATCAGTAAACTTGTCTCTGTAGACAGCAAACCAATTCCTCGTTTCCCCCACAAATACTTGTTCTAAAATTTCAACTACCTGGCACCACTCAATACTACCATTTTCCAACCTCTCCCCGAATTTATTTTCTATAGTGTTCATGAACTCCATTGGGCACCCCTGTCGATTGCTGAACTTACCCAGTTCTACCTCCCTGTGTGTGCTATTCACAAAAACTGGCCTATTCTGACTATTTTCTTGCCTGATCCTAGCTTTTAATTTTAATTCTAATTCTGCGATTTTCTCCTCAGCCTTCCTCTCAATACTGTTTACTGTTAATTTAATGTTTCCTTCTGATTCTTCTACTTTATCATATAGCTTTGCTTGTTTCTCCTCAATCTTGCTAATGCTCTCTCTATTACTCTCTCTTAAATCATTTACTTCTGCAACTATTTGCGAGTGGACTTTCTCAATTCTACCCCCCAGCTGTTCCTTAACCTCTTTAGTTGCTACCTGAATTTTGTCAATTTCTCCCCCCAATTGCTTTTTGACCTGCTGTGTTTCCAGTTGCACTAGTTCTTCTAAATTTTCAGCCTGTGTACTGATTCTAATTTCTAACTCCTCCTGTACTTTTCCTAATTTCTTGTCTACATCTGCAATGATCTCTTTAACCTTCTCTTCCATTACTCCTCTGATTTCTCCTCTAATCTGCTCCATTTTCACACTAATTTCCTTGTTGTTCTTATCTAATTTTGCATTATTCTGTTCTAATTTTGCATTTAAAGCTTCTGTACTTTCTTTATTTTCCCTACTGTTTTGTTCTAATTTAGCGTTTAAAGTTTCAGTACTCTCTCTATTTTCCTTACTGTTTTGTTCTAATCTGGCGTTTAAACTATCGCTCAATTCCCTATTACTCTCTTTATTTTCCCTACTGTTTTGTTCTAGTTTAGCGTTATTCTGTTCTAACTTTGCATTTAAGGCATCACTACTAACTTTGTTCTGATACATAAACTCGAGAAGTAAAGTTTTTAATTCTGGTTGGCCGCCTACACTCCCTGTTTCAGTATCGGGATTTACCTCCGCTACCCCGGTACTACCATCACTCGACATACTGCTCGTATCATCACTCTCCCGTTGATGACCACTACGTAACCTCATCTGTCTTTCTTTCTCATCCCCCATAATGATATACACTGATACAGACAAATAACCCCCAAAATACAGGCACAGAAATATATACCCTTCTCCTTCCACAAATGTTATTAGGTTTTCAGCCCCAAGTTGTCGGCGACAAATGAAACGGTTTCTTTCGCCCTCACGTTGAGCGCCAAATGAAACGTGTTGCTTCGGCTGGGATGACAAGTGAAACGGTATTTACTTTGCTCCACGTTGGGCGCCAAATGAAACGGTAATTAGTGCCCCATGTTGGTAGCGACAAATGTAGCAGTTTTGCTAGCCCACACTGTTGGGTGAGAAATGTAACTGTTTACCTTTGCCTAAGCTATGTTGTTTTAATGGGCGCCAAGACCTCAATGCAATGTTGAAATCTAAATTTGTATTTAACAACGTCTAGCTCTGGCAGAACACATTCAAGACTCTATTCACTCAGATCGTGGTATGATTTGATCATTAACCCAACAAACAATTGTATCAGGAGAAGGAATTGGTCTATATCTAATGCTACCTACTGAAAGCAAAGATTGCATTGTAAAAGAAATGAATTTATTATATAAAACAAGTATAGCAAAATTAATAATAATAATAAGTACAAAATTTAAATTGGAGCGTTGTGATTTGAATATTACCGATAGAAAATTACGTGAAAACGGAGTCTGATAAATTGATTTTACTCTTATTTCCAAGCTATGAAGTTACTGAAATATGAAATGTAAAACAAAGAAAAATGAGAGATTGCGTATTTCTGCGTCATTTGCGCTTACCATTGGAAATTGCCAAGGCATTTCCCTCGTACTTGCTGATGCTGTGAGCTTCCCACAGTCTCCTGGACGTCGTCATCTCCGTCGGAATTTGATGATATTCTGGTAGCTTAGATAATTCTATGGTCCGTACCTCGGACCCAAACACTCGTACAACCAAGTTTTACAAAAGTTCGTCGCTAACTCCACTGAACATCGGAGCGACACGCACTTGCGACCGTACTCTGCAAGTTCTACACAGATTGTCCCTAACTCCACTGAACATCGGAGCGACTCGCACGCGCATCCATACTCCTCAAGTATTTCACAGATAGTCCTCGTTTCACGGCGCGTCGAACGATATAACCACACGCCGGCTCCCCACTCTTCAGTCCCAACTAGCTTACGTCGTCTCCCCTGATTGGCTGACCCACCACGCGATCTTCTCCTCCTCCGGGTCATTACACTCGGCGGGAGGGTTCCGTTCCAACAATTCGTCTTTTCTAGACCTTACGACCCAAGATTGCGTCATGCTTCTCGACAAGATTAAGCGTGTACTTGAAATCCCAGTGAGTCACGTCTCTCGATATACCCTAACTGACGAAAACTCCGTAAAATTCCGTAATCAGATAATTTTCTATGATATCGTCGTTCGTAATAATTTGCTGGATAGCGTTTTCTAAGACATAGAAAACCTATCTGAATGCTAATAATTTTTATAAAATGCTCCGAAAATACCTAAATAATAATTATAATAAATTAATAATAATAATAATAATAAATTAACATGAAAAATTCTCTTGGCTGAACAATTTGCCGCGTAAATAAATATAGAATGGCTTCCTACTGACTTATGCCAGTTGCATAAAACCCCTCGAAAAACACGTTACATACTGAACATTTTATTTTGTTTAATAATCAAATTCGCAAATAAATGAGCAGATTTAAAGTAATTTCGCTATAATATCGCACTTATTTGGTATTTTCGCATTTTGGGTCACAATTCGCATTTTGTTGCACTTTGATTTACGCGTAAAAATGGAATTTTTTCACATTAAAATTAACGTAGGCTTGGATTCTGTACGAAATTTAAAAATTCGCATTTATCGCAAATGCGATTTTTTCAGGTCCCTATTAATACCTTGCGAACCACCTTTGAGAGCAACGGTTATAGCAAGGCTTTGATTTCTACGGTTCTGAATCCACTCTGTATGCCAGTCAACCCCATTGAATATATACAAGTGACTACAGATCTTACTTTGTTAGAAGAGGTCTGAAAGAAAGGCTCTTCACCACAAGATCTAAAACAACTGGCCCTCTGTACAATAGAAGAAAGATATCCATCTAATCAATAAAAAAGTCAACAAAGTCAACCCCTGGCACTATCCAGCCCATGACGGGCTAAGGCCGACCAAGCGACCGCTGCCCAGCCATTTGGCCTGCAGATATTGGGGTGACGCGTGATCAGCGCGTCGGGTCCCCTCGGACGTTAATCTTGGTATTCGTGATCGGGGCGCTGTCTCACTGTCAGACAGCTACTCAATTGTCCTCACGAGGCTGAGTGCACCCCGTTCCAACCCTCACGTCAGTTTTAAAATCCCTGACGGAGCCGGGGATCGAACCCGGGGCCTCCGGGTGAGAGGCAGGCGCGCTACCCCAACACCACGGGGCCGGCTCCATCTAATCAATGGCTAAAAATATTTACAGATGGCTCACAAGACAAAGAAAATAGAACTGGAGCAGGAATACATTCATCTCTCTTCTCACTCTACTTCCCAGTAGGCCAAAACAAAGCAAACTTTGATGCTGAGATAAGAGCAATTTCACATGCACTCCATCAGTTATTAGGCAGAAACATTGATTATCAAAAATGCGTTATCATTACAGATTCAAAAGCAGCCATCCAAGCCATCTCGTCAAATTATAAGCCCCAAAATAAAGAACTGAACGACATTTTTTGTATGATAAAAACCCTTCAAAGACTCCACAAACATATCTCATTTCAGTGGATCCCTTCTCATTTTGGAATAGTAGGAAATGAAGAGGCAGACAGATTAGCAAAAAAAGGTACCACTCTACAACAACCTGTCAGTCAGACTGATTTTATGTCAGCAAAAAGGATCTTGAAGAATACTATCAAAAACAGGTATGAAGAAATGGCAAAGAAAACAGCAGAAACCAAATTATGGAAAGACATTGATGCTAAATGGGATCAATATAAATTAACACCAAGAAGAGAAGCTGTAGCCTTCTTCAGACTTAACACTGGCCACGACTGCCTTGCAGCTCATCTGAAACGAATCAACATCCTGAGATCTGAAGAATGCACACTTTGTCACGAACCTGGAAGTAAAATGGATAAGGGGCACCTGCTACATTGCAACAAACTTGATGTGACTGCTAGAACTTCTGGAAACCTCACACAACTCTATTGGAACGCAAGAAAGCTGATGGATTGGAATCCGGGCTAGCCATAAGAAACAACATAATAGGACGTCAGTTGAGAAAAGAGATATAAGAGGAACTGCTTACCTACCGTTCATACATAACACGGCGGATCGTATTGCTAAAATCCTACGTCGGTACAACATACGGATTGTATTTGGAACTTCTGTTAAGATTAGGCAACTCCTGCGACCAACTAAGGACAGTTTGCCTAAATTGCAACAACCGGGTATCTACAGAGTTCCCTGTACTTGTTGCAAGGCTTACATCGGGCAGACTTCGAGAACAATATGCACTTGCATTAAGGAACATAATAGATGTATCAGGCTCATTCAACCTGATAAATCAGCTGTTGCCGATCATGCATTAACACCTGGCCATGATGTAATGTTCCAAGGAGTGGATGTTCTTGCCCGTATAAAGCAATATCGTCTCAGAATCATCAGGGAGGCGGTTGAAATACGTAAACACCCAGATAATTTCAATCGCGACACCGGCTACAATCTCAGTGAATCCTGGCTACCTATTATCAGAACCCTGAGAAAGTAATTCACTGCTGCTTTCCGTTGTCCCTAACATGGGGCTATAATGGTGTCCATCTTTGGGCACCTTCTATATGTTCTTCGTTGCTTTCTCTTAGCAATCATTTGTCGTATTCCAGATTATTCCTGATGAAGAAAGATATGGTTTCTTTCGAAACGCATCGAATTTTAATATAATAAAACACGGCATAAGCCCAAAATTCAACATTATGAATAGTAACACGGGCCGTGAAAGTCTAAATGAAAATAATCTCACATCATCCATCCGATGGACATGACCAATCCATCTAAATTGATGACCTATTATGGATGATTCTATGCTGTTGATTTGAGCCTTTTCAAGAACAGCAATATTGGTAATGCGGTCTTCCCATTTAATCATCAGGATTGATCGAAGTTTTTGTAGGTGGAAGCGCTCAAGCTTCCTAAGATCACGTCGATAAAGGGTCCACGTTTCACAGCCATGCAACAATGTAGAAATGACTACTGCTTTGTACACCATTAACTTTGTACTCATGGACAGATCTTTATTCATGAAGACCCAGTGCGCTAATCGTCCATATGCTGCATGGGCTGCGCCAATTCTCTTATCCACATCCTGCTCACAGGTACAGCTCACAGAAATGGTACTGCCCAGTTACGAGAAGTGGTGTACCTGCTCTAATGGCAAATTTTAGATGGAGATATTGAACTGAGGAAGAGGTGTGCCTGGTGAAGGTTGTGCCAAGACTTTAGTCTTATTGACATTTATGGTAAGACCAAAGCGATCACATGTACTTTTGTAACAATTAACTGACTCTTGCAGCTTTTCTGGTGTGAGAGTTGGTGCCGCAGCATCATCTGCATACAACATATTAGTAACATTAGTAACCTGAGTTTTCCTCAAGGAGTGGAGACGAGTTAGGTTGAAAAGCCCTCCATCAAGACGATACTTGACATCCACGCCTGGGATGTTTGTGGGTGAATCATAAAGCTTTGCAGCCAAGTACAGCGTGAAAAGCGTTGGAGCCAGTACACATCCTTGTTTCAGTCCATGGGTAATAGGAAATTCATCGGACATCTAATTCTGATGGCAAACCTGACCTGTCATGCCATCATGGAGAGCCTTGATTAGATCTACAAAACGCTGAGGGCAACCAAACCGCTTCAGTACCGCCCACATGGCTGGTCTTGGAACTGAATCAAATGCCTTTTCCAAGTCATAGAAGACTAAGAAGATTGGATTCTGTTATTCTCTACATTTTTCTTGCAGCTGTCTCGCACAGAAAATCAAGTCAATTGTGCTTCTGGAAGCTCTAAATCCGCATTGTGACTCAGGGAGGATCTTCTCAGAGATAACCTTGAGGCGGTTAAGTAGAATTCTTGCAAGAATCTTCCCCACAATTGAGAGCAGTGATATACCGCGGTAGTTGCCACAAACACTGCGATCACCCTTCTTAAAGATAGTGATGACAGTGGCATTCTTTAGGTGTCCAGGTACCTTTCTTGATTCCCATATTCTGAGGATAAGGGTGAAAATCCTTGTTTTGAGGGAATGACCTCCAGCTTGAATTAGTTCCAGAGGGATGATGTCTGGGCCAGGTGCCTTTCTGGGTTTCAATTGGATGAGAGCTGCAGTGAATTCATGATAAGTAGGAGGTATTGCCAACCACAGTTTTTCAGGTTGTTGCGGCACATCACAAAGGAAGTCTTCAGCAGCTGCTGATGGACGATTTAGGAGATTGGAGAAGTGCTCCGTCCAGCGTTCCAAGATTTCTTGACTGTCAGTAAATGTAGTAGAATTATCAGCGCTTTTCAGTGTACCTGATGATGAGCGAGATGGTCCGTATATTTCCTTGAGTACTGCATAGAAGTTCCTCAAGTCTCGAGCATCCGATAGTCTCTGCAGTTCCTGAGCCTTTTGCTGCCACCAAGTATTTTTAATCTGCCTTATCTGCGTCTGACATTTACCCTTGAGTTCCAGTAGTTTATCTTTCTTTGTGTTGGAAGTTGGGTCTTGAAGATGGGCAAGATAGGCATTCCTTTTGGCATTGATGAGAGACAGAATTTCTTCATTGTTGTCATCAAACCAGTCTAGTCTTTTCTGCACTATAAAACCAATGGTTTCCTCAGTTGACTGTGTGATAATCTTCTGTAGTGTGGCCCATTCTTGCTGAATGTCATTCGTTACTGGGTTTTCTGATAACTGGTGACGATCCTGTTTCCAAAATGTTTATAGATGGATTCATCCTAAAGTTTGGATGTATTAAACTTCTTTCTTGGCAAATTTTTGATGTTCCTAGGTGGTTTAGGTCTGATGGATATCCTGAGCTTACATATAAGAAGTTTATGATCTGTTCAACAATCGTCTATATTCCTTGCTGTTCTGGTAATAAGAGTGTCCTTATCACATTGCCGGGTAATGATATAATCAAGAATGTGCCAATGTTTGGAACGAGGATGTATCCACGTGGTTTTGAAGCTGTTAGGTAGCCGGAACTGCGTGTTGGTAATGAAAAGTTTGTGTTCTGCACAAAGACCAAGAAGCAACAGTCCATTGGGATTACATTTTCCAAGTCCCTGTTTGCCCATCACATTATTCCATAGCCTGTGATCTTTCCCAACTCGGGCATTGAAGTCACCGAGGAGCAAGAGTTTACCTGCAGATGGTACCTTGGAGATGATTTCATTTAGCTGATCATAGAACTGAGCCTTTACTTCATCATCAGAACCTAAGGTAGGAGCATAGGCAGAGATGAGTGTCATAAAGGAACCTCCTGAGAGTGGTATGCGGAGAGTCATGAGCCTTTCGCTGATTGCAGTGGGCGTAAGTTGGTGACAATTTACCAGTTAGGTCTTCACAGCGAAGCCCACACCATGAATAGGACATTCACCCTCCTCTTTTCCTTTCCAGAAGATGGTATATCCTGTTCCAGATTCAGTAATCTTGCCTTTAGAAGATAGCCTAGTTTCACTGAGAGCAGCAATGTCAACGTTGAGTCTTGATAACTCGTGGGTTACAAGAGCTGACTTTCTCTCAGATCTAACGTTATTGTCCGTATCAAGCAAAGTTCTGATGTTCCATGATCCAATAATCAATTTGTGATTCTTTACTGTTTTCGAGTTTCGACCGCATGAGGGGTGACCTGCTGAGTGCGGTTGCCTAGCCGGACCAAGATTGTGACTTCCGATGTTTAGCCCACCTTTTCTAGGGCCTTCCCCATGCGGGGTGGGCAGAGGTGATCCTAAATAGGCCTACCCAAACACAGATGCAGGACCGAATTCCCGAGTAGTCACAGAGTCTCCGGAAGACGACCATCACACATCTGCTGCCAACGTGCAGGTCCGAACTAGGGGCTTCCAGTTACACCCATAACCTGCCCTCACCATCCATATCCCATCGCCGTTGGACTTTGAAAGTAAGTGACGTTCGAAAGAAGTGCCACTGGCGTGAATTTGTTTAGGGTGGATCTCAGCTTGCCAGGACGTGACTCACACACTATGATCTCTGAGCCTTATCCTGCGGCTCACAAAGAATGAGACATGCAGGACTGAACACAGAGACTGCAACGAACTGCCGCATACTCAAGTACTACCGAAGTGCGCCTTTACAGCCAGTCCGTCTGGCCTGACCTCTTCCGCCTCTATGACTGTTGGGAGCTATAAGGGTGATTGGCTCCTCCTCTTCTCATTTTGCCGTTGGGCCCAAATCTGCCCATCATAAATATGGACAATAGTTAGCCCTATTAAACCTGAGCAATGGGCTGCCCCATCCACCAACCACACTGTGCCAGAGATCACCTCTTCCACTGCAGGTACCGTTGAGGACTTCACCGTAACCCTGGCAAGGGACCCTAACAAGTAAATGCAGTAATTTAGGATTAAAGAACATTTAGTGGGAGAGTCCAAAAAACCTTCTTAAAGTGTTGTTTTAAAATTAATATTACAGTGTTAATATGTAGTCAATTTTCTGTTAGACTATAGGGGTAAAGTATGATTATACTTGACTCATTTACTGACAGAAATGTATATCCTGATTTGAATTGGTATGGTTTTAGATGTTGTCCAGGATGTAGCATCTAAGGGGCTTGGTCTTGTGTATGACAGCAGTGATGAGGAGGCCCGTACCCGTCTCATGAGTGAATTGTTGGACCAACTAACTCAAGGGCGTCGTACTGTGGCCCAGGTGACCAGCAACACAAAGCTCTTTGAGGAGGGGCAGCTGGGCAAGGCTCCTACTGGGTGAGTTTCTTTATCCATTGTAACACTGTATTAATGTTGTTGATATAATAATCAGATAATAACCTTTTGTATGCTAGTGCTCGACTGTATCATGGGTGAAATTTTCAATTTTTTATAATTTTGGGGCTATCCCACCAGGTCTAGATAAACTTCAGGATATAATGGTAATATTTCATCATTTTTGGCAGTTAAGAGCCTGAAGTTAAGATAACTATGAGATGCTTGATATTGAACTACATACCATGGTAGCAAAACTAGTAGTAAAAACTTCGGTAAGGAACAATATGGCATGGTGTACCAAATATTTTTGGTATCTGTGAACTGTATTACCACAAAAGTGGTTTGTTATTATCCATGTTGGTCCGTATTGAATTGAAATCCACTTAATAATTTATAAACTGTTCCGTCTTTTCAATCCTAGTTGTATTCAAGATGTTAACACTGGTACATGTTTCGGACACTTATGTGTCCTTCTTTAGCCAGAAATACATATTAAAACACTAATAAGTAACAAGAAACACACGTTTAAAATACAATGTAATACACTGAGTAGTCATTAGATATAAAACCAAGATGCCTCATAGTTCATGAACCTGGAGGAAGTTGTCCCATTTTATAACTATTTGGGCATGTCAACTCTGCTGGTTGACAGTAGTCATTTAGTTCTTGTTGGCTCCTCCCTGCGCCAATGCTTATTATGATAAAACTTTTAAAAACTTGATGAAAGTCTTGCCAGTTGTATGTTGATGAAGTATTATTTTGCTAAAATATTAAAAGTGAAAATGACGTATAGTTGCACTTTTTCCTTTGGTCTCTGGTGTTTGGTTCTATTATGCACCGACAATGTTTGTGGTGGTTTGGAACTTTAGGGTTCCTTATGTGATACTAATGAAGACGGAAAAGTCATTATTATAGAGTGGATTCTCTTGAGGTCAAATGTTTGATCTGAGGTGGTCTTTGTTGCAATTCCCTGATGTATGTATCTCTAAAACGAAAGGAAAACTTTGTTAAGAATGGCTAAAGATTTGTTTTTATAACCTATGTTAATAACTTTTTGATGACTTACTTGTAAATATTGAGAATCCCCCTAGTGAACCTTCGTCGTGGAGCGGCTAGGAAGTCTGAGGAAAAAAAAATAGCCTAATTCAGATGTATGGTAAGACTGTTCAGTCGGGTTACGTGTTGTGGAGGACGATTAAAAGATTATGTGTCAAACTTACCAACCGGTGTGTGCGGGGAAAAAGACGTGCCTAGGTCGCCCTTCGGCCTGCAACTGATTGTGTAGACGTGAGCCTGAGTGTTGGAGCAAGTGGGGTGGGGAGAGGGGAGGCGGGGCGGGGTGTTGACCTTTGCGCGTGGTGACGTGAGCAAGACCCCACTCCACTTGCTCCTACACTCGGGCTCACGTCTACACAATCAGTTGCAGGCCGAAGGGCGACCTAGGCACGTCTTTCTCCCCGCACACACCGGTTGGTAAGTTTGACACATAATCTTTTAATCGTCCTCCACAACACGTAACCTGACTGAACAGTCTTACCACCCATCTGAATTAGGCTATTTTTTTCCTCAGACTTCCTAGCCGCTCCACGACGAAGATTCACTTGGGGAATTCTCAATATTTACAAGTAAGTCATCAAAAAGTTATTAACATAGGTTATAAAAACAAATCTTTAGCCATTCTTAACAAAGTTTTCCTTTTGTTTTAGAGATACATACATCAGGGAATTGCAACAAAGACCACCTCAGATCAAACATTTGACCTCAAAAGAATCCACTCTATAATAATGACTTTTCCGTCTTCATTAGTATCACATAAGGAACCCTAAAGTTCCAAACCACCACAAACATTGTCTGTGCATAATACAACCAAACACCAGAGACCAAAGGAAAAAATGCAACTATACGTCATTTTCACTTTTAATATTTTAGCAAAATAATACTTCATCAACATACAACTGGCAAGACTTTCATCAAGTTTTTAAAAGTTTTATCATAATAAGCATTGGCACAGGGAGGAGCCAACAAGAACTAAATGACTACTGTCAACCAGCAGAGTTGACATGCCTAAATAGTTATAAAATGGGACAACTTCCTCCAGGTGTATGAACTATGAGGCATCTTGGTTTTATATCTAATGACTACTCAGTGTATTACAATGTATTTTAAACGTGTGTTTTTTGTTACTTTTGGGGTAGTGCGCCTGCCTCTCACCCGGAATACAACTAGTATTGAAAAGACGGAACAGTTTATAAATTATTAAGTGCACAAAAGTGGTAGAAATATTTATTGTGATCTGCAAATGTCTTACTTTTGCGCTACGTAGTCGTCGGCTGTAACTCTATTCCGAGTACACATACTTCTTCCTGCATAGAGCTTTTCAAACTAGCTTGTGGATGTGTTTCTGGTGGCTGAACAGGCCAATCCTGGCATGAAACATGCGCCCACATAAATTGCACTCAATGGTCGGGGGATGGAGGGGTTGTAATCGACGAAGCTTCCTTGCTTGTCGTTTGGCCTCTCCATGTCTGTGACATTCTTCTTCAAATAAGTTGACAGCGTTCGATGTAGTGTTCCGCCATAGTAAACGGTTTGCAGCAGATGTTTCCCATAAGTAGATAGGTATACCAGTCGTCTTCATGATGTGTTTTAGCTGGTCTTTAAAACATTTCAGAGGGGCCCCATGAGGTCTAGTGCCGGAGCAAAGTTCACCATAAAGGAATTGACGTGGAAGCCTGGTATCACTCATACGGTGAACATGGCCTAACCATCTCAGTTGATGAGCGATGATGGTTGCCTCAATGCTATTGAGATGCGCTTTCTCGAGAACTGCAGTGTTGGTATTGTAGTCCTCCCACTTAATGTTCAAGATGTATCTCATCTTTTGTTGGTGGAAGCGCTCTAGTTTCCTGATATCACGGCGATAGAGTGTCCAAGTTTCACAGCCATACAGTAGTGTTGAGATGATGACAGCTTTGTACACCATGAGTTTGGTATGCATCTTTAGGTCTTTATTCATGAAGACTCGGTGCATCAAGCAGCCAAATGCTGCATGGGTAGCCCCAATTCTTTTGTCAACGTCCTGTTCGCATGTGCACCGTTTAGACAAGATGCTACCAAGATATAAAAGTGATCAACCTGCTCCAGTGTTGAGTCTAAGATGGATATATTGAACTCAAGAAGAGGTAATCCTGGGGCAGGTTGTGCAAGTACCTTAGTTTTCTTTGCATTGATGATAAGACCAAAGTGATCACATGCAGTGCTAAAGCGATTGACCGATTGTTGAAGCTCTGCAGGTGTCGGAGCAGGAGATGCGGTGTCATCGGCATACTGCAGGTCTGTCACCCGGGTAACTTGGGTATGTCTCTGTGAACGAAGTCTTGCCAGATTGAAAAGGCCTCCATCGAAGCGAAACTTAATCTCTATGCCTGGGTTGTTGGAAGATGATTCGTACATCATGGCAGCCATATACAGCGCGAAGAGTGTTGGAGCAAGCACACAGCCTTGTTTCAAACCGTGAGTGATTGGAAACGGATCGGATACAGAGTTACCATGAAGAACCTTCCCAGACATTCCATCATGAAGAGCTTGAACTAATTCCACATAGCGATCTGGACATCCAAAGTGCGCTAATACTTTCCACATAGCAGATCTTGGCACTGAATCAAAGGCTTTTTCTAGGTCATAGAAAACTATATACAGAGGTTCCTATTGCTCTCTGCACTTTTCCTGGATTTGTCTGGCACAGAATATCATGTCTGTTGTGCCCCTAGAGGTTCGGAAACCACATTGAGACTCGGGCAAAATCCTCTCTGAGATACTTTGGAGCCGGCTTAGTAGAATTCTTGCGAGAACTTGACCTGCAATGGATAATAACGATATACGACGGTAGTTCCCACACACATTACGATCGCCTTTCTTGAAGATAGTGATGAAGGCAGCATTCTTCAAGTCTCCGGGTACTTCTCGAGTTTCCCAAATTTAGAGGATAAGTGTTAAAAGTCGAGTCTTCAAAGCCATACCTCCACTTTGCAACAACTCCAGAGGAATGTTATCAGGACCAGGAGCCTTTCTCGGTTTTAGTTGATTGAGTGCTTTGGTGAAATCTTGGAATGTCGGAGAAACCGCCATCCATGGTTGTTGTGGCTGCTGAGGGACGTTGCGAAGAAAGTCCTCGGCAACATTGGAGGCACGATTTAGATGCAGAGAAATGTTCCTTCCAACGCTCCAAAATTTGTCCTTGATCAGTTAAAATGGCAGATTTGTCAGCAGTTTTTAATGTACCTGATGAAGATCAGATTGGGCCATATACCTCCTTTATGCCTGCATAGAAGTTTTGCAGGTCACGGGCATCAGATAGTTTTTGCAGCTCTTCAGCTTTTCGCTGCCACCAGTTGTTCTTTATTTCCCTGTGGTGTGATTAGTTGCCACGCACCATTGGATCAACCAATTAAAGGTTTCCATTATCGGACAGAATTCTGAGCGTGCTCAGAATCGAACCAAATTTGAGCATTAAGGAATATGAGGGAGATATTAGCATATACAAAACAAGAAAGCGAGAGAGAGCAGGTTGCTTAAACAACTGAATATATTTAATTCTTGAAACAACAAATAAACCATATATAAATTTAGAAAATCATTTTTAAACATGTTCTTGACAGTGCTTTGGGTGTTGAACCCAGAACAATACAAACATTTTTTACATTGAGTAGGCTTTGCTCCATTAATATAACAAATGGCAAAGAAGAAATGGTGTAGCTAACTTCCGTACATATGGTGCACTTTGAGTTCTTAACCCAAGATTGGTTTTAACATGAGAAAGGAAAAAGGTGAAACACCTTCTTATAAAGAAAACCTTTAGGCGAAGAGAGAGACTTGGAAAATAATTTTTTAGTTAACGAAGAACATTTTGTTCTTATAATGGCTCAACAGCCTACCAGTAGTGCCCTACGTGCTCTTGCATTGGAATATAAGAGTTTACAAGAGGAACCAGTTGAAGGATTTCGTGTGAAACTTGTCAACGAGGACAATTTGTTTGAATGGGAAGTAGCGATTTTTGGTTCACCCGAAACATTGTACCAGGGAGGCTATTTTAAGATATCCAGAACCCTGAACATCTGGGGTTGTCCTCTGCGGCTAACAACCGCAGTTGTAATTCGGAGCTTGCTCCTCTTAAGGTTGATAACCTTCGACAGTCAGATATGGAAAAGTCTTTAAGTAGTAAAGGAATTCCACCGTCCAACCACTTAAGGATGGAGGGGACTACATCGGACTCGGTGGGTAGTCGCCTAAAAGACAAGAATGAATTTAAGCATTCAAATGCATACAACCAAACACAGAAACAAAGAATCAAACATAAGCATATTAACTACATTGCGACGCACAACATAAACTCTTTACTGACAACCGGAAAGCTCAAGAACTTCGCAGATGAGTTAGATAGGCAGAATATTCTTCTGGTTGGACTCCAAGAAATGAGAAATTTAACAGAAGATCCGTTTGAATCTCAGGGTTATAGAGAGTACAATGGGAAGCCAGGACAAAGAGTCATGAAACATTGCCCCCAATTTGGTACAAGATTTATAGTAAGCCTGAAAATAATAGATTCCATAATTGATTTTAAAGCCATCTCACCAAGAATTGCAATTCTAACTTTAAAAGCCACACACAAAATTTACACCATCATTAATGCTCATTCCCCTACAAATGAAAAAAAAATCCTAACCAAAACTCTGCAAGAAGTCGATAATTTCTGGGATCTTCTGGATCAGACTATGAATAAAATAAATATTTATAACATCAAAATCCTTATAGGGGACTTAAACGCTCAACTGGGTAAAGAAAAGAAGTATCGGGATGTAGTAGGAAAGTGGGCTCCTCACAAATATACTAATAGAAATGGCCAAAGACTCGTAGAAATTCTCAGAACCCATGGATTAATCTCCAAATCTACTTCTTTTAAAAGAAAACCACACCAACTCAAAACTTGGAAACATCCTGATTGGACAAAAGGAGAATTTCAGCTAGACCATGTATGTATGGACAAATTCTATCACAAGGAAATCCACAATGTCAAAGTTCTAAGAGGAACCGACACTGGCTCAGATCATTACTTAATTAAAATCAAGATCAAATTTACTCCGTTAAGAAGAAAAAGGTAAAATACAGTTGGAGGGAAAAGGACATACGACCCTCATCAGTTAATCCAGAATGACCAGTACCGGCAAAGAACAGGAACTACAAGACTAACAGACAATTTAGATGAACTAATACCAATACTTAAACAGAATGCAGAAGATCTAGCTCCATTAAATCCAAAGAAAAGACATGCCTGGTGGAACTCTGATTGTGATAGAATGCATGACGAAAGACATCAAGCTTGGTTGAAATTTCAAGCCCACAGAACAGAAGAGAATGCCACTAACCTCAAGAATGTCAGAAAAGAATTCACCCAAACTATTAGAAGAATAAAGAGAAAATATCAAAAAGATTTAATAAACTCTATTGAGGAAAATAATTACAAAACCAATTCTAGAGATTATTACAAAGCCTTTGATAAACAATTGCAAAAATACAGCTCCCCCACATTATTGTTGAAAAATAAAGATGGAAAAATAGTGCATAACAATAAGGAAAATGCAGAAATCATGGTGGAAGCATTTAACAAGCTCTTGAACAATGATGAACCTCAAAAGATTTTATTCATTGATACACATACCCCAATAAAAACTAAACCAGAAAACATAAACCCACAGCGAAAGAAGTTGAAACAGCGCTTAAGGAAATGAAGAACTACAAAGCGTGTGGTGAAGACCAGGTTTTTGCAGAGATGTGGAAATACGCCGGCAATTCGACTCAGACGTCCCTCCATATGTATTACAAAAGATGTGGATATCAGAAAAATTCCCTGAACAATGGACCACAGCTATAATTAACCCAATTCATAAGAAAGGTGACAGAAGTAATCCAGACAACTATAGAGGTATTTCCATTCTGGATATCACTTATAAGATTTTTTCTAAGATACTATATAATCGGATTAAAGATCAACTAGATCAAGAGTTAGGTGAATACCAGGGAGGCTTCAGACCATGGAGAAGCTGCGCTGAACAAATAATAACTTTGAAGCTAATTATGGCATATTACAGAAATCGAAACAAGCCCCTTTCAATAACATTTATAGATTTCAAGAAAGCTTATGACTCCAACCACAGACCATCATTATTAAAAATTTTAAGACATTTCGGACTTCACCCAAAGCTGATCAAATTGATAGAACTTACTCTAACGAATACAATTTCTAAAATTAAGTTCAGAGGAGAACTTTCTGAACCATTTTTGGTAACAACTGGTTTGAGACAGGGTGACGGATTATCACCTCTTCTTTTTAATTGTGCGCTGGAGTACTTTATGAGGGAATGGTACAAGAACAACTCGAAAAATATAAAAATTGGAACCCTGAAAGACAACATACATCTTAACTGTCTAGGATTTGCTGATGATCTAGCTCTTCTGGCCAATGATATTCAGGAAACAAAACTGCAAATAAAATCTATACAGGAAATAGTTCAAAATATTGGTTTGAAAATTTCATTTGAAAAAACAGAAGTTATGCTAACTCAACCTCCGCTTGCAAACAAAATTAAGCTGGGAGACCAAGAAATAAAAATTGTAGAAAAATTTAAATACTTAGGTGAAGTAATCACAAACAACCTGAACGAGAAACCAGCATGGCAAAATAGAATAGATAAACTGGTTAGAGCACAAAGGGGCGTGGTGGCTCAGCGGTCTAGCTGTATGCCTCTCACCAAGGCGGTCCGGGTTCGATTCCCGGTCAATGCATGTGAGATTTTCTATGTGAAATGCCATGTCCTGTGGTTCGGATTCCACGTAAAAAGGAGGTCCCGTGGCTCATAATCACAAGATTCACGGTCACGTAAAACTACAATCTTCCTTCCTTTCTTCCTTCTTCCTTGGTTAGAGCACAGCATGTTACCAAGAATACATATAATTAAAAATTGTCTCTCGATAGCAACCAAATTAAAGCACTACAAAACAGTCACCCAGCCACAAATTACATATGCATGTGAAACATTATTCAAGACAACAAACACAGTTGCAATAGATAGAGTACTCAAGTTAGAAAGAAGAATAGTGAGAACCTGTTTAAATAAAAGTTATCAAGTAAATGGAGTCTGGAGACTAGCTTCCAACGAAACAGTTTATAAAGAAAAAGAACCAGTGACAAGCACAATGAAAAAGAAACGAATATCATTCTTAGGGCATCTAATACGGTCACACCGGGGCGAAACGCTGATAATTTGAGCTTAGCCGGACCATTTAACATAATTTTGTTGAATTAATGGAGCTCAAAGGACCATAACAACAGTTTCTCATTCGAGAACATTTTTCGACATATCGATAACCAAGGTAAGGTTTGCATTTGTTTTGAAAGGAAGACTATACTTCCTGAAGTGCTTTGGCAATGCTCGTGACGTCGATACGACATATTATAATGTGTATCATAGTGTCTTGCATTGGCCTACTCAGTAAGCACTTTTCAGCGTCTTGGTGAGGTGTACTGTACCAACTGACGAGCCCAATAGTACACCGGGGCGAAACGCTGATAATTTGAGCTTAGCCGGACCATTTAACATAATTTTGTTGAATTAATGGAGCTCAAAGGACCATAACAACAGTTTCTCATTCGAGAACATTTTTCGACATAGTGTCAAGTCAGACAAAAAAATATTTCATAACCTCTATTCTGGTCCCCACGTGTACGTGACATTTGATTTTGTAATAATTCCTTCATTTCAAATCAAGTATTTTGTAAATTACTTACATATTTTTTCATTAGTCATTCTCGATTTAAGACATTTTTCCAAGTGTTCTAGTGAAGTTTTACATTCCATCTTCTCGACGACGAAGTTGAAGAGGAACTGGCTACCATTAGCCATTCTCTTATTGGCCGGCCTTCACGCCTCAGCATCGCTTCGGCCAATCACTGCGAATCTTCCTCACTACGTAGCATGGAACTTTCTCGACCTCCAGCTGATCGACTATTTAAGCGGCCTGCTGAACTGTCAACTTCGTGATTACTGCAAACTTCAGCAGGACAACTAGTCGGTCTCCATTGGCAAACTTTGCCGTACCTGCGACATGCCGTCCAGGACGTAGTACTTTAGTGACAACACGTCATTCGCCAAGACAACATATCTTAACCTACAAGTGATTTCTTTGGCAAACCCGGAGCTGCCCACCAGTCTTGAAAACTTCATCCAGACATAATGTAGCATCGTAAACTCTGCATAAAGAAGTAATATCTACACTTCGCAATGTCTTCAAGACAACTTAAACTTAGTGATCTATCTTTGGTCACCATCTTCGTGTTTCAACGACATGTTTTAAAAATGAACATTTTTCATATGTGAACTTCATATCATTTGTGCAACGAAAAATGAACTATTTCTGTTCGCACCTAAGACAACGTTAATAGGTTATCATCTACTTTTTCGTCTTCAATGGCTTACTCTACAGCTCTTCTTTTTGTGAATTCTATTTCTACAAGTGTGACATATCTAATGTCTTCAAGTGTGACATATCTAATTTCTTCAACTACTCGGAATGCTACCAAGGTTGCTAGCATACGCCATAACTAAGATAAGTAATCTGTGGTCTATACAAAACTTGTATCTTGTGAAATGTAATGTGCTGTTCAACTGTATCATTTTACTGCTTTCCAAGGAAAGATTCATAGCGGCTTGCCTTTGCCATTTTCTTCAGAAGATTAACTTACCTGCTTGCTTTTGCCATTTTCTTTTTGAAACAATTTTATGTTTTACCTTCATGAATTAACATTCCTACATGCTTCTGCCATTTCACTGTTGAAAATATTTCATGGCTTGCTTTCATGTAAATCTGTATAACTTACATGACCTTTTTCTTTTTCATAAGGTACGGCAGGATTAGGCCCCTGACCGCCATGACCCCTTCTATAGGCCATGCCTTTTCTTTGTAACTGCTTTTACAGTTTTCCTTTCTTTTTTCATAAGGTATGGCAGGATTTGGCCCCTGACCGCCATTAGCCTCTTCTATAGGCTAGGTTTCTATTCCTTTCTTCTCTAGTGAATGATTTGTGTAACATTCACCAAGGTTGTCTTTCTAGGAAAGTGTTTCCCACTTTTCTTTTCTTCCGTTAAAGCCAATTTTGTATTAAAACACTTAGTGTCCCATATGTTGGGAAGTTGTAACGTTAATTAGTGCCCCATGTTGGTAGCGACAAGTGTAGCGTTTTGGCTGCCCCTAACTGTTGGGTGATAAATGTAACTGTTTACCTTCGCCTAAGCTATGTTGTTTTAATGGGCGCCAAGACCTCAACGCAATGCTGAAATCTAAATTTGTATTTAACAACGTCTAGCTCTGGTAGAACACCTTCAAGAATCTATTCACTCAGATCGTGGTATGATTTGATCATTAACCCAACAAACAATTGTATCAGGAGAAGGAATTGGTCTATATCTAATGCTACCTACTGAAAGCAAAGATTGCATTGTAAAAGAATTGAATTTATTACATAAAACAAGTATAGATAAATTAATAATAATTATAAGTTTAAAATTTAAATTGGAGCGTTGCGATTTTAATATTACCGATAGAAAATTACGTGAAAACGGAGTCTGATAAATTATTGATTTTACTCTTATTCCCAAGCTATGAAGTTACTGAAATATGAAATATAAAACAAAGAGAAACGAGAGATTGCGTATTTCTGCGTCATTCGCGCTTACCACTGGAAATGGCCGAAGCCTTTCCCTCGTACTGGATGATGCTGTGAGCTTCCCACAGTCTCCTGGACGTCGTCATCTTTGTCGGTATTTGATGATATTCTGGTAGATTAGATAATTCTATGGTCCGTACATCGGACCCAAACACTCGTACAACCACACTGGTTAAGTTTTACAAAAGTTAGTCCTCCACTCCACGGAACATCGGAGCCACTCCCGCGTACAACCGTACTCGTTAAGTTCTATACAGATAGTCTTCGTTCCACGGCGCGCTGAACGATATATGCACCCGTCGTATCCCCACTCTTCATCCGACTTCTAGCTTACATGGTGTCCACTGATTGGCTCTGCCACGCCGCTACTTCCCCTTCTCTGGCTCATTACACACGGCGCGCGGATGATGAAGTCGATTTCCGTTCCAACTATTCGCCTTTTCTTGACGCTGCAACCCCGCTTGCGTAATACTTCTTGACAAGAATCAGCCCATATCTGAATTTCCAGTGAGTCATGTCTCTCATAATATCCTAACTGACGAAACTCCGTAAAATTCCGTAATCAGATAATTTTCTATGATATTGTCGTTCGTAATAATTTGCTTGATAGTGTTTTCTAAGACATAGAAAACCTATCTGTATGCTTATAATTTTTATAAAATGCTCCGAAAAATATCTTAATAATAATAATAATAAATTAATAATAATAATAAATTAACATGAAAAATTCTCTTGGCCGAACAATTTGCCCCGTAAATAAATATAGAATGGCATCCTACTGACTTATGCCAGTGGCATAAAAAACCCTCGAAAAACACGTTACCAAGTTATTCAAGTAATTTCTTTGTAAGTCATTATACATGGTGAAACGGTTTGCTAGCTCCTAACTGTTGGGTGAGAAATGTAACTGTTTACCTTTGCCTAAGCTATGTTGTTTTAATGGGCGCCAAGACCTCAATGCAATGTTGAAATCTAAATTTGTATTTAACAACGTCTAGCTCTGGCAGAACACATTCAAGACTCTATTCACTCAGATCGTGGTATGATTTGATCATTAACCCAACAAACAATTGTATCAGGAGAAGGAATTGGTCTATATCTAATGCTACCTACTGAAAGCAAAGATTGCATTGTAAAAGAAATGAATTTATTATATAAAACAAGTATAGCAAAATTAATAATAACAATAAGTTTAAAATTTAAATTGGAGCGTTGTTATTTGAATATTACCGATAGAAAATTACGTGAAAACGGAGTCTGATAAATTGATTTTACTCTTATTTCCAAGCTATGAAGTTACTGAAATATGAAATATAAAACAAAGAAAAATGAGAGATTGCGTATTTCTGCGTCATTTTCGCTTACCACTGGAAATTGCCAAAGCATTTCCCTCGTACTGGATGATGCTGTGTGCTTCCCACAGTCTCCTGGACGTCGCCATCTTCTTCGTTATATGATGATATTCTGGTAGATTAGATAATTCTATGGTCCGTACATCGGACCCAAACACTCGTATAACCACACTGGTTAAGTTTTACAAAAGTTAGTCCTCCACTCCATGGAACATCGGAGCGACTCCCGCGTGAACCATACTTGGCAAGTTCATCACTGATAGTCACTAACTCCCCTGAACATCGGAGCGACACGCACTTGCAACCCACACTCCGCAAGTTCTACACAGATAGTCCTCGTTCCACGGCGCGTCGAACGATATATCCACACGCCGGCTCCCCCACTCTTCAGTCCCAACTAGCTTACGTCATCTCCACTGATTGGCTGAGCACGCCGCGCTATCTTCCCCTCCTCTGGGTCATTACACTCGGCGGGAGGGTTCCGTTTCAACAATTCGCCTTTCCTGGACGATGCGAGCCCGCTTGCGTAATTCTTCTCGACAGGAATCAGCTTGTATTTGAATTCCCAGTGAGTCATCTCTCTCAAATACCCTAACTGACAAAAACTCCGTAAAATTCCGTAATCAGATAATTTTCTATGATATCGTCGTTCGTAATAATTTGCATGATAGCGTTTTCTAAGACATAGAAAACCTATCTGAATGCTAATAATTTTTATAAAATGCTCCGAAAATATCTAAATAATAATTATAATAAATTAATAATAATAATAAATTAACATGAAAAATTCTCTTGGCTGAACAATTTGCCGCGTAAATAAATATAGAATGGCTTCCTACTGACTTATGCCAGTTGCATAAAAACCCCACGAAAAACACGTTACAATGGGTTGGTTTTGTAGTTTTGGCACCAATGCTTCAGTGCCAAGTTGCAACAATGTTGGGCGCTGCCACTTTTACTGACAGTTGCTGCCCTGCATCCCCTCCCTCAAGAGCACATGACCTCGCCCGTCCTCGCCACCTCTCGTGCGCAGTCGCGCCTGTTATATGAGTAGTGTGATACCAGCGCTCGCAAAAGACAGTCTCAATGTTTTCAAAGGAGGAGCAGAGAACGTGGATAAAAATTCAGTGTGCTAGGGGTCGCAGTGCTAAACAGTGTCACCGAAGATTGCAGGAAGCGTGCGGTGCAGCTGCGTTACCGTTCAGAACGGTAGCAAGATGGGTTGCAGCCTTTCGAGATGGGCGCGAACGTGTGGAGCAAATGCCTCGATCTGGTCACCCACCAGTAAGTGATGATAATGTACAGATGGTGTCCGCGTTAGTAGAGGTGGATCGGAACGTAACGATTCGTCAATTAGAGCCAGATACCGGACGGGCGCATTCAACTGTCCTCCACATCCTGAAGGACTTACTGAAAATGAGGAAGATTGTGTCCAAATGGGTTCCGCATGACCTAACCGACATGCACAAATGGCTTCGATATGACGCTTGTCGTATGCACTTGCAGCGTTATGAGCGCGAAGGAGAGGCCTTCTTACGGCGTATCATAACCATTGTTGAGACGTGGGCCAGATCTTATGAGCCACAGTTAAAACGCCAATCGAACGAGTGGTGGCACCACGGATCACCACGGAAACAAACAGTTCGACCAACCCCCACCAATGTGAAGGTAATGTTGGTTCTTGCCTATGATTGGGATGGTGTGATCATTCACCATACTGTTCCCCGAGGGCAAACCGTTAATGCGGTGTACTATTGTTCGTTTCTGCAAGACCATCTCCGAGGAGCTCTGAGAAGGAAACGGCGTCTCCACATGGTTACACCGCCCATCGTTCTGCATGACAATGCTAGGGCATACACAGCAGGCGTTGTGTCGGCATTGTTGGATCGCTGGAGCTGGGAGGTCCTCTATCACCCCCCACATTCTCCCGACATCTGTCCCTGCGACTATGATCTCATCCCGAAGGTGAAGATGACAATGCGCGGGGAGCGCTTCCGTACCATTGAAGACGTTAAGCAGGCTGCCGAGCGCTCTCTTCGTACCATCAATAGATTGGGCAGTGCCAACGGGATCCAACGACTTCGGCATCGCTGGGAACATGTTGTACGCAACGGTGGGTACTACTTCGAGGGCCTGTGAAACTTGGAACCATCTAAGTGAGTTATTAATCCAGTTATAACTAAGGTGCCAAAACTAAAAAACCAACCCATGTATATGTTAAAGCAACAGGCTCTCTCTCTCTCTCTCTCTTTTCTTATTTTGCATATGCTAATATCTTTCCCATGTTCCTTAACGCTCAAACTTGTTTCGATTCTGAATTCACTCAGAATTCTGTCTGATAAAGGAAACCTTTAATTGGATAATCCAATGGTTAGTGATAGTTAATCACACCAGTCTTAAAAGCGAGCATGGCTTATGAAATAATACGTAAGTAATTTACAACATACTCAATTTGAAATAGAAGAATTATTACAAAATCAAAGATCACGAACACGTGGTGACCGAATAGAGGTTATGAGAAAAAATTAATTCTGTCTGACTGACATAAATTACGTTAACTTGAAAAATTATTAAATTAATTTATTCGCAAATGCGAACACCCTGACTTGTGCCTGACATTTGCCCTCAAGTTGCACGAAATGTGTTTTCTTCACACTGGAAGATGGATCTTGAAGAAAGGATAGATGGGCTTCCCGTTTGGCATTGATCAGACACATAATTTCATCATTATTTTCATCAAACCAGTCTTGTCTTTTGTTCTTCACAAAACCAATTGTTACCTCAGCTGACTCAGTGATGACCTTCTGAAGTGTGACCCATTCCTGTACTACACTATTTGTGCTAACTGGATGACTAGCCAGCTTATTTGTGATTTCATTTCTGTAATCTGTAGCAATTGATTTAACTTGGAGTTTAGAAGTATCAAATTTCCGTCTGGTCAGATTGTGGATGGATCGTTTCAGTTTGCGGCAGATTGAGATCTTCAACCGGCAAAAAAGGAGCTTGTGATCTGTCCAACAGTCATCGACATTTCTTGTGGTCCTGGTGACAAGAATGTCCTTTTTATCACATTGCCTGGTGATGATAGAGTCAAGGATGTGCCAGTGCTTCAAGCGAGGATGCATCCAAGTGGTTTTGAAGCGATTCGGCAGGCAGAACTGAGTGTTGGTAATAAGGAGTTCATGTTCAGCACATAGACCAAGAAGTAATAGACTATTGGCATTGCAGTTGCCAAGTCCTTGTTTTCCCATCACATTGTTCCATAATTGATGATCTTTACCAACTCTGGCATTGAAATCACCAAGCATTAAGAACTTGTCTCTAAGTGGTACTTGGGTGATGATTGCGCTCAGCAGGTTGTAGAATTGGTCTGTAACTTCTATATCAGCATCCAAGGTGGGAGCATATGCAGAGATAAGAGTCATAAAGTTACCCCCGGAGAGTGGGATTCGGAGGGTCATAATTCTTTCTATTAAAATGTTGCTTGAGATTATTCAATGGTAGGAGGTGAGAAAGCGGGGTACACTGCGCCTCCCGAGGCAAAACATATACACTAACTACTACAGTCACCACCACATGTTATCTCTAGCCATTATACATGTCTAAGTCGTGTGAAAAAAATTCTAGAGGTACCACGTTTTACATATCGCAGTTGGAGTTAACTGGTGATCATTCACCAGTGTGGTCTTTATAGCGAAACCAACACCATGAATACGGCACTCTACCTCATCTTTCCCCTTCCGGAATATGGTGTAACCTGAACTGAACTCTGTAATTTTACCTTCGCTGGACAGTCTGGTTTCACTTACGGCAGCAATATTTACGTTCATTCGGCCAAGCTCATGGGTGACGAGAGCTGTTCTCCTCTCAGGCCTGTTATTGTCCTTCAAATCAAGTAATGTTCGAACATTCCAAGATCCTATAATTACATTTTGGATAATCTTCGATTTTCAACCGCAAAAGGGGTGACCCGCTGGGTGCGGCCTCCCAGCCGGCTGAAGGTGTGACTACCGATGTTTAGCCCACATTTTCTAGGGCCTTCCCCATTCGGGGTGGGCAGCGGTGATCCTAAATAGGCCTGCCCAAACACAGATGTAGGACCGAACTCCTGAGTAGTCACGAGTTCTCAGAAAGACAACCATCACACATCTGCTGCCAACGTGCAGGTCCGAACTAGAGGCTTCCAGTTTCAACCCGAAAACCTGCCTCCACCATCCTTATCCCATCGCCGCTGGACTTGAGTTAAAAGATGTGACAGCAGAAAAAAGGTGCCACAAGCGAGATTTTGTTTAAGGTGGATCACAGCTTGCAAGGATGTGACCCACACACTATAATCTCGGAACTATACCCTGCGGCACGAATGAAATGAGACTTGCATGTTCTAGCACCTTGACTGCAATGGACTACCGCAGACTCTAAATACCATTGAGTTGCGCCTTCATAGCCAGTCCATCGGGCATGACCTCATCCGCCTCCACGACCGTTGAGAACTACAAGGGAAGTTCCTCCTCCGCCCGTTTTGCCTTTGGGTCAAATTTTGCACTACAATATGATATCAACCTAAGATTGATCTGAAATATTTGTTGTCATCTGCAGATGTCTTACTTTTGCAGGGGCGTGGTGGCACAGCGGTCAAGCTATTGACCTCTCACCACGGCGGATCAGGTTCGATTCCCGGTCAATGCATGTGAGATTTTCAAAGTGAAATGCCATGTCCTGTGGTTTGGATTACACGAAGAGAGGAGGTTCTGTGGTTTATGATCTTGACATTAACGGTCACGTAAAACTAAAATCTTCCTTCCTTCCTTACTTTTGCACTACAGTATATCAACCTAAAATTAATCTGAAATATATATGGTCATCTGCAGATGTCTTACTTTTGCAATACAATATATCAACCTACAGATTTGTACCACTGGTACAAACGTCTATTGCAAAGGGAGCATGGTGGCACAGCAGTCAAGCTCATGGCCTCTTACCAAGGTGGACTGAGTCCCATTCCAGGTCAATGCATGTGAGATTTTCTAAGTGAAATGGCATGTCCTGTGGTTCGGCTTTCACATAAAAAGGAGGTCCCATGGCTCATAATCACAAGATTCACGGTCACTTTAAACTACAATCTTCCTTCTTTTTGTCTATTGCCAAATTCCCGATGTCCTTCGCCCTGCTGATGACTATCCTGACTAAGTTGTAAAACCCTTCCCTAAACCAACAATTTAAGAAACTATTCAAAATTATCAAATCTTACTATTTCTCTACGTTGTGCAATAAACTGTTCATCGAATTTTGAGGCAGCCTGTGCTGTCATGCGCCGCCGTTCTCTTGCTAGCGTGAGAAATACATGCAAATATTGCAACTTCAGCAAAAAACTACGGACATAATGCTCCGCATTTTCCCAGTTGAAACTGTTCCCTCAGCAAGTTAGCAACTTTTGTGAATTAAAAAACTATGCCGGCTTTTGGCCGTATTTAATTTTGCTCAAATTTGTGGTGACACACCAGGCATGTTTAAAATCGAGACGGCGTCGCTGTTGTGGTGAAGATGATGGACAGTGTCTTAATGCTTGACCAGCCGAAAGAGTAGGATGTAAGTAAAGATCGGGAGAGATGCGGTTCTCCCCCGGCAGAAGAGCTTCAAGAACTATTGTAAGTGGATTGAACTTCCTAAATTAGACTAATCACGCTCTGCTACCATTTCTGTATGCGCCATTACCTATTTCCCACTAGGAACTCTGCTACTTGAGGAAGGGATGAGGAATACCGAGACTAGCTTGTGGGTGGAAGCATTTCAAATTTTTAGGAAGTGAATTGATGGTAAATGCAAGATTGGATGTGAAGATCAACAAGAGAATACAATGTGGGAGTGTTTTCTATCATCAGGTTTGGCATTTAATTGAGATAAAGACATAACACTGAAGGCTAAAGAACTGATGTACAAGGCCTATTACTTACCAATAATAGTGTATGGAGCAGAAACTTGACCGATGACGAGGAGAGATGAGGATAGAATACGGGCAGTCGAAATGAATTTGCTGAGGAGTATGGTAAAGAAGACTAGGAAAGAGAGAGTGAGAAATGAAGATATTCGAAAGGAAGTGAATGTACAGAATCTGAACGATAAGCTGGAGCAGAACAGATTGAGATGGTATGGACATGTGAAAAGGATAAATGATGAAAGAATGCCGAAACAAGTGATGGAGAGATGGATGACTGGATAGAGAGGACGAGGAAGACCTAGAGTACGGTGGATAGATTTGGTGAAGGACAGTATGAGAGAATGAAACCTGGAGTGGAGTTCTTTGGTTGAGGAAGGATGGTGGGCAGAGTAAAGTGGAGGGGTGTCATATTTGCTTTGACCCGGCTTAGGCTGGAAAACGGAAATTGATGATGATGATGAAGTCACATTATAGAATGACATAAATTAAGCCATTTTGGTTATATAATATGGATGAGGGAAGCAAAGGGTGTGAATCTTAACTCATTGTTGGCCAATCCTGATTGCTTTCTCCTGTCTCTGAGCAACTTCTTGTATACTAGTTGAAGCAGTTATAGTATGATAAGAGAAAGAGAAAAATAATTTTCTCAGTGGATGATTGGTGTACAGGGTGGGTTGCATACAGTGTGAGTGTTGGTATTCTTCAGATAACTCAGGTTTTGCTTCAAATGTAATATTGTGAAAGCAGCCAGACATGCATGAGAATAAGGAGGTGGTAGTTGAGGTTTTATGGTTATTCTTATGGGTGGACAAGGATGTGCAGGTAAGACCATTGTACAAAGTAAGCATTCAAAATTGTCACCATTTGGTGACTGACAGGTCAGTGATACTGTACCAAACTCAAATTAGAATTTAATTTCTTGGCAGAACTCTGAATCAAACCAAAGCTTCTGTAGTAGTAGCATGCTAACCACTATACCACAAGATATATAATTGGTAGAAATATGATTGGAGGTACAGTCACTGTGCTACCCGTATTTGCTCGGCTATAGGACCTATAATATCCCCCTTAATTTTCGAGAGCCAAAATACAAAATTCTTGGAAATTGCTTACAGTAAGTACTCCTCCTTAATTATTGAGAGTAAAAATACAGCATTCTTGGAAATTGACAAATTCTTTACTATCATTATTCTGATTGCGGCAGCACTGTCTGTCTCGGGCTTCTGAGACATTCTGTCAAACAAACACGGTGCGGCTATAACGGGGAAAGTGTGATATATTTTCAGAGTTGATTGGCAATTATCATGGAATATACTTGTCTTTGTATACCAGATGTTAGATCATTGTTGGGTGCTTGGGCCATACCATTCAATTGTACGCGAGCTCTGTTGCTAACCAGGCGTGCCTTGTTTGAAGAAAGAAGTCTCGGTCTATCCTTCTGTGCGTACGGGCTATGACTCACTCTATGCGACATGTGGCCAGCCGACATACGCACGCTATGTGATAGGTGGCCGGCCAGCCACACGTGCGGTGCTGCCGCATTCACGTAAGGACGACAAGCTAATGGCCGGCTGGCATATGCACGCCAGTCTACACTCTGTGGTGTATTTCGAAACAAAGAATGTGTTATAGGTAGCGATTTTGTATTCAGCCTGCATGTTCTACTGGCCACGTCCATCCACCACTTTAAGATAATATCTTTGGTCTTTGCGGAACTCGCTGCGCGGTTGTTGTGGTGTAACATTGCTGATAAACTTCGTATTTGATTAAATATATCGTACCATGTAGTTGTTGTTTGAGTCTTCAGTCTTTTGACTGGTTTGATGCAGCCCTCCATGCCTCCCTGTCCTGAGCTAATAGTTTCATCTCTACATAGCTACCACACCCTACATCCAAGGCAATCTGTTTAACATATTCTAACCTTGGTCTACCCCTACAGTTCTTGTCCTCGACCCTTCCTTCCATAACTAAGCTTGCTATTCCTGGGTGTCTTAGTATGTGTCATACCAACCTATCTCTTCTCTTCATTAGCAGTCGCCAGAAACATCTCTCCTCTCCCACTCGTCTTAATACCTCTTTGTTTGTAACCCTATCTACCCATCTGATCTTCATCATTCTCCTGTAACACCACATTTCAAATGCTTCAATTCTCCTCTTTTCTGCTGCACCAATAGTCCAAGTTTCACTTCCATAGAGCGCCACGCTCCAGATAAAGGCTTTCAAAAATGACTTCCTAATACCTAAATCTATATTAGATGTCAGCAGATTCCTTTTTTGTAGAAATGCTGTTCTTGCCTGAGCCAACCTACTTTTTATATCCTCTTTGCTTCGTCCATCACTGGTTATTCTGCTTCCTAAGTAACAGAAGTCTCCTACTTCCTTCAGCTTTTCACCTGCCAATTTGATCTCCATAGAGGTTTCTGATTTATTTCGGCTGCATTCCAGTATTTTTGTTTTACATTTATTAATTTTCATCATGAATTCTTTCCGTAAGACGGAGTCCATACCATTCAAAAACTCATTCAAATCCTCAGGCTTGTTGGCCAAGATGACGATGTCATCAGCAAATCTCAGAGTTGAAATTATTTCTCCTTGAATCTTCACTCCCACTTTAAATTTTTCTCTAATTTCCTTCATTGCTTGTTCAATGTAAAGATTGAAAAGTATGGGTGATAAGTTGCAGCCTTGCCTTACACCTTTCTGAATACCAGCTTCTCTCTCATGTCCTTCGACATGTAGTATCAAAATAAAATAACTTATTTTTACTCTCCCTTTCCCAAAATAATGGATTTTTGTGAAGTTGGCGTCTATAATACCCTCCCCGTATTTCAGAACTAAAATTTTAGAAAATAAAGGGGGTCCTATAGCCTAGTAAATATGGTAGGTGATTGATTGATTGATGATGTGCGAAAGAAGTCGTGCTAATCTGGTAGATGTTGCAGTTGTTAAGCAGAGAGGAGGGGTTTTGAGTAAGGTGCCTATACATCACTGAAGGAAAATTCATAATGAGGTTCCTGATCATCAGACAAGAATAGATGAAGTGATATTCTTGTTATAGTTATCTGTGTCTGCCGGACATTCCACTATGGTAATGGGTTAAGACCATACAGTGAGAAATCGATGCCGAGTGTTGGACAGTAGAAAATAACTAACTCCCTAAAAAGGTCAACGGCTATGGGCAGATGAGCCCCTTTAGTTGGGGTGTTTCTCCCCACAGTGGAGGAAATACCACTGGAAACCATCACATATTGGGCTCAATGGGAAAGTAAGCGGTAGGGAAACCACTTCACTATCGTGTTTCCCAAAGGTCATTGAGGTGGAAGATGTCATGCCAGATGATCTGCCAGTGAAGGAGATCCTTGGTTATATTTTAGGCTGTGGCAGTCCATTGCAGTCTTGGTGTTCAAACCTGCACGTATCATTCCAATATGTGCCACAGGATTTGGCCCCAAGAGTATAGAGTTATCTGTATTTACTGGATTTAGTTATTCTTGTAATTATATACGAGTCATGTTTTCTGTTTTTAAATATGGCCACTTCGGTCGTCATTCAGCACATCTGTTGGCTAGCCACAAACGCCATTATGGAAGCATTCGCCCGCATTGCGTTTGATTTTTAGCCTACTTTTCACGTTTTGCAAAAATGAGGAAAAAGTAGACTTATGAGATCGGGCAAATGTCTGTCTGTCTGTCTGTGTGTCCCCCCCCCCTATCAAATCCTAAACGGCTGCAGCAATCGTAACAAAATCTGGAAGGAGTAAAGATCTATACCTGAATATCTCACGGCCATATTTGAAAATGATGTCAGTGCTACCAACTGCTGAAAAATCGCAATTGAAATTTGAGCTCCATGTTGGATATCTTGGAAGGTATGAATGGGAGCTATTTCAAAATTGGCACACATATAGATAATAATATTGCAGTTTAATTTCCAGGAGGGCATACATGGCAGTGTTGCCAAAATGATTATAAGCCTGCTGATAGGTCCAATTTTTAAATGTATATAAGTTCTACACTATCAATTGGATTTCAACCAAATTTTGTATGTGCTATGTGTACATAAACAGATATGACTGAGCATATTCTAAAGAGCCACCAGGGCTGCCAACTGTTAATAAATGTTCTCAATTTTTTTAAATCCAAATACCCATATATCAGTAAATATGCAAGCCGTCAACTTTAAACTATGCACACGTATAGTACCTGACATTCTATATTAATTTGGAGTAACTTATATACGTCAGTGCTACCCACATGATTCTAAGCCTGCTGAGAGGTCCAAATTTAAATACATGTAACTTCTATACTATCGTTTTGATTTCAACCAAATTTCGTGTGTGCTATGTGTATCATAACAGATATGACTATGCCGATTCTTAAGACTAACCAGGGCTGCTAACTGTTAATAAATGCTGTATCTATTTTTGTTACCCTAATATCAATATATCAAAAGTATGCAAGCCAATAGCTCTAAACTTTTCACACGTATAGTACCGGCATTCTATATTAATTTGGAGTATCTAATATAGGCCTACGCCAGTGCTGCCAACATGATTCTAAGCCTGATGATAGGTCCCATTTTAAAATGCATGTAACTTCTATACTAACTAATGGATTTTAATCAAAATTGACACAACAATAGATCATATTATTTCAGATTATTTCTGACCATTACATGTATGTCATTGTTGCCAACATGATTTTACACGCACTGTTAGCTCAAATGTTTAATTGCTTTAACGTCCATGCTATCCATTGGACTTCACCCAAATTTGGTATTCTGTACCTTAAGAGATGGAACTAAGAATATATTCAGCCACCAGGGCTGCCAACTGTAGTTCTCTATTAGGCTACATTATGCCAGGTATACAGTATTTCGAACTAATTAGAAATTTCGATATTACTAACTTAATTTCGTCATTATTCTAGATAGATTCATATTGATTAATCATTGGCATGAATCTTAAATTTTAAGAAAAGTAGGCTCTTTAGTTCGTCACGGAACTTCTTGTTCATATTGAAAATGCCCCTGACAAATAATGGTCCCGTGCTCGTTGGTGAATATTTCACCTCAAAATATTTGGTTTTCTGTGGTATCCTATGCACCCAAGTGTGTGTTGCTTCCTTGCCATGATAAACCACCTCTTCTTTCTTTGTCTTAGCCGTGTCGGTACATTTACTGGCACATTAAGGAGCCCCTTTGGGACAAAATTCTGGTGGCCTAGCGTCTCTAAAAGCCGCAGTTGTTAAAAGGGACGTAAAACCAATAACATTATTATTATTATTATTTCTTCTTCTGTCACTTGATTCTTGATGTAGTTTACAACTTCAATAATGTGTAGTTATTTATTGGAACCACTTACCAACTTAGTTTGTGTGTTATTATATTGCAAAACACTTCCAAATTTTGACTCGCGTAGTTTGTAGTTGCACAGTTGTCCGCCACGCATACCGCCTGGCACTTTTTGGAAATGACATCTTTCACTGGAGCGGAAAGAGCGAAGTGCGTGTTTTGGTTTGAAGAAACCAAGTCAGCAACGAGTGTACAGCGTAGGTTTCGCACAGAATTTGACAAAGACCCACCCACCCAGCTGACCAACAGTGTACAAATGGCACCAGACATTACGAAATAGGTTGTTCTGTGCGACACACAAAGGCTTCAAGCCACGCACCTGTGACTGGCAATATTGTGGACACAGTTATGGAGAGGTTCGTCTGCAGTCCGGAAAAATCAATACGGTGTCTGTCACTCGAAACTGGTTACCCTTAGACCACAGTTTGGCAGGTGTTGCGTCGACGTTTGGCCATGAAAGCATACCAACTGCCCTTGGTTCAGGCACTGAGTGAAGCGGATAAACATACCCAACATGAATTCTGTGTTGACATGTTGGGTCGTATCAGCCGTAATGAGTCATTCTTGAACAACGTGGTCTTCAGCGATGAATCAACGTTCCACCTTTCTGGCCGAGTCAACACACACAATTGTCATATTTGGGGCGTGGAAAAACCACATGGGTACAAGTGCGGGTGGTTCGTGACAGATGCAAAGTGAACCTTTTTGGCGCTGTTTCGAGACAAAATGTGTACGGACCTTTCGTCTTTGCTGAGAGAACCGTCGCCGACATCATTTATCTGGATACGCTACAGAACTTCCTTACTCCACCGTTGGATGAAGATGACCATGATGGGCGCATGTGTTGACAACAAGATGGCACCACGCCGCTCTACCTGTCAGACGTCAGGGAATTCCTTGATCAACGTTTCCCGGGTAAGTGGATAGGTCATGGTGGACCAATTACTTGGCCGCCACGGTCTCTAGATTACACACCACTGGACTTCTTTCTGTGGGGCTTTGTGAAAGATAGGGTGTACATCCCTCCCCTACCTGCAAATCCTGATGAACTGAGACATCGCATCACAACAGCCATCGCTTCTGTTACCCCGTAAATGCTGGTTCATATGTGGCGGGAGATCAACTTCCGTTGGGATGTGTCCAGGATGACAAATGGTGCGCACGTTGAGCCGTAATGGATTTGTCAAAAAAACTTGAAGTGTTTTGCTATGTAATGACAATGACATATAACCAAGTCCGTAAGTGGTTCCAATAAATAATTGCACATTATTGAAGTTGTAAACTACATCAAGAATCACCCTGTATTTGCTCTTGTTTGATGTATGTTTCTTGTATGTGTATATTCAGCCTTTACTCTCTTGGTTCATTTTCCGCAGGGGGAATCTTTCCACGTACAAAGAGTTATGTGACTTGGCTTCTGATCTCAATCAGCCAGAACTCATTTATAAATTTATGCACCTGGCTAACCACAATGCCATCTGGAATTCAAAGAAGGTTTGTGTTCTGTAATCTTTTAATTTCATGTAGCTACCAGAAACTGCAAAGCAAATGAGTTTTGAAATTATACTAGGTTTGTTTGTTAGTTTTTTGTTTTTTTAAATAAATTGAGTACATATTACTTGTATTTCCAGAATTAAGATACATTGGTAATTTGAATGACTAGTGGTGTTTGAAAATGGTTTTATATTTATGCAAAAAGAACGTTGTTGTGAAATGTAATACATGGTCTGTGTTATTATTATTATTATCATTACACAGAATCATAAATTCCTCATTTCACAGTGGTACAATGACTGAAAATACAGATTAATGTCAAGCACTTTTAGAGTTCATTCTTCATTTAATAATCTTCACACTGTATGACAAATGTCCAAGATCACGGACTTGTGGATCTGTCCCAGCTTGTGAGCAATTCCAAGAGTCTTGAAGGTACAATTCCTGTTGCAGACAGAATGAGAGGCCGGATGTACACCTGCTTTAGCTTCCACATTTGTTTTACATCAATGACCAGTTTGGTGTATTTGTTGACCTTTTGGGCATAGGCTGTTTGAAGGTTGTGATTGAGTGGTATGGATATATCGATCATCACAGCTTCTTTCTTCTGCCGATCAAGTAGGAGAATATCAGGTTGGTTGGCTTTGATGGTTTTATCACTGCGGATTTCTCTATTCCAGTATAATATATGGGTTCAATTCTCTGTAACATCTTTTGGTTGGTACTTATAATACGAAAGCTAGGAGTCGTCTAGTCCTGTCGTTTTAGTCATCTCCGTGTGCACGATCTTTGCAACATTATTGTGGCGCTCAGCGTAGTCCATATTTGCCAAGGTTGGACATCCACTGCTAATGTGATCTGAGGTTTCACCCTGCTTGCCACATTTACGTCACTTATCCTCAACTTCTGTCTGTTTTCAGATGAACCTTCTGTAATTCCTTGTAGGAATGACTGTCTTGTATAACCAACATGAAACCAGTGGTCTCGCCGAATAATTGGCCTTGTTGGAGCCATCTGTTTGATGCACACTTATCTGTAGACAGTAGGTTCAGCTGATGTGCATGAGCACCATAAAGCGCCTTTTCTTTCCATTCTTTTACTTGGCCGAGGAGTTGCTTTTCATTTAAGTTGAAATTCGTCCAGTTCAAATGGAGTACGGAGTCACTGTCGGCCTTACAAATGGCAGCATACATTGCATTCTGTTCTGATCTTCGTAGGAAGTACTTCCTTAAGTTCATGGTTTCCTTGTGGCACAGACGGATCAAACTGACAATTCCTAGTCCTCCGTCGCTTGGTGGTAGAGTTTTGCATTGAACATCAGATTTGGGATGATCAAGTCTGTCTTTGGTCATATGAACACGCACTGTTCTCTCAAATCCTTCTCGGTCTGTTGCAGACCATTTCACTACTCCAAAGAGTAGGTTAGAGTAGGGATGGCTTATGAGTTAATGACTTTTATTTTATTCTTGTGTTCAGCAAGGTCTTAAGCACAGTGTTCACCTGATCCTTGAACTTTATTTTCAACCTGTCTTTGATCTCAGTTTGGCTGATTCCTCGCAGTTAGATAAAGCCTAAATATTTGCAACTCGGTTCATCGGTTAAGATTTCAAGAACATCATCACCTAAGCCGATTCCATTAGTGCTTCCTAATATCCCTCTTTGTAAGTGTATCGCCTTACACTTATCCAGGCCAAAATTCATCCTTACTTTATTTTGAGAAGTTGCTCGTTATGCTCAGCAGCTTTTGAAGTTGGGTCTCTGAACTAGCTTGCACTTTTAAGTCATCAATATGAAGTTGGGTCTCTGAACTAGCATGCACTTTTAAGTCATCAATATGCAGGAGGTGGTTTATCGTACATTCTGTGTCCCTACTCTTCACCTTAAACCCATATCCTGTGGAGTTGAGCCAGTAGCTTCGTGGGTTAAGGCACATGCAGAACCAAAGGGGACTCAGTGCATCTCCTTGAAATATTCCTCTCTTGATGTTGATCACTCTGGAAGTGTCTGGGACCCTTTTTTGACATGATGTACTGTAGACCATTGAGCCAAAGAATGTTGAAGCAGACTGATGTGTAATTTCGTACATTTTGAGTATTTGGATGGGATACGAATGCGGTACGGAGTCAAAGGCTTTCCTATAATCTATGAATGCCATACTAAAATTTCTTCGGTTCTTTGAGGCTTGTCTTGTAATGACCTCATCAATGATGACTTGATCTTTGCATCCTTTGGCATCCTTATAGAATCCTTTCTGTAAAGCTGATGGATTGGAATCCGGGCTAGCCATAAGAAACAACAGAATCCTTTCTGTTCTTCCGCCTTGAGGTTTTAACTGAGTAGATGGCTGTTGATCTTAGTTATTATAATTGAGGTAAGCAATTTGTACATATTACAGAGGCAGGAGAACGGCCGATATTTGAAGTATGCTACACCATTTTTAGGGATGAAGAATGTTTGGCCTTGTGTGAGAAAGTTGAAGTTGGATCTTTCAGTAGAGTGTTGAAGCAATCTGCTAATTTCGCGTGAAACGTGAACTTCTTCAGCCAGAAGTTGTGGATTTGATCTGGTCCTGGTGCCTTCCAGTTGGATGTCCACTTAATGGTTTCTGTCACATCCTTTGTTGTGATGTAAGTATCTGACACCTGATCTGATGAAATGATCCTCTTCTGTTCTTCAGCAAGCCATGGAGATTGTTCATCATAGTCTTTAGTCTCTTCCCAGACATTTCACCAGAACTCAGTGAAGTTGTCGATGGTTGGAGAGCCATCTCCATATGCTAAATCTGGCGTAATTAGTTTCAAGTTCTTTTCATCTTTCCTGAATGCCGCATTTTGTCTTTTCCACTCTGTGCATTACTTATATCTGCGGAGCCTTTTTGAATACGCTTTCAATTGTTGAATTATTATTATTATTATTGCTGTTGTCATGGATTCAAATATGTTAAAATTGAATGTCATTGCACAACATTAGCCAACCAAATATTAAATCTCACACATATTTTTAAACTCGATTATTTGTTCTAAGAAATGCTTCCGTATGTGTGTTTTCTTTTTAAAAATTTGTTCTTCTTTTCTTACATGAAAAATATCTTCTGAAGTTACGACTTGAAAATCAACGGATTGCACAAGAAAATGTTTTCCCTTTCTTTACGTTTCTTGCCTACCTAATTCTTATTAAACACAAAGTAAAACCTTTTGCTGATACTAAGTATAAAAATCAACACTCAGTAGGTTTAATTTTGCAACATACAAATAATCAATTCATGAGTATTTATTTGTACTATAAATCCATTTGTTTGAGGGCTTGTTTATAACAAATATATTTATATAGCTAAATACAGTAAAAATGTGTTACTTGATGATAAGAGGGAAAAGTGTTGTTACCGTATTTCCTCGCATAATCATCACACCATATTTTTCAAATACAAAAAATTGGTTTATAAAATTTAATCGCATAGCACATTCGTATTTGTGTGCTGGTCGGTTGCACATACTGCCACGAGCTTCTAATCTGTCATAACCTTGTCAGAATAAAGAAGCCTCATCTCAGTACCTGCAGGTTAGACAGCAATCGTGCTCAGCACCAGTCCAAGAGAGTGAAATTGGTATGACCCATCACTTCTGCCAAGTTAGCCTCGGAATAACAAGCTTCATTAAGCTGCCTTACGAAGCACTGCTACCCCAGTTCACCCCCATGAAAACACGCCCAACTGCTATTGGCGGAAACTTGCGCAAAGGACACCCCGGTTAGTATAAAAATTTGACATGCCACGCCAGCTAACATCAGCCACTTCCGTGGAAACATCGCAACGGAGACCCATGTATGATGTTACGCACATGCAGTTCGCAATGAGAAAATACAAGAATTATATGGTGAACTTGATAAAAGTGAATTACACAGGATTACAAATTAATCAAATAATGATACAGCATATTAAAAAAAAGAGTTGTTTTTCTTCTATGAACTTTAATACTTTGTATAATCATTGGCCTTGCCTTTTTCCACAAATTTTGAGCTAAAAATATGCGCATACCTGCCAACTCTCCCGATTTAGGCGGGAGACTCCCGATTTCAGACCATTTCTCCCGCCCTCCCGCTTATCGTATTAAATCTCCCGATTTTTCAAAAATCCCACGCGTAATTTTGGATTCAATGTGTGAGATGACACTCCAGTCGTCTATCGAACGGATCGACTTTACGTGTTTTGAAGTTATATCTCGATACCGCAGTTTCACTCTGTATCGATATAATCGACAACTGCGTACTAACTCCCGCGCAGTTCCGCGTCGCGTCCCGCTGTGGCTTTGAATACGTCTTTGTTTGAAAATCGTCGATGGTTAATTCTTCTGTGGTTAATTCAGCGCTTGTTCCTAAATGTTTTGCATAATGGCCTGTGGGTGAGAGGTAGTTGTATGCTGCGGAATATTGTATCTGTTTCACACGTGAAATTATATGATTTGTGAATAACTTGGTTACCTAGATGTTGTTGGCGTTAATATGCCTGTACGCTATTGTGATTTTTTCGATCTGAGTGATTTCGTCGGTTCCTCGGTAATATGGCGAAGAAATATGATGTGACATTTAAAAAAGTGTACAAAGATAACTTTCCGCATATAACTGAGTCAAGAAGAGGCGCAACATTTGCATTTTGTAGTGTCTGTAGGTGTGATTTCAGTATCTCGCATGGTGGAAAGGGGGACATTTCAAGTTATGCTCTCCATTCTGACCATTCCGCATAGTAATGCAGAGTGTGAGAGGATGTTCAGTCTTGTCAGAAAAACAAGAACGCAGTTCAGGTCATCTCTCTCCGACAAGACTTTGGACAAACTTATAACTCTGAAGTCGATTCAGAAAGGGAAGTGTTTTGAGCAAGAATATAGCAAGACCTTTTTGAAGAGGGCAAAATCAGCCACAGTCACCTGCAACAACGACCAATAATATGATCTTCGATACGTCGCTGGTTGTGCATGCCTGAGTGTGGTCGAAAGAAAGGTATGCTTGTTTGATAGACTAGTTAGAATTTAAAATTACTCGTCTTAAGTAGGTACATTTGTAAACTGGGATGCCATATCATGTTAGTCATGTACAGTTTAATAGTGTACAGTAACTTATATATTTGCTGTAATGTCTTAGCCCGTGTATGTATTATGTTACATCCACTCCCCCCCCCCGCCGCGTCGAATCTCCCGATTTTTCATTTTGAGAGGTTGGCAGGTATGTATGCGATGATTATGTGAGGAAATGCGGTATTATGGTTTTATTGCTCAAAACAAGCATCTCTACAAATAACTTAATGAAGATATCTGAGAATTATATTTGTTAAATTAAAACAATGTTTAATGTACCTAGCTATATTATGGAGTTTGCCCCAAGTACAGATTTGAACTATCTTAGTTCAAGATAATCTGTTTGCTCCAGTTCATTACTGTTTCGTAGGTAGTAATGGAAAAAGTTTGATATTGAATACACTTACTACATTCAGGGAGCTGCATTTGGCTTTTCAACTATCGCATCTTCTGCTGGGGAACAACTTTCCCAGTATCTACCTAAGATTGTGCCTCGCCTCTACCGGTACCAGTACGATCCTACCCCACGAATACAAATGTCCATGACAAGTATTTGGCGTGCTCTCGTTCCTGAACCACAAAAGACTGTAAGTGAATCAGATTTTTTTAATGCATGTTGAAATATACTCCATGAATTTCCTACTTTTACTGCATCGTTGATTAATTTTTAGGAGCAAGAAGTTATCAGCCCAGACATGTATTGTGTGTGAATGGTGATTGTCTGATGAATAAACTGTTTTATTGTGCTGCATGTGTTGGCTAGTTTAGGACTGAGATTGAGAAATTGATGTTGGGGCTTGAAATACTATACATGCAGGCATTTCATTACAGTAAATGGCCTCCCTTCATCATGATGTTAGATTAAGATATTAAGGTGAGAACCACCTCCCTATCTTGCCCGTGTTAAATTTTCAATATTGTGGTTCATATTACTCAAGAACTATTTGGGTTATTAAAATAAAATTTTCAGGGATTTCTTAAACTGTAATAATAGGAAGGATTATTTATGGAAACTAAATTCTTTTTTCAGAATTTTTTTTAAAATGAATTGTATTATTTCCCAAATATTTGTAAAGAAAACATAACTTTATTCATTTCGTATTACTATTCACAGAGGACATATCAAACCACATAAAAAGTTTCACTGGCCTACCATAGGAGCTTTTCTCAAAAATGGTACCAAAGTACAAGAAAATACACATCTGAGAAAAGTACAGCTAAAGTTTGTCAGTTGGTTGGTTGGTTCCTTAGTTTAGGGGCTGCGACAACGCGGTCATGTAGCCCCGTGTACTTTGGGTGTGTGTAGAATTTGTCTGATAACCGGTGTTAATTGTGATGACTGTATTAGTGTGTGTATCTGTTTTTTTAATTCAAGTAGGGACTGCAACTTTGAATTTTCAAATAGTTCCTACTTTTGCCGCCAAACGCCACCGTCAACGACTACCAGGCCTAGTTCAGAACTAGCTACTAGACGCCACCGCAGTCGGCTCTTGGCAACGAACGTAGCAACCTAAGAGCGTTGTTTACATTCTTAACCTATCCAATTTAGTTTCACACAGGTGTAATTAGTGGAAAGATCTTTAACATGCCATAAATCTATGACATGGGACCGCCGGCTTTACTTCCCCTCCGAAGGAAGGCATACTGAGGGATTTTTAACGCTCTTAAAAAATCCGACGGCTTCGGCCGGGTTTGAACCCGCTATCTTGGGCATAGAAGCTCAGCATGCTACCAACTACGCCACCGAAGCCGCTCAAAAAAGTTTGTCAGTGTATTATTAACTTATGATGGTTCTCAGAACTTTCTTGCCCCATAATCTAGATTATCTCCATCCTCCTTGGTTATTTTTAGAATCCTCTTTATCGTCCTTGCTCTTTTAGTCGTGTCTTCAACCACTAATTCTGTTTCTTTGATGAATTTTGAAGAATTAGTGCTGTTTACAGCTTCATGCCAGTCATGAGGGGAGCACGTGGCAATGTTGCCAACAACACTAACCTTCTCATCAGATAAAATGTCACCAAAACCTAAGTTATTTACCCATGGAAGTTTCCTTGTATAACAATTCCCTGTAGACATTCTCTTCCCAAAACATTTCAAACGACCCACTGGCTGAGAGTTACAAAAGACTCCAAACTCACAACCACTTCACGACTTGTATATTTGATGAATTGACATTCAACACTGGAATATAAACACAAACTATGGCGGGAGTTGGCAGGGTTATAAACATGAAGATTGATCCAAGTGGAATGGTTGTGCATTCAGAAATTTGCCTCCAGTAGTTCAGAAATTATCTGCAAAAGTATGAACCAAGGTAAAAGTGGGTATGTCTTATCAGAGTAGCATGGTGACCTGGAGTGCCATAAAATGCACATTTTTTGGATTTTTTTCATTTCTTCAACATAGTTGAGTTCTTCACTTACAAGGGGAGGATACGAGGTATGGGTCACCGATTCGAACCATCTTTAGTACACGTGTAGGGCATGACTAGGTGTATACCAGGTGCAAGTAGTAAGGTGCGCTTCTCAGCCGATTCCGAGAAATTAATTATTAATTATTCGTAATTGCTGTAGCGCGTTCATGTGTGCTGTTCGTTAACTTGAAGCCAAGGAGCGCATAGTTCAGCGGTAAGAGCCCTGCTTCGTAAGCGTGGGGTCACTGGTTCAAATCCCATCGGTGAGCTGCTTTTTTTTTACAACTGTAGGTGTCGTGAATAATGTTCATTTTGCAGTCAATTGTAATAACTTGTTCTGTGAGCGGGAAAAGGGATTCTGAAATCATCGTATGGGGTTGAACGTTTGTGACATTACATAATGTACAGTCGGGGCATTGCAAATACATTGGTATTATAAATGGTCAGGTGTACTCTATTATATGTATACATTTATACACTGAAGGCCCAGTCTGTTCCGTTCATTGCAGGTCAGTGAACCATCAGACCACTCCGTACCCCGCAAATAGTGTCTCATGCTATGGGTATTGGTTGTGTTACCGTTTTTACTATTCATGACATTCATCAACACACAAATATTTCTATTTTTTTTACACACTCATAATACATAACAATTCCAAGACTGTTTTTTTTTCTTCACTGCCTACTCGATATTTGTACTCTCGCACTGCCTTTTTGTTACTCTGTTCTCGCACTGCCTTCTCAATACTCTGTTGCTACAGTTGGAAAGTGTTCGGAACTGGCGAGGTCACCTGCACACAAACTAACGATAACGGTGGGCAGGAGGTTAAACGGTTCACCCAGGAAACGTTGAATGCCGCATTCGTTCCTTGGCTCTTGACGTAGCAACATCATAAGAGTGGGAATAATTGTGCGATGTCGGATATTACACGTTATAGTGATGTGCCGGTGCCTACGAAGGCCGATGGAAGTGGACCGCAGTCAAATTCCGCGACGAGGATGTAATCTCCTGTAAGATTTATTCCCACTCCCCTTTCCCGCTCATATAACACGTTATTACAATTGACTGCAAAATGAACATCATTCACGACACCTACTGTTGTACGAATTGCCTATGCTTACAAAAAAAAGCTCACCGATGGGATTCGATCCAGTGATCCCACGTTTACGAAGCAGGGCTCTTACCGCTGAACCATGAGCTTCTTGGTTTCATGTTAACGTACAGCGCACACGAACGCGCTACAGCAATTACGAATAATTAATAATTCATTTCCCGGAATCGGCTGAGAAGCGCACCTTACTACTTGCACCTGGTATACACCTAGACATGCCCTACACGTGTACTAAAGATGGTTCGAATCGGTGACCCATGCATTGTATCCTCCCCTTGTTAGTAAATATTAAAAAACAACAAAAATCTCAATTTCCATATTTTTCATCCCAAGTCAGGGGTTTTTCACCTTAATACATCTTAGCTCAGATCCAAAACTCGTAATATCTACCACTGTATAAGGATTACCTTCCTCGGTAGATCAGTGTCAGCTATTAGGTCAAGTATACTGAGTACAACCCATATAGATCAACATTCAAACATCCGTACTTTGAAATGTTTAAATGGATTCATCCATTTTCTGAATTTTAAAATGTTATTAATTTTATTTATATATCCTATGGATATCTAAGTATATACGTGGGATGATATGCAGAACTTGCAGTGAACACTTGGAGCCATTACAGCAGATAGAAGAAATGTACTGCAGGTACTATCAGTGCGTGCCTGCGTAGGTGCAAAGTGCACTTTACCTGATTTTCTCCAGCCCATTTGGTAACATACCCGTTGTGCTTCAGTGAAGAGTTCATGGCCAAGAACAGAAAAACTTAGCAGTGTTTCGCAATCAGTACCGCTCTGGGCCAGTTTCATCAGATTCCAACTGTCCTAGCTGTCTCATGTCCATGATCGGACATGGAAAGAAAATCTTGTTACGATACTGGTGGCGTTCTCAGCCTGTTTGATAGAATTCTCGCTGTTCCTAAGATTTCCAGCTTGCAGCCGGGAATGTAAAAATATTATTATGTTGATGCAATCAGCACTGCTTTCAGGCCCATTAGATGGGATTAGTCGCTGCACTCATGGACACATGTTCACGGTTGCACACAGGGAAAAGTTGCAAGTAGATTTCACAATTAGTACTGCTGTCAGCCCATTGGAGAAAATGCCCACTGATTTTATACTGCGGTAACAAGTTTGCAGACATGACATGTGGTGCACCAGCTGTCTTTAAGATGCCATTTCAGAGGGTGAACATTAAAAGAAGACATTGAATATTACGATATATAGGGAGAAAATTTAATGATTATTATCACAAAAGGACACCTTTCTCTTTCAAATTGTAAATTATATGGTTTTAGAAATAACCAGTTAATATTATATACTGCATATGTTCTATGGTACTGTGCCGTTATTTTGGAAGGTTTTCAGTACAAGTAATGTGCACAGTTAAGTCACGAGGCGTGACGCACGACAAGTCATTCTTCGCAGCTGCGATGTAGTAGGAGAGGTTCATTCGTTTCCATATGGCAGTCAACGAATACATCCGAATGGATGGCCAAAGCACCAGCCAATCAATAAATTTATCAATGACATAATGTTTTGCATCGACCCCAGCTTGAGAGCTGTTTATACTGTTTTGAAGAAAATAAGAGCTGTTTACGAAATAATGAAGACATTAGAATATGTATTTTAATAGCAGAAAGCTATTATACATGTAAATTGGAAGCCAGCAAGTGAATTTAAGTAATAACATGTATTTAATCCAAGCTACAGTTGATATCGATGATATCAATATATGACAGAGTAGAGAGGGGATGAGTTCTCCCCACGGCCAAGTGCATGCAGGGAGCTGGTATCACTCCGCTTGTAATATCTACTTCAACAGTCGGCTAGCACATTCCGCTGCTAGGCCCGTCTGCTAAAGAGAGTTTCATTTATATTTCCGGCAAGCCACGGTGACAGTGTAGTCGCAAGTGAACATGTATAACGTGTGACAATTTATACTTCAGTTATAAGCAACGAAAAGCAAAGCAATCGAGTTTCAACATCACATTAAGCCCATTTGCAGCTTGTATATTTGGGACAGAAAGAACAGTTTGTAAACGACATGCGGACTGATATTTTCATGTCCAGTGGTGTGGGCGGTTCAAGCCACCATTGTGTGAAACAGTTTGGAAACTTTCACGAGATACGGTATTGTGCATTCTTGGGTAGAACACATGCCAGTATTAAGACTTTATTCCCAGTGGATTATGCCACTTTTAAAAGGCGTATTTCTGACTGAGACGTCAGCGGGGAACTTTCACATTGAATTAGTAGCTCCAAGTAAGGCAGGCTAATTCCAATGGGGTAACTACATTTGAAGCATTAGCAAGATGCATCGCACAACCTACCGCTTGTATCATCCAGTGAGGAAACTATACCTTGTATGGAATGCGTTAGTGGTTGTTTGCGAATGCTCTTACAGGCTATAATATTATGACAAACTTTGTCTGGAACTGTGTGTTTCCACGACTGTGTGCGGACGAGACTCGCTTGAGCGATACGGAACGGGAGGCCAGCCCGACAGCTGATCGTGCAGTGTGTTCCTGGGTTCGGGTTGGAGTTCCAATGGTGAAGAATACTTTGTCTTATTCTAGCGTGGAGGCTAGTATGACATATTGTGCCCTTATACGACGAAATGGATGATGGCGTGATTTGAATTGAGCGCGCTGAGGCACCACCAAGGATGTGGCAAGCTGTTGACTCGCCATGATTTGAAACGGGCGCATGTGCTGAGTACCGCCAGGGAATGTCGGAACTCAATATACTTGTTTGCATTTGGATAAAGAAGAGGAAGGCACCAGCACTTCAGAATTATGTTTGGAATAATTCTCCCGTTTAATTCACAAAGTTTCAATTGATATCAATAACCTTCCAGCATGTTCCACGGTGGGGACTGTTCGCATTTGCGAATAATTGATTTGTTAATTTTGCAAGTTTTGTGAAAGTGTCAATGTCAGATACAAACTTATTTTTCATAACCTCTATTTGGTCACCAGGTGTACGTGACATTTCGTTATGTAAAACGCTTTCATGTTAAATCAAATATGTTGTAAAATTATTTACTTACTTGTTAGTTCGTAAGCTTAGTTCGCTTCTCAGAAAATTCTCCTAGTGTTTTAACCACGTTCTACGTTCGTCTTGTACGCTTGAAACCTCATGGTCGACTGGTCACCATTTGCCGCTCGCTCATTGGCCAGCCACCACGCAGTAGCTGCCTGGCTATTTAAGCGGTCTGCTAGACTGACTGCTTTGTGCTTTTCTGACCGTCACCATGCGGTGCACCAGTCTTGCTAAACCGGACTTTAAACTTCAAATCTTGTCTTCGTATCATATTTAATTTCCTCTTCAAGAAGTATTATTAAAACTTCGCAACATCTTTCAACATTTTTTTTTTTTTTTTTGGGGTGATGAAACCTCGATCACATGCCACGTGTTTCTACGACATGTTAGTGCAACAAACTTTTATAAGATGTGAACTGTACATCTTCAAGTGCTACGGAAAACTATTCCTACGCAATTTATCTACAAAGTGAATATATTATCACTTAAGACTTCGTCTTCATATGACTTATTATAAGTCCCTACTTTTTGTGAAAGTTGTTCAAAGTGACATAACTAACGTCATCCTTACTGCTCAAGCTAGTGTTTTACGTGCCACCGTTCTTTCTTCAAACATTTAGGTTGCTAACCTAACTTCAGCATAAAGATAAGTACTCTGTGCTTTGTAAAGTGTAAATGTTACTTCTTTCTGGGGAAAGATTCATACAAGCCTACTTCAGAAGTTTTCTCAATTTTAATATATCGGCTTGCTTTTCCATTCCTCCTAGAAGGTATTACATACCTACTGGCTTTAGTCATTTTCTGCTTTGAAAATTATTTCATGGCCATTTTCCATTTGGGATTAGTCTCATTATTCCTCGTGCATACCTGCGTCTGCCATTGCACTTTTTCTTGGAACATTTCATGGTTCACTTTCAGGTAATAGCCTACTTGCCTACCTGCTTCTACCATTTCAATTTCTTCGGAAATATTTCATGGTTAACTTTCATGCAGCTCACGCATACCTGTGTCTGCCATTGCATTTCCGTTGGAATTTTTTTTGTTGCATCTTGGCAACTCCCTAAGTCTTTCTCTTTCATAAGGTGCTGCAGGATTTGGCCCCTGTCAGTCACTAGCCCCTTTTATAGGCTATGTCTTTTTCTATGTAACTGCCTTTTCAGTTTCCCTTATTTTTCTTTCCTAGGGTACTGCAGGATTAAGCCCCTGTCAACCATTAGCCCCCTTTATAGGCTATGTCACTATTCTTTTCTCTTTCTATGCAAACTGCTTTTTGTTTTAAAACATTTATAGTGCCTAACCTGGCTCAAAATTCAATGAATTACTTTTTCTTTGCCAGAAAAGCAAAATTGTATAAAACTGAATATTTTTCTTTGTTATTGTCCCGTATAATCAAGGACACTTCGGAATTACTCTGCTGAGTGGTGTGCGGGTTTGGTACCCGAGGCCTATCTGTGGGCGCTGACTAACCTAGCCTACGTACCATCCAATTGATTAGCTAAGATTTCATAAGTGGCAACTTAACCTTTAAAATAAGTGCGATGTCGAAGAAATAAAACATTCTGTTTTCCAAAACAATCACAAATAAATATATATATTTTAGGTTTTACAAAGACGAAACTAGAAAATATACTCTTCAAAAAATAAAAACAATGGTGGACAACCAAGGAAGGGGGCATCAAGTTTTCTTGCGATCCAAAATCCTAATTACAATTTTACGTAATTGGTGGAAAGCTTCTGCCAAATTAGACAGGCTTGATAAAGAACTTAATGCATCACCATTAATAATAATAATAATAATTCGGAATCCTTTAGCTTTAGCTACTAAGATTAAAATGACTTGATCCAATTAAAGTGAGTTACGTCGATAACACAATTATGTGCTCATAAGGTAAGATGACAAGATCACATCTTTTGAAGAGTTGATATATAGCGAGCATGAGAGGCTCAAATCACAAGCCATGCCAACTAAAAATCATTCCAACTCCTAGGCCATTCGTTACTTGGCCTCAGAATTTCAACCAGAACATTTCAAAATAAAACCGGGAATTCATCAAGTAACACGGAGTAAAACTTCCGTGATATTTAAAATATAGTTCGAGACATTACCTTAAGTTTGCCCCTATATTTTCCCCAGGCTTGAGGACAAGCCCTGGGGCCACGTCCGTATCGTATCACGGTCCCATTGTCATTCTTCTACCAAGCATTCTCATTAGCCTCCTCCCAACACTCAACTCCAGTCGCGCTTGAGCAGAGACCCATATTGTGAAGAAACAAATGAAGAGCAAGGCGCGTTTTGCCGCGCTACCAACTTCCTCAAGAAAAATAACAGAACTTGCTTATGGGACTTAACCCAAGTCACCGATGTTTAAGTTGGTCAGGATATGCCTTTGTTAGATAGCAAGTTCCTATTGGTTGTCCACAAACCTAGACAATTACTAAAATTTGAAGGGTATAAGATACATAAAACATGCAACATGTAAGGTACAGTACACTTCACAATAAAATACACTAATTTCTAGTGGCATGCAGTGGCGATTTGTCAACTGGCATGCAGTTAAATTTCTTTAAGGGGAAGCTAATTATTCTTTATTTCTTCCTTCCTGCCTAATCGGAGGTTTAAAATTAAAATCTTGAAATGACCGAATTTGGTCTGGGATCAGACCAACTAAGTTTCTCCGACGAGACACGGAGACGGGCTGCGGAAATGGCCGACAGCCGTTTTTTTTTATTTGAGTCGATATTCGATCGGCTCAGTTATGCTAGCTTATTTTCTGTTAATTGAAAGGAAATATATATGTAAAAGATACCTGCTCTCTCTTTCTTCTTTTCTTGTGTCATATATGCTAAATGTTCCCATATTCCTTAACACTCAAACTTTGTTCGATTTTGAATTCACTCAAAATCCGTCTGATAATGGAGACCTTTAATTGGTTGATCCAATGGTTAGTGATAGTTCATCACACCAGGGACCAATAGAAGAGAAGATATCGCATTACGTAATGCAACTACAGCTATCGATATGTGACCTTGTGGCAGTATATAAACCGGCTCTTAGGAGGCCAGGCTGTCTGTCTGTTTTGATCTGTCTGTGTGGATCAGCTGGTCGGTGGTGCTCACTCGTCATTACGCTACGCTGTGGTTATACTGTGCAATTACTCCGCGAGGCTAGGCATTCACAATAACATCTCCATGTTACTCCGATATTGTGTCAGAAGACATAGTCTCATTTTCACACCAGTGTGTGAAAAGTAAAGTGCCATTGTGTTCCATGAACTTATTATTATTATTATTATTGTGATTGTGAAAATTCATCGTTATGAAAATACTACAGGAATTACAGGTATGTGAATATGGACTTGTTTCACGCAAGTGACTGACAATTTTACTGTGGGTAAACTTCCACCCAGTGCTCAATGTTTATAAACTGGAATTGTGTCCAATTCGAACTAGCATCATAACTGAATGCAGAGTGACAGTGAGCGACCCTGAGAGCTTATGTAATATCATGGAAATTTCGTGTTAGAATCAGATCAGGCATAGTTGAGACATTCTAGCCAGGGGATATTATTATTATCATCATCCAGCCCCGTAAGATCGACCTGATCATATTTGTGACAGTCAACATAAGTGGATATTCCAAAAACTGTGGGCTACACTATCAGAATGCCGAGTGTGCATTTGTGGAAGAGTTCGGAACGACCCCATAAAATGGTGACGTCACTACCCCACTGTTCAAACATGACGATCGGCTAGAGTGGCACTATGTGAGGGGAGTGATACCAGGATTGCCAGATGGGGATCCGGAGCAATGCCTGTCAGGGGCATATTTCTGTGGACGAGGACGCAGCATGAGGCGAATGCTGGGATATGTCTCTTTCCTAGTGTGCAGCCATCACGGGTCCGTGGTGCCATGGTTCGATCCGCACCGAGGGATGACCCACTGCCACAGAACATCTAAGGTAGAAGCCTTCCGACTTATGTAGATCTTATTCTTGGGCCATGAATTTCCATAATTTCTGCTAAATCTATTCACTTTCCTAATCGTTAATAATCTTCGTTCTTATATAGTTGGTTGCATATAGGCTAGGCGTAAATTTCTATTAGTCGCTTAGACTTGTAGGCGAGGTGGATCCTCAACATTTTTTCACTCTTAATTATAATAATAGGGGATGTCCTACCCCATTTGCAGCAGAATTATGATACGTTAGAAGCATTTGCATTATTTTTCTGAATAATTAGAAAATATTTTCTAATGATTATAATAATAATAAAAATCTCTACAAATGTATATTGGAAGAACACCGAATTTTGATAAACAACAATGAAAGTAATATTCCATGAGGATAATAATAAATGATAATGATAAATATGTTGAATTATGATTATAAACAAATTGTGTAAAAATCTGGGATCTTACGATCTTCAAATAATATTGGACATTTTTGAAACGAAGCCTAATAATTATGTGTCAATGCACTTTTCTAAAGTTAGTTCAGGCAGATTGAGGTGTTGATCCTCGAATGAGCGGCATGCATGCGGGAGTGATATCCTGTCCCACATAATACTGCTTGCTTTGACAATAAAATGGGATGCATGCTGGAGTGATATCCTGTCCCATAGTGGTAACAGTGCTTCAAATGTCAGTCCAATTACTAAGAATTCCCATGAAATACACTAATATAAGATCAGTGATTTGTTATGAAAGTAATGACGTCACGTCTAACCTCATGCCGATATTTGTGACAGCTGGTATTTAATTCATGTTCAGTGTTACATATCCTCTCATTAAATCATATAATTATGAGAATTATTACGAGATATCTGAGGCCACATTTGATAAAGCCTACAGTTATTATTACTATTTTTGCTTTAAGATAAATAAATGCTTTGATAAATGTTAATTGTCAAACTAATGCAATTTGACATGCCGCGCTAGTGTCATTCTGAATTATGTGTTTTCGTCGTAATAGTGAAACGCGGGTGTGAAACAACCTCAAGATTGTTGTAAATATTAAATATAAATATGTGAAATAATAGAGGACCATATTATGAGTGTACTAGTGGAGTGACACAGTGTAGTGCAGTAGCACATAGTGTGAGGTTATACAGTGTTGTTATTGAGTATACTAGTGGAGTGACACAGTATAGTGCAGTAGCACATAGTGTGAGGTTATACAGTGTTGTTATTGAGTGTACTAGTAGAGTGACACAGTGTGGTGCAGTAGCACATAGTGTAATGTTATACAGTGTTATTGAGACTAGTAGTGGAGTGTCACAGTGTAGTGCAGTGGCACATAGTGTGAGGTTATACAGTGTCATTGCTGAGTGTAGTAGTGGAGTGGGACACCCTCTCTCCAGGGGTTATAAATATGGAGGGCCCAGCTCAGGTGATGAGTAAAGACCTCAACGGCATCTTCGGTACAGCAAAGTTGGCGGAAGAGGGAACCCTGTGCTCGGGGTTAATAGAGTAAAAGTTATTTGTCCATATTATGGACACCCGTAGCGTCTGCACTCCAGAGGAGCGGCTACAAAAGGCGCCGGTTCTCCATGTTAGGAGCGGCCTAGTTCATACCTGGCAGTAGGTCATAAAATGCATTTTGGAGTGGCGACCCCATCTTAATAATAGCCTAAAATGAAAGCAAATATGGTTCAGCCTCGGAAAATGCTAGGGCGTCCCCTGCAGGCGTCGCGCAGTTCTTCAGATGCTGGGGTAGCTGTGAGAAATGGGCGACCAGCATCACAATATATCCGAATAGGAACAGTCAACATCTTAACCCTGACGGACAAGACTGACGAGCTAGTGGACTTCATGATGGAGAAGGATATAGCCATCCTCGGTCTCAGTGAAACGAAATGGAAAGGAAAAGGGGAAAAAAAAACTAAAGGAAGGATACAGGCTGTTTTACAGTGGAGGACAAGAGGCAAAAAATGGAGTAGGAATGATTATAAGAAAGGCAGTGGCGTACACAGGATTTCCTTCTGGGGGGGGGGGTTCATTAATATAATAGGGTAATTGTGTACATTACCGGTATTACAGGGACAGGTGACCTTGCTGTTCCGCCCCTTAAAACGACAGTCATCATCATAATTAAAATGATACTTTGATTAATATTCATAAAAAACAACAATTAAATAACCGCTCTCTTTGCATGAAAAATATTTTAGGTCTCATTTTTTCGACACAATAAAAAAATTGAAAAGAAATTCTAAAAAATATGGACAACAGTAACTAAATATTGAGACTGAAACGATGCAGTGGTATTATCATGACCGTAGTGACGTGGTTGCTTAAAATATTGATATTATGTGAGAGAAAAATAATGTTTTGCTCTCCGTGTTCCTACTGCAATTGCTATTGGCTCTCAAAATCTGCCTATCTTGATTATTTTATCTGTATCATTAATTGGAATAAATTGCAGACACTCCTCTTTTACTGAATTATCTATAAGGAAACGTGCACACACAATTAAAGCAACCCGAAGCGACGTGAAAAGACTTACCGATCGCACACTTCAACAGCAAAACTGATCCATGGGTAGCTCCAACACTGCGAGTAGAGTGCAGGGCATTTATTAAGTGAGGAACGTGACCACACCTAAGGTGTATGCGGGAGTTATTTATTTATTTATTTATTTATTTATTTATTTATTTATTTATTTATTTATTTATTTATTTACATAGGTCCCAATGAGCCTGAGCTCGTGTTAGGGACAATCAAGTAACATAGTTACAGAATGGCATATATACAATTTTTGTAACAGTATTGTTTAATTTAATAGTAACTTATATTAGATTGCTAGTGACTAACTTTACAGAGATGATTCGGTATGATACATTGCATTGCTTAAGACTTAAGACTATTGTATATGGGCTATTCATTCCTTAATAGGAAGTCTTTTGTTTTCCTCTTAAATGTTTTTATAGAGAAACTTTCCCTTATGCCTAATGGTAGCGAGTTGTATTCTTTTATTATAGAGGACATAATTCCTTTAGTTCCAAATTTAATGGATTGGGAATGGCTGGTGAATATTTGATTTACTCCTCTTGTTGCATAATGATGAATGTCATTTGCATGGGTAAAATGGATGTGTGTGTGTATCAATTTGTTTTCTAATTTGTATACAAATACAGTTGCTGACATAGCTATTTGTTTTTGCAGTGGCATAATTTTTGTACTTTAGTATAATTCATTTGAGGGTGTGAGCCAAGGAAATCCAAAGATAGATTTTATAGCACGTTTCTGGAGTATCTCAAGTTCTTTTATCAGCTCCTTCTTACAATATCCCCATATGAAATTCATGTACATTAGATGTGAATGTATCAGAGCAAAGTATATATTTTTCAATTGTTGGCTAGTAAGACAGCTGTATCTTAATCTGAAAATAATACCAATTATAGGGCTGATTTTATGTTTTACATTTTCTACATGATTTTCCCAGGTTAGTGTACTATCTAGTGTGATAGCTAAGTATGTTGCCGATTTAACCCTTTCTATTTCTTTGTTGGCTATGTTGACTATGTTTGTGGTCTCAATCTTGTATGATGGTTTATGGAAGAATAAATATTTTGTTTTAGTGATATTGATAACCATTTTGTGTGCTCTCAACCAATTCACCAGCTTATTGAGATCATAATTAATATTTAGCATAATTTCCTGTTCAGATGTTCCCAGATAGAGTATAAAAATATCATCTGCAAATAGTTTAAGCTTGCCTTTCAATTCTAATAATACTATATCATTAATATAGACCAAGAAAAGAATTGGTCCTAAGACAGAACCTTGAGGTACTCCTGTGTCAATTCTCATTTGAGTTCCTTTTACATTATCGATTGCAACATATTGTTTTCTGTTTGCGAGGTAGTTCTTGAACCAATCATGTGCCACTCCTCTGATGCCTGCAAATTCTAGTTTATTTAGGAGAATCTTATGGTTAACCAGATCGAAGGCTTTTTGAAGGTCAATTAGTACACCAGCAGCTAGTTTGTTTTCATCTAATGCCTTTTCTACATCAGTTACTACTTCAAATATAGCACTATCAGCTCCTCGATTTGGAATAAACCCATATTGGCAGTTTGCAAAGTAATCATTTTTCATGAAGAAATTCATAAGTCTTCGTTTAACAACGCTTTCTAGAACCTTGCCGATGGCAGATATAATATTAATGGGTCTGTAATTTGATGGGTGGGTTTTGTCTCCTTTTTTGTAGATCGGGACCACCCTAGAGACTTTACAGGCATCGGGGAATATACCAGTCATCAGTGAAAGATTTATTATTTTGACAAGATATGGTGTAAGGCCCTCAAGACACAATTGTAGCATGACATTAGTAGTGTTGTCCTCACTTATATTGTTTTTGTGTTTTAGGGAGTTTATAATTGATTGTATTTCATTGGCATCAGTAGGTAACATAAAGATTGTCTTAGTGCTAGTAGTATTTTTATAGCTTGTAATGTCCGAGGTAGAACCGTTTCCTTGATTTTCCCATATACTGTTAGCAATATTGACATAATATTTATTAATTTCATCACATATATTTTCCTTTTTTTCGATATTTGTGCCGTAGACTATAAGTTTGATAATTTCATTTTTCCCCTTCTTTGGCCTATTTAACATCTCATTAACAACACTCCACACTTCCTTCTGATTATTTGCATTTTGAATTTTTTGGTCAAAGTAGTTTCTTTGTAGGTTTCTCTTAAGTTTTGTAACTTGGTTGCTAATAATTTTATATTCTTCTAAAATTTCTGCAGATGGTTTTTTAACTTTGGTTTTTGTATATATCTTATCTTTCCTGTGTATTAGTGTTAAAAGATCTTGTGTGATCCAGGGTTTTATTGGTGGGGCTCTTGGCTCCTTATTCGTATATTTCATAGTACAGGCTTCTATTCCTTTATTAATAAAATCACAGAATTTATTGTAGTAGTCATTGATGTTAGTTTCATTGCATACAAATTCTTGAGTTATTAAATATTTATTAAGTTTTTTGTAGTTTATTTTATCCTTTTCTATTGGCCTATTATCGCATATTGAGTTCCTGTTTATCTTTTTGTTTCTCATTTCACAGATTAGTAAATGGTGATCACTCAAATCATTATCAATATTATAGACATTACATATTTTGTCACAGTCGTTCACCAATACATGATCAATTAGAGTAGAGCTAGTTTGTGTTACACGAGTTGGATATTTTGTATTACATAAAACTAGACCGTATGATTTGACTAGGTTAATATAACTACTAGTATATCTGTCCCCAAATAATAGATCGATATTCATATCACCTAGCATTATAACAGGATTAGTTGAGTAAGAACTAATAATTACTTCGAGATCAGTTAGAAAGTGTGGAATATTGCTTTTATGAGGGTTATAAGCAGTGATTATATTGTATTCTTGATGGCCTTTTCTCACAGTAATGTGCAGTATGCTGTGGGTGGAATTTATTTCCTTTACAAGGGTACTGCTACATTTGTTTGAAATATACAAAGATACTCCCCCTCCAGTTTGCTTTCTAACTATGTGATATGCAACATATTTCTTAATATTGAAAAACATTTTTGTTTGTTCTGTTAACCAATTTTCTGAGATTGCTAGGACATCTACCCCTTTGATTCTGTCTAAAATTATTTGGATATCATCGAACTTGTTTTTTATGCTATGTGCATTTAAGTGTACGCATTTTAGTGTACTGGTATCGGTTATTATCTGTTTACTGTCCTTAATTTTATAATAATCGCTAAGTGTATTACAGTTACACTCGGTTAATTCTAGTGTATTATTATTTGCATTACCTAAAACATTTAATTTCTGTAATTCTAGTTCCATATGGGATAATTAGTAGATATCTTACTATAACCTGTACATAGATTTTAGTTTGAGAGGGCGAGTTCATCCAGTATTTCAGCTCTTGATATAAGCTTTGAGGGTCCATTTTGATTTTTCCGAATGTATATTTTGCAGTCTCTGACCCAAGTTGCAAAGATTTTTCCCTGTTGTCTTAATTCGCGGCACTTTTTGGCGATGGTTTCATTTCTTGGGGTCAGGTGTTCATTGATATATATATTACCACCATCACTGTAACCAATTTCACTCGTCTTCAGGGTCTTCTTTTGTCTTCTGCTACTGAGAATCTCTTCCTTCTTCCACCTATTATTTAATTTCACAATTATCGGTTGAGGCCCAGGCTTTGTTGACGGGAGGCGGTGAGCTGCGTCTATGTTTGCCCTGGTGATTTCAACTCCTAACGCCTTTCCAATGTCCGAGATTTTGTGAAATACATCCTCCTCTCTTTCAGTGGGTATTCCATACACTATCAAGTTGTTCTTGCGCTGGTACTGTTTTAGTTCCTCCAATTCGCTGATAGCTCTAGATGCTGCCATTTCTGCGCCTAACGAAGAAAGGATGTCCTAGAGTATGTGGAAGAGGTGAAGAAGATAAGTGACAGGATAATCATAGGAAGGATACAGTTCCAGACAGGGACAAAAGATCTGTTTCAAGTATATGCCCCACAAACGGGGAATAAAGAAGAGAACTTAGAAGAATTCCTAGAAGATGTGGAAAAATATATAGAGGATAAGGAAATAATAGTAATGGGAGATTTGAATGCACGAGTGGGAAGAGACAGACAAGGAAGAGAGGAGATTTTGGGACCATATGGTTATGGCAGTAAAAATCCAGAAGGGGATTTCTTAATGGACTTCTGTCAGCGGAACCAATTAATTATAGGGAATACGTGGTTCAGAAAGAAAAATAGTCAGAAGATAATGAGTATGGATGGGGAGATAGAAGAACAAAAACTCTGATAGAATATATATTAGTCGAAAAAGGACATCGGAAAGAGCTAATGGATGTCACAGCCATGCCAGAGGAAGCTTTTGGAGGAGACCATAGGGCAGTGGTAGCAAAATTAAAAGTAGGAAAGGTCATGAGATTATCAGAAAAAATGGAAAGAAAGATTAAGGTCTGGAGACTAAAGGTAAAGGAGGTTGCAGAAGAGTTTAAGAGAGAATTGCAAGAACAGATACCAAGGACGGATATTACCCATGTGGAAGAAGAATGGGAAAAGTTTAAGAATGCATTTGTAAACAGTGCAGAGAAAACATGTGGTAGAACATCAGGAAAGGTACGGGAAAAGGCGACAAAATGGTGGAATGATAGAGTGAAAGGAAAGGAGAGAGAGAAGAAGAAAGCTTGGAAGGAATGGAAAACAAAAAGGACTGAAAAACGTAGAGCATAATATATAGAAGCAAACAGAGATTGCAAGAAAGTAAATGCAGAGGAAAAGAAGAAGAGCTGGGAAGAATTCACTCAGGAAATAAGAGAGGATTTACATTGTGGAAAGAAATTGCTGTTTGGAATTATAAAAAGCAGAAGGAATGAAAAGGTGAACACTGGGTTCGTGTAAAACAAAGAAGGTGAAATATTGACAAAACCAGAAGAGATAACGGACAGATGGAAAGAATATTTCAGCGAGCTGTTGAAGGTGAGACGCCAGGCATGCGGAGAAGTTACGCAAACAGCCAAAACGGTGGAGGAAGAAATAGAAGAAGAACCAGACATTACTATGGCAGAAGTGGAATGGGCAGTTATGAAGATGGGGAAAGCTGTGGGAATCGACGAAGTGGCAATAGAAATGATCAAGGCGGCAGGACCAGTGGGACTGCAGTGGACATACAGACTTCTCAGGAGAGAGAAGAAAGTACCTGAAGCCTGGAAAAAGGGAATAATATTGCCAATATTCAAGAAAGGAGACAGGAAGGTGTGTGGTAACTACCGAGGAATCACCATCATCTCACATGTTGCCAAAGTAATGGAAAGAATCCTAGAAAGAAGAATTCGAGTAAAGGTAGAAAGCCAAATAGAGGAGGAGCAGTTTGGATTTAGAGGGGGCAGGTCAACAGTGGAACCCATTTTCATTCTGAGACAGAACATGGAAAAGAGTTGGGAATATGGGAAGGGTATGGTAATGACTTATTGATCTAGAAAAGGCCTATGATAGCATCCCTAGAACAACAGTTTGGGAAAGCTTAACAAATAGGGGGCTAGGCAAGGAACTGAGAGACATGATGAAAGGAATGTGCATGGAGTGCTACAGTAGTGTGAGGACCAGAGTCGGGACATCGGAATGGTTTAAAATTGACACTGGACCGGGTGGGTGAAACTTTATAGGGTGTTTTGGTACCAACGCTAGCTTGCCTTGTAGTAGTACCTGCTGACAACGTTAAAAACGCTAGCTGTCATCGCGTACGACGATGTAGTTGAGTTGTACTTCTATAGATGGCAGCAAAATCGGAATATTGGTGAGTATTCTTGTTAATGTTGTATATTTAATTAATATTTGAATATATATCAATAGTAAATACATATTGCAGTGCTTAGAAAGGAATACAATCGGTTTCGAACAATATTATACGAAGAAATTGAATTATATTGAATCACATATCGATTTTAGTCCATACACTGCGCTCGAAAATGATATCAGATACTATCGATATAATTCAAACTAAGAGCTGGTTGTTCCAACGCTTCCCGTAATTCAAACGTGATATTTCTTAATTCGATTGATAGGAAGTACTGCACGGACAATTAAATAATACTGGTGTGTGATAAGTGCAGCTGTAATTTTGTCTTACAATTCATTTTTAATATTGTAGTATAGTAGCCTACTCTTTCTACTTGTACATATCTGTGGGGTAGTCCTATGTCATGCTATGTGCTTTGTGGAAACATCCACAACTATTCTGATAGAGCCTATGTTTTCTTTTCTACCTGATATCACAGGGGGGAAGAAATCGCCTATTATTAGACCAATTACTAAAATATGAAAGAAAGTAAGAAAGGAATATAAAGTAGAGGTGGGGGGTTAGAGTAGGGGAAAGGTAGGGGTAGGCACGGGCCGGGAGGGGAGAGGAGCGAGTAGGCCAGGTCGGGGACGGATCGCGCTCGAGAGTGCATCGTCGCGCCATCTCATCTTGTCAGTTGGAACTATTTGCGTCGAGCAATAGGTTGGTGTCAAAATTTTGCATTAAGTTGCAGCTCTACCCATATATCCTCCTTGCACTGGACTAAAGCAAGGAAGTGTGTTTTCACCATTATTGTTCGTAATGGTGATGGACGACATCATGAAGCAGCAATGAAAGAATATAGTAGGGCAAAAATGAAGGTAATGTTGTTTGCAGACAACGTTGTGATCTGGAGCGAGGATGAGATGAAGGTACAAGAACAGTTAAGACGTAATAAATGAAAAGATTGAGCAATGGGGATTGAAGATAAATGTGGAGAAGAGTAAAACAGTGGTGATGAGTAAAGATAAGAAAGAAGGAAAAGGAGTAATCAAAGTAGGAGATAAGGAATTGGAAGTAGTGAAACACTTCAAATACTTAGCAGATGAATACAACTTGGGAGTGCTTTCTACCAACAGGTACGGGGACTAGTATGGAACAAGGATATACCAATTAAGGCTAAAGCAGTTATGTACAAAGCATATTATGTATCAATAATGGCATATGCTTCGGAAACTTGGACAATGAATTGAGGGATGAGAGCAGAGTACAAGCAGCTGAGATGAGATTCCTGAGAAGTATGGTCCAGAAAATGAGGAGGGACAGAGTGAGAAATGAAGATATACGGAAAGAACTGGGAGTACAGAAACTAAATGACAAACTGGAGCAAAACAGATTGAGATGGTTTGGACATGTCAAACGGATGAATGAAGTAAGGCTACCAAGACGAGCACTGGAACGACGGATGACTGGAAAGAGAGGACGAGGAAGACCAAGAATGCGTTGGATGGACTCGGTGGAGAATAGTATTAGAAAACGGAACCTGGATTGGAACACTGTAGGAGGAGGAATGGAGGAACGACAGAGCAAAGTGGAGAGGAACCATATTTGCCCCCACCCAGTGTCAACTGGAAAAGGGGAAATGAAGATGATGATGATGATTATGAACTGAAACCAAATAGGTTAGATTAGGTCATGAGTGATAATTTAAGATTATGCAATCTCGCATGTATAGGTTAAAAGAACAATGTGTATTTTTGATCAAACATAGTCAAACCAATGAACTTTTAGGAAGAGACTATGATTTTTTCAGAGAGGCATAATCAAAGCAGGGAAAACAGGCAATGTTTTGTAGATAAATATTTGGTGAATTGGTTTTTATCTTAATACAGGGTGCGGCAGAAATACCTGACGAATTTCAAGCGTAAATAACACAGCAACGCAACACGATATTCACAAATATATTGCGCAGTTTAAAAGAGCAGTGTTTGCCATTTTTGTTACATAGATTGGAGCGGCAGATCTAACACCTGTATTGGCCGCAGCGCTTAAGCAGGTGTTATTGTCGATGTGCGCGTGGCCTGGGAGAACACGTGCATCGCCTTGTCAGGGCTAGTCAGTTGCTGGCATGGCGTGGAGTGGTGAGCAGCGAGGTTTCGTGATTGAAACGTATACATCAAAAATGCTGACTCGGTTACCACAACACACCGTTTATTTCGTATTTAGGTTGCATAGACATGCGAAAGGTCCAAGCAGGAATACCATACTGGTATGTGTGAATAATTTGAGAAGAACTGATTCAAGTGTTCAAACGAAACCGCCTGGTAGGGCTCGTTGCGTTAGAACACCAGAGAATATCCGTGCAGTGAGACATGCCTTTACGCAATCTCCTCAGAGAGATATTTGCAGAACGTTTAATCTCCTTACGGGGTGACGTTCCATGGCCAGCCCGTTCCCCTGATCTCGCCCCTTGCGATTTCTTTCTCTGGGGATACCTAAAGGCTCGCATCTTCCAACGTAAGCCGCGAACACTACACGACCTGAAAGTTGTTATCCGTGAGGAAATCGAGGCAATACCACTAGACATGACTAGGAAGGTCATGCCGAACTTCAGGGAGAGGCTTCAGAAGTGCATCGAAAGGGGCGGTCGACATTTGGATGACATTATTTTCAAAACCTAGTGTGTATGTGTATATGATGCAAATGGCAAACATTGCTCTTTTAAACTGCTCAATAAATTTGTGAATATCGTGTTGCGTTGCTGTGTTATTTACATTTGAAATTCGTCAGTTATTTCTGCCGCAGCCTGTATGTGTTCTCACTTTCTGTTGTGTCGTGAAGTCTTTCGTTATCCTTTACGGGGAGCATGAGTGCAGTTTGCAGTAATTACGTAGCCCAGCCCAGGACGCCCTGAGATAAATCTTGTGCTGACACTGTGCTCATGTTGCCTCGCATGTGGTCGCCTGTCCATCCCAGGTGGACAGACGGGCTCAATATATATATCCTTTTTACATCGCTCCAAGATGAGACGTAAGGTACTGGGAAGACGACTCATTTATTATTTTCCCCCCCACCTTACCGAGGAATATGTGCTACCCATTCAGGTCCCCAGAGGATTCATTTTGAGAGACCAAACCAGATATAAAATCTAAAGTAATGGAAAACACAAGATTCCAAAAACGTATATATAATATATTTTAACAGTTTTTAAAAGTAGAAGTAATAGTAATCTATTTATCTAAAAAACTACAAATTAGTTTTAGGAAAGAGGAAACCAACCTATAAAATAATTACCCCTTCGACGAAATACCGTGGCCTAAACATCAAACAGATTAACTGACCAAAATCATTACAGAATCGCCGAAATAAAAAATGAAATGTACGTTTGATGAAACTTGGCCATCACCAAATCATATGGTCATCAGCAACCATCCCATGAACACGAAGAAATTACTTGAATATGTCCAAAAGCGGAGGAACGATAGAGAACACGTCTTATCATCAAATTCTTATATGGAGTCCCAAAAACAAATTGATTTAAGACAAAATACTATCCCAATAATCCATAAAGCAAACAATGAGGTTAAGGTTACCAGGCCAACAAAACCCAAAGATAAAAGATAATACATCAAGGAGATGTTCACACTGGCTCATATGGAGCATACTAATTGAACTGAAGCAGGAGAAGACAATTAAAATAAGAACGTTAAAAATGAAATTACTAAAAACTGCTTCGAATCAAAATAAAGGTGATCGCCGTTATCAACAGGTGGAAACCTGGATCGGCTTAGAAAATATAAGACCCACAGAAACAAACAAATTACATTTCTTTTGAAAGACAAATAGTTATTACTAAGATCAGTATATAGAAAGAAACACTCGCCAGAAACATACGACCTTCCAAAAACAACAGGTCACCCATGTGCTTGGACCAACAAAACTAGATAACCAGAAGTACCAACTTAATAGAAGTATAAATCTTTGGTCCCAAACACACTCACGCATACAACCAAACAAAACCAAGACACGTAATATAATGGATCTCAACTCAAAGAACACATCAGAAACTATTTAAAATAGTAAAGAGTAGAATCCAAAATATTACCACGCATACCAACAACAAACAAACAACCAACTCATAACTAACCTTTCATGCAACATTTCATCCATACTGATCACAGTCAAATAACCAATTGTCAACCATTACAAAGTCACGTACCTTTCTGTCGGTATCAGTCACTTCATCATATTTTAATATAACATGCCTATAAAAAACGTGACTTCTTGGACGTCAACAAATAAGTTGCCATAAGATGGAATATGGAAAACAGGCGATTTCCCGGCTAGTCCTGAGACTGGCCTAGCCAAAGTCTCCACGATGTAATTCTACATCCTTCTTCTTTTGATGTCAATAGGGTAATAATCTTAATTACAACAAAGTCTAGTTGTTGTTGCCAAGGCGACATTTTTCATAGATAATCTCCAACCCAGACGATGATTGCTGGCAAGATCACAGTACAGCCCAAGCCATCTAGCGGAATACTAGACTAAACAACGGGACAGCTTCACAAGATATCCGCCAGGAGGAGCACAAGTCCAAGTAATTGCATACACTCCGTAAGTTTCCTAACCTGTCACATAGATGGAGCGAGCACTTCCTTATTTCAGTGGAAATACCAGAAGGTATTTGAAATGTGGTAAAATATAAAATTTCAGTGGAAATACCAGAAGGTATTTGAAATGTGGTAAAATATAAATGTCACAATTATAGCTTAGTGAAGCATTTATTAGCAATTACAATTGCCATAGTTTCTTTAGTAGTTGTAAATGGACATACACGAGTCCATGTTCGATGTTTCTTTCGAGACTGACTTCTTGTATATCTGGGATTACTGTTCACTTAATGAATTCATCCCTTGTGTATTTTATAGATTTGATGATTAACTTTTGAGTAAATTCACAGTAGTAATTTATTTTCATTATCAAGAAGGCCATTTTAGGGGAAGATCTCCAGACTTTTATATAAGAATAATATTAATTGGGATTTCACTTAACAGTGTTTAGGACAGTGATAGAATTTTTCTAGTGGCTAGTACATATTTTTATGTACACTTTTGATATTTTTACAGCGTATTTTGGATGAGGAACTTAGTTCTTCCGCACATCAATTTGATATTAGGAAGATTTCGATGCTTATTGCCTTGATAGTTTTAATTCACTTTTCTAAATTATTTTGTGGAAAGCACTTAGCTTTTGTGTGTGAGGATTTATTGACGGATTTCCCCCTTTTTTTTAGCATATGGCTTTTGGTGCCGGGAGTGTCCGAGGACATGTTCGGCTCGCCAGTTTTGTAGCTGCTTCGAGGCGGACACCCAATGGGTGAGCTTCTCGTACCGTCGCGTGTGGAGTGTTGTCTGGGGAGGAAAGTTTTCAATGTAAGGACAAGGAGTTGGAAGGTAGCGGCTGTGGCCTATAAGTTAGGGACCAACTCCGGCATTTGCCTGGAAGGAAGATGGGAAACCACAGAAGACCATCTTCAAGGTTGCCGGCGGGGGGATTCGAACCTCCTCGCCTCCCGGATGTGAGCGACTGCTAGCAGTCATGCAGTAATGACCACGGCTAACTCACCCGGTACGGATTTCCCTAATGGATAGTCAGTGGATCAGCCATTGAAGTTGACCTGCGTTCATGGTGTAGGTGTTGTCTATTAATATTTCCGAACTCACCGAAGTTGGAGGCAATCCTAGTTTGGGGAAGGATCATTTTAACTTTCTATTTGGCATTAATTTGAGTGGATTTTAGTATTTTGATATCATGCTGAGACATGAATATTTAATTAATGTAAAGTAAATGATTGCTTTTAATGCAATAGTATGTGGGAATAGCGCAGCATATTTATAATTACCATCCAAGTTTTTGAATAAATTCTTCCCAGGGAGGAAATACTTTAAGTCACTATATAAGCATAACACATGATGTAAACTTTTTGTAAGGCAAGATTTGTTGGCGAATGGAATATTTTGATTCCATATTGATGAGCAACGTGCTACAGTTTAGTTGTATATTTTCAAGCACGAATGTAGGATTTTTGTGAAAGCAACTTAGTTTATTAACAAGCAATTGAAGGTTGTTATACCCGATTAAGGTGTAATGCAGATCATTATATGATTTTGTGGTCACCTATTTTAAGGTGTAATTCAGATCATTAGATGATTTTGTGGTCACTTATATTAAGATGCACAGTTGTGTATATCAGGCATATGTTTTTAATAATGCTGTTTTGTGGTATAATGCTTGGTGAAGCATTTTTGTATGGAAGATTGAGCCAGTAAATGCCTGTGAGCCAGTGAGTGCCAATCATTATTAGACTCTGTATAGTCTAACATCCGGTGTTTGGTGTACTATAAACCCAGGGTGGTTTTTGTATTTCTTGTCCGTAGAGACATAGACAGCTGTTGATTATTGCTGAATCAGACCTACGTGTTGTATATTAACTGATTCTCAGCAATGTTTGGATAAGTTGTGTGGATTATCGAATTATGTTACCACAGCTGTTATCATGTTATTTCTATTAAACATGAATGTTGACAAGTAATTTTACTTAGTTGATCGCTTGGTGAAATCAAGTCTGAATTAAGAAATATTTTCCACTAATTTATGAATTTAACAAATGCGAATGATATGATCCAAGTCAGTATTTGGACCAACTTAAATTGTCCAAAAACATAATCATGTATAAATTTTGTTTAATATTGTATATAACATTTGAGAAATGCTACAGCATTAGAATATCGTCACGAACGATATTCAGGATATTACTGACACGTTTCGAATTCTTACGTGAATAATCACATGTTTGTTAGATATTCAGTCCAATATTTAAATAAGATATTATTATTCTGAGATCGTTATAAATCATTATTGTTGTTATATTGGAACATATTTCCAATTATGATCACCCCACTTTGGAGGTGATATTTTAAATTCAATCACGGAATTTCTTTTGATAGAATTTCATGACTGAATTATTGGTCGTTTTGACGAGTGTCTTTTTTTTAATGTCATGTTCCTTTCATGAATAAATTTTGTTTTTCTCATTTTAAACTTTATTGCGTGATATTTTATCGAAGTGATGGGAGGTCGTGTTAAGAAGACCATCACTAGGTATTTTCAGGGTATGCCACCCTTCGAGATAGTTCTCTTTTTGAGGAGTTTTTGTGTTCTAGAGCTAGTCTTTTTTTTCTGAAGCTATGGTCATTCTTAATACAACCTGGTAGAATAACTGATTACCCTATTACTCCTCTACTTGGTGGTAGGCCTTGGGGGATTTTCAGGTTCTACGATCCGGCTGTCATCGAGGGATTTCACCAGGTATTGGTAGGTAATTTCGGGTACAGTACCAATGTTCAAAGCAAAATGAGAAATAGTGTGAAATTTTGTATTAATCAGGCTCAAAGAACAGTGTACTGAAACATTAATGATATAATGGAAATAAATAAAAATTAATTTGTGATTTTGGATTTTTTACGTTTTTGTTTTTTTACTAAATTCACGTTTCAAATTAATTTGTAATTTTAGTTTTTTTAATTATTGTTTCTTCCAATATTCACCATTCAATTTGTTAATTTTGAATAATGATGATGAGAGATCAATGTTTGGTTTAAAGAATCAGTTTGTTTAGAAATTCAACCTTTTGGTAACGAAACGCATGCAGATTTGATATTTTCATTAGTGTTCGTATTGGTGGGTGTGGTTTTGTTTTCTTTGTAAATTTGTCACAGATTTTTCAACATGATTTGAAATTTATATTGTTGGCTCTGATATAGATATAAGGTAAGAGATTGGCTGCCAAAGCCAAAGGTTGCATATCATGCATCATGAAATTTCCAATATGTTGCTTCACATCAATGTAGCCTTTATTCCATTTCTCATCTAATGTCCTTGTGACATCTCAACTTTCCGACAGGGTGTACAAAGTGAACTAATTTATTTTTTATTTTTATTTTTTATTTCAACAGATCGAACAATACCACTCAGAAATCCTGAGTGACCTCTTGAACAACCTTGTGAACCCTCAGTGGCGTGTACGTATTAGCTGCTGCCTGGGATTATCGGACTTCCTGCGTGGTGGCTATAATAAGAGTCTCCACGACTGTCTGGACAAACTGCCGAATATGTGGAAACAGCTGTTTCGTGTCATGGACGATGTTCATGAGGGCACTAGGCAGGCTGCCACCAACACAACCAATGTGCTCAGCAAAGTAAGTAACAACATGAAGATGATGCTTCAGATGGAGCATTCTCTCTGATCGAGGTGGCATAAACATAACATAACTGTGTGAAACTTATTATTTAATATAGCACAACAGTGGAGTTACAGTAACTTGATTTTCTACAGGTCTGGGAAAAGTGGTTTATCCCTTTAATGCCAAAATTATTTTTTTCCTCAGTCTTACTTGAAATTCACCTAAATCATTTCCAGTCCATAGTAGAACATAACTACATTATGTTAAGCTCGCATTTTTCACAGTTTCGTCAAATCACGCTAGGTGGACGTGTTGGCAATATTTAGTCTATACAGCATCTTTCGTATTGGTACTAATAAATTACAAGGAAAATACATTAAAATAAGGCAAATGTTGATCATTTATGAAGAATACACCCAAACCCTGGATATCCAAACTAATTGGGGCTGTTGCCTATTCTGATTTGCCAAAACATCCTTAGTATGTAGGCCTATGTGGTATGTTCTGTAAGCTAAACACAACACCAGTTACGTTATACATGCCGCCCGATGTTTCGTAGTGGCGGGGTAAAGGTTTCATGTGTTACTGACGTTGGCTGCACGTGACTCACTGTTGCGTAAATATGCGCTAAAAATAACTACAACAGGCCTATTAGTCTTTGCATTCCAGTCAGTTACCTTGCGTTTGTTCTGTTAATACTGCACTTTATAAAGTTTTATCAAGTTTCAGTTGAAAGTTGATTGTTTTTCCATTTAGAGTGAGCAGTGAAGGACAGTGTTTGGGTTTTCCAGAATCATGGCATGCAAACGGAAACACAGTTTGTGTGCTTTTAAAGATAATCTCGATGTGATAATTCAACTATGCAAAGGGGAAAGTTACACAAAGTTGGCTGCTGTGTTTGGTGTTGGTAAAGCGACAATCAGTGCCTGGATAAAGAATCGAGGGAAAATTGAATAGCAATTCAGCACTCCGCAATTTTGAGACAGCCCTCCATCACTGCGCATTTGAAGCAGTTCAACGGAAAAGAGCCTCGGCTCGACGTGCTGTGGTCTGACTTAGTGGCTTTAGCTCCTTCCTCAGATCCTGCCAAAAACAATCTCACAAGCTTCGTTAAAATGATACTGATTTTGTATCGCAGCAATGCAGTTCTAGAGAGAAGTTCCTCCCTGAACAAGGAGTGCATGATTGTCAATCAGAAAGAAGCAAGTCTGATTGGCATGCATACTGTTCAGGACGCTGTGATGGCAGCTGGTGGAGTAGAAAAGATAACTGTGAGCAAAAGCATGGTCCATGCTGCACGAAATTCCTACGCCGTGTTAAAGGAAGCTAAAAAGGTGCAAAGCCAGGAGGAAAAGGAAGCGACGGCTAGGTGGTAGTCGACAGAAAAGCTGCCCCAGAACGCTGAAGAGATCACAAGGTCTATCAGGAAAATTCTGTTGAGTGGAATAAGGCCCTAATCCCAAAAACCGGACAGGGTATCTCGCAACAGTATGAATCAGTGAAATAATACCAAGCATATAAAAATGGAAACAAAATATATTCAAGAAAAAATCATAACAGTGGAACACAAACAATACGGTTAAGAACATAGAAGGCACTCCTAAACTAGATCAAGAAAATTATATCCCACGCATGGCCTGGCGTGGAGTTGTTTGATCGTAGCATAGCGACGTCAAAGGAATGTACAGAAAATGCCATATTTCCTCAGAACGATTAATATCATGCCCTAGCAATGAGCTAAAAAAAAAAAAAAAAAAAAAAACACTTAATCCAACAGGCAAACAATTAATAGAAGAAATACTTCCCAACAGTGAAAATGCCATGAGGCATACCGAAATCCAGGCCAAGACGGATTTCCAGCGTTAACATATTTAACCAGAAAACGAGCCGAAATGCTCGTAATGAAATGCGGAATGAAAATCCACAAAACGACATAAGCACACATAAAATACAGACTTAAGTATCACAATAGAATTAAATTCCAAGGCTATAGCAAGCTTACGAGCTGAGCTCTTTACATTTTCGTCATGCCTCAACCAACGCCACAATTACCGTAATCTTATTTTCCTGTCGACAATGGACATTGTCGAACGCCATTCTTGACCATGCCACACGACAAGCCAGGAGGCTTTGTCAGCGCCTAACTGTTCCCACCAAAACGTATAAAATAACCAAAGTATTCTTCTTCTTCTTCTTCTTCTTCAGCTTTTATGGCCTCATTGGACCACTTCAGTCAATCATTTCTTGGTCCTCTTCTTCAGTAAGTTTCCTTTCCGAGTCGCCCAGTAGCTCTTCATTCGCTCAGATCTTCTCAGGCGTTCCTCATCTGTAAATACCCTTTTTACTGTATTACGTTTGTCTATTTTAGCCTGAAATCTTATTTTTATATCTCTCAGTTTTTTAAATTTTGTTGTTTTGTTTGTCTGTTTTGTTTTGCAAGTCATCCAAGGTTATTTCCAATTCTTTCATATCTTCTCTAATTTCCTTAATCCATCCTACTTGTTGTTTCATATTCCAAAGTTTCACTACAATTTTTCTAGATAACCTGGTTTCTGGTGTCCTCATGATGTGACCAAAGAAAGAAAGCCGTTTCTTCCGAATAGTATCAGTGATGGGCTCCAGTTCTCTGTATACCACTTCATGTTGTTCAGAAGGCCTTGAATTGACAAGTCATGTTAAGGAAGACTGGTTGATATTATATGTGTTTAAATGATTATTGATTGCTGTTAAATGCTCGAAAGTGCTGTGTGACTAGTTTTGTTTACACTGATTTCGTGTGCACATTGGCAAGGTATAGACCGCTACTAGTAATTATAAATACGATCAGTACAAAATACAGGAAATCGCCATTTTGTATTGCTTGTCATATAGGTACGGAAACAGTGAGAATATTTGCACAGACTGAGCATACTCGTGGTCCAAGGGGTTGTCAAGGAATAAAGGAGAGTGTAGAACGTCACCAAAGATTCATTCCAATATGACGTCAGGAAAAACCAAAGATAATAACACGATTTGCCAAGAGTGCAATAAATCATTTACTGATGTTGACAGCGCTGTTGGATGTGTTGGCAACTGCAGACAATGGTATCATAAAGACTGCGCTGGTCTATCAGCAACAGAATTCAATACATTGAAGCTGAAGAGAAGTAGTCTCTTTTGGATGTGTAGTAAATGCAGACATCTATTAGTTAATTTTGGAATTGCTACATCCGCAGGCCAAGACGATAAATTGAAGAACTTCATAGATGGAAACAAACAAACTTGCACAGAAATTAAAGATGATGTGAAATATATAAAAGACTCTATGGAAGGCATGACGTCCCAACTACTAAGAAAAATGACTCTTCTTTTGGAGGCCCAAGTTCAACCACGAGTTCAACAAACGGATATACTACTAGTCCAAAATGAACAACCTAAAAAAGCACTAATAAGACCTTCTGCTAATAATGCATTCGATACTCAGAATGCCAAGAGTAGATCAAACACATTTTATAACAAAGATAATGATCTGATGACCCAAACAAATCCGAAATACATGGAATCATTTCCTGAAATCAACGACTGGAGGTTGGTAAATTCCGCCGCAAAAATGCATAGGCCTTTAAAAAGCATGACTAAAGAGCATTCACAGTTGAGACTGCAAAATAGATTTAGCTTGCTAGAGGATGAGAGGGAGGAAGTATTATCTGCAACACAGGATATGAGCGAACCTCATAATCATGTTCCAAAACATCAGCAAACAGATATGTACCAAACCTCACCTATGCCGAAGAAATCGAAGTTAATTATCCTAAGTGACAGCCACGGCAAGGGTCTTGCTCCGAAGCTTAATATAAACACTGACAGCAACAAATGTCAAGTTCTGGGCATCACACGACCTGGTGCAAAATTAGATAGTGTTTTGGAAGGAAGCATAAACGTTACATATAATTTATCCCGTGAGGACTGTCTTGTTATATGGGGTGGAGCCAACAACGTGTACGAGAATGAGGCAAATGACGTAGTTCAAACTCTACGAAATGTACTGCCAACCCTATTAGGAACAAACGTTGCTGTGATTGGCCTTCCACACAGGTATGACTTAATACCAACGTCATGTGTAAACACTGAAATTAGGAAGACTAACAAAAAACTTAAAATATTGACGAAATACCACCCTAACTGTACATTTCTTGATATTAAATTGCCTAGGAATTGTTACACTAGGCATGGGCTCCACTTAAACTCTAGGGGGAAATCTGAGTTAAGTAACATATTAGCTGATTGGATGCACTCTATCTTACATTCCAAGGGAACAGCCATCCCTCTCCAGTTTAAACCAAGTTTGGACAGTAATGAGAGGGCAGAAAAATGTATTAACCTGGAAAGTGATCTCACCTACCAACGTGAATCAGGAAGTCAAGTAATGATCTCTGATACAATCAAGGACATTGACATATCAACAAATGCACAAGCAGGTTGTAGCTCGGTTCGCATGTCCTGCAGAAAGAAAAAGACAGCCACCCGAAATGAAGATTTGTTATGGTTTTGCCCACTCACCAAATAAACAAGACAACACAAAGGAATAGTTCTTCATCTAAAGATATTAATATCAGTGGTTATTATCAGAATGTAAATGGACTAAGGTCAAAATTAACTGTTCTTTCTCAATCAATTAATATGGCGAATTACGATTTCATAATCCTTACTGAATCTAACCTTTGTGAAATCATAGGTAACGGTGAGTTAGCTCTAGATCAATATGATGTTTATCGTTGTGATCGTTCCATAGATGCTAGTGAATTAGAATCAGGAGGTGGTGTCTTAATTGCAATCAGGAAAACTCACAAATCTAAACTAATATCCCTAAAAATTAAATCTGTTGAACAAGTCTTTGTTGAAGTCCCAATTCATGACCAAACATTCATTCTAGGCTCTGTATATCTATCACCAAGCTTAGAATTGCAAAAGTACATAGAGCATACCATTACAGTTGAAGACATATTGGACTCTCAAAATGAAAATTGCCATTTTCTGTTAGTGGGCGATTACAATCTCCCGAATATAACATGGTTTCAATCAAATGAAGACTGTATGGGGTTCCTCCCATGTGGAATTAATACTGACAAATCAGAACAAATTATTGACTCCTTTTGCTATCTAAACTTATATCAGTTTAATAACATTCCAAATATTCTTAACTGTAATCTAGATTTAATATTCTCCAATTTTTCCTTAACTGTTAACCCTAGCATAGATGTTCTAATTCCTGAGGATAAGTACCACCCTCCTCTAGATATTGATTTTAAGATGGCGGTTGATCATCAACCTCTTTCAAGTAATTATAGTTATCACAATTTTGATAAAGGTAATTATATCGGTCTCAATAATTACTTAGCTACAATAGACTGGAGCTCTGCATTGAAGGAACAAGATATAAATTCTGCTGTAAGCATTTTTTACTCTATTCTATATGAAGGCATTGATAGATTTATTCCTCTTGCTTATTATAAGGACCCATGTTTCCCACAGTGGTTTAACAGTGAACTAAGAGCCAGTGTCTTACAGAAGAAAGCGACCCATGCCTTATACAAAAAGTCGGGCAGCACTCATGATTATTATGCTTTCTCGGAGCTTAGAGCCAAATGTAAACACTTGTCTAAACTATGTTATACTGAATATTTAAACAAAATTAGATCTAATCTATACAGCGACCCAAAAAGCTTTTGGGCTTTTATCAAGACAAAAAAGAATGATAAAGGTATTCCTGGTACAGTTTATCTTGACAATGTGAATGAAAGTGATGGACCAGGTATTGTCAATCTTTTTGCTAAACATTTCTCCTCAGTCTATAAGGCACCAATCGTTCACACCCAAAAATTTGAAACTCCTTACTCTATTAACGTCTCCACCTGCCAGGTTGAAAAGAGTGATATTTAAAACAAATTAGAGAAACTCTCAAATAACAAATCATTTGGTCCTGATAGTCTCCCACCAATTCTATTAAAATCTTGTCGATTCATTATAACAGAACCATTATTCATCTTATTTAACCTCTCTCTTGGAACTGGTAAATTTCCTGATAGATGGAAGAGTAGCTATGTAACTCCTGTCTTCAAATGTGGTGACAAATCCAATGTTAAAAATTATAGAGCTGTTTGTAAATTGTCCTTTATACCCAAATTATTTGGATCTATAATTACTGACAAAATTACACCCCAATTTTCCTCCTACATAATTGAACAACAGCATGGCTTTATGCCAGGTCGTTCAACATGTACAAATCTCCTAGTTTATTTGGAGTACTTACTGAAAGCAGTAGAAGAGCACAATCAAGTGGACTGCATCTACACTGATCTAGCCAAAGCCTTCGACTCTCTTGACCATAAAATTCTTCTTTCAAAATTACAATCTTATGGGATACAGAACCCTCTATTATCATGGCTGTCCTCGTATTTAGAAGGCAGAACTCAGATTGTCAAAATACTTAATTTCTTATCTCAACCAATAGTTGTCTCTTCTGGTGTTCCGCAAGGTGCCCATCTTTCTCCATTGTTATTTCTAATCTTTATTAATGATATCAATACAGTTTTCAAACATGCCAAAATCCTCCTGTTAGCCGATGATACAAAGTTCTTTATGAAAGTTCAATCTCTACAGGACTGTATACTTCTTCAGGAAGAACTTTGGCGTCTAGAGGAGTATTGTTCTTTAAATGGGTTACTGCTCAATGAAACTAAATGTAAACTAGTTAGATTCTCAAAGAAGAAACAGAATATTGAATTCTCTTATCACTTTCTATCGTCTACTCCACTTCATGCTGTTAGAAGTATATGTGACCTGGGAGTAAAATTCTCAGACACGCTTAATTTTAATGAGCATATGGTAAATATTAAAAAAAAGCTTTGCAGAGATTAGGTTGCATAACTCGTTATTCCAAGGAATTTTGTGACTCAAATATATATTTCCTACTGTACTTGACCCTTGTCAGACCCTTAATTGAATATTGTACACCGATTTGGAGCCCTTTCAATAAAACACAAATTGAGAGTTTAGAGAAAGTACAACACAAATTCCTACGAATTTATGCATATCGTTTCCTACACCCAATAACGAAGCATAACTACACTGAAGTAATGATGCAATTGAAGCTGCCAACTCTTAAATCCCGTCGTGAAAATTTTTATATTCTTAATATGTACAAAATTTTAAACTCTCACATAAACTGCCCAGAATTACTAAATGAAATCAATATATATGTGCCACCCCGTTCGATGCGCAAGCATCATGTCTTTGAAACAAACTGGCACCCAACTAATTATGGTCTAAATAGTCCCATTGACAGAATGATGCGAATCTCTAATGGGGTCAACATAGACTTGTTCAATACCGATGAAAGACCCCTGAGAAAATATCTGTTTTCCTATTCATTAGACAATCTGTATGAATATAGTTGATTGTAATAGTAGGATACCGTACTTTGTATTACTCTTAATGTCTTTTATGTTGTATAAAAGAAAATGGTGGAAGCCGTCAATAAATATGTATGTATGTATGTATGTATTTGGTACTATCTGCCACTGTCCATCTTTCTGATATTTTTTATTTATGCATGTTCTAGCTATTTTTCTTTCTACTTTTAAAATTTTGTCGATTCTGTTTTTCTGAGTAACTTTAAAAAGAGTTTCACTTCCATAGGTCACCTCTGGATGAACCACCATCTTGTAATGTTTTAATTTTGTTGCGTGATAGACATTTTCTTTTATATGTAGACCATGTTAATTTTTGGGCTTTTATCATTTTATTAGTTCTTTCTTGCCATGCAGGTTTCTCATCCAAGTTGTAAGTTATAATTTCTCCTAAGTATTTAAATTGCTTCACTATTTTAACTTTCTTGTTATTTACTGTTATGTGATTGATTACAAGTGGATTTGCTACCATTATCTCTGTCTTTTCAAATGATATCTGAAGTCCAATTTTTTGTGCTATATTTTGTAGGCTTATTATTTTTATTTCTGGCTTCTTGAATATTATTAGCCAGTAACGCTGGCGAATCCCAAGCAATTTAAGTCCATTTGATCTTTCTTGGTTCCAATTCTTATGTTCCTAGGATTTTCCCTGTACCATTCCCTCATTACATATTCCAAAGCACAATTGAAAAGTAGAGGCGATAAACCATCTCCTTGTCTTAATCCTGTTTTAATCTTAAACGGTTCAGATATTTCTCTTCTGAATTTTACTTTAGATTTGGTGTTTGTTCGAGTTAGTTTTATAATTTTTATTAATTTGGGATGAAGTCCGAAATTCCTTAGTATTTTCAGCAGTGAAGATCTATGTATACAATCATAAGCTTTTTTGAAGTCTACGAAGGTTATGACTTGCTGTTTTTGTCTACGTTTGTAGTAGTCCATTACTAATTTTAAGGTGATTATCTGTTCAGGGCAGCTTCGCCATGGCCGAAATCCACCTTGATATTCAAAGTATTATTATAACAATTTTTGAACATTGCATATAGAGAATTCAGTTCCAGAATGATAATTGAAACGTGGGCACATTTGAAATATCAAACGGAGCTAGCTGCTAAACTATAGCTCCCAAACAAAGTTTTTTATGTTCACGTTAGGCCAAGAAATTAAAATAAGTTCACACTTAAGGATGAAGCTCATAACCGCACTTGAGCGTAAAAATAATATATACTCGATCGCAAGTGAAGAGAAACGAGTCCCATCTTAGAATCCAGATGTTCACAGTACCTTATTTGGAGCAAGCATGGCTTGCTAGCCACAATGGTCAGCTCTGAGGAGCTGACTCCAAACACTTCCACTTCGTTACATCGTCGTCCTAGGAATGAACAGCACTTGGCTTGGCGTCGTATATCTCGGACACCCGAGCGGAGCCGAAGTTTGTGCGCCAGGCCGCAGTTGTACCAACAGCGGCACAATCAACAGGCAGAACTCTGCCTAAGGAAACAATTGCTATAGTGCGGGACAAACATTGGAAGCCTGAAGGTCACGCGTAGTCAGTGCGCTGTTGTCCTGTATGTTCTCGCATCCAGCACGCGACTGAAGGCACGGTGCAATAGCATGGCAACACCGCTGGGCGCGGGGTGGAGAGCGGAGCGGAGCGGAGAGCCAGTTGACCTTCAGGCTTCCAATGGTTTGTCCCGCACTATAGTGCGCAATTCATGGTGGCATTATGTTACTTTACCACAGTTGTAATGTGCCCGAGTCCAATGCAGTATTCAAATGAAGGAGAAGTTTTTAATAAGATTCATCAGGTCCATGCCATCTCTACTGCGCAAGACTGGCAACAAAATAATGGCGGCGGCCAGCGGGAGATTTGAATTTTGGGGAAGGTAACTTTTATTATATCAAGTCCAGAAGAGGGGCCGCCGGGGGAGTAGGAGAGAGAAATAAAGTGGCGACTTCAGGCGTCACAAAAGCCATGAAAGATCTCCAAGAATTGGAGAAAAAAAAGAGAAGAAGATATTGAACAACACTCGTGCTGAAGCAGCGAAAATTGAGGAGCAGACGAGTTCCCCACAGAAGCTTTAAATTAGAAATCCTTGATTATTGTTTGTTTTATCTTATTTTGTGTGACTAAAGTTCCTAACCACAATCCAGTATTGACAAAGTTACTTATTTTATTTTGTTTATGACTAGCCGACAGTTCCTATTCAGAAATTAGTACCGTCAAAAGAACTTAATTTTGTGTTGTGTATAACTGAAGTTCCTAGTAACAATCTGGTGTTTGTCAAAGTGGCTTATTTAATTTCGTTTTGCTTTATTTTATTTTCTATTACCTACTCTGATAAAATAAATATAAATTAAAAGTATTCGTGGCATGTGGAATTTTACTGTTTTTAGCCTTTCCATGGTCTTAGGGGAAAACATACGGCTCTTCTTTCACAGAGGAGATGCACATACCAAATTGTTTTAAAGTCCGTGTAAACACTCACTGCAAATGTGTCACACATGCATAATTTTCAAAAAATACAAACAATATCTCACAGCTCTCGACATTCTACTATCCAACACGTCACCAAGTGGCTACAAAATACACCACACAAGTGACAGAACTCTTATCGTGTGGGCAGGCATTGTTTCAGTCGCCTGTTAACCACTGTGTCGGATTTCCTTTCATTGTCATTGTTTCGTTTACTTCCACTTCGCCGAAGTTCGACCCGAGGACTGGACACATCCCGTACAGTATGTACAGAAAGAAATACTGAAGGCGTTCTGGATATCTGGGTGGATGAATGCTAAACCATGGCTTGCATATATAACTGCTTATTGAGAATTTTTTGTTTCCTAAAAATATATTGCTGCCTTTTTTCTTCTGTGTATATCTTCCTTTCATTTTCTTTCAGCTTCAGTCTTGACTCCCATAACTAGCATTGATATTCATTAGTGATGAAATGCCAGGAAATGTTGTATTCTTTGTAGACTGCCCCATTACATTACAAATAAGACACAATGGCTTAGTTTTAAAGAGTACTTCAAAGTCCATTCCTATTTAAAAATATGACATTCTGAATCAACTTTATGTTTTTTTAATTTCCATCTTGTAAACTCCTTTCTTTTTCTTCTTCAATATTTTACAATCCTCCTGCAAGCAGCATTGAACATATTTTAGGGCCACATCTGATCCGCTAGCTATATTTTGTCCACCACTGTTCTAGGATATCTGTATAAATTTCATGTAAAAAATACATATACTGTATCATGTACCCTCAAATAGGCTATTTCTAGTTAAAGCTAGGGTTTAGCACAAATTACAAGCATGATAAAACATGGTGGTACTATCAGCACCACCAGGTTCATTTTCCAGTCTATAAGCTATTATGTCAGTGGAGTAGACCATCCTTTGATAATGTGTTCTTAGGTTACAAATGTTCCATGTTCCATCTTCTCTTAAGTTTTTCTGTCTTCACTTACATTTTTTGTAACTACTATTGTTCAGCCTAGTGATAACCTCAGGATGATCGAAGCCTGTATCTTCAGCAAGAAAAACAGGCTTTTGTACAGGATAAGTTTCAGAATTTTCCAAGATTATTCTGGACACACAAAGGTTGTGTAGTATATACAAACAATTGTTGGACAGGAAATGATGGATAGAAACCTGGAAAAGGATAAACACAGACAGGCAATTGCAAGGGAAAAATAAGGGGGTAACACACAAAAAGGTTAAGGATAAATTTCCACAGCTGGACATACCTCTTCAAAGGTGTACATTCATACCACCAATCTCCCAGTTACATCAAGAGTGTAATGGCCAACGCGGGAAGTCAACAACCCACCAAGAGTATTCTGGTAATAGTGGACAATGTATAAGGGTTTGTTGGCCAAAGCATTAGATAAAGATGTAATGATAAAAAGAGTTGACTTTACAAAGGTCGCATGACAACTTAGCAAACATGTGGAGGACCAGACAATATTATTGTCACCAAATAAGGAGATCCAGGAAGGCATAAAGGACACAACACCACCAATAACTAATAATAAGATATATTATCAAATAGGTGGCACATAAAACAAATACTCAAAGGTGGCACATAAACATATGAGAAACACTGGCACAAATTTACACAATTGAAGAAGCACTCGCATGGAGTTAACACACGTTAAGTCTTGAGCCTAAAACACATATATTGTCTTGAACGTAGCTGCAGATCAGTACATCATAGAACGGCATGCAATACACGGCGGTTCCAAAGAATGATATAGTTTGAATATGCAACACAAGTGGAGTTGCAACAAATAATGAAAAAACAGGTCGCATGGAACGAGAATGTGTCGTCGAACCAGGACTGACTTACAGTGATGCGCCGATACCATAAGCCCAAAAAATGAATTGTAAATAAAACAAATTATGTGTGAAACGCAGGAAGTCAAAGTAGTTGCTGTCATACAAATACCGGGATATGCCAATCGCACGGCATTGTCACAATAGTAAAGCAGTTAAGCCCAGCGTCAACCTCCATTTAGTGATGGGGCAGGAAGATGGTGCCCGGCCTTGTGGCACATGCTTCCAGACAAACAATGAATTACTTATCACACGAAGCAACATCATTATTCATACGCGTGAAGACAAATTGTTAGGCAGTAGATGAAGATGGAAGTAAACACATTACAACAAACTATCTGACGCCGCGGATTGAAGAATTCGTCGACATGGCGCGTAGCAACATCAAGCATGGTTTGATGAGACCGAAAATCACCATAATGTCACTGCCCTAACAAAATATGAATCATGTGCATAGGACATGATTGCTAAGCACGGTTACTATGAAGATAGCACCAATTATAGAAAAGATTAGCTGGATATTCGTTGATATATCACAACCAGTGTTGAAGCACTACATTCCCTCATGGCTGCAGACTTAGAGAACGAAGAAGAAACACGTGATTGGTCGCTACAAACAGCAAGGAGGCCTCTGATAGGCTGGAAGCAGCCAATCACAGTAGAGAGTTCAAAAACAAGTCGGAGGCCTCTGATAGGCTGAAAGCAGCCAATCACAGTAGAGAGTTCAAAGACAAGTCAAATAGAATAAAGAAGAATCAATATGGCCAACTTAGACTACCAAATTACCTTCTAAGCAAAAATATCCTACTGGAAACACGGCAGTGGGAATACAAAATGTAATCAAAACAAATGAATCATGACAACTAACCAACATAAACCAAACTAACTTGACAATGAATAAATGCAATGAAGACAAATAATAAATATGTACAACCACACAGAGTGGAAACAAATAGGGATACACAAAAACTGGTTTGCCAAGGCAGTGGCCGGACCAAAGAGGGCTGGCAGCAATCAGTTCTTCTATTGTTCAATAGTTATTGTAGGGTGGGGGGGATTTCCAATGAGATCTTGTGATGAAATTTGGAGTGGATGGTCTAGGATGGAGAGAAAACCAGAGAAATGCAGAAAAGAAATAAAAATAACAACAGAAAGATGAAAGTAGAAACACATAGAGAGAAGTACCTTATCAGGTTATGTAAATCTATATAGAAAAATTCAATGAGTTAGACATAAAGTCAATCATTGGGTAGGGAAAGGTGGACAGAAACAGAGTCAAAGGGCAAACCCAATGACAGCTACTGCAGGTAGGGTGAGAGAGAAAAGGGGAAAAAAAGGACAAACTCCACAGCTGAACATTACAGCCATTTTCCAAGCACCCAATTGCTCTAATCAATAACTCTTCAGTATTATAGCTCCCATCGAGCTCATTTTGACCTCCCAATCTCATCAGGAGGGTGGGCAGCAACTAGTTCTTCTGTCTCTCTGGATAGGCCAATGATTGATTGTATGTCCACCTTTATGTAGTACAAGATTATCCGTAAACAGAGAATCAGATGGCATATTTTTTGTACTGTTTAGTCTTAGTATTCTCTCATTTAGAGGACAACCTCTCATTGGAGTAGATATTTCTACTTGTTGTTGATTCATATAGCGGCTTTGCAGCATCGTGGCCATGTACCCCCTTATGCTTGGGAAATTTGTCTGATAACCTGTGTTATTATGATGGTTGTATTGGTGTGCATATTTGTAATTGAGACTAGGTTTGGGGATGGAGGTGGCAATGCTTTAATTTAGGTACCATCCCAACATTTGCCTGGCATAGAAGTAAAAACCACTACTATACCAGACCCAAAACAACTGTGAACATGGGCTCGCCCATTAGCGTGCGTCCAGCGGAGCCCTGTTGCCACAGCGGGACTTGCTGAGGTGACACAGCTCTACGCTCGCAGTATACACACGACCTTCCCCCTGAACACAAGGTGCTCCGAATGTAAGTGCATGTACGAGCTAGCTGGGGGACCTAATCCTACGAATATCTATCCTCACAACGGATTGCACACAATGTGATATGAGGCAGATATAAGATGTCACACAAACATTATTCGCGCAAGTGAGCACCTACTGGTATAGCGGCCAGCATTCTTGGCTGTCACCCATGATGTCCAGATTCGATTCACGGCTCAATCAAGACATTTAGTTCTGGTCTCAGGGTTAGAACCGGGTACTCTATGCCTCGTGAGGTAAGACTGTGAAGAGGTGAGTTTTATTCGACTCAATTTTAAAAAAGAAAACAATTGTCGACAACACAACAACACAGGTTATCAGATTTTGTGTTTTCACGTACTTCTGTATTCGAAAGATTCTTTAAAAGGCCGTATACCCTGAAAATTATTTTTCTTGCCTCGCTGTTAGACTGCCACTCGGCTTGCTAAGGAACAATGTTATGAATTCAAAACTTCAGCTCACAGCACTAACTTCTTTAAGCTCCACTACTGAATTGATACAGCAATGCTGTCACTCATAGTTATCTTCCCCAGTGAAACTAAATATTTCAACACCTAACCAATCTTCTCTCTAATTATCCCTTCAGTTCAAGAGCAGATGATATCTCCCGAACGGCTGGTCGTATCGTCATGGGGTTTGCACAGTCAGCTTCAGAATGTTTAGCTCTGTAACATAGGTTCATCTAAATAATTGGATAATTAATGATTTTCGTGCGCGGAGAGATATAGGGATTTCGTACGGCACAGCGAGCCCAGATGCGTAGTTAACTAGGCAACGCCGCGCTATGCAATTGGCTGGCGCGAGTGAGCGCGTGAATCTGGCTCCTCCCTCATGTTCACAGTTGTTTTGGGCCTGGTATAGAATGGTTGAGGTGGGAATCGAACGTATCGCTTCTCAGTTTTGCCTTATGGGGTTGAGTGTACCCCATTCCAGCCCTCAGACCGGAATTAAATTTCTTGCCAGAGTTGGGAATCAAACCTGGATCTGAGGGGTGACTACTAGGAATGATAGCCACTGCACTACAAGATGGTCGTTGATACTTCTTAATTGGTTCCTAAGCTCTTTATTGACAGTTGCCATCAGGAGATTTAAGGACTGTTTTTAGGCTCTCCAGGGCGATGGAAATATCCATCTTACAAAAGATCAGCTGATCCTAGATATCTTATAGAAGATTACCTTACCTTTTTCAGTCATCAGGGGAGTTATTTGTTTTTCTCGAACTCCAGGGAAAGGGCCTCGTACTGTTTTATAACAATCCTGCACCAGATATGCTGTCATCCAATTAATATGAGCACCATTAGGAAACTTTTCTTCGGAGGAGGTTTCCTGTCAACATAACAATGCTCATAATTATGACTGGCTTTGAGTTCGATGCCCAGTGGTATTTCCTTGTGTGATTTAAGATTTATTCAGCCTACTTAAGAAAAGAATAACTTCTTGACGCAAAATGCTGTGACTCTCAGGCAGGAAAACTGATATTAATGGCTGTGAGATTTAACATCGACCGTGGGGATCATAGTTCTGCCTTATAGAGAACATTAAGGTTTGGCCCCATAGAGGGTTAATAAGAAAGGAATTTGCAGGGTACTTCTGCTCCATCCAGAACCATAGTGATAGACACCTAGCTTCATCAAAACATTGATTTACAATTGATTATGTTGAATATAACTTAACTTCTTCGACTTCCTCTGCTGTACCATCATATACTGAAATTGATCAGAAACAATTGTTATTTTACTGTAGTGTTTAAGGGAGGAAATTGTACTGTTTTTCATCCAGTGGTACCAAAAATACTGTACATGTTATAAAAGGTAAATGGATGATCTAGTTCTAATACCACATCTCTGTATCTTAAGAGGACAGAGACAATACCGTCTAGTTCCTGTCCAATGAACATTTTGCGGAGTGAACTGTGCGGTATTTGATACTCATCCCTCTACATATACTGCTGTAACAGAAACTCATGTACTGACCACTGTGAAACACATTACTGGAAATATACCATAAGAGGGAGTGACAACTCAAAACTTATTAGATTTAACTTTTGTTTATTCCTTAGTCAGGAACTGTCATTTAGGTTTTCTTTCCCCTTTCACCTAAGTTGCAGATACAGTACATGGTGTTAGAATTAGGCCATCAAAATGTTACACCAACTAATGTTTCAAGATGTTTCTCTGTATATCTGTAGATCAGTCAGACTATTCTAGAAGTCATTCTCCTTTGAACAATCATTCTAGTGCCAGACGGTGGAAGTTTTCATTCTAACACATGACGGTAGATATACACGCATTATTGTGCTCTTTGAATAGTTCAGCTATGATGATTGTTATGTGGGAGCACATCTTGGGTTTGGAATGTAGCAACTTATTTGAAAAACTAGATCTTTACATACTGTAGATTCAGTGTTAGCAGCTTTATGTAAAAAGTCTAGACAATAGAGTTTGAATATCAAAATGTTGCACCAAGGAATATTACAAAGTAGGTACCGTACTGTATGTTTCTCTATCTCTGGATCAGTAAGGTTATTCTAGACGTCATCCTCCTTGAAACATCCATTCTAGTGCCAGAATGTGGAAGTTTCATTCCAATGCATGAAGGTAACATCACACATACTTAATGCCTATTTGGGTGCACCTTTTTCCATAATAATTATGTGTGTATGATTAATAATAATACTTGTGTATGGAAAGTGCATTTAAACTTTCTCTTTATTAATTTCAGCTAACCATTCGTTCATGTGAAGTAAGCCAAGGAAAGGCTGGAGAAAAAATTATTCAAACTACTCTTCCAGTCCTTTTGGAGATTGGCATCACCAACACGGTGGCTGAGGTGAGGGCTGTCAGGTGAGTGATATGGTAATAAATGGTTTTACAAATTCATTCAGTCGCAGCCCCTAAACTAAGGAACCAAAATTCATTCAGATTAAGCTAACTTATAAAGCAAAAGGTATATTCTGCCTTAGTCAATGCAATTTGCTTTAATATAAATTAGTACATGTTCTGATATACAGTGGCATCTTCTTCAGCTAAGAAAATACTGTATTAATAACCTAGTTAAAAATTGTGGTGGTTCTTAATTTTTTTAATGAAAAACTCTCCTTAAATAGGTATTTAAGATGAATATAAGGTATTAAATCTAAGGAAATACTGAATATCTTGTTGTACTAAGACTTGAGAAAACCAAAAAGCATCAAATAGTAAAATAATGGACCAAATAACCTTGTTCCATAAGGAGAGAAAACTACAGGAAAGAATTTTTTGATTAAAAATTAAGTCTTTTCATAAAAATATCAAGGTTTTGGATGTGTGTAGCTTAAGATGTGCATAATTTCTATATAATCTGGTCAGAAAATAAAGTAAGATAACACCTTTTTAAAATGTTTCAGTTCTTGCAAATGCTTCCAAAGTGCTTAAATAGGATGTAACAAATGTTCGCTAAATGTTACACTTCTTCATAAAACTGCTAAAACCACTTGTCTCTGTTGAAAATCTTGATGTTACATGAGACCTTGTATGCTCGTAGTTAAAAAAGAGATTCGAGCTTGTTTCTATAGATGGAATTGAAGTATTCATTGGGCACACATGAATGTCTTACTATTCATTTTCTGAGACGTGATTATAAAAGGCAGAATGCAATAAATGTATTCTTAACATCGATTAAACCGGCTTCTGCAAAACTGCACTCTTCAAATAGCATACAGTATTCATTGTATTGTCGAGTATAATGCAGGTGGAAACAGTGGATCTATCTTTTCAAGTTCAGTTATGTCTAACTTAATTATTGGTGATAAATGGGGTTATGATAATTTACAGATTGTATGCAAGAAAGATCAAAGGGTAGATATACTGTACTATCATAAAATGGGAAAAGAAAGATATAAACATAGAAAAAGGACAATCACAGGCAGGTGGGGGCAAAGGGCAAAACCCAAAGAAATTAAAAGGACATACTTAAAACGGACAATATGTACATCCTGACTCCACTGTATTCAAAGGTTGGCATTCATGCTATCAATCCGATGTATAGTTTTTCATTGTTATAGCCCCAAACTAGCTTATTTCAACTTCGTAACCTCATCAGAAGGGTGGGTTGTAACCAGTTTTCCTGTCGCTAAAAGTGGTGCGCAACTGGAGGCATTCTTCAACGAGATCTTAAAGTGGATGTTGTAGGAAAGGGGAAATACTGGTCTTAATTGTTTCCGTCTTTATTTCCTATTTAGAACTTAAAAGGTTCATTCTGGTTCCGTACTGATAAACTAATTAGGCGGAACCTTTAAACTGTTTATACTCATTTGTTTCCTATGTCTATCCAATGGAAGAGTGGACAAAGATGATGAAGGAGGATGGTGAAGGTACAAAAAAGGTCCTGTATGGGATGGTAAAAAATAAGAGGCTGAAGGATCCTACGGATTATGTTAGAATGGTGAACAAAAGGGGACAAGAGATAGAAAATAGGGAAGAACTGAAGAAAATGTGGCAAGAATATTTTGAAGAACTACTGAACCCAAATGGAAACCACGGCGAGGAGGAAGAAATCGGGGAAGAGGAAGATGGACTGCAAACAGAAAAGGACTTAACATGGAAAGAAGTGGAAGATGCAGTGAGGAAGATGAAAGGAGGGAAGGCACCGGGTGTGGATGAGTTGAGTGTGGAGATGGTGAGAGCAGCTGGAGAGGTTGGGATACAATGGTTGTACCGAGTGATGAAGACAGCATGGAAGGAAAGGAAGACCCCAGAGGACTGGAAAAAGAGAATAATTGTCCCGATCTTCAAGAAAGGTAGTAGAACAGAATGCAGAAACTATCGGGGAATAACACTGATGAGTCATTGTGCAAAGATGTTTGAGAAAGTTTTGGAACGGAGAATTAGGACAAGGATAGAAGAAGGGATGAGGGAAGAACAAAATGGCTTCAGAGCAGGAAGGTCCACAGAGGATTTGATTTTTGCTGTAAGGCAGTTACAAGAACAGCACTATGAGTATTGAACAGATCTACTGATGGCCTTCCTGGACATATAGAAAGCGTATGACAGTGTATGCAGAAACTAAGTATGGAAGTCCCTGGAGGATAGAGGAGTAGAAAAATGGACTATAAGGAGGATAAAGGAAATGTACAAGGGAAGCGTGAGCTGTGTGAAAGTGGGAAGAGAGAGATCGGACTGGTTGGAACAGAGAAACGGCCTGAAACAAGTAAGTGCACTGTCACCGTTACTTTTCATTGTGATGATGGATGACATAATGACCCGAGTGGCACAAGTAATTGGGGAAGGAAAGATGAAAGCAATGGTGTTTGCAGATGATTTGATGATTTGGGGAAATAAGGAGGAGGAGGTACAGGAACAGTTGGACGTGTGGGAAGAATATTACAAGGATATGGGATGAAATTTAGCATAAATAAGTGTGAGATGGTGATCATAACAAGGAAGAAGGAAAGAACCACAACGGGAATAACAATTGGTGGGGAACAGCTGAAGAAAGTGGAGCGTTTCAAGTATCTGGGATGCCTGATACAAGATAATGGAAGAAATAAATGAGCAGGGGAGACAGGCAGAAGCATTCCGGAGGAGTGTGAGAAGCATGTTATGGAGCAAGAATGTCCCTCAGAACAGCAAAAAGGTCATATATCGGACGTACTCTGTCCCTATCCTGACATATGCCTCGGAGACCTGGGTTATGAAAGGAAGGGAGAAGAGCAAAATACAGGCCAGTGAGATGAGGTTCTTGAGAAGCAGTATTGGAACTACAAGGATGGACAGAATAAGAAATGAGAGTACCAGAGAATTAATGAAGGAGGAACCATTACAGGATGGTATAGAGAAATCTAGACTTGATGGTATGGCCATGTAAAACTAATGCAGAAGAGGATACCCAGGAGGATACACGAGACGAAGTGGGAAGGAAAGAGACAGAGAGGAAGACCGAGAGACAGGTTGTAGCAGTTTTGCTTAGGCTGGGATGACAAGTGAAACGGTATTTACTTTGCTCCACGTTGAGCGTACAAATGTAGCTGTTTTGCTAGCCCTATGTCGGTAGCGACAATTGTAACGGTTTGACTGCCCCTAACTGTTGGGAGATAAATGTAACTGTTTACCTTTGCCTAAGCTATGTTGTTTTTAATGGGCGCCAAGACCTCAACGCAATGTTGAAATCAAAATTTGTATTTAACAACGTCTAGCTCTGGCAGAACACCTTCAAGAATCTATTCACTCAGATCGTGGTATGATTTGATCATTAACCCAACAAACAATTGTATCAGGAGAAGGAATTGGTCTATATCTAATGCTACCTACTGAAAGCAAAGATTGCATTGTAAAAGAAATGAATTTATTATATAAAACAAGAATAGCAAAATTAATAATAATAATAATAAGTATAAAATTTAAATTGGAGCGTTGTGATTTGAATATTACAGATAGAAAATTACGTGAAAACGGAGTCTGATAAATTATTGATTTTACTCTTATTCCCAAGCTATGAAGTTATTGAAATATGAAATATAAAACAAAGAGAAATGAGAGATTGCGTATTTCTGCGTCATTCACGCTTACCACTGGAAATAGCCGAAGCCTTTCCCTCGTACTGGATGATGCTGTGAGCTTCCCACAGTCTCCTGGACGTCGACATCTCCGTCGATATATGATGATATTCTGGTAGATTAGATAATTCTATGGTCCGTACATCGGACCCAAACACTCGTACAACCACACTGGTTAAGTTTTACAAAAGTTAGTCCTCCACTCCACGGAACATCGGAGCCACTCCCGCGTACAACCGTACTCGTTAAGTTCTATACAGATAGTCTTCGTTCCACGGCGCGCTGAACGATATATGCACCCGTCGCATCCCCACTCTTCATCCGACTTCTAGCTTGCGTGGTCTCCACTGGTTGGCTGAGCATCCCGCTACTTCCCCTCCTCTGGCTCATTACACACGGCGCGCGAGAGGGAGAAGTCGTTTTCCGTTCCATATATCCGCCTTTCCTTGACGCTGCGACCCAGGATTGCGTCATGCTTCCCGACAAGATTAAGCGTGTACTTGAATTTCCAGTGACTCATGTCTCTCAAAAACCCTAACTGACGAAACTCCGTAAAATTCCGTAATCATATAATTTTCTATGATATTGTCGTTCGTAATAATTTGCTTGATAGCGTTTTCTAAGACATAGAAAACCTATCTGTATGCTTATAATTTTTATAAAATGCTCCGAAAATATCTTAATAATAATTATAATAAATTAATAATAATAATAAATTAACATGAAAAATTCTCTTGGCTGAACAATTTGCCGCGTAAATAAATATAGAATGGCTTCCTACTGACTTATGCCAGTGGCATAAAAAACCCTCGAAAAACACGTTACAAGGTGGCTGAAGGGGGTGGAATAGAGCGTGAAGAAGAGAGGAGAAGACTGGACAAGGGTGGAGGCCGAGAGATGGTGGGAAGACAGAAGAAGTTGGAGAGTTATGCCACAATTCGAGGAAAATCTCCGTCAATCAATACCTTTTATTTTCAAAACAGTTAGATAGGGGACATATTTCGAGCTATTTTTCTTAGCCCTTCTTCAGCCCTGACTTAAGTAGTATTAGACAATCAATCTTTGTACATCTCCTTTCATTAAATAAAAAACATGCAAAAATACACTACAAACAAACATTGCTTCTGAGTATGATTTTGCTGCAGTTATTGATCTTGCTGCATTGCCTAGGGACTCAGATTCCACACAAGTAATCATGGCCAATAACCAAGATATCCCATGTTCCTAAATGAAGCAATATCAACAAGAGGACCTTTTTAAGGGACTTATGAGTGAGTTTCCTAAATCCGAAACTACTGGACAGATCAATTTGAAATTTTAACCACATGTAGATATGCCTCTAATTAGAGCAAATTCTGAATTACAAATTGATTGCTCTAACCTTTTCTGAAATAATAATAAAACTATTATCAAAACATAGGGTCATAAAAAAAGTTCCTTGCGATGGAGTTTTCACTTATTTTCATCCATACTTGGTAAACAGTAGCACAATACATGTACAAATGGAAATTTCTCTGGAATTTTATGTACCTTTTATATGAGAGTCAGAAATGATAGTCAATGTGATAATATTCATGTTTTGCCCTAAAAAAAAAATTATTTATTTTTGAAAGCAAAAAAAAATACAGTTAATTTTCACTGACATAAAAATCCAGAGCAAATTGTAATGTTCATACATATTTTAATATGCAAACCAACTTTGAACCAAATATCTTCAAAACTGCAATACAAGGAGCATTTTTTATGATATTACATGTAACAAAAATCACTTCATGAGACTGTTCTGCCTGAGCTAGGTGTTGTTAGAAATAAATTTAGATTTCAACATAGCGTTGAAGTCTTGGCGCCCATTAATACAACATATCTTAGTCAGAGTAAACATTACATTTATCACCTCAAACGTGGGACTTGTTGTGGTTTTTCCACACTCTTCCCAGTGATACCGTTACACATGTGCGCTCAATGTGGAGCTAAAGAAACAGTTACAACGGGTAATCTCGAGAACCACTGCATGGATTTTGATGCGGTTTTCACCATTCTGTAAAGGATAGCTCGAGGAAGGTTTCTGTAGAAAATAATTTATAAGTATGTGGTCACGTTGCTCATGATCTTCAGAAATTGAGCAGGTAATTTATTTATTTATTTCTTCTACGGTATTTACTTCACAACTGGTAACATATATGTATTGCATGCCATGAAGAAAAATATAACTCAAAATCTAAAGGAAACTATTTCAGTACTTTATAATTTATTTATGATCAAAGGAAGCCAAACAGTAACGCTTTCAGAGAAAAAGTCGAAAAACATTCCTGGCGTCCGTGCGCTTTTTAAGCTTACGCTGGGCAAACCATTAAAAATATCAATATACAATGAGTGTAAGAATTGTTGAGCATGAAAAGTTCTACAAAAGCGTACGCGAGAGCACATCTCTATATTCAATAAATCGTCCACTATAAGTGTTTTTAGATTGGACGGAAGGGGGATTTGTGTTTCATGCACCTCACCATTCTTAAATTACGTCTGACAAGAATTTGTTGCACATGCATCCCCATGATAATATAGTTAATAGTCAGGTAGTCAGGTCAGTGATTTTAATCCATCATGCCGAGACGTAAAACTGATATCGATCGTAGTTCATTGACATCGTAAAGAAGCGCTTATCACGTAATACATTCACAACTGTTCCCGGGCGAAGCCGGGCCGGGTTGCTAGTTTCTGTCATATAAAAACAAGTATTCAAATTCAAAATGATCTCTCTTTAAGGGGACTTATGAGTGAGTTTTCATGAAATATGGACTAAAATACGGAAATTTGGATTTTACCGAAAATTGGTGCCCACACCTTTTCAGAATCAAGGAGTGTTGGATTTTTTCCCGTGGCACCATTTTTAAAGCCCAGGCAGTGATTTAAAGATGGATGCGCATCATTATGAAACACCTCCGCACGTCACGCCCACCTGCCTCATACACTGAAACACTTAGGACCTTCTTTCTGTATCATTACTATAAAGTTACCACAAAATTTACTTGCGGAAATCGTCAGGCAAGTGTCTTATGACATTTAGGAACAGAAAATTCTCATACTTTCACTACGGAAGTCAATTTATAACCTTATACAAGGGTATAAAATAAGGTCTGTTGTAGAAATGTTAAAGTTATGGTCCGATCACACCGGAACCAACCAAACGAGCAACCACATTGGTCAAGTTTTACAATGTTATTAGGCGTTTCTTCTCGGCGCGCAAACAATATATGCACTCGCCGAACCCCCTCTCCGGACCCGTCTCCTACTCGCCCGGTCTCCCCTGATTGGCTGAGCCACCACGCGATACTCCCGACATAAAGGTCAATTTACTCAGCGCGACGATGTCTATTTCCGGTCCAGGCCATTTCGCCTTTTCTTGATACAGCCAGCTGGAAGTGTCCCATGGTTTTCGTCATCGCTACTCGACAAGAATATACCTGTAGCTGAATTCCCAATGACTCATCTCTCTCACAATAAACCCTAACTGACAAAAATCCGTTAAATTCCGTAATCATATAATTTTCCGCGATAATGTTGTTCGGAATAATTCGCTTGATAGTGTTTTCTATAACATTGAAAACCTATCTGTATACTTATAATCTTAAAAAAAAAACGCTCCAAAAAAATACCTTAATAATAATAATATATATATATATATATATTTAGAATTTGGCCAATTATAGACCGCTTTGAACCTAAGACTACGGTACATTGTTTCGTTTTTTCTTTTCTTCCCAAAACTTCTTCATATGTTGGCTGATGGCCTGCCTCTGTTCCGTTGATAACACTCTCCGTGGTTGATGTGGAACTTGCAGAATCGAAAAATCTGCAGTAGTGATCAGTCGCCGGAATTCCACCCTATTAGAAATGATGTTATTTGTGATCTTCAGTTTTTGCAGATCACACCTTACCTCTTCCAGCCATCTAGTGGTGTTTTTTAATTTGGAGATGTAGTCAAAAATTTTCTTAGTTAGCCTGCTGCTATCCATTCTATGAAGGTGACCATAAAATTGTAGTCTCCGTCTTTTAATTGAGTCTGTAATTTTTTCCACATTTCGGTAAAGGTCTTCATTTTTTCTCTTCATCCAAATATCTTTATTCTTTTGGGGACCCAAAATTTTCCTAAGTATTTTCCTTTCTTTCTTTTCCAGTTCCTCTTGTTCACCTCTTTTGTTCAACGTTAAACATTCTGATCCGTATAATACCTCTGGTTTAATTACAGTTGTGTAGTGCCTGATTTTTGCCTGGAATGAAATTGATCGTTTGTTGTATCTATGTTGGGTGAGTTTATAGGCATTTTCCATCTTTCTGAATCTCTCCTTGCAGGATGTGTTATCAAGTCCATTTGACTGGATCCATTCTCCCAAATATTTAAATTTATCAACTCTTTGAATCTGTCCATGTTGAGTTGTTAGATATTTTTCTCCATTGTGTCTGTGTTCAATATATTTGGTTTTTTCATACGAAATCTGAAGACCAGTTTTTATTGCTATTTCATGTAGGGTTTCAACCATTATTTGTGCTTGAAATCTGTTTTCTGAAATGATTGCTATGTCATCAGCAAAGGCAAGACATTTCACCTCAAATCTTCCTTTTCCTTGCCCCAAATGGACCCCTTCAATGTTTCTTTCGCATAATTTAAGTTTCCATTCCTTCATGATTTTGTTTAATATCAAATTAAATAGAAGTGGTGAAAGCCCATCACCTTGTCTAACTCCGGTTTTGATTTGGAAGGGTTCTGAAATGTCGTTTAGAAATTTAACTCTTGAGGTTGTATTTGTTAGTGTTTGTTCAACCAGTTGTCTGGTATTTTTATCTATCCCTAATTCTGCTAGCGTTAGGAATACAGACTGTCTGTCTATTGAATCATAAGCCTTTCTGAAATCAATGAAAGATACAACTGTGTTGAGGTTACGTATTGTTCTGATTCTAAGGATTGTTTTGAGAATTAAAATTTGCTCTGGACAAGATCTCCCTTTTCTAAATCCGGCTTGGTATTCGCCGATAGTATGTTCTGCTTGTTCTTCCAGATTGTGTAGCAGTGCTTTAGAAAGAACTTTGTATGCGATTGGCTGTAAGGAAATACCTCTATAATTGTTGGGGTTTGTCTTATCTCCTTTCTTGTGCAAGGGATGGATTATTGCCTGTTTCCAATCATTTGGAATTGTTCCTTTTTCCCAACATTCCTTGATAACTTTGTGTAAAGCTTCAGCTACAAATTTACCACCGAGTTTCAACATTTCAGTTAGTATCCCATCCTCACCAGGTGCCTTATTATTTTTAAGATTGTCAATATATTGTTCTATTTGTTGGACAGTTGGTGGTTCTGACGGAGGGTTCTCTTTTTGTGGTGATGTAAACTGTAGTCTTTCTAAAGGTTCTTCGCAATTAAGAAGTTCCTCAAAGTATTTAGCTAGTAACTCGCAGTTGTCTTTATTATTAGTGACCAGTCTACCAGTTGAATCCTTGAAATGGAGGTTCATTGGTTTGTATCCTTGGATCTCCTCTCGAAATACTTTGTAGAATTGTCTGGTGTTGTTCTTTTTAAAATCTATATCTATCTCTTCCAATCGCTTCTTATCATAATTACGTTTCTCTATCCTGATGATTTTGGATGTTAGCTTTCTGATCTCTACAAAATTAATCCAGTCATCTTCTCGTTTCCTGGAATTCCATAACTGCCAAGCCGCTAATCTACGTTCGATCGCTGCATCACATGTTGTATTCCACCATCGGTGTTTCCTTTTCCTTGGAGGCTGTCCCAATTCTTTGGCTGATTCTATCATTACATCTCTGATCTCTTCCCAGTTACTCTTATCTTTAGTATGCAGTTTATTGATAAATTCAGTCTTATTTTCTGATAAAACTTTTGTGTCTATTTTAGGAATTTTTGGAATTTTTGGCTTGGATTTATTTGGTTGGAATTTAGTTTTGATCTCAGACAAAAAATGGTCAGAATCAATATTTAATCCTCTCCTTACTCTAACATTCATGATTTCTCTAAAGTTCTGTTTTGTAATTGCTACATGATCCAATTGATATGAACCTAAATGTGGATTTGGAGAGCACCATGTTTTCTTTCTCCTCGGTAATTTCCTAAAAAAGGTTGACATCAATTTAAGATCAAATAGTCTGCAGAAACTTATGAGTCTCTCTCCATTTCTGTTAGTGCGGTTGTGAGCTGGGAAGTCACCCACTATGTTTCTAAATTTTCTCTCTCTTCCAATCTGTGCATTAAAGTCACCCACTAAGATTTTAACGTGATGATAAGGTATCTTTGATGATTCATGTTCCAACATTTCCCAAAACTCGTCAACATTTTCTGGATTTTTCTTATTGTCCTCATTGGTGGGAGCATGAGCATTGATTATAGTATAGCCTTTGTTTCCTGATCGAAATGAGAGAAGTGAAATTCGTTCTGATGAAGATGTAAAATTTGTTATTGATTCTGTTAAGTTTTGTTTAATCATAAAAGCTGTTCCAAGTATAGTACTGTTTTGTTTGGTTTTGATGCCAGCTTTCCCTTTGTAAATTCTATATCCCTCAGACTCAAAAGCATCTTCGTCGGTGTATCGAGTTTCTTGTAAAGCAAGAATGAGGATATTACGTCTATTCAGCACATCTGTCAGTTGTTTCAGTTTACCAGTTTTCATGAGCGTATTGATGTTCAGTGTGCCTAGCAGATGTTTTTGCTTAGGTCTTATGCGTGAAGTTCCAGGAAGCTCCGACTCTTCCTCACATGATGTTTTGGGCTCTCCAGACTCCGCAGGCCCAGTTGCATCACAGTTTCTTGTGATGGAGGATTGTTTACCTCCTGGAGTATATTTTCCGTTGTGGTTTACTATCATGTCTTAAGTTGAGATTATTTTGGAAGGAGGTTTACTCCCCTTCGATGTTACATCTGTGATCGAATCGCCAGATGGATCATAATAGGCCGCCCAATATGGGAACAGACGCCTTTGATAACCGCCCCTAACATGGGGAACAGACGTTATCGGGTGAATGCTGATATCTGTTTAGTTAAAACAGATACCTTTTGCTCTATTTATCCCGAGCACTGGGATGCCTCTTCCGTCATCTATGCTGTACCAAAGGCTACCTTCTCCACCACAGTTGTCGTTGAGGACTTTACCGTAACCCTGGTAAGGGGCCCTTACAAGGAACTACCAGCCGGGCCAGCTGGACCAAGGTTTTTTAAAGAGGTGTTACTCCTCTATCACTCCCCTTTGGTCCTGACTTGTGACAGGCAGAGCCTGGCTTCCCAGACATTGGGCCCAGGTTGGTAGGGTTAATAATAATAATAATAAGTTAAATGAAAATTAAATTATACTGATTGGTGTATAATCTCTAATTAGTATAAAACAAAGTCCCAGATTCTTGGATGTCACGGTGTAACGTGTTTTTCCAGGGTATTTTATAATAATAAGTTAAATGAAAATTATCTTGGCTGAACAAGTTGCCGCGTAAATAAACATTGAATGGCATCCTACTGACTTATGTCAGTGGCGTAAAATACCCTGGAAAAACACGTTACACCGTGACATCCAAGAATCTGGGACTTTGTTTTATACTAATTAGAGATTATACACCAATCAGTATAATTTAATATAATATAATCCCCCTTCCGTCCAATCTTAAATTGACTGTGAATTTTGCGCAACGAAAAGTTCACAGGCGAAATGAGAGTTGCACGTCCAGGGAATGGCGAGGTGAATGAAACTCAAATCCCCCCTCCGTCCAATCTTAACTTGATTGTGTTTCTCAGGCGAAATGAAGAAATCCCGAGTTGCACTTCTAGGGAAACTCCTAACACAACCACCCTTCACAGAAGTTTTAACACAACACGACTCGACGGTTCGCTGCTGGCTGTATCTGGGACAATAGCTTCGCCCGCTAGCTAGGCTGTAACAGGGATGATAGACTCGCCCTTAGCTAGCTCGTAAACTGTCGCCTCAGTAGTTGAATGGACATGGTTGGAAGAAATTAAAACGTAAAAACACTTATAGTGGGCAGTGTATTGAAGATGGACATATGCTCTCGCGGACTTTTTTTTGTAGAACTTTTCATGCTGAACAATTCTTACACTCATAGTATTTAGATATTTTTAACGGTTTGCCCAGCGTAAGCTTACAAAGCGCCCAGGCGCCAGGTTTTTTTTTTACTTTTCCACTGAAATTGTTACTGCTCGGCTTGCTTGATCATAAATAAATAATTTCCTACAGAAATCATCCTCGAGATATCCTTTACGGAATGGTGAAAACCGCATCAAAATCCATCCAGTGGTTCTGGAGTTTACCTGTAACATCCAAGAATCGGGGACTTTGTTTTATACTAAGTAGAGATGGCATATTTTAAAGGCAGTGACTTGGTTAACTCTGGAGAAATATTTTATCTCGTTATTTTAATGTTCTACAGTATATGGTTTCTTTTATGATATCATTATTTTTGGATTATTTATACTATTTTAGGGCATTGTGTGCTATGAACATCTGATTCATAGGGCTGTTCAGCGATATTCATGGGTTTCAAATTTGCCTGTGTCCATAGGTTTAACCTTGAAACTGACCCTTATGTAACCCCCAAACAAGCTAAAAGATTATCTGTTAGCCAGTCACTCATTGTTATATCCAGGCTTAAGCACATTATTATGAATACAACTCAGATAAACTGTCATTCCAAGGACTCACTGTTTATAAGTTTTGGTTCTAGAATTCGTATTCTCCAAATCACAAGCAGATCCAAATGCCAATACCGTTCTATAGAGAACAACATACCTCATTGTTATCCGAGAAGCACGCAAGGCAAATAAACTTGACTAAACAATAGGGGCAGAGTTTCGGGATATGGTTTCTTGAGCACATCTTACCATCTTACATATGAGTTAGTCGCATGTCGTACTTCCAGAAGTAAAAAATACCTGATTTTTTGTTCTACATACTGAAACATTTCCTTAACACTTAACTTATTTACTGTCCATGTGGCAGTAAAATGCAATTTTGAACCTTGTGATAACTGTAAAGTTTTGCTTATTAACTATCATATTATATACTGTACTGTGGTAACATATTACAACAGAAAATTTTCTACGTTAAAGGTGCAAGCCATGTAAAGAAAAAAGCTAATCAATTTTTATTTCCAGCTTGCAGTGTGTCTCGCAGTTGGTAGGTTCAGCTGGCAGTCTGCTCAAACCCCACCTAGCACAGCTGATCCCAGCTCTTCTCGAAGCAACCAGCGAACTAGAGATGCGTGGACTCAGTCAGTTGAGTGCTGGCTTGGGTGCCGATCACGACCGACAGGAGATTGTCGACTCCTTGAGAGCATCTGCAGCTAAGAGCCATTACACTACAGAGACTGTCACCAAAGTTAGTACCAGTAGTTTTATAGCCCTAAATCTAACCATACTAAGAGAGCTTTTATTGTTAGCAAAATGCAAACCTAAATTCTACTTTCTTTGGGCGGCTTCGGTGGCTTAGTTGGTAGCATGCTGAGCTTCTATGTCAACAGATCGCGGGGTCAAACCCAGCCAAAGTCGTCGGATTTTTTAAGAGCGTTAAAATCCCTCAGTATGGCTTCCTTCAAAGGGGAAGTAAAGCCGGCAGACCCATCTCCTAGATTTATGGCATGTAAAAGAACCTTCCACTAACTACACTTGTGTGAAGCCAACATTTGTAGGTTAGAATTGATAACGCTCTATTTGTTCCAACGTTCGCCGTCAGATGCTGACTGCGATACCATCTAGTAGCCAAGTCCACAAGCTAAGTGTCGTGGACAGTAGCATTTGGTAGCAAAACTAGGAACTACTTGAAATTACTGTCTGCAGTCCTTTCTTGAACTAAAAAACAGATCACACACTAATACAGCCAACACAATTAACACCGGTTTTCAGACAGATTCCACACAAACCCAAAGTACCTGGGGCTATATGACCGTGTTGTTGCAGCCCCTAAAATAAGGAACCAACCAACCTACCTAACTACACTTGTGTGAAGCTAAAATTTGTTGGTTAGATTTGATTAGTTTAAAATTTAAAATTAATTAAAAATACGTTTATATCCCGTCTAGTCAATACCTTATTTTTGTGTTTATTTACACATTTCTAGTACATGTTTCGAGGCATAGCTTTCTCATTGGAAATTTGCCCCTTCATCAGCTAGTACTTTAAGCCTTTTAGCAAAAGGCCCCAAACACAACTGGGAAACCCAGTACACTAACAAAAAAAATCTCACCACCTTGATAGCAGAAACTGAAACGGCAATAAAAAAAGCTGCCAGTCGAAGAACAACATGCCATCAGGCATGAGGTTAGCAAGAAAATCACAAGAATAATTAAGAACAAAAATATTGATCAGAACAGCATGTCAGACATGAAGAACCTTCACACAAAAAGAAACGATAATAACATCATAATCACTAAAGCCGATAAAGGCAACACTACCTTACTTATGAACAAAGACTAGTACATAAACAAAACTCTAGACTTTTTCACCAATGCCAAATTCCAAGAGGTAAACAAAGACCCTCAATACAAAGAAAACTCAAACAAATTCTGAAAATCACAATTTTTATCATCAATGAAAAAGAAACCAGTAAACTGATCAACATGAACCCAGGCCTTCCAACCCTTAGAGCTCTGCCCAAAATCCACAAAGACAACATCCCAATAAGACCAATAGTTAACTTTAGGAACAGTCCCCATATAAAAAGCTCAATTCTCACAACAATTTTTAAGCTAACACTACACGTTCAAAACCAACAAATTTTCCAAAAACACAATGGATTTTTGTGAACAAACCAAAGATCTTAGGATAGAACCAACCAGTTCATTCACACAATAGATATCAAGGACATGTAAACAAGCATTCCTATCAAACCCACCATCAAGATAATGAAGAAAAATTTGACCAACCATAGTACCCTATCGAAGGTAGAAATAGAAGAGTTTATAACCATCTTAACATTCACACTTGACAATAATTTTTTCACATTTAACCAAAAGATTTACAAACAAAACGACATGAGAAAGCCGCATTAATTGTAAATAATAATAGTAAATTGTATGGCCTCGATTGCCGGGTGCAAGATTTGTTAATTGACACCCAGAGGGCAGCTTGCATGTCGGTTTTCATCGTTCCTATGAACGCTATGAAAGTCAAGGAGGTTAGATATCTAAGCTCCTTGACACTACAGCGCTTTCTAGTAGAGAATGGAGGAACTTTGTGTTGGCGGAAAATCCCGAGATTAATTTTGCCATTGAACATGGCCTACTGAATTCAAATGGGTTCTTTAACATGCCAACTGTACCCCCCCCCCTCTGCGCCACTACTACTACTACACGGGGCCTTATTCGAGACAAGCTCTGGGATGGACGGGGACCTCGTACGCAGAGGCCGCAATTAGGAATAGGTTACCTAAGGTTTCATATGCTAAGAGAAAGAAGTTGCATTTAAAGGAATAACTATATAATTTCAAGCAATACAGACAAGGTAAATCAAAAGCAATCACGCCTCATTACATAGATTAAGCAAGCGCCAAGCAATAAAATAGACACTAAATCACTATGGTACATAAGCACAAACTTATACGCTATACACAAAGGTTACCCATTCACCTCGGGTGAAATGGTCACAGGATAAAATACAGAATTACATGAATAATTAAAAATCCAAGTAGGGACGGCCCCATTAATATAACGCCGCGTAAAACAAATATTCAACCGGATGAGGTTAGGTGACCTCCCAAACTAACACTGAACTACTAACAGTATAATCAGAAGTGGATGAATCCTTAAATGGAAATTCATATTAACGCTCCCTTCCGAACAAAGGGGTGACATCGCCAAACGAGGGTAAAATAATGGCAACACGAAAATGAAGGGTAAAAATCAAGAAGCGGAATATCACTAAGTCTGGAACATAACCCCACAATGATACAAAATAATTAAATGAACAAACTAAAGAGAAAACCGCTAGGCCTAAGCATCGAACCGGACGAATGACAAATTACGTCTTAATACGGCAGAGCCCAAGTACTGACTGCAAAGAATACTGATTACTCCGGGGCAGTGAGGCCCCGCGAGGCAATAACCCCCACTCCAATTACTTACGTGAAAGAACCATTTGAAATGTTGATGGGAGGAGAGCTTGAATATGAAACAGCAATAATAATAAACATAAATAAACATAACATTACACAACTAAGCTGACTTCCATGGCCGCACACGTGATACCATCTTAAGTGTAAACACAAGGACGCCATGTTGTCATAAAACACTCGGCCCATAGACAAATGAGTTACCACAAACCAAAGAATAACGCAAAGCAAAAAATCGAACTAGGCCATGCTACCCTTAAAAATACACTACATTAAAAACAGTTAAACTGTCCGGATTAGACACAAATAAAAGCCAAAAATGCTTCCCTAATCCCCCACACAGTGCTTTGCATAAACACAAATCTTACAAGACTGGTCCCCCGGATAATTACACGAATTAATCGACACCGGATTCACACGGAGTGACAGAACCATATTACTTGCGTGTTCGTACACGCCATGAAACAGAAACATGAACAAAACTGGAATAGAAGCCCTTGTGCGCTAAAGAATATCACGCGCGCAGCCAACAGATGTATTCCCTAACCACCCAAAATAATAATGTTAAATGTTACTTCTCAGTACGGTAGTTCTTATTATCGCACACGGTTACTTCAAACATTTGTAGGTTGGTTGGTTAACTGGCCGGGTGGAAGAGGTGACATCTTCGCACCCGGCCGCTGACGCACACGTTACACACGTCTGCAAGCTTCGAAGTCGGTATTCAGAATCACAAGCGTCAGCCTGACAAGACACTCGCACACTTCACACTTGCTGGAAAATCATCCAGGCTCGCCACACGAAACACTGCCGAGAATCTTAAATTTGCGTGTCTTTTTTTAGTTACTCTTCTTGCCGCTATGTTGGTACCTCCGAGCCCGCAGTTGCTAGGCAGAGTTCAAACAAAACGCGGAAGATTCCTGCGATGTTAGAACAAGGGTAGTCTTTGTTGAAAATGACGCCAAACACCGATATGCGAGCCGATTGGCTTATTTCGGAAAAGGCGAAATGTCAGTGCACGGAAATGGGCGGTAATTCAAGCGAGACGCTTTAAGTCACATCTGGGAACACTCCAGTTCTGGCCACCCGCCGATTAGAATTTTAATTGGATACTGGGTGGGCATTGGGTAAATATCCACAGAGGCAAACATCTTCAGAAGTAAACATCTTCAAAAGTCAACATCTTCAAGGGGGCCGGCTTGACCTTTCGTGGGAGTGGAAACTGATAGGGTGGTCTTCTAGGGTAGGGACCGGCTTGAATGGACGTGGGAGTAGGAACGGATAGGGTGGGCTCGCATTTAGCGAGCTTGAATTAGTTAGGCAATTGCATAGTTCACTCGCTGACTCAAATGATTATTTCCCAGAGTCTTTAAGTTCAGGGACCAAGGTTCGATGCCAAGGTAGGCTCACATCTCTCCCACAGGCTAGGGATCGATGCCAGACTAGGGAATTTAGGCGTGGAGATATGTGCCGATTGGCACACCAACAATGTATGACATCCATGTCATGATTTTTGTCACCTTTCAAAAATCACTTTCAACGGCTTGGGGTTGGTAGTCCGACACGTTAACCACTCACCCACCGTGGCAAGGGCATTTAATAGTTTCGTACACAGAGCATTAAATATACCCTTAAAACCCAGAAGACTACAACAAAGAAATCAAAATCATCCATCAGTTTGCCAAGATAAACGGATACAATCATAATTATGTAAACAACATAATTAATAAAATCAAAACACACCAACCACCAAACTAATTCAAGAACGGACAAAACCAATGTATGCCACAGTCACATATTTTGACTGTCACACCTATAGGCACCGTGCGTGGCACTCTAGCGGAGCGCAGCAGTACTAAACTGGTGAGGCATAGCCTTAATTTTCTCTTATCTGTATTTGATGATGAAGCATTTGATTGCAGCACACTTACAAATTGTACTTGATTAGCCTCAGTAAAATTCTCCATTTTCACTCTTGAACGATCCATCTTTTCTCTATATTCTCTGTATGCCTCAAAGTTGGCATTTCCTCCAGCATAAACGAAATGACGGTATCGTCTAGGTTGAGTAGTTCAGCCGGTAACCTCTCAACTTTGTTTTCACAACTTCTCTATTAAGATTTTCACAGTCAATTTCTTCAGTAAACTTGTCATAATTCTTAGTAAAAATTGTTCTTTTCACAGCTGCTATCATCTTGCGAATGTCACTTTGTTATGATAATATGTAAGAATATAGACTTAACGATACCAGCTTTTAATCACATCAGGGTCACCACTAAATGTTAGGACAGAAACAAAACTACCTGTTTTATTCTTCCTCTAAATCAACTTGTCTGGACTGAAGTAAAATAACACTGTTTTACCCTTCCACTTTCTACGGGCAGATGACCTCATAGTTCTGCCCCTTAAAACAACAATAATTAACTCACTCACTCTTCCACTTGGTTGTTTATTCACATACATATATTACATTTCTCCACTTTCAACAAAACAGACACAGGGGTTTGGATAAATTCTCCATTATCAAGTTCTCAGATTAAACATAGTATGTCAAGGAACAACACAATGTAAAATGTTGGGGCTACATGTCATCTAACAATGTGAGTAGTTTGAAGACTTATGGACAAGCCCTTTCAGAAGTAAAGAAAATGCAATCTTTTAATATCACTGAGAAATAATGACACCGTTTCTATTCTTCATGCTGACAAGGGAAATGCGACAGTGGTGATGGATACCGTTGAATATAAAAGTAAAATCTCGATTCTGTTATCTGATCCTGTCTACAGACTGTGCACTCGTGTATCCAATGCCACTGCTAAGCTTGTTAAACTGTCATCAATTCCAAAAGAAGAGGTAAGATGTCTTATTCTGAGAGATGCTGTTCCTCCGAGATTGTATGGTCTTCCATAAATCCATAAGCAAAACGTTCCTCTTCGACCAATTGTTAGCACAATAGGTTCTCCAACTTACGCTCTTGCGCAATATCTCAGCAAGTTGCTTCAGCCGCACTTGGGGCGCACACAGTCTTACATTAGGGATTCAACCCATTTCGTCGAAAAATTGTCAACCATCGCCATTCAACCAAATGCTATTTTGGTGAGTTTTGATGAAGAGTCCTTGTTCACCAGGGTGCCGGTGGATTCGGTCATGTCCCTCATCAAGAATTTGTTTCCTGAGGACATTGCCCGATTATTCCACCACTGCTTGTGTTCCAGTTATTTCTTGTGGGATGGTAAATTTTACGAGCAGACTGATGGTGTGGCCATGGGAAGTCCACTCTCGCCTGTCGTGGCAAATTTTTTTATGGAACATTTTTAGGGGGAGGCTATATCTTCGGCATCTTTCAAACCTGTGATTTGGTGGAGGTATGTGGATGATACGTTCGTGGTGTGGGAGGAGGGTTCTGAGAAACTGAACCACTTTCTGAACCACATGCATCCTTCAATCCACTTCACAAAGGAGCTAGAGTCTGGTGGATGCTTACCTTTTTTGGATGTTCTTGTGAGGAGGAAGGCAGATGGCTCCATGGGACACAGCGTCTACCGTAAGCCAACTCACACTAACCGTTATTTACATGCAGACTCCCACCACCACCCAGCACAAAAACAAGGAATTATAACAACTCTAGCCAAAAGAGCGGAACGTATTTGTGAGGCATCAACTCTTCAGGAAGAGTTACATGCGTTACAAACCATGTTTAAGGGTAATGGCTATAATGAATCCACTATATACAACCCTACAACGCAGATGGAGGGATAGACAACCTTCTCAGAGCTCCGACGTGAGGGGAACTGCTTACCTCCCTTATATTCACAACACCACTGACCTCGTTGCTAAGATTCTCCGCAAGCACAAGATAAAAACAGTTTTCGGCACTATGACGAAAATTGGTCAACATTTAGCATTAAACAAAGATAAATTGTCCCCAATACTACAACCTGGGGTGTATGAAGTCCCTTGTACTTGCGGAAAAGTCTACATTGGACAAACAAAACTGTCCGTTGCAACTCGCATCAAAGGAACATCCATCTAAACCAACCTGACAAATCATCTATAACTGAACATGCCCTGTCTTCAGGACACGGTGTATGTTTCAAGGATGCTCATGCGCTTGCCTTGTTAAGCACAACTGGTCTAGAATTATAAGGGAGGCAGTTGAAATTCGTAAAAATTCCAATAATTTTAACAGAGACACTGGATATCAGCTAAGTGACACTTGGCTACCAGTTATTAAGGATTTAGGAAGATAGTTCCCCTCAGTCTCTCTGTTCTTCACCTATTTTAAATTGTACTGTTTTCCTCTATGGCTACAGAGCCTGGATTTGATCTCCTTTGTTCGTCACTGGAGGAGTTTCCTTTTTTTTCCTCTCTGTTGCTTGTATGACGTTAGGTATTGTTCAGATACATTTCCCTTTTGTTTATGTTTCCTTATATCCACCTAACCCTCCCACCTCCCGCCTTTTCTTTTGGACGTCCTCATTCTTCGAGGAGTCTCTATTTTTTCACCCCGCCCCCTTTACCTTCTCCTTACTTACTACTCTGTCCGCCGTTCTACCGTGGTCCATACAGTAATTTCTGGCAGCTGCTCTCTGGTGACGAACAGAGGAATTTATCTTTTTGTAATTTTTTGTAATCTCATTGATATACTTTCTTTGGCCACATTGTTTGATTCCATTGAATAAGGAGGCAAGGTTTCTCCGAAACGTATGGTTCTTATTTAATTTGACACGGCATTAGCCCGAAAAACATGATTTATTTATATAACTTATTTGGTATTAAATATTCATAATTTTTTTATTTGTTATTTAATAGTAGTTTAATTAATTATTATTGTTAGTAATTTATTATTTACTTTGATTATGCCTTTCTAAAATTGTTCATAAGGTGTTCTCTTTCTAAAATTGTCCATGAAAGTTTCTCTTTTAAATAATGTACAGAATAAAGTACATTTTAAACAAACCAAATCATTAAATTATGATCAGAATTTAATTGCAAAAAGAAATATAAAAGCCCCAAATTAATTGAAAAAAAAAATTAAAAAGAATGGAGGAAAGAGTAGCAAGAAGGGAATTAGAAAGAGAAGTCAAAGGAAAGAGACCAGTTGGAAGACAGAGAAGAAGGTGGTTAGACCAAATTTTGAACGACATTAGAGAAGCTGGATTGGATGTGGCAGAAGTGATGGAACAGGAAAAATGGAAGGACAGAAAGGAGTGGAGGAGGCTTGTAAACCACACCCGGGTGACTGGAGTGGGACTTCGATGATGATGATGATGATGATGATGACAGTTATAAAAGGTTAAACTCTTCAAAACTATGACAATGTAAATGAATATTACTGTATTTGCCGCTTTGGCCTTTTTCCCCTGAAATTTAGATTCTTTTAAATTTGCCGAAAAACCAGGGTCCCTAGTTATTTCTAAACAGTCATCAAGCCCTTTAATGAGAAAATTTTTCGACTGGAATACCAGGGCATGAAAATACATGACATTTTATATGCTATATGGTTGGAATGCAGCAAGGTAGGGGTGAAGAAGACAAACAGGGGCAGATAAGGGACTTTCCTCACTTCATTGTTTGTGGACTCAAACTGACCTCTTACTGATGTGATAAGAGAGCATACTGGCTTTAACATGAAAGTGTGTTACGATTCTAATTACCCAGACAAGAAGGTAAGCATGCTTGTGGTTTGACTAAATAAATACAGTAAAACTTCACTTATACGATTTTCAAGGGACCAAATGAAAAAAACGTATAAGCGTGAAAAGCGCGTAAATGAAAGTCTCTTAATAAAAACTGCAAAATGTATGTGACATTATGGGTTATACAGGGACTTGGTGTTATATGCGACGCGGACCCTCGCTCGCGGCGCCGGTCCCCCGTCAAGCACTTGGCCGTAATGCGCTTCTTGGCGCCACAAGTTTCCCTCCTTTGCAGTGTGCTTGAGCAGTGTGGGGTTCAGTTTAGTCAATTGTTCACGTCTTTAGTGCTCAAGGTGATGTTCCAATGCGATTTTCATTACGTGAACGTGTGTAAATACCTTCTTAAAGTACAGGAAATCTTTCGCGAAAATGAGCTTAAAGACTATATTACAGTTGAAATACAGTCAATCGGTGGTGAGGAACTTCAGAACGTAAATGACAATTTCATAAAGAGGTGCCAGCGATGTGTAGCAGTGGATGGCGAACATTTTCAGCACCAGCTGTGAACTACAGTATAGGCTATAGGCCGCGCGAGCTAGGCATTACGGCAAAGTGCCTGGCGGGAGACAGGCGGCGAGCGATGGCCCCCGTTAAGAAGTGAACAACAGCAATCGTAATGCACTTCCTTTTCCTTTCACCCATGTTCACTGCTATCAAGGTTAACCACAACTGAAATACCGAACAAGGCAGAACAATGACTGAAGCAAGTGATGTTGTATTTCGCAACACACGCAACTCCGGCTGAACATAGCTTCAAGGTCGTTCTCGCCACAACATAGCGCCGCGCGAGGGATGGTTTCCGAGAAACGTACAGTGCGTCTCATAAGTTTCTGGCTCCAATATTTTTAGAGATTTTAGGTAGGGAAACCGTTGTAAACGTATAAACGACGCATTTTTCTCTCGGGGACGTAAGATATGATCGTATAAGCGTGAAAAACGAATAAATGTAAAACGTATATTGGAAATAAATTAACATGGAAAGTATAGGGATTTTGCCGGGACCAAGAAAAAAATCGTATAAGTGTAGAAAACGTATAAGTGTGAATCGTATAAAAGAAGTTTTACTGTATCATTTATGTTCGACGATGTCGAAATGTAAACATTATGTGTCAGAAAACTGTATCATGAAGCTCATTATAACACTATTTTTCATTATGAAACAGTTTCTCCCACCTATCAGAGTTCAAGAAACAGTTGTGTGACCAATTAGGTAAGGATACCTTCACGCATGCGCTCAAAATCCAACATGTCTATATAAATTACCGACATGGAAAGTGGTCCATATGTTCACGTAAATAAACTGGCGAATATGAGACAAGAAATAGCACTGTACCTTAATATCTCCAACTCCAATTTCTACACAGCGCATTGCTTTCAAACGACTTAGGTGACAATATTAGTGAATGCTATAGAGCTGGACGGCAGGCTGTAAACAATAGGTGTTCTGTGTTGGCAACCAAAGTGAATGGTCTCTGCTTTCAGAGTGCCTTGACCCACGCATGCGCTCTGTTCAGTCAGCAAAGCCAGCGTGCCCTGTTCACTAACTGAATTAACTGAATCCCACAGATATTTATGAATCATCATCATCATCATCTTGCCCAGTTTCCAGCCACTGGCCGGGTCTGTTTGGAACACAAGCCTCTCCAACGTCTTCTGTCTTCCCACCATCTCTCAGCCTCCACCCTTGTCCAGTCTTCTCCTCTCTTCTTCACGCTTTCTTCCACCCCCTTCAGCCACCTGTCTCTCGGTCTCTTTCCTTCCCACTTCGTCTCGTGTACTCTCCTGGGTATCCTCTTCTCCTCCATTCGTTTTACATGTCCATACCATCTAAGTCTAGATTTCTCTATACCATCCTGTAATGGTTCCTCCTTCATTAATTCTCTGGTCCTCTCATTTCTTATTCTGTCCATCTTTGTAGCTCCATTACTGCTTCTCAAGAACCTCATCTCACTGGCCTGTATTTTGCTCTTCTCCCTTCCTTTCATAACCCAGGTCTCCGAGGCATACGTCAGGATAGGGACATAGTACGTCCGATATATGATCTTTTTGCTGTTCTGAGGGACATCCTTGCTCCATAACATGCTTCCCACACTCCTCCGGAATGCTTCTGCCTGCCTCCCCCACTCATTTATTTCTCTATCGTTTCTTCCATTATCTTGGATCAGGCTTCCCAGATACTTGAAACTCTCCACTTTCTTCAGCTGTTCCCCACCAATTGTTATTCCCGTTGTGGTTCTTTCCTTCTTCCTTGTTGTGATCACCATCTCACTGTTCCCGTTGTGGTTCTTTCCTTCTTCCTTGTTGTGATCACCATCTCACTCTTATTTATGCTAAATTTCATCCCATATCCTTGTATTATTCCTTCCCACACGTCCAACTGTTCCTGTACCTCCTCCTCCTTGTTTCCCCAAATCATCAAATCATCTGCAAACACCATTGCTTTCATCTTTCCTTCCCCAATTACTTGTGCCACTCGGGTCATTATGTCATCCATCACCACAATGAAAAGTAACGGTGACAGTGCACTTCCTTGTTTCAGGCCGTTTCTCTGTTCCAACCAGTCTGATCTCTCTCCTCCCACTTTCACACAGCTCTCGCTTCCCTTGTACACCTCCTTTATCCTCTTTATAGTCCATTTCTCTACTCCTCTATCCTCCAGGTACTTCCATACTTTGTTTCTGCATACACTGTCATATGCTTTCTTAATGTCCAGGAAGGCCATCAGTAGATCTGTTCCATACTCATAGTGCTGTTCTTGTAACTAACTGCCTTACAGCAAAAATCAAATCCTCTGTGGACCTTCCTGCTCTGAAGCCATGTTGTTCTTCCCTCATCCCTCCTTCTATCCTTGTCCTAATTCTCTTTTCCAAAACTTTCTCGAAGATCTTTGCACAATGACTCATCAGTGTTATTCCCCGATAGTTTCTGCAATCTGTTCTAATACCTTTCTTGAAGATCGGGACAATTATTCCTTTTTTACAGTCCTCTGGGGTCTTCCTTTCCTTCCATGCTGTCCTCATCACTCGGTACAACCACTGTATCCCCACCTCTCCTGCTGCTCTCACCATCTCCACACTCAACTCATCCACACCCGGTGCCTTTCCTCCTTTCATCTTGTTCACTGCATCTTCCACTTCTTTCCATGTTTAGTCCTTTTCTGTTTGCAGTTCATCTTCCTCTTCCCCGATTTCTTCCTCCTCACCATCTTTTCCATTTGGGCTCAGAAGTTCTTCAAAGTATTCTTTCCACATTTTCTTCAGTTCTTCCCTATTTTCTATCTCTTGTCCCCTTTTGTTCACCATTCTAACATAATCCGTAGGATCCTTCCGCCTCTTATTTTTTACCATCCCACAAAGGACCTTTTTTGTACCTTCACTATCCTCCATCATCTTTGTCCACTCTTCCATCCACTTTCTTCTCTCCTCAGCCACTACTCTCTTCGCCTCCTTCTTTCTTTCCTGGTACTCTTCCCTTGTCTCTACCGTCCTATTTTGATACCACCTCCTAAAGGCCCTATTCTTTTCCCTTACTATATCTTTTGTCTTCTCATTCCACCATGGTGTTTCCTTCCACCTCTTCTTACTACTTGTCCTCGCACATACTGCTTCTGCTGCACCTACTAGTGACTTCTTAAATCTAGCCCATTCCTCTTCCACCCCTCTTTCTTCATCTGTTGGAATTCCTTCCTTTACCATTTTGAGGTACTCGACCCTTCTATCCCCTTCTTTCAGTTTCCATATCCTTATACGTCTTTCCTGGTTCTCAGTCCCTTTCTTCACCTTACTCCCTCTCAGGTTCATTACCAGCAATCGATGGTCGCTATCCAGGTTCTCCGATGGTATAACCTTGATGTCCGTCATGTTCTTATTTAGTTCTTTCTCATACAGTATATAGTCGACCACCGACTTCCTGGTCAAGTCATCACTGTACCATGTGATTGTGTGGCTCTCTCTCTTCTTAAACCAGGAGTTCCCAACTAGCAGGCTGTTCCTCTGGCAGAAGTCCAACAGTCTCTTTCCTTCCTCATTTCTTCCGCCCCAACCCTCTGGTCCTAGAACACTCTCATAACCTTGTCTTTCTCTTCCTACATGGGCATTGAGATCCCCCATAACAATCATATTTCTTCCTACCAGCTGCTTCTGCAATTCCTCTTCAAACTCCTCCTTCTCTTCAGAGGCGCAGCCTACTTGTGGAGCATACACTTGCACTATTTCTACGGTTATATGAATATTTATGTTAAAACATATAATAAAGTTATAGTTATCGTCGAACATAAACAGTCATATGCTACTCGTCTATAATGGTAATTAAGACACTCGTTTTATAAACATACTCCTGTCTTAATTATTGCCATTATAGGCTCGTTGCATAATGTAGCCTACTATTATAATGCATAGTATAGAGAAACTTGGTTAACAATAACAGAGCAAGAGAAAAGTGTTCAAGAATTGTACTTGTCTTAACTGCGTAGTGGCTCATTTGTCGTCAGGGACATTCAACATTCTCAGTTACAACAATGTAACTTTATATGCAAGTTTTGGCATCTCTTTGCATTTTTCAGGAATGCAGAAAATTACAGGTTTTAATTGTTAAATCTTATTTCGTAATCTTTCGTCAACTCAGAAAACAGACCCAGCCGGAGGCTGGAAACTACAAGATATGTCAACTCGGACAGTTTCAATATTATTTCCCAATTTGGCAGCTCTTGCCAATACTTAATAAAGCTCATCAACAAATGTGAGAGCTCATATTACCCTGTTGGCCATTTTTTTCTCATGAAGAATTGAAAAAGGTGAAACATCATTTTGAGCAAGTGTAGCATAAGATTTTTTACTGTAATCAATGGACTCAACGGACAAGCAGCTGCTTTTAGTGCAGTCTTCAGGCAAGAAGTTACCAAAATCTAACTTCATGAAATCCCGATTTTCAATTAACTTGTAAGACAGTTTCCCAATACTTTCTTACTAAGCAAAGTAATTCCTTCACCAAACATACTTTTGCAAATACTTTTGATTGACTGTGTAGTGCAATATGTCAGGCAATTGCATATTGTACTTGAGGTGGTGGGACAACATTCTGACATGGTTAGTTGACATTTAAAGGTGTTTACATGTGGGTGCTTTACTGCGATGTTAAAGAATCCATAGAGGACAAAGTTGTGAAGTGCCTAAAATGTATATAGTTACTCAGGGCCAACATAAATGTTGGAAATTTTGTACCTTCTTATGGGATTATTATAGAAAAATACATTTGAAAGAACATAATCTTGCTGTAATGCAATATTTTTACAAAGTTCGTGAGTTACGGTGTCTTAAGTTGAAAATTTCATGGATAAATTATTTTAAAAGTAATTTGTTTTATTCATTTATATATTTTTATTTATTTGTTTATTTATTTGAATATATTTTTTAATTATTTTTTTAGATTTTTTTAATTTTTTTAAATTTGTTAAAAATTATATATCTGTGGATCTCCTTCATTGGATATACAAAGGATTTTTGTTTTTTCTATCAGCCCAGTATTTCTTTATTCTGTGGGATTGCAGTCTTCTTCCTTTATCTGAAACACACTTCCTATTATTTGTTTGTTGATCTTAGTGTGTAGTGTGCTTTGTTTATCTTAGAGTTTCTTAATTTTGTGTGTTTTGTTTTTTAAATCCTCATTAATAATTTGTAATTCTCTCATATCTTCCTTAATTTCCGTAATCCATCGAATATTGCTCTTACTGTCCCATAATTTCTCTATTATTCTCCTACTGAATCTGCTTTCCGATGTCCTGGTTAAATGTCGAAAGAATGATTTGCATTTTCATATTTTATTAAAAATTACAATTTTTTAAATAAATAATAACACTGCTTGTAGTTGAAAAATAAACTCACCTTTTGCATGTCCCCAGTCATCATTGATGGTGTGTTCAGTATCGAATAATGCATTCTCTTACATACGCTACTAAAGGGTGTTTCATATCAAACAACTGCTTGAAGATTTGGATTTGGTGGCGGTATGGTGAATGGCAGTCAGGACCTGAACTGTGATGAAAATTGGCCATTCCTTGATTTTTATGTTGATTTTTATTGCTTTCCCAAGTATATCATGTCATCATTGTGGTTGTGAAAATCCAATTCTTGGAAACCATAGGTAGCCCGACAACATTCACAGTATCACAGCATCATAGGTGTATGTATCATTGCCACGTGTCCCCCATTAGATCAACGGTCAAGAGCAACGGCATACATAGTTGAAGGTCGTGGGTTCAAATCTCACATGGGTCAGACATTTTAATTCTTTAACTTCTATCTACATGGCTTGCACTATTTGTGCATTACACGACCTAATAGCTTAAAGCCCTCATTTGCCATTATTGTGGTTGTGAAAATCCAATTCTTGGAATCTATATTTCACATTGTTTATTGCTGGATGAGGTGTGTCCCCGTGGCTTATAATCACAAGATTCACGGTCACGTAAAACTACAATCTTCCTTCTTCTTTGGATGAGGTGTGGCATCCTTGGAGAACCTCTTCTTACTGGCACTATTTTTAATACGGTACTGTATTTGTATTTTATCTACTTTTTGTTCATATTATATACCGTATTTGCTCGCGTATATCTCGCACCCCATTTTTTTATTTGAAATTTCAGGGGGAAAAGTACTCGCATATATCTCGCATTCATTACTGACACCATCATATAAATGACCGTAATAACCTTGAGGTAGAAACACGTTCGATTTAGCGCGCCACAACAGTCGTCATTGTCCACGAACTTACCCGAAGCGTCACTAACAGGAAGAGCGAGCAACAACGAGTTGATCCGAACTTCGATACGAGCCGATTAGGGATCGAGGCGCCGCGTGCAAGCATACGGCGCAGCGTGAGTGTTAGCACGCTGTACATCGTTCACCGCGGCCGGCTAAATTCCCCGCCTTGAGACACGTTCGAATTAGCGATTAGCGCGCCACAACAGTTGCGCAAGTAGGCCTACTGTTACATCGCAAATTTTGTGTTTTTTCGGAAATACGGTCAGTCCCCGCGTATATCTCACACCAAAAATTTTCACACGTATTTTCGGTAAAAAAAAGTGCGAGATATATGCGAGCAAATACGGTAATTATAGAAGTGTTGCAGTGTATCTTATTCTTAATAAGACACCCAGGAATAGCAAAGTTAGTTATGGAAGGAAGGGTTGAGGATAAGAACTGTAGGGGTAGACCAAGATTAGAATATGTTAAACGGATGCCTCGGATGTAGGGTGTGGTAACTATCTAGAGATGAAATGATTAGCTCAGGACAGGGAAGCATGGATTGCTGCATCAAACCATTCAAAAGACTGAAGACTCAAACAACAACATCAACAACAATAAAAATGATCCTTTGTAGATAGATATTTGTTTCTGCTACTTTTATTTTGCCTTCCTATGCCTGCCCTTTATGTCTTAAGCCATTTTACCCTTTAAGTATTATATTGAGGATCAGAATGTATTTGTTAACATGAGATGTGTTGAAAGAATCAACTAGCTGGTTTAGTCTTGCATGTTATACTATCAAGTTACTGTGGAATAATTAAGATGCAATCTCTTTTTTTATAGTGTGTGCAATATGTGGATGCAGCAACACTCGAGCTTCTAGTCCCGCGGATCATCGAATTAATGCGCGGCTCTGTGGGTCTTGGGACTCGTGTGGCATGTGCTCACCTGATAGTGCTTCTAGCTCAGCATCTCAAATTGGAATTGCAGCCATATACAGGTACATTTTTCACATGAATGTGACTGTATCACCAGTGCTGGATTAACCATAAGGCACAATAGGCAATTGCCTGGGGCCCCCGGCTCAAAAGGGTCCCAAAAATAATGAAAAAATTCCACCTAAAAATGAAAAAAAAACAACAATTTTTTGGATTATTTTTTTGGAGGGGGAGTCAAATAAATTCTTGAAACAGAAGGTCATACTGGCGAAAGTTTGAAAACTCAAACTGTGAACTTCGTCACTGAAGATTGCGGTTTGGAAATTCAAGATTGTAGAGGACAGTCCTATGACAACGCACCAAACATGTCTGGAAAGTATCAGGGTCTGCAAGCCGAAATATTAGAACTGAATAAATATGCGATTTATGTTCCTAGAGGTACACATTCCCTCGATTTAGTTGGACAATCTGCTGTTAAAAGCTGTTTTTACGTAGTTGATTTTTTTCGATAATGCAATCATTGTATAACTTCTTTTCTGCAAACCCTCACATTTGGGGCATGTTGAAAAATTATATAAAAAACGCTAAAACTTTGAAATCAGTCAGATACGCGCTGGGAAGCACATGCTAATGCAACGAATGCGGTGTATGATTCGTTTCATAATATTGTCGAGGCTTTAGAAAGCATTGAAGATGACGAGTCGGAAAATAATGACACTCGGAATGAAGCGGGGTGCATCGCAAACAGAATGCAGAAATTCGGGTTCGTGTTAATTTTGAGGGATTTAATTTTGACTTCTATCAGAATCGGACATTTTAAGGAAAATCAACTTCGATGATGTTATTGAAACTTTCTGCGACACAAAATGCAGAAAAAAGTTTTTCTGAAAATGTACATATGTATTTGTATATGTATTGTATTCATCATTCATTGTGAATTTGTAAATAAAATCTCTTTCGAAGTTATGATTGACTTTTTTAAGAAGGGGGAAAGGGGAGGGGGATTGAAAAAAAGGGGAAAAGGGGCCTCAAATTAACAATTGCCTAGGGCCACTGTGAGTCTTAATCCGGCACTGCGTATCACATGAGGAAAATCACTCTTCAGACGCCTTGAAACATGGCAGGCTGAATGAACTGGAGCCTCTTCTACTATATATTTGTCTAACACCACTCACTCACTCACTCACTCACTATTCATCTAGTTGAAATTTAGCTTGTTTTATCATTTGCAAGTAGTGCAAGATCATCTGTGAATGCTTATCAGTTAAGTTTTATATCTTTGCCAATCTTAGTCCAGTCTCGTATGTTTTTTTCCAACACACAATAATGGTGAGAGTCCATCTCCCTGTCGAAGTCCAGTTTTAATTTCAAATGGTTCAGAGAATTCATTTCGGAATCTAACTTAAGATTTAGTGTTCTTAAGGGGGATTTCAGTAAGGCTAATAAGTTTTTGATGTAAACCAAATTCCTTAAGGATAGTCAATGACGACTCATGATGGATACTACCATATGCCTTTTTCAAGTCAACAAAAGTGATGACTAAAGATGTGTTTCTAACTCTATGATGTTTCATAATCCACTTTAAACTGATAATTTGATCTGGACAACTTCTTCCTGAACGAAATCCTCCTTGATATTCTCCAAGTTCACAGTCAAACTGTTCCTGAATTCTTCTATACACAATCTTAGAGAAAATCTTGTGATATCCAGCAGAGATATCCCCCGATAATTGTTTGGATCTGATCTATCACCTTTTTTATGTAATGGGTGTATTATCGCCATGTTCCATTCTTCGGGCATTGTTTCGGTATTCCAAATGTCTATAAGTTATTTATGTAAATTCCAAATGGTTTGTTCATTTGCATTCTTCCATATTTCTGCAACTAGTCGATTCTCTTCTGCTGCCTTGTAATTCTTAAGCGAATCAATTGCTGTTAGCACTTCATTGTAATTTGGTGGTATAACATTTTCTAAAGGTGTTTTATTTTTGGGAAGAAGGTCGTACTGTAGGTATTGTGTTGGTTCCTCACTATTAAGTAATTCTTTGAATTATTTAGCATTATTTTGATTATTATGGCCAGTTTTTCATTTGTATTTCTCATCATAAGTGTTGGAGTATATTTTAAATGGTATTGGTATTTCTCCTTACTTATATAACAGCTTAGGCTTGCACAGCCGGCATTCATAATTAAGTACAAGTTTTTTGGGCTTGTAGGTCATGGTCCGGACAGGATATCTCCTTACTTAATTTATTCAAATACTAGTTGAAACCCGTCAAAACATGACGGTCAATAGAAAGATATTTACTGAAAAATGTTCTTATATAGTGTGCCTGTTGGACGAGGTTATCTGGTTACCGCCAACCGTAACGTGGCCTCCCAGATGACCTCTACCTCGAGACACATTGCCGGAGAGGATCGGAATGCACTTCTTGGGACTAGCCGGCACAAGACTCTGCTTCCCTAAGGATCAGGTTCCCATCACAGTGATTGTCATAGACCCCCAAAGAAAATGCACCCCCAAAAGGTCAAAACTACTAAATAATTAAAATCCAGACTTAAGACATACTCATGGTTGGTTTATTTGGAAGGTCAAACCCCTGTCCTACGGTCGGAGGGTTTGATAAAACGGCTATTCCGTAGCTAAAAAGCAAAGAAAAAAATAAAATAAACAACTCCTAAAATTAACATAGAATCCCCTCGACAGGTCCTAAATACAGCAAAACAAAGCAAAACTGGGGAAATGGTACTGCAAGAAAAATCGTTATACAAAAAAAACTGATGCTTCTAGGAATCAGGCATCATAGCTTTAAATTATGTCAAACAGGACAGCAAAGTTAAAGCACTGGTACCATCCCTTATTTACATTTATACTATAATTATTTGAACTACTCCTGCATTAATCTGATCAACGGCGTCAGACGTCCGTGATACACAAACTATACAAAAACTAATTATTGTCAGTCATCATTTTACAGTACACTGGTACAATTATATACAAACAACAAAGATGTTTTATATTACAAGAGACAGTAGGGTAATAGTGGGAAACACATCAGTAAATAAATAAGTAGTACACACAAATAATCATCTTATTTATCCTGCCTGCCACAGATGAACAACTGTTTGTTGTCCACCGTCATCTATCAGGGTATCTAAACTTGAGAATCAAACTGTGCAAGAACAGCATTCCCCTGATCGGGTCACGCCCCACGAGTTCTGAACTTTGGGTTCGTGCGATCTCTGTCAAAGTCTATCAGTGTTAGCTACTAAACTTACTACACACATCAAAAAAAGTTTTGCATCACCTCGGTTCCCAGATCTCCGGCATATAGACGTTGACTGTGTATATTGTATCCAAGATACAGTCCCTTTGACTGTTCATAGATGTCACTAAAACTGCTCAAAGATGTAAACAACCATGCATGAGCAGGGCCTATTAGACGGAGGGGGTACGACAGCCGATCAGTTCCAGTCATTCCACCAGGACGAAGGTACGCTGCTCATGTTGTCTGTAGTTCTACCATGCCTAGAAGGTCAATACCGCAGTTCGATCGCGTCCGCATTGTTACTTTGTGTCAAGAAGGGCTCTCAACAAGGGAAGTTTCCAGGCGTCTCAGAGTGAACCAAAGCGATGTTGTTCGGACATGGAGGAGGTACAGAGATACAGGAACTGTCGATGACAGGCCTCGCTCAGGCCGCCCAAGGGCTACTACTGTAGTGGATGACCGCTACTTACGGATTGCCGCTCGGAGGAACCCTGACAGCAATGCCACCATGTTGAATAATGCGTTTCGTTCAGCCACAGGACGTCGTGTTTCAACTCAAACTGTGCGCAATAGGCTGCATGATGCGCAACTTCACTCCCGACGTCCATGGCGAGGTCCAGCTTTGCAACCCCGACACCATGCAGCGTGGTACAGATGGGCCCAACAACATGCTGAATGGACCCCACAGAATTGGCATCACGTTCTCTTCACCGATGAGTGTCGCATATGCCTTCAACCAGACAATCGTCGGAGACGTGTTTGGAGGCACCCTGGTCAGGCTGAACGTCTTAGACACACTGTCCAGCGAGTGCAGCAAGGTGGTGGTTCCCTGATGTTTTGGGGTGGCATTATGTGGGGCCGACGTACGCCACTGGTGGTCATGGAAGGCTCCGAAACGGCTTTACGATACCTGAATGACATCCTCCGACCCATAGTGCAACCATATCGGCAGAATATTGGAGAGGCATTTGTCTTCATGGACGACAATTCTCGACCTCATCGTGCACATCTTGTGAATGCGTTCCTTCAAGATAACGACATCGCTCGACTACAGTGGCCAGCATGTTCGCCAGACATGAACCCTATCGAACATGCCTGGGATATGTTGAAAAGGGCTGTTTATGGACGTCTTGACCCACCAACCACTCTGAGAGATTTACGCCGAATTGTCATTGAGGAGTGGGACAATTTGGACCAACAGTGTCTTGATGAACTTGTGGATAGTATGCCACGGCGAATACAGGCATGCATCAATGCAAGAGGACGTGCTACTGGGTATTAGAGGTAGTGGTGTGTACTGCAATCTGGACCACAAATGCTGAAAGTCTAGCTGTATGATGGTACAACATGCAATGTGTGGGTCTCATGAGCAATAAAACGAGCTGAAATGTTGTTTGTGTTGATCTCTATTCCCTTTGTATTTAACGGTTCCGGAACTCTTGGAACCGAGGTGATGCAAAACTTTTTTTGATGTGTGTAGTAAGAACGAATGAAGGCACAATGCATTGGTCTGCTAGACTACAGGTACAAGATCAAAATTTAACAACGATTAAGGTTTAACTGTATTATTAGCATCGCAGGTTTTAGGAAATAAATTGATGATTCATGATTTAGTCCTAAGTTTAATGTCGTAGATTTATGAGTCCATTGATTATTAACCCTTTGAGAGTCAGGTTTCTTAGCCCACTGCACAGCCCAAAATTTAGGTTTTTGCACATGTTTGTAAAACAACCCACAAGAGGCATTATATTTTTATGAAACGAATGAATTTTACACAGTATGTTAACTAGACATCAAACAACTAGTTTAAGCACAAAAATTGTGAAACATCATTTTTAGTAATGTTTTTTGGTATGATAATCCTCAAAACAAGGTACAGGGCAAAGAGTTCTGTTACACTCCTTACAATGGTAGATAGTCCTTGTGTTCCTTTTCTCCCTTCTTGATGTGTGAGCACACACATGGCACACTCTTGAAGGTGGTCTTCTTCCTGGTTCGTTTGGGGGGATAAGGGAATGAAAATGTCGTTGAGTTAGCCTTGTCGGATTATCCCCGCTAGACGGACGACCACCAGAAATAGATGAAGTTCTTGTAGGCCCTGCTTCAGTTAGTGAACGAACAACTTCCAGTCGAAACGATTTCAGTGACCTCTTGTCTCCTCTCAGAATCCTCTCAATAAAGAAGCAATTCAGTATTATCACTTCCAAGAAATGGAAAAACAATTTCTTGTACCATTTGATCGACCTGCGAGTGGACTGAACAGTAGTTATCATCTGGTCGGATTTATCAACAGGCCCCATTTTCTTGTTGTAAGCACCAACACACACTGGTATCTTTCGTTGTTCTCCCGTTTTGTGATCTGTTTTCCCCGTATGAACCATTCCACTTGAATGTGTAGTTGTGAGCATACCAACTTCCCTCCTATCCATCCATCTGACAGAAAGAATGTTGGACGTATGCTTTTCCTCCATTTCCCCCCGTTTCAGTTTTATAGAAGCAGTTAGCAGTCCTTTTCGATTTTTCCTTACTGTTCCACAAGCATGTGTTTTTTGTGAGTGCAGAGTCTCAAATAGCTCTGGGCTTGTGTAATAATTGTCAATATATAGGCTATGACCCAGATTCAAGTAGGGATTCATCATTGTCATAACTACTGTCGAAGAAAACCCAAGGCTGCAATCAATAAGTTCTGTAGTAGCTCCAGTGTACAAGATCATATCTAAGATATAGCCGGTAGCACAGTCACATAACACAAATAATTTCAGGCCAAATCTGTTCCGTTTTGAAGGTATGTACTGTTTGAAAGACAACCGGCCCTTGAACAAAACAAGACTTTCGTCAATAGCGACATCTTGAAATGGATGGAAAAGAGATGGGAAAGTCTGCTTTATATGTTCCATAACAAGCCTAAGTTTGTACAGTCGATCACCTTGAATTTGTAACGAATTATCACTGAAGTGAAGAAACTGTAGGATTGCTTTGTAGCGGTTACAAGACATCAACTGGGAAAATATGGGTGTGTGAATCAGAGGATCTGTAGACCAGTACTGTTCTATTGTATGCTTGTTTACATGGCCCATAAGTAAACTAATACCTAGAAACAGATACATTTCATCAACCGTGACGTCATTCCATTTCTGGGCTCGGGATTGGGGTGAAATGTTGGTCTTACTATTCATAAATTGTGAATGATATAAATTAGTTTCTGCAGCTATTTTCTGTACTAATGTCACTGGGAACAGTTTTTTGAAAATGTCAATTTCTAAAGAATCTTTCGTCAGTGAAACATCCTGAATTCCTGAATTACTGTCATCAAACTTAAAATCGGTTGGCGTAAATTGGTTGGTTACAGTCTCGTCTTCCCAAACTCTGTGAATACTAGGCGCTTTATTTACCTTCCTTCGCTTTGGACGTGGCGGCTGTATGACCTCATCCTCACTTTCATTTACGTCTTCACCACTTGAATTACTTCCAGATATACCTCCTACATCGTCTTCATCACTGTCTTCAAATACTGAACAATCACTTTCATCATTCATGAGAATTTCACGAACTTTATCGTCGCTTGTAAGCAAGTCAGCTCGACTCGGCGCAGCCATTTTGAACTGTTTGCAATTGAGTCGCTAAAGCTGAAGACATCCGCTTAAAAATATTTAATATCCAGCGCTCCGCGTGGCGATAGCAATAATCTAACGACTTCAGAAAATAGCCAACAGATGTCGGGAGCTAACAGTTTTTCAATCGTTGTCCAAAGACATACAATTACGAAGATATATCACTTCAAATTCCGACACGCAATATATTGCGCCGTAACCACAGCGGCACTTACCGCTACACGCAATATATTGCGCCGTGACCTTCAAGGGGTTAAGATAGTTGACCATATGCAAGACGTCGCAAGAGCGTGCTACCAACACGTGGTACACCTCAACAAAGAATACGTGGCTCGCACGTTAACAATAACACAATCGGTACTCGAAAGAGACCTTACCTTTTCCTCCTCGGTCCAAACTTGTTCTGTAACATAGATCTGGCCGGCTTTCTCTAATAAACGTGGTAACCAACCCTGCATGTATTAAAAACACTGTAAATAATCATTCACTTACAAGTGAGAATACATAATAGCCTTAAGGGTCCAACTTATCAAAAGGTTGCTCAAATTCATTATAAATCATGACAAAACATATTGGGGCTCGCTCACAAATACCTGCGAGTATATTAAAAAATTTAGCATTACTTATCAGTATACCTGTACCAGAACAACTTTACAAAAATTGATACTGAATCAAGGTCAATAGCATGAGCATAACAAAGCATAGCCCGTAAGAACATTCCTAGCAAGGTCTAGAAATAAGGAAAATAAAAATGAGGTCGATAGTCAATTGTCTCACAAGAGAGATCGTAAGTAACCTTGGGCAATGTCATTGGCTTGGACTGGACAAGCACCTGTCATTGTGCTCCCAGCGCTTCGCACTAAGCATCATAGCGCGTCAGTGAATCTCAAAGAAAATGTCTATCACTGATCTTTCAACACATTAAAGCACAGTAAATGTAGACTGAGTGTTCTTAGCAATCACTCTAAAGGATTATACACATGTAAAGGAAGTTACTATAACGTTAAAGACGAATCAATTCCATGTAGAATGATATGTTTGGCTTCTGAAAACCAAATAGACGTAACAGAAAGATATTCCTCTCTCTTTGAAAGGCTTTGACATTGTGTAGCGCCACTGAAGCTCACAGCGAATGAGTGCTGCGTACAAAACATATTTAAATGATAATGAAATACTGGTTCACACCTTAACCTTAGGTGGAACTAATCGAAATGATACGAATCGTGTAACATAAACTTTATGAGTAAGTTCATAACATTACTTGACTCATGTACAGCGATGTGAATTATCTGAATTCTAGTGGCGAACTGTTCACTCTTTAAAAATGTACATTACAATAACAAGAGGCTGGATCCCTTTCATACCTAAACGATACACTATAATGTTAAATAAAGACGTCAGTGGCGTACAAAAATAATAGAAATGCGGACTTCAAAAACTTTGACCAAATATCAGCTGAAGCTGAATTAAAAACATGCCCCTGTCACAAATGACTAAATTGATGTTCCGTCATGCGGAATTACCTTCTAAGAACAATATTGCACAGTGTGGACACACACAATCTGGTGACTAACTCAGTGTCGAGTAACGAAATGCAAAGAGAAGCATTCAGAAGCGTGAAAAATCACCTTAAGGAGGTGGTCAAAAAGAATGAAAGAAGCCTACCTTGATGACTGACAATGAGTTACGGATGCTACAGACTAATCCACCCATGACCATCCACCGTACAGAAATAGATTAGGAAATCATGACTCACAGCTATTGCAGATAATTATCCAGACACGAGGATTGAGGATTTTGCCTTTCATCCAGACAAACCACAAATATCTTCTCTGCTCGGCCACAAGCATGGTTATCCTCGGGTGGTCATCCATTGTTGTATTGTGTCTTAGGTGTTCAGCGTTCCTCCCGTTCGGATGTTTAAGCCATAGCCCTCTTCTTCTTAGATATAAGATTATTATGCCTCAGCACGTGGTGAAATGAAGGCATCTTGTAGAGTCGTTGAAATTCGTATAATAATGGACACAGCTTCAAGCGTGTTGAAATTCACAGATTTTACACCTTTTTCCTCCAGCAGACTATATTTAAAAATGGCCTTGTCTGCTAAAACACATAAACTGGCTTTGACACTAGACACGTGTCTTTCCACTGAAGCTAAACAACTTCACACGCTTTAGATATCATATCGAAGAATATCAGCTTAATCTTATTTGTTTTACAGTTGGCCTTTGCACGGCTCGTAAATATTTCACTGTATTTGTTGAATATGACGACCAGATTCTCCACTCGGGTCTTACTGGTACACAACTTATTTGTCACTGGTCAGCCATTGAAGCACGCTGTAACCATGTGGTCAACACTTCACTGAATAGAAATATAATAAGATTCACAATCTTGGACGAACTTCTCGCGTCACCAGCACACTTCGTGCTGTAATAAATACTTTCAGTCGTATTCACTTTACACAATTTGAACGTCGATGATACTTTAGACTTGGTCACCTGGGACCTTCACAATTTCACATCCGCTCGCCATGCAAGCGCGGATTAAAGTCATTCCTTCACGGAAGTAGGTGTGCTCAGTTCGATCACTTCCGAGTCATTTAGCGTCTAAGTTCATTCCTTCCGCGAATCGGCGGTGTTATACCTTCGGTCGTAAACCATAAATAAAATATTATTTGCCCATGAAAAAAATGTGGCTAGTTAAGCTGAATGACTGATTATTTTAAATTCAGGTTGCACATCAAAGAGAACTTCTTTGATCATGTAGGGTAATTTTATACTGTTTCTTAATGAAGTCAAAAGAACATCTAATGTAGAGGCATGCTGCTGTGGGTGCTTTCACAATTCTTGAGCATTATAAATTCCATGGTTCGTGTACAAGCTATCACCGGCATGAGCTATTCGGGCTCAATAGGCCTACTGTACATTCTTTGTACGATTATTTTTTGGTTCTATTGAAACTATATGGGCATCAAAATATTCCACTCTCAACATTGCAAAATACTGCTGGCCATGACTGAAAAATTGATGAGGCAAATTGAGACCTATACGTTCCAGAGTTCCCATTGAGCTTTATTGATTGTGATGAAGTATGCCAAACGAATTGTAAAATATTGCCTCTTAAAAGAAAATGATAGTGTTTTATCGGATGGTGTTAAATCAAGTCGAAGGATTAGACCTCTCTGCCTAGTTTTAACTGCACTTACCGTACTTCCTCGCATAATCTTCGCCACTGCGTAATCGTCGCACCCCACTTTTCAAACACTAAAATAGGTTTATAAAATTTTATCACATAATCGTCGCATAGCATGTTCGTATTTGTGCGCCAGTCAGTTGCACATGCTGCCGCGACTTTATAACCTGGCGAGACTTTGTCAGACGAAAAATATCTCGTCTTTATGCTTGCGGGCAATGAACTGTGACGCGAGCGGCAAGCTTCGTCACCTAGCACATTCCGCGAGCGTATAATCTGGCGTGATCTTGTCAGGAGAAAATAATCTTGTCTTTATGCCTGCCGGCTATGAACCGCGGCGCGAACGGCCAGCGCACATTCCGCGATCTTATAGGCCTAATCTGGCGTGATCATGTCAGCAAAAAGTAATCTCATTTTTAGGCCTGCGGTCTATGAACTGTGATGCGAGCGGACAGCGCACATCCCGCGAGCGTATAGGCCTAATCTGGCGTGATCTTGTCAGGAGAAGGTAATATTGTATTTATGCCTGCGGGCTATGAAGCGCGACGCGAATGGTCAGCGCACATTCCGCGAGCTTATAGGCCTAATCTGGCGTGATCTTGTCAGCAGAAAGTACTCTCGTCTTTATGCCTGCGGGCTATGAACTGTGACGCGAACGGCCAGCGCACATTCCGTGAGCTTATAGGCCTAATCTGGCGTGATCCTGTCAGGAGAAAGTAATACCGCGTCGTCTTTATGCCTTTATGCCTGCCGGCTATGAACCGCGACACGCACGGCCAGCGCACATTCCGCGAGCTTATAGGCCTAATCTGGCGTGATTTTGACAGCAGAAAGTAATTCGTCTTTATGCCTGCGGGCTATAAACTGTGACGCGAACGGCCAGCGCACGTTCCGCTAGTTTATAGGCCTAATCTAGCGTGATCTTGTCAGGAGAAAGTAATCTCGTCTTCATGCCTGCGGGCTATGAACACCGACGCGAATGGCTAGCTTCGTCAGCACATTCCGTGAGCGTTAACCTGTCGTGTGTCTTTGTGGACGGATTCATTTTTGGGTGGTCCGCTAGGATCACTGTTTATTAATTATCGGTTTTTTGGATATTTGATATTATAAAATACGGGGTTTTGCGATTTATTACGTTTTGTGAATAAGGATATAAGACTGTATTTAAGTAAAAGCATTATTTCATTTTGGTTTGGGGTTAATGGCTTTATTTTGACCTAGTAATGTTAATGTTAGATTTGTGGCTGTACTATAAAGGTACAATGAATTGATATTTTCGCGTGCTGGATTTGTGACATACCCGGAAAAGACAGGCAGTAATTCGGCTTGTGTTGGATTACCTAGGCTATTTATGGCATGAACTCCCATGAACTTCGTGAGGAATACCATTGTGTGACGTCAGTGTGGATTTTGACTGTCTGATGTTCGTGTGTTGACACGGATATTCCGCTAGGAGCGGGCCACGCGCAATTTAGTTCCGGCAGAAACGTTGGGGTTATGTAGCCCTGCGCCAGTGCATATAATGGCGTGTCTGGCGTTCTGAGCTCGTCTTATTGTTTTATCGGCAGAACACTGATCTACTAACGCCCAGGGTCGTTTTACGTGACATGGTTTCCGTAACGAACAGTTAGAGATCGTCTTCTTGCTTGTACTACGAAAGTCCGTTTGTCAACTTGCAATATTAGTGTCGTTATTACTCGATCATGGTATCGTAATACGAACGAGCAGTGACTAATTTTAGCTATCCACTGACCTCTTACGGGCTATTGGATGCTATGTACATTTCATGGGTCCATCCATACCATGGGCTGTTGGTAATAACTTACCACTCCTAAAGGATAATTCAGTCGTAAACATTTCATCGAAGTCGTGCGAGAATGGAGACGGGAACGAGCAGTTCGACAAGGAAGAAAGTGGAGTGAACCAGTCGTAACGTGTGTCGATATTTTGTGTACGGACGATACAGTGTATATACGTAAGTGGCTGTTATGCCTGGGTCTGATATGACCGTAGTGTTTTTCCTGCTCTCAGAGCCTAAATTCAGTGGCAAGGTACTGTATAAAGTTTTAGCACGAGTGTATGAAGGGTATTTTGTTGTATATTTGTATATATGTGTATAGCACAGCCAATAGATTATCTTTTTAAAATCCATGTGTGTTTATATTCCTGTCTTGCATGAACCTGGTACATCAGCAAACGCATGCCAAATGCCCTACGCCTGGGAGAAAGAGTTTTCATAGTCGGGGCAACAGTTATGTACCGTATTTTATCCTATTTTATTCAGGAAGACCCATATGGTCGACCTTGGCGCCCATTCAAAGTCGGGAAGTAACGTTAAAATCACTTGTGGCCTGTAGTTAAAGGCAGTAAATTCTGTAGGTTTGTGGTAAATGAGGGTAGTTAAAGTTAAATCAACTCCAGCGAAGAGGTGAGAGAGTTTCAACACTGTAACCGCATAGTATCTGGAATTGTTTCTGAAATGCCATATTTATATTGGATTTTAAATGTGGCTTCGTATTTTTCTCCTATTTCTCACTTTTTGTGGCCAATGTTCTATTTTGTCAAATGGGTTTATTTATAGCAGCATTTCTCCCCAAATTAACGTCATATCAAATAACACTAGAGTGGGCTGCATCAACGCAGCCGCCAAATATTAAATGGCAAATAATACTTCCATTGCCAAAATCAACAGCGATGTTAGACTCATTGTTAAGTACACTAAACAAATAAACAATAATATTCACTTATACACCAGGCAAATGCTGGGACGGTACCTTCTGACAGGCCACGGCCGCTTCCTTCCACATCCTTGCCCAGTTTCATTCACCATCATTCATTTCATCTCTCATTAACTCCTCTCATGAGGTTGGCGTCAGGAAGGGCATCCGGCCGTAAAAACCATCGCCATAAAGACTTCCATCGCATCTCATCCTCGACCCTGTTGGAAAAACGGGAATAATAAGGGGTAGACATACATACATTCACTTATACAATGAAGTTCAGAGACTTCCATTCTCAAGTTGGTTGCTGATGAGTTGGTTGGTTGGTTCCTCAGTTTAGGGGCTGCGACAACACGGTCATGTATCCCCGTGTACTTAGGGTGTGTGTAGAATCTGTCTGATAACCGGTATTAATTGTGATGGCTGTATTAGTGTGTGTATCTGTTTTTTAATTCAAGTAAGGACTGCAACTTTGAATTTTTCAAATAGTTCCTACTTTTGCCGCCACCGTCAACGACTACTAGGCCTAGTTCAGAACTAGCTACTAGACGCCACCGCAGTCGGCTCTTGGCAACGAATGTAGATACCTAAGAGCATTGTTTACATTCCTAACCTATACAATTTAGCTTCACACAGGTGTAATTAGTGGAAGGTTCTTTATCATGCCATAAATCTATGACATGGGACCGCCGGCTTGACTTCCCCTGAGAATGCGATGCGACTGATCGTCAATAATAAAATCCTTGCAATTTTTGCAATGTGCTTGCAAACGCAACTCAGGATTATGATCTTCATTTTGAAATAAACAGAATGAAACTGCTCTAAATAATCAATTTCCTGTTGAAGGTACTATATTTTATATTTCCATGACAGTAAATTATGCAAGGGGGCATAGAATCACTTCGCCAACTACTGGAATGAGCATAGACTCACTTCGCCAGCCACCATAATGGAGGGAGTGCTTGTCAAAGATCGTATTAACACAGGGAAGCCCACTCTTAAGGCTACATTCTGAGCTATTGCCCCGGATTCCAGGTTCGATCCCTGCTCTGCCAAGGAATTGAATTCTGGTCTGAGGGCTGGAACGAGGCTCAATCTTGAGGCAAAACTAAGAAGAGCAAAGTTTGATTCCCATCTCAACAATCTTGGATGTGGTTTTCCATGGTTTCCCACTTCCAATCCAGGCAAATACAGGGATTGTTCCTAACTTAAAGCCTCGGTCGTCAACTCCCCATTCCCCATATTAATTACAAATGCACACATTAACACAGCCATCACATTAACACAGGTTATCAGAGAAAATTTTACACTCGCACACCAAAGTAGACGGGGCTGAGTGACCACGATTTCTGAGTCCATCAAATGAATTATATTTGCCAATTTTCTCTCATGGCGAAAGTGATTGTGGCCATTTTTATTTAATAATTTAGAAGTATATGGCAACGTAAAGCATGGAGAATTCCTTACCTTACGGGAATAATAAAAGTAAGATGTTTAGACAATGTAATACCAATTGCAAGAAAGAATAATTGGGAAATAAAATTACATGTCCGAGGTGGGAATCAAACTCTTTCAACGATGCATAATCAATTTCGTTGTCAACAATGTTAGCCGCTGAGCCACCCAGACAACGGAATTAGAGTGCAATATTAAGTGACGTAAACAACAAACGCACTCAACTGCCAGTTAAAGTTTTTCAATATTTCCCTTATTTCATGATTTTATTCCAGTATATATCGGGACACAACATAAGCGATATTTCCCTTTTTAATTCTCATGAACAAAGATCACACTACGATACGGTGGATCTTTTATCCGCCATTTCTCTCGTGAAGAAACGGCATTGTGCGCACGCGCAATTGCCACATATATATCAGTTAGACGCGGGCGGAAGCGCCATTTGCCTTGTTGAGAATGGCCATTGTGCGCATGCGCGAGAGTGTCAAATATTACATATTTCTTTAATCATTTAAAAATATACCGTAACATATATTTTCCTTTTAAAGAAAATCTGCATTGTCCCGTATAAATAAATAGGACGTTGCGGAATAGTTCCGTTGTGTGGAATGGTGGGTTTTGTACTCTTCAGCCAAAGTGGTCTGCAACCTAACCTAGCCTCCCTACTGTTTCGGTACAAATGGTTCAATTAGCATAACCTATCTTCTTACTATTCAATCAACGTGTCAAATATAATTTAATTAAATGAAAGACGTTTTCATTTAAAACAACACAATCGCCTAATATATTCTTTAAACAGGGTTCACAAATACAATGCCTAGAAGGCGATTAAGTAGAAATATAAATATCAAACTCTTTCAGTTAAATATAAAACACCAATGGCGGTCAACAAAGAAAAGGGGGCTTGGCAGCTAAAAACTCATTACCAAATATGTTTGCAGTACCTCAAGCAATCGAGAATCTTATCGTAGTTTAATAATTTCTTTTATGGAATTGCATACACGCTTGCGTTATATATTAACGCTGAAATAATATTTACTTCTGGTTACATCGCCAACAAAACAAGAGACGATCAACCATCGAAGCTATTGGACATTCTTAGTCCAAACCGAACATTTCTAGTATGGCTTGCGCAAAATAAAATTATTTAAACCCAACAACAGAATTATGGGCCCACATTCGATATCAGATAAAATCAAGGATCACCTTTAAACTCCACAATAGATTAAGACTTGGTAATTAATACGTTGGAAGTAGATATTACAAGTTTCCAGTCGACACTTGGAACTCTGCCAAAATTTAAAAAATGTCTTAAGATTTGGAAATATGTCCTAAATAGTTCGCCGATGCATTAGAAACTGCATCTAATGTTATTCTCTATTACCTTTCGATGCTGGCAAGCCAGGCTACCCGGGCCGGCACTTCCACCTCATCTAATCTCCCATCATGGAATGCTTCTGACAAACCTTTTGTTTTCTTACAACCTCTGTTGCTATTCGCACATGCGCAGTGAAGTTGAAATAAAACAAATCAAAGACAGCGCGCGATTTAACCCGCTGCCAACCTTGCCTAGATACAATGCTGTCTCTTCTTATGAACATCATCTCGAGTTATTTAACCCTCTCAGTGCCACGCGCCGATGAGATCGGCTTTCGCTGCTCACATCAAAAGTGCCAAACCCGATTCAATTGGCGCGCTGTTTATCTTATATTTGTAGATATCTGTAGGCATATGTCCATGATTATTTCATACTGTTGGAAAGGTGAGGTTCCAAGCTTGCCTGTGTGGTGTCTACTTTTTTCCTTCGAAGTCCGTTACGAGATAGGTTTGAGTTTGTATTCACGCTCTCCCTTTGCGCTCCCTCAATCAAGCACGTTCTCGCCAAAATTGTGGCGCAGTTGTTTTCTTCTTGTTGAAGTTTTCTGGCTACAGATGCATCTAAGAACTTTATCAGGGTGTCTACCGGTAACGAAAGTAACGAATTTTACAAATGGGTAACGAAAGTAATGAATTTTACAAACGGGTAACGAAAATTTTCTGAAGGCGGGTTGAATCATTTAAACTCGCGCCGCTAGGAGCAGAGATTGCGAGTTTCACGCAAGCGGCGCCGTGCCTATTGCATAGTACTAAGCTATATGTCTCCGTGCCCGACCTCAAGGAAATACATACCGAGGATACCTTGAGCGGTATACATCGGTTCAACGTATATTTTCGGCATCAAGAAGTCTTAAGTTTCGTGTGAAATATTTTTGTGTGTTACTGTATTAGGAAACCTGACTTTTCGCGAGACGTTTATTCGCGAATACTTCCGAAACTTAAAAGAAATCTCTCATTTCTGTTATTTGGAAACTATGTCAAATTGAAGTCCAGAAATAACGCGAAACAATTTAATGTCGCAATCTTGCGAAATGTTACGTTTCGAAAAAAATGCGAAAAATCTTCGAAATACATATAACTTATTTAAAAAAATATGTCAAGTAAATTTGCGACATTCAGTATGGTTAAATCGAAATTCCGTTATAAGTCGATTTTTCCTTCGAACTTTCGTTCCATCGGATATATAATCTAACCGATTATTTCGATAACTTGTTGATAATTCGTGGTTCTCAATCGAAATAAAACTTGCCCTCTTGTCTTATTATTCGTGCAATCCTCTCAGAGCAATTCGTAATATTCGATATCGTACCTACTTCGAACGTTCATCCTCCAAAATCGCATCCTCAAGACGGCTGGCTGACCGCACGACTTGCCTGCGGGAATCTCGTCAAACGGACCGAGATCGATGTCAGTTTCGTAAAATCATAAAACCCGTCCCCTATCGTGAACTTGTGACCACGAGGACTGCGGGAATCCTGTCAAAATGGATTGGGCACCCATCACAGGCACCCATCACGAAACCTACTTGCCACTTTTCCCATGACCGTATACTTAAAAGCGTGCGGGGAGCGAGAAGTGCATCAATCCACTTAAAAATGGCAGCCTACGTAGCATCGAAATACTAAATCCTCCTCGTGATCCACCCTGAACTCATGAACTCCCAACTACAGCATAGGGACAAAGGGAATCACAGCGCCGACCGAACAACATGTTCATAACTACGCGTGAATTTTAACCATGCCCAACCTTGAGCTTGCCTCTGCCATTCTATCAGGACAGATAGACAGGCAGACAATCGTTGAACGGCCGGGTGCGGCGACGATTGCATAATATCTCGAGGACAACGTAAAACGGCCGAGAGCGGCAGCGATTGCGATACATCGCGATATTTCTCCGCGTTCAATGACGAGGACAACTGTATTCTTGTTAAACGGACAGCAAGTGGCGCCGCGCCGACTGCGTAATAATGCTATATTTTCTTGTGCCCGAACTCAAGGACAATGGAAATCTCGTCGAATGACTAAAAGTGACACTGATGATCTAAATCGCGATTTTTCTCCGTGTTCTATCGTGAAAACTACGGGAAGCTCACCAAACAACTGAGACCAGCGCCGATCGTGTAACATCTCGATATTTCTCCGCATTTGACTGCGAAGACAGAATTTGGTGACGATCGTGTAACATCGCATACATTTCTTCGCGACCTACCGCGGGGACGAAGGAAATCTCGCCAAATGGTCAAGAGCTGAGCAACCTCTTGGTACCGTAATAATAACAACATATTGTGGACAAGACGACATATTAGCTGAAACAACTCATTGGATATTAAATATCTAGTATATATTTATTATTTTTTAAATTTTTATAACATCATGTGAATTTCATTTAAAGCGGCTTTGGTGGTGTAGTTGGTAGCATGCTGAACTGCTGTGCCCAATATAGCGGGTTCAAACCCGGCCGAATTCGTCGGATTTTTTAATAGCGTTAAAAATCCTTCAGTATGCCATCCTTCGGAGGGGAAGTAAAGCCGGCGGTCCCATGTCATGGATTTATGGCATGTAAAGGATTCTTCCACAGACAAAACTTGTGTGAAGCTAAATTGTTAGGTTATATTTCGTCGGAACGCTCTATCAAAGTTCCAACGTTCACCACTAGGTATCATTGATATCTGGTAGCAACTTGAAATTGAACGGAACTTGTAGCTCAACCTAAGGGTGTCCGTTGGAAGCAGCTACAGACTCAGACTAGGTGAACATGTCCTCCAGACTCAGACGAGCTGAACATGTCCTCGGACACTCCCGGCACTAAAAGCCATACGATAAATAAAAAACTTTTTTAAAAACAGTTCATTGTTGTTTTTCTTCACCGCGTGATGAGCGCCTATGCTTGTAGACCGCAGACGTAACTTGAATTCAAAGGTAACTAAAATTAACTAAAAGAAACCTAAAAAGTAACTAATTTTTACTTCATCCTTACAGTAGACACCCTGTTTATACAGCTGGAAACGTAGTGTATCTTCGAATATGACTCTTAGGTGTCCGTAATTTAGACTCAAAATTGATTTTTTACACATAAAAAATTAAATTTGAACAGTTATCAGAATAACCTCCATTAAAATGGTTTAGATGCAGTATTTACCTTTACGAACATAATGTATGATAGAATGAGGTATTGGTTATAAAACAAAGAAAAAATAATGATTCTATCCTTGAAAATGTGAAATTTATGACTGTTTTTCGAATAGCCTGCATGATCATTGAAAATGGCTTGGCATTCCTGGCAAGTATTTCAGGAAATCACTTGGCACTAAGAGGGTTAAGATTAAGTTGGCGATGCAGAACAATATTCTCAAGTACATTGCTATTGGTTAAACAACCGCCGAACATAACTACAGTAATGTACATTGCAACATCATCATCATCATCATCATCGGCTTTAACTCGAATCCGAGTATAAATCTTCTTCCTTCAGTCCAGTTTGTGGATGTGTTTACGGTGACTAAAGAGTCCAATCCTGGCATGGAAAAAGCGACCACACAAGTCGCATAGTATTGCTGGAGGAGGACGTGGTTGGGCTGCTCGAAGTTTCCTAGCTTGACGCTTGGCCTCTTCATGTATGCGTCGATCCCTTTCAAACGTCTTTACAGAATCCGAGATGGTACGGCGCCAAGTTGAGCGGTTTTCAGCCAGCATGTCCCAGGTTTGTGGATCAAGACCTGTCAATTTCAGGGTCTGCTTAAATTGGTCCTTGTAGCGCCTCTTAGGACCACCATGAGGTCTGGTGCCATAGCATAGCTCACCATATAGCATTTGACGAGGTAATCTCACATCATCCATCCGATGGACATGACCAATCCATCTAAATTGGTGACCTATTATGGATGATTCTATGCTGTTGATTTGAGCCTTTTCCAGAACAGCAATATTGGTAATGCGGTCTTCCCATTTAATCCTCAGGATTGATCGAAGTTTTTGTAGGTGAAAACGCTCAAGCTTCCTAAGATCACGTCGGTAAAGGGTCCACGTTTCACAGCCATACAACAATGTAGAAATGACTACTGCTTTGTACACCATAAGCTTTGTACTCATGGATAGATCTTTATTCATGAAGACCCGGTGCGCTAATCGTCCATATGCTGCATGGGCTGCGCCAATTCTCTTATCCACATCCTGCTCACAGGTACTGCTCACAGAAATGGTACTGCCCAGGTACGAGAAGTGGTCAACCTGTTCTAATGGCAAATTTGAAATGGAGATATTGAACTGAGGAAGAGGTGTGCCTGGTGAAGGTTGTGCCAAGACTTTAGTCTTATTGACATTTATGGTAAGACCAAAGCGATCACATGCACTTTTGTAACAGTTAACTGACTCTTGCAGCTCTTCTGGTGTGAGAGTTGGTGACGCAGCATCATCTGCATACAACATGTTAGTAACCTTAGTAACCTGAGTTTTCCTCAAGGAGCGGAGACGAGTTAGGTTGAAAAGCCCTCCATCAAAACGATACTTGATCTCCACACCTGGGATGTTTGTGGGTGAATCATAAAGCATTGCAGCCAAGTACAGCGCAAAAAGCGTTGGAGCCAGTACACATCCTTGTTTCAGTCCATGGGTAATGGGAAATTCATCGGACATCTTATTCTGATGGCAAACCTGACCTGTCATGCCATCATGGAGAGCTTTGATTAGATCTACAAAACGCTGAGGGCAACCAAACCGCTTCAGCACTGCCCACATGGCTGGTCTTGGAACCGAATCAAATGCCTTTTCCAAGTCATAAAAGACTAAGAAGAGTGGATTCTGTTGTTCTCTACATTTTTCTTGTAGCTGTCTCACACAGAAAATCAAGTCAATTGTGCTTCTGGAAGTTCTAAATCCGCATTGTGACTCTGGGAGGATCCTCTCAGAGATAACCTTGAGGCGGTTAAGTAGAATTCTTGCAAGAATCTTCCCCACAATTGATAGCAGTGATATACCACGGTAGTTGCCACAAACACTGCGATCACCCTTTTTAAAGATAGTGACGATAGTGGCATTCTTTAGGTCTCCAGGTACCTTTCTTGATTCCCATATTCTGAGGATAAGGATGAAAATTCTTGATTTGAGGGAATGACCTCCGGCTCGAATTAGTTCCAGAGGGATGTTATCTGGGCCAGGTGCTTTTCTGGGTTTCAATTGGGTGAGAGCTGCACTGAATTCATGATAAGTAGGAGGTACTGCCAACCACAGTTGTTCAGGTTGTTGCGGCACATCACAGAGGAAGTCTTCAGCAGCTTCTGATGGACGATTTAGGAGATTGGAGAAGTGCTCCTTCCAGCGTTCCAAGATTTCTTGACTATCAGTAAAGGTAGTAGAATTATCAGCGCTTTTCAGTGTACCTGATGATGAGCGAGATGGTCCATATATTTCCTTGAGTACGGCATAGAAGTTCCTCAAGTCTCGAGCATCCGATAGTCTCTGCAGTTCCTGAGCCTTCTGTTGCCACCAAGTATTTTTAATCTGCCTTATCTGCGTCTGGCATTTACCCTTGAGTTCCAGTAGTTTATCTCTCTTTGTGTTGGAAGTTGGGTCTTGAAGATGGGCAAGATAGGCATTCCTTTTGGCATTGATGAGAGACAGAATTTCCTCATTGTTGTCATCAAACCAGTCTTGTCTTTTCCGCACTATAAAACCAATGGTTTCCTCAGCTGACTGTGTGATAATCTTCTGTAATGTGGCCCATTCTTGCTGAATATCATTTGTTACTGGGTTTTCTGATAACTGGGTGACGATCCTGTTTCCAAAATGTTTGTATATGGATTCATCCTGAAGTTTGGATGTATTAAACTTCTTTCTTGGCAAATTTTTGATGTTCCTAGGTGGTTTAGGTCTGATGGATATCCTGAGCTTACATATAAGAAGTTTATGATCTGTCCAACAATCGTCTATATTCCTTGCTGTTCTGGTAATAAGAGTGTCCTTCTTATCACATTGCCGGGTAATGATATAATCAAGAATGTGCCAATGTTTGGAACGAGGATGCATCCACGTGGTTTTGAAGCGGTCAGGTAGCCGGAACTGCGTGTTGGTAATGAAAAGTTCGTGTTCTGCACAAAGACCAAGAAGCAACAGTCCATTGGGATTACATTTTCCAAGTCCCTGTTTGCCCATCACATTATTCCATAGCCTGTGATCTTTCCCAACTCTGGCATTGAAGTCACCGAGGAGCAAGAGTTTATCTGCAGATGGTACCTTGGAGATGATTTCACTTAGCTGATTATAGAACTGAGCCTTTACTTCATCATCAGAATCTAAGGTAGGAGCATAGGCAGAGATGAGTGTCATAAAGGAACCTCCTGAGAGTGGTATGCGGAGAGTCATGAGCCTTTCGCTGATTGCAATGGGCGTAAGTTGGTGATAATTTACCAGTTTGGTCTTCACAGCGAAGCCCACACCATGAATACGACATTCACCCTCATCCTTTCCTTTCCAGAAGATGGTATATCCTGTTCCAGATTCAGTAATCTTGCCTTCAGCAGACAGCCTAGTTTCACTGAGAGCAGCAATGTCAACGTTGAGTCTTGATAACTCATGGGTTACGAGAGCTGACCTTCTCTCAGGTCTAATGTTATTGTCAAAATCAAGCAAGGTTCTGATGTTCCATGATCCAATAATCAAATTGTGATTCTTTACTGTTTTTGAGTTTCGACCGCATGAGGGGTGACCTGCTGAGTGCGGTTGCCCAGCCGGACCAAGATTGTGACTTCCGATGTTTAGCCCACCTTTTCTAGGGCCTTCCCCATGTGGGGTGGGCAGCGGTGATCCTAAATAGGCCTGCCCAAACACAGATGCAGGACCGAATTCCTGAGTAGTCACAGAGTCTCCGGAAGACGACCATCACACATCTGCTGCCAACGTGCAGGTCCGAACTAGGGGCTTCCAGTTACACCCATAACCTGCCCCCACCGTCCATATCCCATCGCCGTTGGACTTTGAAAAGTGACGTTCGGAAGAAGTGCCACTGGCGTGAATTTGTTTAGGGTGGATCTCAGCTTGCCAGGACGAGACCCACACACTATGATCTCTGAGCCTTATCCTGCGGCTCACAAAGAATGAGACATGCAGGACCGAACACAGAGACTGCAACGAACTGCCGCATACTCAAGTACTACTGAGGTGCGCCTTTACAGCCAGTCCGTCTGGCGTGGCCTCTTCCGCCTCTATGACCGTTGGGAGCCATGAGAGTGATTGGCTCCTCATCCGCTCATTTTGCCGTTGGGCCAAAACCTGCCCATCATAACTATGGACAATAGTTTGCCCTATTAAACCTGAGCAATAGGCTGCCCCTTCCGCCAACCACACTGTGCCAGAGTTCACCTCTTTCACTGCAGTTACCGTTGAGGACTTCACCGTAACCCTGGCAAGGGACCCTAACAAGGTACTACCAGCCGGGCCAGCTGGACCAAGGTTTTTTAAAGAGGTGTTACTCCTCTATCACTCCCTACTTGATCATACTATATATATATACTGTAACACTGTATCACACCACACTATGTGCTATTGCACCACACTGTAACACTCACCTGGTAGCAATACCAACACTGTATAACACTACACTAGGTGCTATTGCACCACACTGTGTCACTCCACTAGTAGTAATACCAACACTGTATAACACTACACTATGTGTTATTGCACCACACAGCCCCACTCCACTAGTAGCAATACCTACACTGTATAACACTACACTAGGTGCTATTGCACCACACTGTGTCACTCCACTAGTAGTAATACCAACACTGTATAACACTACACTATGTGTTATTGCACCACACAGCCCCACTCCACTAGTAGCAATACCAACACTGTATAACACTACACTAGGTGCTATTGCACCACACTGTAACACTCACCTGGTAGCAATACCAACACTGTATAACACTACACTATGTGCTATTGCACCACACAGCCCCACTCCACTAGTAGCAATACCAACACTGTATCACACCACACTATGTGCTATTGCACCACACTGCCCCACTCCACTAGTAGCAATACCAACACTGTATCACACCACACTATGTGCTATTGCACCACACTGTAACACTCACCTGGAAGCAATACCAACACTGTATAACATTACACTATGTGCTATTGCACCACACTGTGTCACTCCACTAGTAGCAATACCAACACTGTATAACACTACACTAGGTGCTATTGCACCACACTGTAACACTCCACTAGTAGCAATACCAACACTGTATAACATTACACTAGTTGTTATTGCACCACAGTGTAACACTCCACTAGTAGCAATACCAACACTGTATAACATTACACTAGGTGCTATTGCACCACACTGTAACACTCCACTAGTAGCAATACCAACACTGTATAACATTACACTAGTTGTTATTGCACCACACTGCCCCCCTCCACTAGTAGCAATACCAACACTGTATAACACTACACTAGGTGCTATTGCACCACACATTGCAACATGCAGCATAACAGTACAATACAATACTCAATTACATGCAACATTCAAATACCGACAAGCACAATTACATTTCCATTTCCAAATATTTTCTGTTGGCATGCAGTGGCAATTTGTCTACTGGCATGCAGTTAAGTTTTCTTTAAAGGGGAAGCTAATTTCTTTATTTCTTCAGCCTAAACGGGGGTCTTAAATAAAATCTTGAAGTGTCCAAATTTTAATCTGGAAGCAGACCAACAAAGTTATTCCGACGAGACATGGAGACGGCCGACGGGGCGCAAAGATACCCTACGGAGCACGGAGGGGGCCGACAGCTGGGTTTTTATATTGAGTTGATTATTCAATCGGCTCAGTTCTCCCTCTGCGAAAGCTCAACCAGGGGTTTAGCAGTTGATTCCAGAGGTCGCATGCAAGATATGGGCAGGGCTCACCAACAGACAGGTTATCATGCCTGTCCCAGATACACACCAGCTTCACGTTTTGGCAGTAGGCATCCCCACTCCGACCAGCAGCTTTGAAGACACCTCTGCCAGATGTTTCCACATATTGCGACAGCAGCCTGAGCTCGAGGCCACTACCACCGAAGATGATTAATAACTGGAACACAATCAAAACACAGCAGAAGGGAGCACCACCAAACATTGCGCAATGGACTGTTCTTCTTACAACCCAGTCACCATGTCGTTGCACGTTGCTACGGCATAACTGACTGAATCACATGGTAATCGAACCGAAGTTCCTGCCATAGCTTTGCCTTCATGATAACTTCGCCAGCTTGTCAGATTTCAAGTTATTTCTTCCAATCGGTACTGGAGCAGGTAATTAACTTCCATTACTCAAGAACTCTCGGTCAAAGCCTGAAGTTAATTAAGTTTAAACAATAGAACATTGCGATGTTCGGACAAAAGAATATCTAGTTTTCCACCAAAATCCTGCGTTCACATTCTAATCATAATTAATTAATTAATTAATAGGGTTTGAAACGTTACTTAAATCGCATAACTCCTCAATGACATGGTGACTTTTGGCTCTCAAAGTAAAGAATAAAGGACAGGGTACCACAATACCTTCTTGGCAGTCCCAGATAATACAGGCATTACAAATTGATCAACAGCTCAAATACACAGATCGTAAGCATGACTTTTAGCTTCACTTGAAATCGCGCAGCAGACGCACAACCGAACACACAGTTCCATAACTTACCAGCAAATTACATTTCCAAAACTAGAGCATTACTTCACCAGGACAACTCCTACATCCCAACAGCACCTCTGCCATGGCAGGAACTCAACTCTCAAAATTATCAAGCAACCACATACCAACATCATTCAACTCTCGACCATCTCGCGCATGTTACCAACCTCACAAACAACTCTTGACAACATTCAATATTCTGCCATAACGACCACACACAACACGTACATCACCTAATCCATCTAACTTATCTCAGTCACTACTCGTTCTATAACCTCAAACCAAGATCATCAACTAACCAATCACCAACCACTATTCAGCATCACGACTCCACGAACAACGGATAACTCATGGCATTAAGCTCACACATGACCTGGTTCGGCCACTGTCTTGGCAAACCAGTTTTGTGTTTCCCTATTTGTTTCCACTCTGTGTGGTTGTACATATATTTATTATTTGTCTTCATTGCATTTATTCATTGTCAAGTTTGTTTTGTTTATGTTGGTTAGTTGTCATGATTCATTTGTTTTGATTACATGTTGTATTCCCACTGCCGTGTTTCCAGTAGGATATTTTTGCTTAGAAGGTATTTTGGTGTTCTAAGTTGGCGACATTGATTCTTCTTTATTCTCTTTGACTTGTCTTTGAACTCTCTACTGTGATTGGCTGCTTTCAGCCTATCAGAGGCCTCCTTGCTGTTTGTAGCGACCAATCACGAGTTTCTTCTTCGTTCTCTAAGTCCGCAGCCATGACGGAATGTTGTGCTTCAACGCTGGTTGTGATTTATCGACGAATATCCAGCTAATCTTTTCTATAATTGGTGCTATCTTCATAGTAACCGTGCTTAGCAATCATGTCCTATGCACTTGATTCATATTTTGTTAGGGCAGTGACATTACGGTGATTTTCGGTCTCATCAAACCATGCTTGATGTTGCTACGCACCATGTCGACGAATTCTTCAATCCGCGGCGTCGGATAGTTTGTTGTAACATGTTTACTTCTATCTTCATCTACTGCCTAACAATTTGTCTTCACGCGTATGAATAATGATGTTGCTTCGTGTGATAAGTAATTCATCGTTTGTCTGGAAGCATGTGCCACAAGGCCAGGCACCATCACTAAATGGAGGTTGACGCTAGGCTAAACTGCTTTACTATTGTGACAATGCCGTGCGATTGGCATATCCCGGTATTTGTATGACAGCAACTACTTTGACTTCCTGCGTTTCACACATAATTTGTTTTATTAACAATTCATTTTTTTGGGCTTATGGTATCGGCGCATCACTGTAAGTCAGTCCTGGTTCGACGACACATTCTCGTTCCATGCGACCTGTTTATTCATTATTTGTTGCAACTCCACTTGTGTTGCATATTTAAACTATATCATTCTTTGGAACGGCCGTGTATTGCATGCCGTTCTATGATGTACTGATCTGCAGCTACGTTCAAGACAATATATGTGTTTTAGGCTCAAGACTTAACGTGTGTTAACTCCATGCGAGTGCTTCTTCATTTGTGTAAATTTGTGCCAGTGTTTCTCATATGTTTATGTGCCACCTTTGAGTATTTGTTTTATGTGCCACCTATTTGATAATATATCTTATTAGTTATTGGTGGTGTTGTGTCCTTTATGCCTTCCTGAACCTCCTTATTTGGTGACAATAATATTGTCTGGTCCTCCACATGTTTGCTAAATTGTCATGCGACCTTTGTAAAGTCAACCCTTTTATCATTACATCTTTATCTAATGCTTTGGCCAACAAACCCTCATATATATGTCCACTATTACCAGAATACTCTTGGTGGGTTGTTGACTTCCCGCGTTGGCCATTACATTATTTGGTCCTCTCCGGGCCGGATATTGAGCTGTTTACTATTTTGAATTATTAAGCATTGTTTTGGCCATGTTGGGCCCTTGTTTCTTGCTATTTCACCAGGAAGGCCATAAATTAACAGTGTATACATTCCCATTAGCTTCCCAAGGACACAATACAGTATTCTATGTTCAGATGTTTGTTTACAACTTAATCGAGACCATTGTCTCAGTGTTTATTTTTTGTGTTAGTTAAGTTGGTTGTGTTAGTTAGGTGTGCAACTCTGGTAATTACATCTAGGCGGGCAATCCTAAAGTCATTATGGAGGATGCCCAAAAACGACTTTTAGTTAGGAAGCGTGCAGTCGCTAAGGGCATGCTTACCTCACAAGAAAAAGTAATTAGCAACTTTCAGGACATTACAGAAGAGCAATATCAAATGTTAGTGTTACGCAAACACAAATGCGAGGAAATTTATAAATAATTTAACGAAGCGCAAGTCGCTTTAGAGGATATTACAGACAATATCGACGAAGAAATAGCCGAACGTTGTGACTTCGAAGATAAGTATTTTGAGTTGATGGTTAAAATTGAACTACATTGTGACAATTTCAAAAAATCCAACACTACAGACAGTGATAACCCTTTGAATAATTTGCAGAGTGCACAATTTTCTAATGCTAACGTAGCTGCAGCGCATATAAAGTTGCCTGAAATTCAAATTCCGCAGTTCAGTGGCGACTTCACAGACTGGCTGAATTTCAGAGATAGCTTCAAGGCCATAGTAATTGATAACCATGCTCTTTCTGATATTGTTAAGTTCTACTACCTTAATTCTAGTCTTAGTGGCGAGGCTAAACTCCTCCTTAAGAACATTACTGTGTCAGATGATAACTTTATGGTTGCATGGAACTTGCTGACAACTCGATACAATAACATTAGGCTCATAGCGCACAACCATGTCACCAAGCTTTTCAAGCCCCCTGCATACGGTAATGATTCAGTGTCCTTGCGTGCCATCATCGACCACTTTGTTTCTCATGTCAATGCGTTAGAAGCTTTGGACTTTAACGGGGTTCCCCTTCAAGACTTGTTATTGACACATTTTATATTGGAGCTACTAGATAATGATGGCATCCGTGAATGGGAGAATCATGTTGATTCTGGGAGAATTCCCACTCTCCAGGACTTGGTTAGCTTCTTAGAGAAAAAATGCAAGGTACTGGAAATAACTGAAAGGAATGGGTCCAAGCCTGCATTACATACTGCTGTAACCAAACTTAAAACTGAAGGTCATTCGCCTCAGAAACCCATGTTAACTACTACCAAATTTCGTTGTACATATTGTAGGAGCATTGATCACCAATTGTCGAAATGTGGTACCTTTATTAAACTTTCGTCCACAGCCAAATGGGATTTTGTCAGGTCTCGAAAATTATGTTATAATTGTTTGCGTAATTTCGAGCCTAATCATCAATGTTCGAAGTACTCTTGTAACACTTGTTCCCGAAAACACCACACTCTTCTTCACTATGAGCCCTCCAGTGGCACTAGTAATGATGCTTCTCAAGCTCATGCTAACGTGGTAAACACTAGTTGCAGTAACGTCGCTCGTGACAATCAATTTTCAAGGACGCTATTACCCACTGCCTAGTTGAATATATTAGCTGGCAATGGCTTACGTGTACCTGTCACTGCACTACTTGACTCTGCATCAGATTGTAACTTAATTTCGTCACACTTAATTAAGAAATTAAGACTCCACACCAAACCTATGAAGGTACACATTCGCGGTGTTGGTCAAAATCAAAGCACTGCTACTGTTGTTGCTGATGTGAACGTTTTTGCCTGTGCTACTAATTGGTCTGCTAAGCTTGAATGTCTCGTGGTTCCCAATATTGCACTTGAGCTACCCGCTGCTGGTTTCGACACCTCTGAATGGAACATTCCATCACATATTGATTTAGCTGATCCTGATTTCAATTGCACTAAATCTATTGATCTTGTTCTTGGTGCAGAATATTTCTTTGACCTGTTATGTCCTGGTAAAACCATACCAGTTGGTGATTTGCCCATCATTCAAAATACCTCTGTGGGTTGGGTGTTTTCTGGGAGGCTGCCCAGTGCAAGCACCTCGCAACCATCGCACGTGGTATCAGCACTTCACTCTCACGCCCTCATGTAGAACAACAGCTGGAAGCGTTTTGGAACGTTGAAGAAGTTGAAACCCCAGTGTTGTCTGTTGACGAATCCATATGTGAAGAACACTTTGTTGCTACTACCACTCGCCAAGACGATGGTAGATTTGTGGTTAGACTCCCTCGCAAGGTAGACTCGGAGCCTCTAGGTGCCTCTCGCTACGCTACACTAAATCGTTTTCACTCTCTCGAAAGATGTTTGGCTCGCAACCCTGAGTTAAGGTTAGAATACACTGAATTCATGCATGAATATCTAGCCTTAAACCATATGCAAGTCGCCCCCCACCCGATTGATGGTGAGGTTTACTACATTCCCCATCATCCTGTTTTCAAGCCGCACAGTACTTCTACAAAGCTCAGAGTGGTATTTGATGCTTCGATGGTTACTACGTCTGGGTGCTCCCTTAATGATACCTTGTTGGTGGGCCCTGTAATTCAGCAGGATTTGTTCTCTATTTTGCTTCGGTTCAGTACTCACTTGATAGCGTTTGCAGCTGATCTGAGTAAAATGTACAGACAGATTCTTGTAGATCACAAAGATCGTGACTTACAGAGAATATTTTGGAGAGGCTCTCCTTCAGACCCAATAGTAGAATATCAATTAAACACTGTTACATATGGTACTGCCCCAGCTTCCTTCTTAGCCACTCGTGTGCTAAAGGAGCTCGCCCTCACTGATGGCACAGCTTTTCCAGCTGCCACTCAGATTGTTTTAAACGACTTCTATGTTGATGATTGTATCTCGGGATGTGATTCCGAGCATGACGCACTCATTCTGTATGATGAATTGACCCTTCTTTTGAGATTAGGTGGTTTTGAACTGTGTAAGTGGAGTTAAAACTCCATGACTAATAGATAACATTCCTCTTGATCATCAAGAGAAACAACAACTCCGTAGTTTCGGCGATGGTGAAGAAACAGTCACCAGAACGCTAGGACTTTATTGGCAACCTATCGATGACTTGTTGCGGATTCAGTCACCTATCGTGAACTGTGACACTTCAATTACTTTTACTAAGCGTTCATTTTTGTCCATTGTTGCCTCTATCTTTGACCCTTTGGGTTTAGTGTCACCTATTGTGGTTGCTTGTAAGATTCTCTTCCAAGATTTGTGGATTCACAAACTCGGTTGGGATGACCCCCTTCCAATGGAAATCACGCAAGCTTGGCTGAATATTTATAGCAATTTACCTGCGATTTCTGAGATTTCTACTCCACGTTTGATTAAGCCTGCTTCAGAAATCAAATCTATGCAACTTCATGGCTTCTGCGACAGCAGTCAGCAGGCCTATGGAGCTTGTCTCTATTTATTGTCAATTGATACCAAAGACATCGTCACTGTTGCTCTTGTGTGCGCTAAGTCGAAGGTTGCTCCTCTTAAACAGTTGTCTTTGCCCAGACTTGAGTTATGTGGTGCACTTTTGCTTTCCAAATTACTTGCAAAGGTGCAACCCGCTTTGAACTTGCTTATTGAATCCGTCTATTGTTGGACAGATTCCACTATTGTTTTGTCTTGGTTGGCTTCGCCCCCCTCAAAATGGAAAACCTTTGTAGCCAATAGAGTTGCTGAAATACAAAGGCTTACTGGTCACTGCGCCTGGAAACATGTCTCTTCCCGTGACAATCCAGCCGACATAATTTCCCGAGGCTGTATGCCCTCAGAATTGAAAAATAATCAGCTATGGTGGTATGGTCCAGCATGGTTGAAGGCCTTTACAAGCTCCAGTACTTCAGATATCTTTGACACTCCTGTGTCCGAATTGCCTGAGTGTAGAATTTCGTGCGCAAATGTATCTAAACCTGTTGACATTGAATTTTTAAACAATTTTTCTTCCTACACAAGATTGTTGAGGGTCATAGCCTACTGTATTAGGTTTTTCTCTAATTGTAGAAATACCACTAGGATCAGTGGTCCACTCACTGCCATTGAAATTGATGTTGCACTACTTACATGTGTGAAAATGATTCAAGCTCAGTGCTACTCTACTGAACTTGCTGCTCTAATGAAGAATGAGCAAGTGCCATCCACTTCCACCATCAGTAATTTGCACCCTTTGCTTCACTCTGATGGCACTATTCGTGTGGGAGGCCGTTTGGAATTGGCCGACCTTCCATTTGATACAAAACACCAGATACTTTTGCCCAATGACCATCATTTCACTAAAGTCCTGGTCAGACATACCCATTTAAAGTTGCTTCATGGCGGGGTCCAGGTTGTGATTGCGACTATCCGACAACGCTTCTGGATACCTTCACTACGAAAACTTGTTCGTAGCCTATCTCGCTCTTGTGTTACTTGCGTGCGCTACGCTGCACGTCCTTCTGAACAGTTAATGGGTCAACTCCCAGCTGTTCGCCTCCATCAAACCTTTCCCTTTAATCACGTTGGTGTTGATTACTGTGGTCCATTCACTATCAGGTACGGTGGCCCCAGGTCAAGGGTCTCGACTAAGGCCTACATCGCAATGTTCGTTTGTATGGTTACGAAGGCTGTGCACACTGAAGTCGTCACTTCCCTCTCCAGTCATGCTTTCGTTGTAGCCTTTACTCGCTTCTGCAGTAGAAGGGGCGTTCCCGCTCAAGTGTATTCCGACAATGGTACCAACTTTCAAGGCGCACAGTCTGACCTTGCTGATCTTGGTTCGTTGCTCTCCTCTGCAGATTTTCAATCTGTTGTTCAAGATTCTACCTCATCGCTACTAATTCAGTGGCACTTCATTCCTCCTAGTTCTCCGCATTTTGGTGGAATATGGGAGTCAAACATCAAATCTTTGAAATCTCATTTAATAAGAATCATGAAGGCTCAAGTACTTACGTATGAAGAATTGACCACTCTCGTGGTGCAAATTGAAGCCATTCTAAATTCTAGACCCATTTCGCCTATGACTGAGGATCCTACTGACTTGTGCTATCTCTCGCCAGGTCACTTTCTTGTTGGACGACCTTTGAATGCCTTGCCCATTCCTGACGCTTCTGAAGTGCCCATCAATAGGTTGTCTAGATGGCAATTACTTCAACAGATTATGACTTCATTGTGGCGTAAATGGTCCACAGATCATTTACTCTCCCTTCAACAACGTCACAAGTGGAACCGTGTGTCTCCTAACCTCAAGGTTGGCACGCTTGTGCTTATTATGGACGACAAAGTTTCTCCTACTTACTGGCGACTTGGACGTATTCTTGAGGTTCATTGTGGTAAGGACGGCCTAGCTCGTGTGGTCTCTCTACATACCACCTCTGGACTCTTGAAACGTCCCATCGTCAAGGTGTCTCCCTTGTTGCCGCAGAACTAAACCCTCTTGTATTTCATAAACAACCTGCCTGTTGTTTCTGTGCGGGCAATATGGTTCGGCCACTGTCTTGGCAAACCAGTTTTGTGTTTACCTATTTGTTTCCACTCTGTGTGGTTGTACATATATTTATTATTTGTCTTCATTGCATTTATTCATTGTCAAGTTTGTTTTGTTTATGTTGGTTAGTTGTCATGATTCATTTGTTTTGATTACATGTTGTATTCCCACTGCCGTGTTTCCAGTAGGATATTTTTGCTTAGAAGGTATTTTGGTGTTCTAAGTTGGCGACATTGATTCTTCTTTATTCTCTTTGACTTGTCTTTGAACTCTCTACTGTGATTGGCTGCTTTCAGCCTATCAGAGGCCTCCTTGCTGTTTGTAGCGACCAATCACGTGTTTCTTCTTCGTTCTCTAAGTCCGCAGCCATGACGGAATGTTGTGCTTCAACGCTGGTTGTGATTTATCGACGAATATCCAGCTAATCTTTTCTATAATTGGTGCTATCTTCATAGTAACCGTGCTTAGCAATCATGTCCTATGCACATGATTCATATTTTGTTAGGGCAGTGACATTACGGTGATTTTCGGTCTCATCAAACCATGCTTGATGTTGCTACGCGCCATGTCGACGAATTCTTCAATCCGCGGCGTCGGATAGTTTGTTGTAACATGTTTACTTCTATCTTCATCTACTGCCTAACAATTTGTCTTCACGCGTATGAATAATGATGTTGCTTCGTGTGATAAGTAATTCATCGTTTGTCTGGAAGCATGTGCCACAAGGCCAGGCACCATCACTAAATGGAGGTTGACGCTAGGCTAAACTGCTTTACTATTGTGACAATGCCGTGCGATTGGCATATCCCGGTATTTGTATGACAGCAACTACTTTGACTTCCTGCGTTTCACACATAATTTGTTTTATTAACAATTCATTTTTTTGGGCTTATGGTATCGGCGCATCACTGTAAGTCAGTCCTGGTTCGACGACACATTCTCGTTCCATGCGACCTGTTTATTCATTATTTGTTGCAACTCCACTTGTGTTGCATATTTAAACTATATCATTCTTTGGAACGGCCGTGTATTGCATGCCGTTCTATGATGTACTGATCTGCAGCTACGTTCAAGACAATATATGTGTTTTAGGCTCAAGACTTAACGTGTGTTAACTCCATGCGAGTGCTTCTTCAATTGTGTAAATTTGTGCCAGTGTTTCTCATATGTTTATGTGCCACCTTTGAGTATTTGTTTTATGTGCCACCTTTGAGTATTTCTTTTATGTGCCACCTATTTGATAATATATCTTATTATTAGTTATTGGTGGTGTTGTGTCCTTTATGCCTTCCTGGACCTCCTTATTTGGTGACAATAATATTGTCTGGTCCTCCACATGTTTGCTAAATTGTCATGCGACCTTTGTAAAGTCAACCCTTTTATCATTACATCTTTATCTAATGCTTTGGCCAACAAACCCTTATATATATGTCCACTATTACCAGAATACTCTTGGTGGGTTGTTGACTTCCCGCGTTGGCCATTACATGACCACACAACATTCACTCATTATCAACACATAACCTCAATCTCAGTCAACTTCTAACTTCTAAAGCACCTCACATCACCAACTCACCAGCATAACCAATTCAACCATAGTCAGCACAGGTAACCTTCAACCATTCTGAGCGACCAACTATTATCAACACTACCAATTCACCATCAACTATAGGTCACTAGATGCAACCAACCCTTTTTACTAATTCTCAGAACAACTACTTTGTCTGAGGAACCCATCAGTTCGTCTGTAAAACCAGACAATTAAATTATTTTTCCCCCCAATTAAGCTTCCAATCTTACTAGCCACCAAAAACATAACTTTCTGCATAACTCTTAACTTCCTTTTTAACTCCGGACATCCTGAATATTTGACCTTTTACCACTGAAAGCTTACTAAGTCGCATAGACATTTCGACCGTACAAATTCTGAAAGAAGTTCAGTATCCAGCCGTCTTCAGAACCTAGCCGGAAACACCTGCCATGTGCCTCAGCGAAAGGAAGTACCCACCTGCATACACTCCACGACGTTAATCTTCAGGGAATGAACACCCTGGAATAATTTGAACCTCGGGGAATTAACCATCCTGAAATTCAACACGGAGGTCACTCAATGCAACCACTTTAGCAAGTACTACCTCCCATAAATAGTACCAACCAACGAGGAATGACAACAATTCACAAAAACTAACCCTAGCAAGTACTATTTCCCATAAAATAACACCAACCAACAAAACAATAAGACCAAGATTAGCCAGTACTATTTCCCATAAAATAGTACCAACCAAAGAGAAATAACAACAATTCACTAATACCAACAAGGCACCAATGAATAAACACCAACAGAAACAAAAAATGACAACCAAGTAATACCCACAAGAGTACTCCTCAACAACCATAAACACAAAACAGAATACCAATGAAATAACTAACCATCACAAGGAGCTCTGATATTCTACAGTATCCAAATACCAAAAACTCCCGCTAGGTTAGACTACTCAACAATAACCTGGAAACTCAAAATGCCTCAACGACACTATTAGTCAACCCAGATAATACTAACAGGTACCAACCGACGTCAGTACAAGACCACAAGAAATACAATCAACTATTGAACGCCGAATATTCCCAAGGAACACGGAGTACCAAACACATCCACTAGGTACTAACACACACAAAACCAAAATTACCCCAAAATTACATTTTTATGAACGGGACACTCGGCCCAAACAACATTGAAAGTCAGAAAGAGCCTAGAAATGCCCGACATCAACTGAGGAAACAAATAAAAACACCAAAGCAACAACTACTCTTAGGCACCTTTTAAATGCCCAAACCATACACAAATCCTAACCTCAATCACTCATAGCAACTAACAACAGTCAACTAATGTCAACCACATTCACACATGTCCTGGCGTGTTCTTCTTCATCCTTCTAACAAAATTTCAAAGTTAAACCTAAAATAAAATTTTCAAAATTTTCCACCGACTGAAGATCACTTAGCACTTCAAGAAATCGCAGACATCACGAACACCACATATCCCTGCATACTGCCGATTCCACAATTCGACCTCACGTCGTACTAAACAGCTGATCTGATAAGTACCAACCACCCAGCTGATGAGACACTTAACTTCAACAAGAAGTAAGGAATCGCAATCTCCGAAACAATTTAGAAAATGAAAAAAAAAACTCCGCTGAAAAATAAAATCCACAGCTGCGTCACTGCTAACCTGTGTACCAACTGTACACCACCCTAGCTCTCCATATCATGTTCGCGTGAATCTGGAGAAGGAGATAGACGAAGCTAGGAATTTAGCGGAGGTAAATTCGAATGCGACTAGTGTAGAGGGTAGTTCATCCGAGATGTCAGCACAGGGTAGGATTTTGAGTTTACTAGTACAAATGAGACAGGAAAATAATAATAAATTAGAGCAACTAAATAAAGAATTAAAACAGAGCAGTAACAAATTTCTGACGTGAATATGATTGTGTCATGGATCATATTCACAAAGGTGAACTCTGGGTTTAAACCACTCACACGTCAGCCGGGGAACGTTACATTTAACAGTCCGAATACTTCCCCTTAATTTATTGTGATATTTTAAAAGCAGCATATTAATTTAATATTATTATTAGGTATATTTTAATTCAGGATTGATTACATCACTTCATTATATGTCATTTAGGGTATTAATCATTGTTTGGTGAAATATACAAAGTGGAAATTTTAAGTTTTAAATTCAAGTTAGTATTAAACTAGGGGCTTGATTGTGTAAAATTTCATCTGGCCTGGCGACGATATATCCACGGGAGGTCTGCCGAATATAGACATGACTTCCAAGAATTATGTACAGAGAGGATAGATTATCTGTCTCGGAGACCCTCGCTAGCCCGCTCGCCCGCGGCGCGAGCCTGTCTCCCGCCAAGCACTTTGCCGTTATGCGGCGCCCGCCCGGCACTGAGTCATTGGGTATAGGAATTTGTACTTCAATGTGATCCTTGACCAATTTTTTGACGAACTGACTTACGGAGAGCGATTGTCGAATTACTTTCAACAAGATTCTGCCACTGCTCACACTGCCGAAGCATCCATGACAGAATTGCGTCGCATTTTCGGTACGAGGATTGTAAGTCGGAACGTGTGGCTCCCGCGAAGGCCAGACTTATCACCATGTGACTTTTATTTGTGGGGGACGCTTAAAAATAGAGTGTATGCGAGAAACCCTCACACTGTAAATGAGCTTAAAGACTATATTACAGCTGAAATACAGTCAATCAGTGCTGAGGAACTTCAGAGAGTAAATGCCAGTTTCATAAAAAGGTGCCAGCGATGTGTAGCAGTGCATGGCGAACATTTTCAGCACCAGCTGTGAACTAGGTAAGTACAAATTCCTATACTCAATGACTCCGTGCCGGGCGGGCGCCGCATAACGGCAAAGTGCGTGGCAGGAGACAGGCTCCGCCGTGGGCGAGCGGGCTAGCGAGGGTCTCCGAGACAGATAATCTATCCTCTCTGTACAAACTTTCCGGATGACTCTCCTGTCTGTAACAAGTCAAATTGGGTCAGTTGGTACTGACGTCACGTATTCCGAGAATTAGTAAGCATCAGTACGCCAATTTAAATTTACCACAGAGGCAATACCACGTGGGTGAATCAACTAATGAAGAAGGAAAATGAGAACTTATGGATCTGGAGAGGGAAACTACGGCATCACGACACCGTACATGATTGGTCAAGATACAGCGAAGAGGGAGAACTCCTTTTACATAAAACTGCTGTTCAGCGACTCTGGAGAGGACATACTGCTATATACGCCACACTTTTCTTCTGAGACTTTCTGAAGCTGCACGTATATTAAATCGACACAACATATCAATGTAACAAATTTAAAGCAATAACAAATTTCTGACGTGAATATGATTGTGTCAAGGATCATATTCACAAAGGTGAACTCTGGGTTTAAACCACTCACACAAGTCAGCCGGGGAACGGGACTAATTAGTTCCAGGCCCGTATAAGATCAACAATACTTGAAGAAGCAATCGACATTCCATCCAGCCAGCAGATGGAAAACAGCACGACCGAAATGAAGAAGATGATTGTGAGTTCTGATACCGAAATCCGATCTGGTCTCTGTAATTCTGTTTATGGCAAATTAGAGTCAGGCTTTTGTTAATTATTTAAATTCATGTTCCATTTTGTAGATTCCGCCAATTTCAATTAACTTCCAGATTTTTTAGTAAATTCATTTATTTTAATTATCACGTCTCTTGCTGCTTAACTTTTTAATTAATAAATTTTGTTCTTGATTAATGGTAGGATTTTCATTTCTAGTAGCTAGTTTTAAATATAAGGCATACCTTCTCCCCGTAATGATAAAACAATTGGTTAATGGCTCAGCTATGCCACGGTTTGAGAGAAAGATGTTTCGAGTGCTCTATCACTATTTCAATTAAATACTTTGGTACATCTTAAGTATCAGATGTCCTGGCACCCACACGAGCTGATTATAATCATTGCTAATGAACAGGTAAGAGGTAAGTATCCTATTGGTGGTGTGAGTAAAGCGGTGCTTGTTCTTGTTGCGATTCTTCTACTGTACTCCAGGAGGACGCAATATTGGAGCCCCGCCAGGAACGTAACCTTTGGTCACTTAGAAGGACCGGGAAGGTTACATTTGGCGCCCAACGTGGGACTTCTTATATATGTATATTTATGTGCAAGGTTGGTAACGAAACGTTACATTTGGCGCCACAAGCGTAGGCCTGAAAACCAATTGTTTGTCGTGAAGGGAAAAGGATATATTTCAGTGCAAGTATTTTTGGGGGTAGTAATAAGTTTTTTGTGTGTGTTGGTATGACGGATAAAGATAAGATGAAGCTGCGAAGTGGTATAGAGGTGACGGGAGATGGTGAAGAGAATGATAGTAGCGTGAATCTGGAGAAGGAGATAGACGAAGCTATGAATTTAGAGGAGGTAAATTCTAATGGGACTAGTGTAGAGGGTAGTTCATCGGAGATGTCAGCACAGGATAGCATTTTGAGTTTACTAGTACAAATGAGACAGGAAAATAATAAATGTGAGCAACTAAATAAAGAATTAAAACAGGAGATGGAAAGTAATAATCAGAAATTAAATAAAGAATTAAAACAGGAGATGGAAAGTAATAATCAGAAATTAAATAAAGAATTAAAACAGGAGATGACGAAAATAGATCAGGGTCTAAAGCATAATAATCAAAAATTAGATGATGTGATTAAGGCTAATGAAAGGTTGAGTGAGAAATATGAGAAACTCAAGGAGAGTGTAGATCAAACAAAAGATGAAATTAGAAGTGAATTTAAAACTCAAATGGAGGAGAACTTTGTTAAAGTCATTTCAGAGGTGGATAGTAAACTAGATAAGGTTCAGGAGAAGCTAGAAAATAGTCTCACTACTCAGGGAGAGAGCATGAAAATACTGGTTCAAGTTGAAAATAAACAGATTAAAGATCAATTAGATAGTGATATCGCTAAAGTACAATCTGAGTTGGGAGATAAAGTAGAACAATGTAGTAGGAATAATGTGGAGAGTATTCACGAAGTACAGGAAAAGCAGAGTGTTTTAAGGAGAGAATTAGATCAAAGAGAAAAGGTGTTAAAGGAAAGAGTAGAAAAGGCTGAACAACAGGCAGGTAGACAGATAGCAGATCTAGAGTTAAAATTAAAGTCACGGATGAGGCAGGAAGGAAATGTTAGTAGAGTAGGATGTTCGAGTGGTAGTCACATTAGGGAGGCAGACTTACCTAAATTTAGCAATAAGCAAGGTTGCCCGATGGAATTTATGGAAGTAGTGGAAAGTAGATACAAAGATAGGTTAGATGACCAAGTGATTGAATGGAGTAATGTAGTAGATATTTTAGATCAGGCTTTTGTTGGAGAGACCCGAGGATGGTTCGCAGTCTGTATGAATGGATTTGAAGATTTTGGAGATTTTAAAAATAAATTCTGTAACAAGTACTGGAATGAGGAAATTCAAGGTCAGAAACGAGAAGATATGGTGTTTGGTAAATACAATCCTAAGAACAACAGTTCTATGACGGAGTATTTCCTGAATCAGGTGCTCACGTGTAAGTATTTAGACGGGATGGCTCAGGAAAGCGACATGGTAAGGTTGTTACTGAGACATTTTCCATATCGGGTGAAAGAGGCCGCCTGTATTCAGAAGATAGGTACAGTAACAGAAATGGAGAAATTGTTAAGTAGTTTCGATGTGTTAGGAAGCAATGGTGAACAGCCGCCAAGTCAAAACGTCAATAGTGGTGTGCAAGAACAGAGAGGACAAAATTATAATCAGAACAATAGGGGAAATAATCAGAGCTATTCTAATAATCAGAATTATAATCAGAACAATAGAGGCAATAATAATAATTATTATTATTCAGGTAATAATAATCAAAATAACTATCAAGGCAGAGGTAATTACCAGAACAGAGAGAACCAGAGAGGTAACGTAGGTAATCAGAACCAAGGGAGCAATAACCGAGGCTCTTACCAGAACAGAGAGAACCAGAGGGTTAGCGGAGGTCAGAATCAGGCCAGTCCTAGGGAGGACATACAGGTTCTCCAGACAAGTAATCAAGTGTCCAGTCAGCAGTCGGTAATTGAACCTAATGGTGCCGGAGCTTTAAACTAGATCGAGACTGTAATGCGAGGTCAGATTTCCAGTCGTTGATATTCCCAGCCAATACTCTATTTAGTGGTTATGACCTAAATGTAAGAGATGATCTCTTGTGCGATTATGATGAAAAGGTGACAGAACCTAGTGATATTGAAAATTTAAATTCCGTCATTAGCATAAATGTGTCGAGGGCGCGTATAGATACGCTTATAGATACAGGGTGTGTCAAGAGTTGCATTAGCTTGTCATTTTATAATAGGATAAGAGACGAAGGTGTTCTATTTCAAGAAATCCCTATCAAATCAACTTTTGTAATAACAGCTGTAGGTAAAAAGTCTCACGTCATTTCTAAACAGGTTCTGGTCGAAATTTGTATTAATAGTGTAATAGGTATGCAGGTATGTCTCGTGATCCCAAACCTTGTGTTTTCTTTGATATTGGGTACTGATTGGTTGTCTGCTAATCAGGTTCAGGTGTGTTACGATGAGAGGTGTATTGGAATGAAATGGGGGAAGAAAGCTGTGATTATTGCATTTAATGAGCCAGGTAAGAGTGATTATTCTCAAAGAGTGTGCGTTATTAAAGTGATTTTGTCAGGTGACAATAAGGTGGGAAGTAGTGACGATGGTTTTAGTTTCATTGGCAGTTTGCTAACTAATGACAATCTAGAGGATGCATTATGTCAGGCTGTGGAAGAAAGTTCTTTAGGCATTGATCAGAGGGATCAATTATTGGATGTTTTAGTAAGGAATAGTAGAGTTTTTGAGAATCGGATTGGCGAGGCCAATTGCTACACACACTCATTAAATGTAATTGATCGCAAAGTCTTTGTGGGTAATAGATACCCTATCCCATTTAAATACCAAGAGGCAGTACAACATAAGATTGACGATATGTTAAGAGATAAGATCATTGAACCATCTTTAAGCCCATATGCTAACTCCCTAAGTACCGTACCTAAAGCAGAGTGCACTCTTTAAGAAAATACGTGGAATGAGTCAGGTAAGGACTCGTGTGTAATGGAACAACATGTGTCAATGCCCTGGTATAGAATTAGTAGTTGTAAAGAGATAGGTAACTAAGTTTACGAGAGGCATTTCCGACTGTTGACACATATACTGGAACGAGTAAGTTATCTGAATCAGATAAGGGAGTTGTGACCTAGTGCCTTATATTATGGTTATAATGGGGTAGCTTGCACTCAAATATGGTGCCTATGTATAAAACTATGCTTTCTTGTTTTATGTCATATAGGTAAATTTTGTAAGTTCACTACAGAGTACTTGTGAGGAAGCAAGTATGAAGGATTCTCACTTGCGTGTGATGTGGCTTGTGAGAAGTCAGTGAAGGCAATATATTACGGTGTTCTGGAGACAAGCTAAATAATGATATAAAATTAAAAACGTGATACAAGTCTCTCAGAAAATCTGCCTAGCTAATCAGCGTTAGTATGAGTGAAGTCATACATCTTTAAGTAAAGAAATAAGTGTTACAGGAAGAAAAAAATGAACACTGACGTTTTAAGCGACGGCGAAAATTAATTGTTGTAAATATTTGAAGGGCATATATATGTATTTTGTATTGAAGGGTATATTTTTTCATGACTTGCAAATTTTTGTGTTAAATGTGTATATAATTTATTCGCCCATATCTAAGATTGGCCGAAAAATTCTAAGGGCGATGTAACCGTCCGAATACTTCCCCTTAATTTATTGTGATATTTTAAAAGCAGCATATTAATTTAATATTATTATTAGGTATATTTTAATAGTCATATCAATTCAGGATCGATTACATCACTTCATTATATGTCAATTAGGGTATTAATCATTGTTTGGTGAAATATATAAAATGGAAATTTTAAGTTTTAAATTCAAGTTAGTATTAAACTAAGGGCTTGATTGTGTAAGATTTCATCTGGCCTGGCGACGATATATCCACGGGAGGTCTGCCGAATATAGACATGACTTCCAAGAATTATGTACAAACTTTCCAGGTGACTCTCCTGTCTGTAACAAAGCAACTTGGGTCAGTTGGTACTGACGTCACATATTCCGAGAATTAGTAAGCATCAGTACGCCAATTTAAATTTACCACAGAAGCAATACCTCATGGGTGAATCATCTAATGAAGAAGGAAAATGAGAACTTATGGATCTGGAGAGGGAAACTACGGCATCACGACACCGTACATGATTGGTCAAGATACAGCGAAGAGGGAGAACTCCTTTTACATAAAACTGCTGTTCATCGACTCTGGAGAGGATGTACTGCTATATATGCCACACTTTTCTTCTGAGACTTTCTGAAGCTGCACGTATATTAAATAGACACAACATATCAATGTAACAAGTTTAAAGCAATAACAAATTTCTGACGTGAATATGATTGTGTCATGGATGATATTCACAAAGGTGAACTCTGGGTTTAAACCACTCACACAAGTCAGCCGGGGAACGGGACTAATTAGTTCCAGGCCCGTATAAGATCAACAATACTTGAAGAAGCAATCGACATTCCATCCAGCCAGTAGATGGAAAACAGCACGACCGAAATGAAGAAGGTGATTGTGAGTTCTGATACCGAAATCCGATCTAGTCTCTGTAATTCTGTTTATGGCAAATTAGAGTCAAGCTTTTGTTAATTATTTAAATTCATGTTCCATTTTGTAGATTCCGCCAATTTCAATTAACTTCCAGATTTTTTAGTAAATTCATTTATTTTAATTATCATGTCTTTTGCTGCTTAACTTTATAATTAATAAATTTTGTTCTTGATTAATGGTAGGATTTTCATTTCTAGTAGCTAGTTTTAAATATAAGGCATACCTTCTCCCCGTAATGATAAAACAATTGGTTAATGGCTCAGCTATGCCACGGTTTGAGAGAAAGATGTTTCGAGTGCTCTATCACTATTTCAATTAAATTCCTTTGGCACATCTAAAGTATCAGATGTCCTGGCGCCCACTCGAGCTGATTATAATCATTGCTAATGAACAGGTAAGAGGTAAGTATCCTATTGGTGGTGTGAGTAAAGCGGTGCTTGTTCTTGTTGCGATTCTTCTACTGTACTCCAGGAGAACGCAATATTGGAGCCCCGCCAGGAACGTAACCTTTGGTCACTTAGAAGGACCGGGAACGTTACAACCACCATAGCTCTCCATATCACGTTCACTGAAAGATTCACATTTAAATCTCTCACTCCACCTAAACCTGGCTGTCATTGGTTTGTCTTTCTGCCATGACACATAATCAAGACAGATTGAAGAAAGAGAATGACACTTTGTTGCCTCTTCTGTGAAATTCACCAGATGAAGCAGATTGCAAATATATTGAAGCCCGTGATGAGATTATCTGTAAAGGAAGTGACTATTTAATTTGACAGATTAAGAATAGTATTCATGCTTGGAATCAATTGCAGTTATAGGTGACAATACCACACTTGCATTAATAGTTTAGTGAAGTTAATCGTATTTAAATAGCTATCCAATGTGATTGCTTATCCATTATCCCAAAAATTACTTTATTAATTTTGCCATTTAAAGGATTGTCATTCTTAGGTCCACAAAAGAAAACACAATTTACTTGTTTATAGGCTTTCAACCTGTATTAATCTAAAATTCAAGGTGTATAATAGCAATCTGACCATATACTCGATGTACAGTAGTGTTGTATGAAAATTAATATTCTTCTTCTGCCAAGATAGCACCTACCTCATTAATGAGTAGGGGGCGGATTTCTATGACCTAAAAATGTATGAAATATGTATGCATTTATGACGTAAAAAACATAAAAATATGACCTATAAAATTCAAAATATGACTTAATGAAGAGCATCTACGTTGCATAGAAATACTTTTATTACTCCATCCGTACTGAATATGTTTTCACCTAACTCGTGAACAAAACTTTGCATCTTCCCACAAATTGAGACTTTCGTTTTAGGCATATTGAAAGGAACTGAATGACTGAAGCTCCCTAATGAGTGACCAAGGTCATTTAGTGTGTTAAAGGGGGAAGGAGAGAGATAAGAAGAATGACAAATAACTGCGGAATTACCTCTACTTCCGTGTAAACAATAGCCCGGTTTCCAGGAATTGATCCAGCTAGCAAACAATAGCTCCTACCTGTTAGAAACATTCCATACACTACTTTAGAATGGTTCTTCAGTAGTATATTCCAGTCTATCCTGAACAATAATTTCTAGAGCTTTTTCTGATTTTAATAAAACCAAATGAAAATTACCAAAGTATGCCGTTTGTAATGATATTTTGTTCAAAATATGCCATAAAACTTAAGAAAGCCTAAATATGCATTTATATGCCCAATAAAACCTGTTTAATTTTGGTTATCATGCTTGGAAACGTGTTGAAAATACAAGACTATAACAAGAGTTTAGTGCTTTTCAGTCGGTCAACAGGAATGTACCCAAAAGAGATGGGTTATGCCCTAATCCTGAAATAAATTACATGAGATTAATAAAACACTAGGATGACCAGTTTCGATCGTCAAGCGATCATCATCAGATCCAATACACTTAGGCTATAAAATCTATGTTTGAAATACAGGTGAAAATATTTACAATATGTACAATTATTTAGTTGCAGTATTGGTACTGCAACTGTCAGTGTATGCTAAATGCAGTATATATGTTAGGTGAAATGCTAAATGGTGATGGCTATCCGGAGATTGTACTTTAGAGAGATTATATGGTTGTAAATTATGGTTAAACTATAAAATTTTAGGCTAACTACTTATCTGATTGTCTTCCGTACTACAGCTATTCGCAGTTTCCGTGCTCACTTGAACTCGCTGTGCGGTCGACTGCGGTGGTTATCTTAACGACTGGTTTTTCCCTGCCTTCCCCCCCTGTCCCTACGTGCTGTGGGGAGTGATCGCGATGTGTTTATGTGAGGTGTTGCCAACCTAGATAAGATGTATGTTATTGAATGAGGTGGATCTACAACTATTAAAGACCGTGGATTAGTCCTCGCCACGCGTGGAGCATAACCCATTCGAACTAAGCGTTGACGGTCTTATGAGGACGTCCCGGCACCTTTAATACTGCCTCTAATATGGGCCTTGGTTTATTGCAGAAGAAAAGTACATTGTACACCTGATCCAGATAACATTTACCTATTAAAAACCCCCTAATTTCCCCCCTTTTTTTTATCTAGCTTGGCTGTGTGGCTAAATTGTGTTTTGTTTCCGACAGGGTGTGTTTTTTAGTAGCGTGAAGAGGGGTGAGCTCTCCATGAACGTGTGTTCATTTAGATTGTTGGGATTGTTTCGTTTGGCTAGGTGTATCTCGATTGCTTCCTTTATGTCAAGAGCTCTGCCTTTCGATTCGTGATGGATTATTTTAAGGTCCGACTCTATGTTGGTAAAGCTATGCCCTGCGTCACACATATGTTCGCACACGGCTGAATGTGTTCCGTATCTTATCGCATTTCTATGTTCATTATAACGTGTGTCTACTCGCCTTCCACTCTGCCCGATGTAATTAGCTTGACAATCGGTGTCTTGGCACGTTATAGAATATACCCCTGACCTTGAATACGGGTCACGTTTATTTAGATTACTATTTAGGAGGTGCCTAGCAGTTGTGTTTTTCGTCGTGAAAGCTATCTTTATGCCTTGCTTTTTGAATAGGTTAGTGATTTTATATGTATTCGCATTCACATAGTTGAAACGCGCAAATTTTTTCTCATTACTGTCCGGTTTGGGAATCGTTTTATCTTTATTTTTATGTTTGGCTATAATTTGATTTATTTTGCTTGGCGAGAAGTTGTTTTCCTTTGCTATTTGCATAATAGTTCTTATTTCCTTATTATAGTTGTCTTTTGACATGGGTATGTTTAAAGCCCTGTGCACCATTGAATTGAAACCCGCTAGTTTGTGCGTACTGGGGTGATTAGACTGATTGTCGATTGCATGCGAGGTTTGTGTTGCTTTCCGGAATATGGAATATGAAAGGTCGTTGTCTTTACGTTCAATAGTTATATCGAGATAATTTATTTTCCGGTCTATTTCGGATTCCTTAGTGAATTTGATAGAATGGTGAAGGCTATTAATGGATTGGAGAATTGTTTCTTCGCTTGTTAGTTCAGTATCGTAGATGCAAATTACATCATCTACGTATCTTTTCCATATTACTATTCCCTTTGTTGAAGTCTTTTCTAAGAACGCATTTTCTAGTGCATTGATGAAGATGTCAGCGATTAACCCACTTAGTGGCGATCCCATTGCTAGGCCTTCTCTCTGTGTGTATATTTTATTGTCGAATTGAAACACGTTTTGGGTGAGAACGACCCTCAGTAATCTCACAATCTCTTCAATTTCTTTTGCCGAATTGTTGGATTTTAAGTTGTTTTCGATAGTGTTGATTGCTTCAATAATCGGAATATTGGTGTACATGTTAGTTACGTCGAAGGATACTAGCCTGAAGCTAGGTTTCATTTGTAGGGTGTTCAATGCTGTTACTAGTTCTGTTGTGTTCTTTACAGAGTTGTTTTTGTCGTTGGAAAGACGGCATTTTAAGATTTTTAGTAACTCTTTGCTGATTTTGTAATTAGGGGCATTCCTACAATTGACTATTGGTCTCATTGGGCATTCCTTTTTGTGTATTTTTGGTTGTCCCCTCAATGACGGTATTTTCGGGTTCATGTTTATTAGTTTTGATTTTTCAGCTTTGGTCAGTATGTATTCTGTTTCTTTTAGCGCACTTTTTATTTGTTTTTGGAATTTGTTGGTGGGGTCTTTTGTTAATTCCTTGATTTCGTTGTTGTTTAGGAATTCGACTGTTTTTTCAATGTATTCTGTTTTGTTCAAAATTACTGTAGTGTTTCCCTTATCTGCTTTTGTGATGATTAAGTCATGTTCTTTTATTTTTTGTTTCAACGACTTTATTTCTTTGATTTGTTTGTTGTTTTGAATGTTATTGCTATCGCCCTCTCGTTTGAGGATTTTTTTGGCTTCGTTGGTGGCGAGATTTTTGGTTAATTCCCTGTCTTCTGCTGGGAGCTTGTGACTGGCTATCTCAATATCTGTGATTAACTGTTTTATATTGTGGTTCGTGTGTGCGTCTGTGCAATTGTATTTCAAACCTTTGTCTAACATATTCATTTCACCTTGAGAAAAGGTTACGTTCGTTCTGTTGTTTACTCTGCTGTGGAAATTGAATTCATTGTTATTCGTGTGTTGTTCGTTAGATTGATGGTTCTGTGTTTCTCCTAGTTTTCTTAATTTATTTTCTAGCGTTTCATGCTTCCTCGTTGCTCTGATTTTGATGGTGTCATGTAGGTGTTCGGTGAAACTGTCCCATTGGGCTGCGTGCCAGAAATTACTTAGTTGCAATTGAATGTCGTATAATTGTTGGTTAATTTTTTGCTTTCTTATGTATGCAAATCTTAATTCGTTTTTTATCCAAAGCGCTTTGGCTTGTTTAGTTGAAATGATCGAGGCTGGTGTGTTCGGTACGGTTTTAATTGGTACGTATTTAGGGGTGAGGTTTAGTTCTATACATTTTTTGTTGAACCAAATTGACTTGTCTAAATTCATGAGTTTAAGCCTGAGTGATTTGAATTTCTTGGCTTCACGATTTGCCTGACTAGCCGTGAACATTGTGGTGTTTGAAGCCATATTTTCAGTGTTGCCTTAGTAAACAAGAGTTTAGTGCTTTTCAGTCGGTCAACAGGAATGTACCCAAAAGAGATGGGTTATGCCCTAATCCTGAAATAAATTACATGAGATTAATAAAACACTAGGATGACCAGTTTCGATCGTCAAGCGATCATCATCAGATCCAATACACTTAGGCTATAAAATCTATGTTTGAAATACAGGTGAAAATATTTACAATATGTACAATTATTTAGTTGCAGTATTGGTACTGCAACTGTCAGTGTATGCTAAATGCAGTATATATGTTAGGTGAAATGCTAAATGGTGATGGCTATCCGGAGATTGTACTTTAGAGAGATTATATGGTTGTAAATTATGGTTAAACTATAAAATTTTAGGCTAACTACTTATCTGATTGTCTTCCGTACTACAGCTATTCGCAGTTTCCGTGCTCACTTGAACTCGCTGTGCGGTCGACTGCGGTGGTTATCTTAACGACTGGTTTTTCCCTGCCTTCCCCCCCTGTCCCTACGTGCTGTGGGGAGTGATCGCGATGTGTTTATGTGAGGTGTTGCCAACCTAGATAAGATGTATGTTATTGAATGAGGTGGATCTACAACTATTAAAGACCGTGGATTAGTCCTCGCCACGCGTGGAGCATAACCCATTCGAACTAAGCGTTGACGGTCTTATGAGGACGTCCCGGCACCTTTAATACTGCCTCTAATATGGGCCTTGGTTTATTGCAGAAGAAAAGTACATCGTACACCTGATCCAGATAACATTTACCTATTAAAAACCCCCTAATTTCCCCCCTTTTTTTATCTAGCTTGGCTGTGTGGCTAAATTGTGTTTTGTTTCCGACAGGGTGTGTTTTTTAGTAGCGTGAAGAGGGGTGAGCTCTCCATGAACGTGTGTTCATTTAGATTGTTGGGATTGTTTCGTTTGGCTAGGTGTATCTCGATTGCTTCCTTTATGTCAAGAGCTCTGCCTTTCGATTCGTGATGGATTATTTTAAGGTCCGACTCTATGTTGGTAAAGCTATGCCCTGCGTCACACATATGTTCGCACACGGCTGAATGTGTTCCGTATCTTATCGCATTTCTATGTTCATTATAACGTGTGTCTACTCGCCTTCCACTCTGCCCGATGTAATTAGCTTGACAATCGGTGTCTTGGCACGTTATAGAATATACCCCTGACCTTGAATACGGGTCACGTTTATTTAGATTACTATTTAGGAGGTGCCTAGCAGTTGTGTTTTTCGTCGTGAAAGCTATCTTTATGCCTTGCTTTTTGAATAGGTTAGTGATTTTATATGTATTCGCATTCACATAGTTGAAACGCGCAAATTTTTTCTCATTACTGTCCGGTTTGGGAATCGTTTTATCTTTATTTTTATGTTTGGCTATAATTTGATTTATTTTGCTTGGCGAGAAGTTGTTTTCCTTTGCTATTTGCATAATAGTTCTTATTTCCTTATTATAGTTGTCTTTTGACATGGGTATGTTTAAAGCCCTGTGCACCATTGAATTGAAACCCGCTAGTTTGTGCGTACTGGGGTGATTAGACTGATTGTCGATTGCATGCGAGGTTTGTGTTGCTTTCCGGAATATGGAATATGAAAGGTCGTTGTCTTTACGTTCAATAGTTATATCGAGATAATTTATTTTCCGGTCTATTTCGGATTCCTTAGTGAATTTGATAGAATGGTGAAGGCTATTAATGGATTGGAGAATTGTTTCTTCGCTTGTTAGTTCAGTATCGTAGATGCAAATTACATCATCTACGTATCTTTTCCATATTACTATTCCCTTTGTTGAAGTCTTTTCTAAGAACGCATTTTCTAGTGCATTGATGAAGATGTCAGCGATTAACCCACTTAGTGGCGATCCCATTGCTAGGCCTTCTCTCTGTGTGTATATTTTATTGTCGAATTGAAACACGTTTTGGGTGAGAACGACCCTCAGTAATCTGACAATCTCTTCAATTTCTTTTACCGAATTGTTGGATTTTAAGTTGTTTTCGATAGTGTTGATTGCTTCAATAATCGGAATATTGGTGTACATGTTAGTTACGTCGAAGGATACTAGCCTGAAGCTAGGTTTCATTTGTAGGGTGTTCAATGCTGTTACTAGTTCTGTTGTGTTCTTTACAGAGTTGTTTTTGTCGTTGGAAAGACGGCATTTTAAGATTTTTAGTAACTCTTTGCTGATTTTGTAATTAGGGGCATTCCTACAATTGACTATTGGTCTCATTGGGCATTCCTTTTTGTGTATTTTTGGTTGTCCCCTCAATGACGGTATTTTCGGGTTCATGTTTATTAGTTTTGATTTTTCAGCTTTGGTCAGTATGTATTCTGTTTCTTTTAGCGCAATTTTTATTTGTTTTTGGAATTTTGTTGGTGGGGTCTTTTGTTAATTCCTTGATTTCGTTGTTGTTTAGGAATCGACTGTTTTTTCAATGTATTCTGTTTTGTTCAAAATTACTGTAGTGTTTCCCTTATCTGCTTTTGTGATGATTAAGTCATGTTCTTTTATTTTTTGTTTCAACGACTTTATTTCTTTGATTTGTTTGTTGTTTTGAATGTTATTGCTATCGCCCTCTCGTTTGAGGATTTTTTTGGCTTCGTTGGTGGCGAGATTTTTGGTTAATTCCCTGTCTTCTGCTGGGAGCTTGTGACTGGCTATCTCAATATCTGTGATTAACTGTTTTATATTGTGGTTCGTGTGTGCGTCTGTGCAATTGTATTTCAAACCTTTGTCTAACATATTCATTTCACCTTGAGAAAAGGTTACGTTCGTTCTGTTGTTTACTCTGCTGTGGAAATTGAATTCATTGTTATTCGTGTGTTGTTCGTTAGATTGATGGT